>OX344851.2:19058663-20258663 GCA_947037095.2 Nycteola revayana | reverse complement strand
GATTTTTAATATTGTTAAGTTCTATTGCAATTTACTTAGTCTGTAAATACGGTTCTGTACTCTTCTCCGGGGGGTTGGATAGATTGGTGTTAGTTTTTTGTAGCCTCTGTACTGCTACTCTGTAGGTACTAAAATATAAATACGAAAGTTGCTCAACAGTTTATCTGATATGCTTTCACGCCTTCACCACTGAACCGATTTGGATGAAATACATATATGGTTAGCTGCGAGCATATGAAATATGTAGTTAGCCACGAGGCTTTTGCTACTTCACCGGGCTTAGAGTAACGTAGGTAACATCTATACAAATTTTAGGTATTTACAAATAAAATAAAAATTTACGAATGGTCTTTCATTAGGGGCTATACCGTCCTCAGATGCAGGCTCGAATCCTGACAGCGATCATTTCTATTTATCAACTTTGCCAACATTTAAATCACTCAATCATTCAAATACAACAATTTTTTTTTTTTTTTTTAAATGGGCAATTTAAAAAAAAATGTTAGTTGGGTTTAAAAATTACTTATCAACACATAATTATCTTATATGTGTTCTCTTTTACGTCTTGGGCACTCAAGGATTATATACCTAGGTAGGTATTCTACATAATACTTATGTCAGGTTTCAACAAAGGGTTTCGAAGTCTCTGCCTAGAAGGCTGTAGGTTAGAAGAGTTTTTTGGTTTTATCTCGCTAACCTCAGGACAGCTGGTACAAAATAAATGTTTGAATGTATCTTATAATTTTAATAGGTCTTACTACCTCGACCTTTTCTGCACTTTAGCAATCTTTACAAAGTTAAGATTTCATTTTGAAATAACACTTTTTATAGGTACTAATATTTATGACTACAAATTATACATTGGACATTCTTCTCGCATTTACAATGCTTTGACAGTAAAATAAGCAATATAAATAACTATTTCACGATAACCATGAGATCATCGTGAATTCTTGGGATTTTGCAAGACACATTCGAAGTTCAAAACACACTCACAAACTTTATAAAAAAAAAAAAAACATTTATACGTTTAATTACTTACCAAATAAAACCTTTTCTTTAAAAAATCGAAAATATCAAGAACGAATGATAGTTTCATTTTATTTTTTTGTTTTTCTTCTCCTTTTTAAACTTTGGAACACTTTCGAAAACTTTAACAACATTTTCTGTTTTCCCGCCGATGTGGATTGCCTTTTTTAAGTCATTAGAAAAAAGTTAGTTTTTTTTTAACGAGATGAATCATCGTGATCGCCGACCTCGCGATGTAAGAGCCTGAACGCGCAACATGTGACTGCCGTGCGCCGCCGCCGCCGCCGGGCTAGCCGGCCGGTTTCGACGAACATGTCGCCAAATCTCGAACTGTTCGCGCTCTTGCGATTTTACGAGTCGGCTTGAACTTTTGTTTATTCTGTGGTAATATCTTCACGACTCATTACCTACAGACGTAGTAGTGTAGTCAAAAAGTTTGACAAAAAAAATATATTATTTAGATTTATAATATAGGTAACTAGTAAGTAGTTAATGTATATCTACTTTATAACTAGTCCCGGTAATGGTTGTTGCTTTAGAGACCGAGGGCTATGGGTTCTATCCCTGTTTGTACTCGACAAATAAGTAGGACTGTTTGTTTGTTATCACATTCGAAACGGCGGGACCTACTTATAAAGAAAATCTATCTCAAAAATACCTTTTGGAAAAAGGTTTTTCTGTAGGTATATATATTTCAATTTATTTATTCAAGAAACAATCTTACAATATTGTATATGAATATGACTTATAGACTAAAAACTAAAATTAAAAAGAGTATAAAAATACAACAACGATTTAAATTATACTTAGGTTAATTTTAAAACACTAACAACCTTTCAGGGAGTGAAAGTACTGATGATTACTATAGGACCAACCCTGAAATCGAGAAAAAAAATCAGCTGTTCCATACAATTGCCGAGCTAAATGAACGTAAATATATGGAACAGCTGTGTTTTTTTTTCAGCCCTCTGTGCCCTCTACTTTGTCCGCGTGGAATAGTGACAGGGTAATTCGCATCGGTCGTCGTTTAATTATAAGATAAGTTTCAAGCCTTAAAAATGACGATACTCCCATACAATCTTCATCCCCCTTGCAACCCCCTACAACCCTTTTTTCGCAATAAAAAGAAGTGTCCTTTCTCAGGTTCTTCACTATTTGTGTACCAAATTTCATTTAAATCGGTTCAGTAGTTTTGGCGTGAATGGTCGACAGATCGACAGACAGACAGACAGAGGTAGGTACTCTCGCATTTATAATATTAGTAAGGATGATAATAACTCTCCAATTCTTCAGCACTCTATTTCAGTCATCAATTTACAAACACGTCGTTCGTTATAGCCACGCGCTATGCTATTGACATTAAAAGATGTAGTGTTTGTACTGTTACTTCGGACCTAAACTTCTTTCGGTTTAGATACTCTGTGTGCGTACGTAACGTATTTTTTTTTTGTTATATCCGTATTCGCTTTTAGCAGCTTCTAATGCTTGGTACCTTGAGCTGCCGCTGCTATAGACGGGGCGACCCTGCAGATGTAACACAGTGCGCAAAAGTTCTGAGATCGCGTATTGCAACCGGCAACTTTGGTACGAAGTTGATCAAGTTTATAATGACTGATTAACTTAAATATAGAACCTATCTCCTATGTATATTATACTATACCCACTTGGAACTCGTACTGTTAGCGAAAACTCCAGCCGAAATAGAAGTACCTACCTACTTCGCCTGACAGCGTCCATTTCTTAAGGCTACTACACTACGGGCAAGCCGCCGGCCAAGCGGCATTCAAAGCCGCCGGCTTTGCCACACAAAGGAGCCGTCGGCATGGATATACATACAAATACATGGCTTGTATTGTCGGCGGCATATACCCGGCGGCATCGCCGCCGGCATGTGTGTAGTAGCCTTTAGATGCAAAATTCAAACTATTTATTTATTTATGTACAAACACACAAAAGAAACAAAAAGAAAAATTTATACATAAGGAAAGAAATTGTACAAAGGTACTGCTTATTTCAAAAGAAATCTCTTCCAGCAGACCCGCAAGAGGAAATGTGAAAAAGAAAAGACGAATTGTGTGCGTAGGTCTCAAATAAACATACATACTAATAATTACATATATACTTAGATACATACATATAAATCTAGACCACATAATATGCTACGTTATATATTATATAAACTTAGGATGAGATAGAGAGATAGTACTCCTTGACTCGGTTTTTTAAAGGAAACACTTGAGTTACAACTTTTTATTTCGATTGGTAGGTCGTTCCATAGCCTGACCGCTTGAATAGTGAAGGATCGGGAATAGAAAATGGTTTTATGGAGAGGAATGGAGAGGTTGTAGCGGAGATGTGATCTGCAGGAGGAGCCAGGTGGATGAGTGTAGGAAAAGCGCTCTCGCAGATAAGAAGGGTAGGAAGGATTGTTAAGGATATTATATAGCAAACATACGATGCGAGCATTCCTTCGGAAACGGATAGGGAGCCACTTGAGATCTTTGCGAAACTTTGAAACATGATCATACTTTTTAAGATTATAAACAAATCGAATGCAAACATTTTGCAAACGCTCAAATTTGTCTAATAGCTCCTCGGTGGCATCCAAATAGCAACTATCGGCGTAATCAAGAATATAAAACTATATGTTTAAAGTAACCATATTATATGGCAATTTACGGACACACAAATTTTATCTTTATTGGAGAAGTAAATGGCATTATTTATAGTAATTAGGTAATTCAATGAATTGAAATTAAAATGTTCGAGTTTGACGATGAAATTAAATATCCATATATAAAATATAAGTCCAATATTTTATATATGAATATTTCAAAGTATTTAATCATGAAACGTATAATGATAAGCTATCGAGCAACTTAACGACATAAAATTACATTAAACATTTTATTTAGCTACTATGTAATGTAATGTTTTTTAACTTATGTCTTATTTTAAGTAAATAGCCCATAGTAGTTTGCCTATCCATTAAACGATGTCGATATCTCGTGGTTTCCCTACTAACAAAACCCTCGTTGTCATGGCAACTGCCTAAATTGACAATGGTGAGAGGGACAGCGCTCCCTTTTTACTAGGTATATTTTGGTAGGAAGTGATCATTCCTTATTTATAGGTTTAAATATTATTATACAGATTCCTTGTATATCCTACTTGTTATTTGTAACGATCATTTGCTATTAAATCTTGATTTAATATTTCACTGTAATTTAAAGTTAAGCAGTTTTATTTTATCAGATTGAAACTTTTCCAATAAAATATTTATTTGCAAAATTATCTCCAACAATTTACAATAAATTATAGCACCGCCAATTATATAATATATATAATAATATATTCAATAATAAATTATAATAATACATTTATAATATATTTATCCGCCAATTATATTTTTATTAATATTAAATAATTTTCCATTTTTAATAACATTAACATTTGTGATATACATAAACTTAATCTCAAAAGCCCAAAACTGAATGTATCTAAAGCCATTATACAAAAATATGGTCACGCTTTTTTGTTTAAAAAAATCAACTGTCCTTAGATCGAGTCGCAATATTTTCATTTTGACTATATATTTAATGTTATTAATTATCAGTCTGTATGTTGTGCAATAATATTCTGTAAATAATATATTTGTAATTCGTCGTCGGATAATAAAAATGGAACCTACTTCACCATGGAAAAGGCCAAGCGAAGTTATGCAGCTGCACAAACTAAAAAAGCGAAAAAAAGCGTTACAGGTATGAAAATTGGTTAAATGTATTAATAATTGCTCATAATCAAAAGTGTATCTTGTACTGGCAAAGTTACATTGCAAAGAACATAAACAAAACAAAACACAAGTTTAACCTAATGTGTATTTAACATGTACAAAGATAATAAATAAAATATATTAAACTTTTATTTGATTTACAATAAAAGGTTTTCTATGAGCATATAACTACTTTGAATTCCCCTCTTATATTCTGTGTAATTAAATAAAGAACACCTTCTTAATATTGTCAGCAATTATGGACCAAAAGGTAGATTTAAAAAAGTGTACAAAGTATACTATCAGGTATATATAAATATTTTTGTTTTATTATCTGATATTTGCCTAACTGCATTAAACTGATACTGCCTTGGTGGCTCAGTGATTGAAAAATACCTCTGTAGTGATTTTCATGCCTAAAAGCTGTAAATTATATGATTATTAGTTTCTGCATTGTTATAATGTAATCTACCATTTATTTCCGGAGGGAAATGAATTAGGCACCCCCACCATTGCAGCAGCACGGTATATAGGAGAGTCCCCTCTCCATAAGGCTGATATGCTAATCAAACCACCAAGTACCCACTACAACCCCTGGTGCTTCTCCAATTGTTAATAATGGGGGCACTAGGAACTGCTCATACATGACATTCTGTGGATGTAATCAGTACCCTGAATCTTTAGTACTTTATTAAAAACACGACTAACAATTTAAATGTTTTTTTCTCAGGAACGCATGAAACAACCATTACCATCAAATAATGAAGAATCAGATAAACGCACTGCAGTTGATTTAGATTTCTCCAGAATTTTAGATGGAGACAAAAGAAAGAATCCATTTGCCAAGTAAGTTTACATAACACTAATATTATTACATGAAAGGGAACATCTATGTTGTTAGCAAAAGCTAGGGATACCATAATTCTATTATGCTGTTTCATGAAGCAATATTGTTATTGCAAAATTAAAATGTGGTATGTACAAAAATAAATACTTTTGATATATAACAAAAGATTTGTAGAATTTTATAAAAAGCAGATAGCATGTTTTTTTTTTTAATTGTCAGGTTGTTGTGCAGTGCTTATCACTTTGCAGTTTTTTTTATTCTGCCTTGGTACAAAGCACTTATCAAATGTATCCCAATGATACACTATAAATTATAATGTGGGAGAGGTAAATAAAAAAATTATGACTATACTATTTATCACCTTTGCAGCATTATTTATGTTTCTCATTATTTATTTACAGAAATAACTTACAACAAAACAAAAAAGCTAAGCTAGCAGTTGATGACACACTAGATGAATCCAGTGACAAAACTCTGTATGCACTGCTGAATTTACCTGCCAAAGTTATAGAAAAACCTGTCCAAGATGTGGACACTGAAAAATTATCCACTTTCTCCAATCTATTACAAAAGTTTACTGCTGAGCATTCTGTTGAAATAGTGAGTGCTAGTCTTATTAGTTAAGTTCTTATAACATTTACAACTGCTGTTAAGCCATAAACTGGTGCAGTATCTATTCTGAAACTCATTCTTGCAACTTCTATAGTCAATCATATCCTTACTGTAACTTGTAACTTGGCGAGAACTTTTCAGTTCTTTTATTGTGACACACATACAGGTAAGATACCTGTATGCAAATCACAAACAATTTCTTGTTGTATAGTCTTTTGACATAAATAAACACACAATCTAGAGAATGTCTGAAAGTAAGACTCCAGTTGCTGAGTCTTCATGCCATTATTTACCTAATTAGTATATTGGGTTTCTTATAATAAATATTATATCAGCAAAACTTTCTTTTGCAATACAAAATAAGAGGGAAATATAATGAACCATGCTAAGTCAGTAGGTAGTTCCATTTCTAATAATAATTATGTTTTAGATACCAGAAAAGAAATACAAGCATCTACCCATTGACTGGGCATTAAAAACTAAGTTAAGATTGATGTCACCCAAACCTTTTGCTTGGACGTCTAAGTTGAAAGCTAGCGAGGAAGCATCTGGTATAACAGGGTAAGTTCTGCATCTTCTAATAATAAACTAATGTTTATAGTCCCTTTGTAAAAATACTTGTTTTGTGTAGGTATTTAAACAAATTGCTTAATATTTTTTTCACTTCTCTGTTCTCATACTTTTTGGCGAAAAGTAATTGGAAATTGGTAGATACCAAAGTAATTACAACTACACCTTTACCTACAGAGATTTAAATTTTCTTGACTTTTCTATCCTATCTACATAACACTTGTTTTAATGGCTACTAAAGGATTTTTAGTTGAATTGGTTTTTATAATTATTTTAAAATACTTATGGCTAGGTTCGTCCGCTGCGTTGACACCAACGCGTCGCCTACATTAGACACCTCCCCTCGCGCCCACTTTCACCAAACCTGCCTGTACTGGCAACACCCACACTTACCCTGGCTAGACTTGTACCCGCGGTCTTCGGGGAAGGTTGCTGCTACTAGCTTTATGGCAACTAATGAAGAAGTCAAGCAGGCACTGCATAGAGAGTGGACTGAGAGTTTCAGATCTTTGTTTCAGGTAAGATTTTTTATTATAAAGTATGCACATCCCACATAGCTTCAAATTTAATTTCATGGAATTTTGGTGATAAAATAAAAGTCAAAACAGTCTTCTGATAGAGTTAGATGGGACATGTGCCAAAATAACTAGAAGTTGAAATATTTTATTCTATAAATCATTACAGTTAGATAATAGATTTAAATAATTATGGTATAATATGGTGTAACAGCCAAATTTTAGTATTGGATTGAGTGACTATCAACATGTATCTCAAGCCATATGCATATCTACGATCGCTTATTCATATATTATGAATTTACTATTGTATTATTTTAAATAACTAGATGTACGTACCCAGTGTCTCCCCTTAAGAAATTCAGACATTTCCCGCGATTTTTTTTCCAAAATTGGGTTTCTTACAAACCTTGTCCTCAGAATTACTAAAAGAATAAAAAAGAATGAGCTAAATTGTTTCTCAAGTTGGTGGCAAATTGTTCTCAAGCTATGTGATAACTTGACCAATTTGGTATGGCTTTGGTACATACATCTAGGCAATTATTTTTTATTTATACAGATGATAAATACTATTGCAAATTCATACAACATGAATAAGTATAATCGTTACAGTTATTACGAGCTCTCCACTGTCCATACTTCTACGTGTGCGCGAACACGTTCACATGTCTGTTCCGCGCGGCCGGACTGTGCGGGGTGTCGGAGCCCTGCGCTCTCATCGCGCCCACCACGAGGGGGTTCCGACAGACTCTCCGACAAGAAGGTAAAATTGTATAATAATTATTGAACTCGGTCTTTGCAACTTACAAAAAAAAAGATTACTTACTTTACACGAGATTATTATACGAGACTTATTTATTACAACCTCCGTAGCGCAGCGGTATTTGGCTCGCTTTAAATCTTGGAAGTCGTGGGTTTGACCACACCGGACAGGAAATCTTTGTGTAAATTCTAAGATTTCTTTCCGAGTCTGGTTGGTTGAGGGACTACCCTCCATGCCTCGGAAAGCACGTTAAGCGGTTGGTCCCGATTATCATAACATCATCTATAATAATCGTATAGCAAGGAACTGGCAGCTGTGTTTCCTTGTGTGGTACAACATAATACTGCGGTCACCAACCCGCCTGACAAGCGTGGTGACTATGGCAAAGGCCCATGTTCAGCAGTGGACGTTATACAGGCTGATGATGATGATGAGATAAGTATGGAGAAAGTAATAGTTAAGTAATCTATAACTAATAGACACTTCTGAACATGCAAGCTAAAATGCAAAAGTTAGATTTTCAAGTCGCTGTAAGTGCACGGCACTGATGAATTGAATTCAACTTATTCTGTATTATATGTAAATAAATAAATAAATTTTCACCAGATGTGGAGTACACAATGCCCCTCCGACCGGACGGTAAGAAGAAACTCAACAACTCGGATGAGGCGCCTAAGAACTCATCGTTCGACAGCTGCTACGACACGATGGACGACAAATATTCGCAGGAAGCCACGGATAAGAAGGACGATGAGGACGAAGAAGACGCCGACCAGTTCCTGTCTCAAATGGGCTTCGAAACAGAAGTTATTAAAAAGATTAATATTACGCAGGTTGGTTGGAGAAGTATTTATTAATAGTTAACTGTCCCGCGGTTTCACCCACTTAGATCCCGTTCCAGTGAAAAACTTAATATATAGCCTATGACACTCACAAAAAGCGTGGCTTTCTATTGGTTAAAGAATTTTCAAAATCGGATCAGTAGATCCAATTTTTTTTTGGATGGACGTACTTTGTTAGTTGATTAGCCACCAGGCTTTTGCTACTTCACCGGGCATAAAGGCGAGCAGAGCTCCAGCCTTAATAAAAGGTTTAAAAACTACAAACTAAGCAACCTGCGCAAGAGGGCGCCCCTTGTGGGGCTTGGACCTCGGCTCAGGGCGGTCTCTGGCGATGAGATTGAGGATTATGACTTTTAGTATTTTAGGGGCAACTGTCGCTCTACTTCACAGTTCGCGGGCCTCTCGGACTTCGGGTGTACGAGGGCATCGGATGGTAGTAAATCCAGAGATTACCCCCTACAACGTCGCAAACTCACAAACTTTACCTCTTTATAATATTAGTATAGACTATCTGCGTTTTACCCTCATTACGTTGCTCCAATGGCTCGGAGCGTGATGTTTTGTAGCCTATAAGTTATCCAGCTTATAAACTATCCGCGTGCAAACTTTCAACAAAATCCATTCTGTAGTTTTTGCTTAAAAGAGTAACAAACATACACGCATAGATTCTTACCAACTTTCGCGTTTATAAAGGTACACCAACAGCTTATGTGTACAAAATATAAAATAAGGGTAGGTAAAAACCTCTGTGGCGTAGCGGTCTTTAGTCTCGGAAAAAGTGGGTTTAACCTATTCGCCGAACAAGAAATCTTTGTGTAAATTCTTCGCTCTGCCAGCAAACGAACAAATGAGAATGAGATTTTCATTTTTTCTAGGATTTATATCACAAGTACCTTAAGTTTATATAAACCGAATGACATGTATGAGGATATTGATTAATATAGAAGAGGCGAAAGTGGTATATCAAGATCGTAGCAAGTGGAAGGAAGTGGTCGCTGCCTAACCCTATGAGAAAGAGGTGTGAATGTAGATATGTAGAGTAATACTGCCTATTCTTGACACCCAACCAATATTGGCACAGCTTCGATAAATATAAAAAAAACAAGAACTTACCACCATCAACTTTATCTACAAAATCTACAGGATTATTTGTAAAACACCGGTAACCTCTCAGGACTACGTTACTAACACCATAATCAACAACTTTTGTTTTATGACTTAAAAAATTATCATATTTTAATTCATCAGATTTACACACAAAAATAAAAATATGTAAAGTCAACGCTCTAATTGTTACGAAGTCTATGCGAAGCAAAAGAAAGCGATAGTACCGACTACCGACAATAGCGAGGGGAGCGGGGAATACAGAGCTGAAATGTGTTAGATAGGATAACGAAATATTGAAGGTTTGTTTTTGGTAAATGTATTATGTTTTTTAAAAAGTCGTAGAACAAAAGTTGTTGTTTATGATGTAAGTAATATAGTCCTGAGAGGTTACCGGTGTTTTACAAATAACCCCTGTATAGATTTTTCTATGCTTGTATTTTTCTATGTATTGTTTCAAATGGCAACATTTGAAGTGATATTTAAATGGTGGCAAGAGTTTTCCTAATATTGGCATACTAATATTATGCCAACTACATGAAATTGGAGATTTTTTATTTTTTTTTATTTGTATAATTAATAATAATTTATGTTTCGAACAAAATAACGTGAAATAAATATTCCTTTTGTTACTTTTTACTATTATCTTCTCTTAAAAAGGCGTTTAATTATCACAAACAATATTTATTTTACCGATGTCGCTTAAAATGCCAATAATCGGTCGTTGTCCCCTATGTATGTTAACAAATATATGGCTGGGTCCCAGGCGCGCATCTCGCACAGCGCGGACAGCAGCGTGGACAGCGCGGCGGAGTCGCTGGTGCTGGTGCGCGGCGCCGACGCGCAGGCGCTCGTCAACTTCCTGCTCAACTGCAAGTCCGTCGTCAGCCCCACCGGGCCCTTCGCCGGCGTGCCGCCCACGCTGCTGGCGCCCACCGCCTTCCACGGCGGCACGCTGCAGTCGCTCAAGGTACGACATGCAACCATCACATAGTCCGTCGTCAGCCCCACCGGGCCCTTCGCCGGCGTGCCGCCCACGCTGCTGGCGCCCACCGCCTTCCACGGCGGCACGCTGCAGTCGCTCAAGGTACGACATGCAACCATCACATAGTCCGTCGTCAGCCCCACCGGGCCCTTCGCCGGCGTGCCGCCCACGCTGCTGGCGCCCACCGCCTTCCACGGCGGCACGCTGCAGTCGCTCAAGGTACGACATGCAACCATCACATAGTCCGTCGTCAGCCCCACCGGGCCCTTCGCCGGCGTGCCGCCCACGCTGCTGGCGCCCACCGCCTTCCACGGCGGCACGCTGCAGTCGCTCAAGGTACGACATGCAACCATCACATAGTCCGTCGTCAGCCCCACCGGGCCCTTCGCCGGCGTGCCGCCCACGCTGCTGGCGCCCACCGCCTTCCACGGCGGCACGCTGCAGTCGCTCAAGGTACGACATGCAACCATCACATAGTCCGTCGTCAGCCCCACCGGGCCCTTCGCCGGCGTGCCGCCCACGCTGCTGGCGCCCACCGCCTTCCACGGCGGCACGCTGCAGTCGCTCAAGGTACGACATGCAACCATCACATAGTCCGTCGTCAGCCCCACCGGGCCCTTCGCCGGCGTGCCGCCCACGCTGCTGGCGCCCACCGCCTTCCACGGCGGCACGCTGCAGTCGCTCAAGGTACGACATGCAACCATCACATAGTCCGTCGTCAGCCCCACCGGGCCCTTCGCCGGCGTGCCGCCCACGCTGCTGGCGCCCACCGCCTTCCACGGCGGCACGCTGCAGTCGCTCAAGGTACGACATGCAACCATCACATAGTCCGTCGTCAGCCCCACCGGGCCCTTCGCCGGCGTGCCGCCCACGCTGCTGGCGCCCACCGCCTTCCACGGCGGCACGCTGCAGTCGCTCAAGGTACGACATGCAACCATCACATAGTCCGTCGTCAGCCCCACCGGGCCCTTCGCCGGCGTGCCGCCCACGCTGCTGGCGCCCACCGCCTTCCACGGCGGCACGCTGCAGTCGCTCAAGGTACGACATGCAACCATCACATAGTCCGTCGTCAGCCCCACCGGGCCCTTCGCCGGCGTGCCGCCCACGCTGCTGGCGCCCACCGCCTTCCACGGCGGCACGCTGCAGTCGCTCAAGGTACGACATGCAACCATCACATAGTCCGTCGTCAGCCCCACCGGGCCCTTCGCCGGCGTGCCGCCCACGCTGCTGGCGCCCACCGCCTTCCACGGCGGCACGCTGCAGTCGCTCAAGGTTTGTAACTTTGCTTGAACGCGATAATATCATGAGACAACAGTCCGATTTAAAAAAATCTGTCGGTGATACCTAGCCCATTTATCGGGGATTGCTATAGGCTATATTTAATTATGAACTTTCTACGGGAACAGAAGTTATGCGGGTGAAACCGCGCGCGGGAATAATAACATAACATAAGTATAATTGTGGTGATCAAATAAGAAGCATGGCAACACACCATCCTAGTGGCAAGTAGGAGCACTGAATAACGTCGCGGCATGGCGTTTTATTTATGATCAAGATCGTTCCACCTTTACTTCATTAAGATTTATAATTATTAATTACTAGCGGCCCGCCCCGGCTTCGCACGGGTGGACTTTTATACCCTACCCCTGCCTTACCCTACCCCTACCCAAAAGTCCTATGACCTTCCTATGTCCTTCTCCCAGTTCTTAGCTACCTCCCTACCAATTTTCAGCCAAATCGGTTCAGCCGTTCTTGAGTTATAAATAGTGTAACTAACACGACTTTCTTTTGTTTTTAAAATGTATTCTGCTATTCAGGGCGGAGACAAATCCAACGAAACAAAAACCATGAAAATTGATCCAGCCGATCTCGAGTTATAAGTGTTGTAGCAAACCCGTCTTTGTTTTATAAATTCGTAATATCTTTTGAATGGAAAGTCCAATTTAAATAATTTAAAAACTATTTTATAGGTAGTTAAATGGTCTTGACCATAAAATAATTTATTTGGATAAGGATTAATAATTTATAAACACATAAATAGCATGGTTTGAATTTGGTTAGCATTTACATTAATGTTTAAAATGAAAAACCGGCCAAGTGCGAGTCGGACTCGCGCACGAAGGGTTCCGTTTCAGTTACAAATGCGAACCTATTTTTGATATCAAGAATAAATAAAAAAGCGTATGTTTATGAAATGAAATGTTATTTTATATTCGAGTTGATTGAATGAAAGCTAAATTGCGGTTTACGATTTTTGACGTATTAAAAAAAAACTATCTACAAGATCTCGTTCAAACCAATTTTCGGTGGAAGTTTGCATGGTAATGTACATCATATATTTTTTTTAGATTTATCATTCTCTTATTTTAGAAGTTACAGGGGGGGGGACACACATTTTACCACTTTGGAAGTGTCTCTCGCGCAAACTATTCAGTTTAGAAAAAAATGACATTAGAAACCTCAACATCATTTTTGAAGACCTATTCATAGATACCCTACACGTATGGGTTCGATGAAAAAATTTTTTTTGAGTTTCAGTTCTATGTGTGGGGAACCCCAAAATTTATTGTTTTTTTTTCTATTTTTGTGTGAAAATCTTAATGCGGTTCACAACATACATCTACTTGCCAAGTTTCAACATTATAGTTCTTATAGTTTAGGAAAAAAGTGGCTGTGACATACGGACGGACAGACAGACAGACAGACATGACGAATCTATAAGGGTTCCGTTTTTTGCCTTTTGGCTACGGAACCCTAAAAAGTTGTTGTAGTGACATAACTACAATAGTTGGACATATGCTACTGCGGAGTTTTTTGTAGACATTATGATGTTCTTCAATATTGTTGTACATTATTTTGTTCTATCGCTAATAGTTTCGGCAGCGCATTCGACGAAAGACATTTTAAGACTCATTTTTCTACACCTTCGGTTACATTGTTCAAATTTTACCAAGGATCCCTAATTTTTTTCAAAATGAAATGTAGCCTATGTCAAATTGGAAAAATGTAGCATTCTATTGGTGAAAGAATTTTTTAAATCGGCCCAGTACTTTTTGAGCCTATTCATTACAAACATACAAAAATAGGTACAAATCTTTCCTCTTTATAATATTAGTGTAGATTAATCTACACTATTTAGACTTTTCTCCAATAAGATTAGAATTCATAGTACTTTGATACAATCATAACCATGGCATGCCGCGGTAAGTCGAAGCATACGGCGTGTAAAATAATATTAATTCTATCCATGCCGTGCCATCAGTCAACGCTAACTCTAAATATATATTCTTTAAATGTGACTTTCAATATTCTATGTTATTCCAGGTTCGCGAAAACACAATACATTCCGATAGCAATAAGTACTACTCAATAGAGCTGCGCGGTCCGATCCTCCCGACCGCCGTGCACACGCTGTTCAACGTGCTCGCGACCAGCGCGTCCGCACAGTTCAGCGCCACGTTCGCGCACCACCAGCCCACGCTCGCGTTCTCGTGGGCTGCCAAAAATATCGCTGAAGGTAAACTACCTACTTGATTACCGCAATTCAAAAATTGCCGTTTTAAGCTAGCATTTATGTTTTCCTCAGATTTTTAATAAATGTCTTACTAAATATTAATTTATTTTATCTGCATATTACTTACTTGATTTCAAACCAACAATTTATCATTAACCTTCCTTTTATTTCAATACACGCGGCCGTTCTTGTGGGAACGTTATGATTATAGCCTATGTTACTTCCTGATTATTTAACTTTCTAATAATGAAAAAATATAAGAAATTAATATTGGTTTCGGAACCTTTTATATTATGTAAACCATTCCTTTTTGTAATATTAGTATTGATGTCATATTGATGTCTTACAGACGAATCTTCAAAAGAAAACGAACCAAACCACTTTGCCAAAGCCTTCAACAAAGAGAATCTCTCAGACTGCGGCATCAGCGAGGAGATGTTACAACACTACTGTTCGCCCGACCCCAGTATGATCAAACCAATAGACAGCGTCAAGTACAATGTAGAAGATGACACGTATACGTGGTGATAATTACTTTGATTCTGCTGTTACCAAATAAATTAAGTGGCCTAAGAAATAAAAGGCTAATGAATATTGTTGATATATTAGATCGTTGTTGAGCAACCGTCTACATTAAGTATGTGTTGAATCCAGTATTGATAGTGAAGATAACTTAATTTAATTTGTAACACACAGAATCTACTCAAGTATTTTATCGTTGTTATATTGGGTGTGAGTGAAATGGTTTTTGTTTAAAATAATTGTATGTATTGTGATCATGAATAAATGTGTATTTTTGTACAAATGTTTTGTTTTGTTTCCCTTGCCAATAACGGCACTAGAGATGTGTCCCTCACTCATGAGGTGCCTCATTTGAGGTACTCGTGATCGCAAAAACTCATGAGTGAAAGAAAATTATGTGAGTGAGGGAGACGTAAAAATCAGAATCGTGAGTACTAAACTTGTGAGTCGACGCAACCGTCCGCCCCGCTGCTGCCTCGGACTATCGGCTGAGTTCGGCTCGGGCTCGGCTCGGCTCGTAAGATACGCTGACATACGACTCCTCGCCTCAAATGAGGGGTACCTCGCGAGGCAAAATGAGGTACTCCCTCAACCTCATATAAAAATGATGAGTTACCCATCACTAAACGGCACTATAGCTTGACCGCAACCGCTGTACCGCGCCCTAGGAATAAAGCGCGCGGTTGTTTTACGCGGAGATCGCAGCGTCAGACGCATGCGATCAATGGATGCACTCAACTCACGCTGCGCTTGGCGCTGCGTCAACCGCGTAAAACAATGGTTTGTAATTATATTACCTGATATGAAATGATGTGCGTTAATCGCATTGCGTGTAACGCAGCGTTTATCGCATAAAACAACCGCGCGCTTAAGAATATACCTAGGGCGCGGTACAGCGGTTACGGTCAAGCTATAGTAGAAGTTAATATTTGTGAAATAATAACATTTAATTGCAAACCCGCAGAAATAAGTCAAGCAAAGTATTTTTTCTGGTTTTCGTTTGAAATATGAAGTTAAATATAAAAACACAAAAACGCTGCTTTGTTAAAAAATATGACTTTATTCTGAAATATACGATTCAATGATTAAATAGATAATTTTCAAGGGATTTTATAATGATAAACAATATGACTTAATTATATGATTTATTCAATTTTCATTTTTGGTAAATTAAAAATAAGTTTCTTAAAAGTCCACATCACTTACACGATAAACAAGATTCATACAGATCAGAATGAAATAAATAATATTATTGTGAGTTCTGCATCAAAATGACGTAGTAATTGTATATGTTACCTAACATAACTGCTAATACACTATAATTATCACTTCAAACCCAAGGTGGAACAGGAATCTTGGAAAGCTTACATCTACAATATTCATCTATGTGACCAATTAGCCGCTCACTAGAACAAATAATACACAATTATCGATTTGATATGAAACTACGATTTCAATAATATAAAATTTAATTCATACTATTCAAAATTATTAACAATCTAGTAATTAACTTATAAGAAATATAATAATACCTGAAAATTTGTCAAGTTGAATTATGTTGTATAAGTTACGAGCTTATGATTTCTGTGAAAAAAGAAAAGAATATATAAAACACATGTCGATTTATAATATTTATTATAACGAGTTTTGCGTTTAATATGCACCCTACCAAAAAATATCTCTGCATCACCCCCAAAGGTAGACTGGTAGATAATACCCCTGGCATTAAGTCCGCCATTGAACAATGTACTGTGCATGAAGTTTAATAAATAAAAATTTCGAATAAGTGATTGTTGCTTTTATTTATTTAATTTTATTAAGGAAAAAAATATAAATAATTGTATTGTTAGTTCACGAAAGTAGTGCGAGTGAGTAGGGATATCAACTTTCAATAAATATTATCAGATTGAATCTCCAGCCAGATACAAACACAAAAATATTACGATATTTTACCCTATCGATGGTTCTAATATGATATTTCGAATTGTATACTAATCACTACTCACATTAGAGGATCCACTGGAGGCGGGCTGTCCGGGCACGGAGTATTGCGGTCGGAAGTTAGAGAAGTTGGCGGCTGCCGCGGCCGCGGGCGAGAAGCCGGGCAGTGAGCCGCCCGATTGGAAGCCGGCCGGGAACGTGGCCATTTGAGCTGAGGGAAAAAAACATATTTTAACATCATTTTATGTTACTGGCAATTATTAAAACTTGGAAACGATGCTAAGAATGGGAAGATTAACAATGAATTATAATGAGAGTTTTCGAGTAACTGATGATGATGATGATGATAGACTAAAATAAAGCCATTTTCATATAATAACTTAAATTTGTTACAAAATCTTTTATTTCTGACGCTCATATTTCTATGATAGCTCACTTACGTACAAACATATAAAATAATCATACCTGCGGGCACTGGGTTGCCGGCCGTGGCGGCCAGGCGCGACAGAATGCTGCGCTCCGACATCTGCAGCCTCTGAGCCACCGGCGGGATGCGGGCCAGCGTCGCGGGCAGCCGGGACACGTCCGACTTCATGTCGGATAGTAACTCCTCCAGCTGGTTCAACACCTGCGGTAATACGAACTCGTTAGCAATACTGGACTTAAAGGACGGACCACCAGAATTGTTCCATGACTACTAAAACTGTAATCAATAGTAGTATATATATATTCTTAGGTATAAAAAAAATCCAAACACATTTAAATGAACACACATTTAATCAATTAAATTTCTCGCCCGGGGACACTTGGCTCTTTGTTAGTATCTGCCAAAAATCCACTTTTGCAAAGCAATCATAATACGTTACTTGTAGGGTAGTGCAACAGCAACTAACCTTATGTAAGACCGCGTTGGCAGGTTTGTTGCCCGCGAGCGACTCCTTGCTGAGGTGTTGGTGCGACTCGGCCAGACACTCCACCTCCGCGAAGCGCGCGTTGAGCGACATGGCGGGGTGGTTCGGGTCCTGCGTCAGGTTGAGGTAGGCGGCGCGCCGGAGTTGCTCCTCGATCACTAGCGCTTGCTCTAGGAGCTGGAGTAACAAGAAAAGATTATAGAATTACATTAGGATATACAACACGTCAAATACAAAAGTTGCTCTAAACGAAGCCTGGGAAAATTATATTGACCTACTAAATAAATTAATTGTGGGCTGAGGACATGATTTATCCATAAAAGAAGTTTCACGAAATGTTGTACATCATTAAATGGAAACAAGGGTAACTTGTAAAACCAAAATAGAGTACTACCAAAGTTTAAGCACACCATTAGTATAATTATATCTTAAACAATTACACAATCAACTCTACATAATATTTAAAACTGAAAATCTATACTAATACTAGCGGCCCGCCCCGGCTTCGCACGGGTGGACTTTTATACCCTACCCCTGCCCTACCCTAACCCTTCCCTACCCCTGCCCTACCCCTACCCCTACCCTACCCCTACCCTACCCTACCCAAAAGTATCCTATGTCCTTCTCCCAGTTCTTAGCTACCTCCCTACCAATTTTCAGCCAAATCGGTTCCGCCGTTCTTGAGTTAACGCGCTAATCTCAGGGACTGCTGGTCCGATTTAAAAAATACTTTCAGTGTTGGATAGTCCATTTATCGAGGAATATTTTATTTTCAAAAAAGTTAGGGATCCGTAAGAGAATTGCGATTTTGTAACCCAAGGTGTAAAAGCGAAAACCTATTTATGCGTGCGCTGCAACTGCTATTGACAATAGAACAAAATGATGTACTACAAAAAAGTCCGCGAGAGCATATATCTAACTATCATAGTTTAGTCACAATAACCGCTTTTATGTTCATAAAAAAATATTAAATCGTCTGAAGAAAGAAACTACGTTAAATGTATATCGTAATATTAATCCTTATCCAAATTAAGCATTATGTTATCAAGGGTATTAATGTAGAAGTAAAATACTTTTTGTTTTATTCCAATCGGACATTTCGTTGAGAAATTATCACGAGTATAAAAACGCAAGGAATTGGTACCTAATAATGAGTTATTTGCCATAATAGATAAAGCTGAAGAGTTTGTTTGTTGGAACGCGCTAATCTCAGCAACTACTGGTTCGATTTGAAAAAATCTTTAAATGTTAGATAGCCCATTTATCGAGGAAGGTTATAAGCTATATTTTATTATAAAGTTTCTACGGGAAACGGGTGAAACCGCGCGCGGAAAGCTAGTAAACATATAAAATGTCACTAGCGGCGCTCACCTTAAATCGTCGCGCCAAGAATTTATTCTTAATCTCAAGGAAGTTTCCTTTGCCGACGTCCATCTTGAAGGGCTCGTTGATGATGGCGAAGCGCAGGTCGTTCTGAATGTCCTGCCAGCGCCCGTAGCCGTGCGTCACGATGCCGGCCAGCAGCCAGTAGTCGTGGCGCCGGTGCCAGATCTCGTACTCGCGGCCCGGCGCCGCCGCGCGCTCCTCGTTGAGCCACAGCGTGTGCAGCTCCGTGAACCCGCCGTCCGCGATGTTGAACATGAACTTGCGCCGCTCCACCTTCAGCTCCTCCTCCTCCTTCACGAGCACGACGTCGTCGTCGTCTTCGTCCTGGAATCGTTTCGATAATTAAAGGATATGGAAGTTAAATTGTGATGATCGACATTTTTAGAAAAGCGTACCGTAACTATGACGAATCAAAATATCGAGAATGTGTGATTCGCAAAGATTTAGTTATAACTAGCGGCCCGCCCCGGCTTCGCACGGGTGGACTTTTATACCCTATCCCTGCCCTACCCTACCCCTACCCTACCCTACCCCTACTATACCCCTACCCTACCCCTACCCTACCCTACCCCTAGCCAAAAGTTCAGCCGTTCTTGAGTTATTAATAGTGTAACTAACACGACTTTCTTTTGTTTTTAAAATGTATTCTGCTATTCAGGGCGGAGACAAATCCAACGAAACAAAAACCATGAAAATTGATCCAGCCGATCTCGAGTTATAAGTGTTGTAACAAACCCGTCTTTGTTTTATATATATAGATTATAATGTAAGATTACCTTCTTTTCGTCCTTAGGTTTCTCGGAGCCTTCTGATTCTGCTTTATCGCTCTTGGCGTCTTCTTTTTTATCAGCGTCCTCCTTCTCCTCTTTCACTTTGACGTCCTTCTCTTCCTTCTTTTCCTCGGGCTTCTCTTCCTCTTTCGGCGACTCCTCGTCCACGGACATGCGCCGTTCGACCTCTTTGACCTCCTCCGTTTTGTCTTTGACGGATTCTTTGTCATCGCCGTTCTCCTCTTTCACGTCGCTCGTGTCCATGGGCTCCTCCATGGGCTCCTTGACGTCCGCCCGCTCCTCTTTGACGTCTTCCTTCTCTTCCTTGTCGTCGGCGGGCGGCGCGGAGGCGGGTGCGGAGGCGGGCGCGGAGGCGGAGGCGGGCGCGGGCGAGGGCGCGGCCGAGGTGATGGGCGTGGCGGACGAGGGCGCGGGGCTGGGCGCGGCGGACTCGCCCGCGCCCTTGACGGGCTCCACGGGCTTGCGGATCATCTCGGGCATGCTGTAGTAGCCGTTGATGTGCTCGAACTCCTGCACCTTCTTGCGGATGAGGCTCATGACGCCGATGCGCGTGAGCACGTGCTGGCGGCTGAGCCCCTCGCGCGGGACCCCGTCGGCGAAGGCGTCCGCGTTGTCGGCGCCCGGCTCGCACAGGTGGCGCATGAACAGCGACACGTAGGCCTTGAAGTTGCGCTCGGACTTGCCGCGCAGGTCGCGCACGAGCCACTGCGAGTTGAAGGCGTCCTGCGGGGGCATGCCGTAGCGCATGATGGCGTTGAGGAAGGACTTGCGCTGGCGCGCGTTGAAGCCCAGCACCTCCATGTTGCCGCCCACGCGCGCCAGCAGCGGCGGCAGAGGCCGGTCCCGCTCCTCGCGCCGCTCCAGCCTCCGCTTGCTGCGCCGCGACAGCAGGTCCCCGTTGTCGTTCTTCTCGTCGAAGTCGTCGTCCTCCTTGTCGTCCTCGCTGCCCTGCGAGAAGTCCGAGTTGTAGTCGGAGCCGTTCTCCTGCCAGGTGGAGTCCTCGCGGTTCTCGGTCTGCGCCACGCTGCCGTCGTTGTAGTTGACCTGCTTGCGCACGCGCTTGCCCTTGCCCAGCGTGCGGGCCTGGTCCTCCTGGTGCTGCTCGTAGTGGTGCCGCAGCAGCTTGATCCAGTAGGCGGGGTCGGTGTTCTCGGCCTCCTGCTTGATGATCTCGGTGTCGACCTCCTCCTCGCCGTCGCCCTCCTTGGTCGAGTAGCTGGCGACTTTGAAGGAGCTGAGGTACTCGTTGGCCCAGGACTCTTTGCTCTCGATGCCCTCCTTCGACCGATCCAGCAGCTCCCCGACCGCTCTGTCGTCGTAGTGGATGGCCTCCTCCTTGCCCTCCTCCTCTTTGAACAGTTCCTCGGTACCGAACCTGAGAATGTCGTCCAGCTCCTGTTTGGTGAAGTTGGCGCCCTTCCCGCCCATACCGGGCCGAACGACCAAGTGAGTCAACATCATTTTCCTTTTGGCCACCTGCGTGACTCTCTCCTCGACACTGTTGCGCGTCACGAACCGGTAGATCATCACTTTGTTCGCTTGACCGATACGATGCGCCCGAGAGAACGCTTGGATGTCGTTGTGAGGATTCCAATCGGAATCGTAAATGATGACAGTGTCGGCCGTGGCCAAGTTGATACCGAGACCGCCGGCCCTGGTCGACAGCAAGAAAACGAATTGTTGTGCGCCTGGAGCGTTAAACCTGTCGATGGCTTCCTGTCGAATCGTTCCAGTGATACCACCGTCGATACGTTCATATTTGTAGCCCTCTCCTTCCAAGAAATCTTCTAGAATGTCTAACATTTTTGTCATCTGCGAGAAAATTAGGACTCGATGACCTTGATCTTTGAGTTGTTTCAACATTTTGGACATAAGAACTAATTTACCCGACGCCTTGATCAGAGCCTGAGTATCATAGTTGCCGTGAGGACCGAGAGGTGCTTCCTCGGCCGCGACGGGGAAGAGATATGGATGGTTACAACATTTCTTCAGGTCCATCATAACGTTGAGCAAAGACACGGTCTGACCGCCACTCCTCGGGTTGAGAGCCTCGTAATTTCTCGTAAGAATGTACTTGTAATACTTCTTCTGCATGGGCGAAAGTTCTACTCGCACGATGAACTCTGATTTCGTGGGCATATTTTTAAGCACGTCGGCCTTGAGACGTCGCAGCATGTGCGGGCCCAACATCTCGTGCAGTCTCTTCACTTGCTCCTCCTTCGACACGTCCGCGAATTCGTTCTGGAAAGCGGCGAGCTCATTGAATTTGTCTTTATTTAAGAAGTTGAGAAGATGGAACAATTCTTCTAGATTGTTCTGTAGCGGAGTTCCGGTCAGCAAAAGTTTATAGTTGATGTGGTATCCAGCTAGAAGCCTGAAGAACTTGGACTGGTTGCTCTTGAGCCTGTGAGCTTCGTCCACGACGAGCACCGCCCACTCGATGGAGCCGAGACACGTGGCGTCGATAGAGATCAGCTCGTATGACGTCAGCAACACGTTGAACTTGACTTGGGATTTGATCTTGGAAGGTCGGCCGCCTCTGTTCGCGTTGTCGTCGAACGTCAACTCGTTCTCTCGGATGACGGCTCTCGAGTCCTTGTCGCCCACATACGTGATGCAATATAGATCGGGGGCCCACAACTCGAATTCTCTCTCCCAATTGATAATGGTGGACAGCGGCACGGACACGAGGAAAGGACCTTTGCAGTGTCCCTCCTTAAAGAGCGAGTAGAGGAAGGTGACGGTTTGAATTGTTTTTCCGAGACCCATCTCGTCGGCGAGGATGGTGTCGATGCCTTGTCCCCAAGAATAGCGCAGCCAGTTGAGACCCTCGAGCTGGTAGGGATGCAGCTGCATGCCGGTCTCGTACACGAAGGGCGGCTGGTCCTCGTACTTCTTGTTGAGGTTGGTGGTGGGGCGATCCGGGGGCGGGTTGTACTTCTTAGGCCTCATCTGCAGACCGGCGCTGCTGTCGTCTTCGTCGATCACGTCTTTGTTCTTGCTCTTGCGACCCGGTTTCTTGCCCTTGGTGCCCTTAGATTTGCCCTCGGAAGTGATAAAGGCGCGCATATCCTATGGAAAAAAATAACGATGCGTTAGTTATCTTGCGTTTATTTTAAAACACTGCGAAAAGAATCCGGCTAAGTCCCACAAATTAATATTCGTTTTCGGTCGTGTAGGACAGGTCGCGTCTATGGGATGAACGTTAGATACCTGGTAGTACTCGACGGCGCCCTTGAGCCCCGCGATGTCCGCGTGCTCGGACTCCCAGGTGGCCTGGTCGTAGGACAGGTCGCGTCTATGGGATGAACGTTAGATACCTGGTAGTACTCGACGGCGCCCTTGAGCCCCGCGATGTCCGCGTGCTCGGACTCCCAGGTGGCCTGGTCGTAGGACAGGTCGCGTCTATGGGATGAACGTTAGATACCTGGTAGTACTCGACGGCGCCCTTGAGCCCCGCGATGTCCGCGTGCTCGGACTCCCAGGTGGCCTGGTCGTAGGACAGGTCGCGTCTATGGGATGAACGTTAGATACCTGGTAGTACTCGACGGCGCCCTTGAGCCCCGCGATGTCCGCGTGCTCGGACTCCCAGGTGGCCTGGTCGTAGGACAGGTCGCGTCTATGGGATGAACGTTAGATACCTGGTAGTACTCGACGGCGCCCTTGAGCCCCGCGATGTCCGCGTGCTCGGACTCCCAGGTGGCCTGGTCGTAGGACAGGTCGCGTCTATGGGATGAACGTTAGATACCTGGTAGTACTCGACGGCGCCCTTGAGCCCCGCGATGTCCGCGTGCTCGGACTCCCAGGTGGCCTGGTCGTAGGACAGGTCGCGTCTATGGGATGAACGTTAGATACCTGGTAGTACTCGACGGCGCCCTTGAGCCCCGCGATGTCCGCGTGCTCGGACTCCCAGGTGGCCTGGTCGTAGGACAGGTCGCGTCTATGGGATGAACGTTAGATACCTGGTAGTACTCGACGGCGCCCTTGAGCCCCGCGATGTCCGCGTGCTCGGACTCCCAGGTGGCCTGGTCGTAGGACAGGTCGCGTCTATGGGATGAACGTTAGATACCTGGTAGTACTCGACGGCGCCCTTGAGCCCCGCGATGTCCGCGTGCTCGGACTCCCAGGTGGCCTGGTCGTAGGACAGGTCGCGTCTATGGGATGAACGTTAGATACCTGGTAGTACTCGACGGCGCCCTTGAGCCCCGCGATGTCCGCGTGCTCGGACTCCCAGGTGGCCTGGTCGTAGGACAGGTCGCGTCTATGGGATGAACGTTAGATACCTGGTAGTACTCGACGGCGCCCTTGAGCCCCGCGATGTCCGCGTGCTCGGACTCCCAGGTGGCCTGGTCGTAGGACAGGTCTCGCCACTTGACCAGGAAGTACGTGGTGCCGTCGCGCCCCGTGCGATGGTTGATGACGCGGTGCACCACCAGCCACTCCGGCTTCACGCCGTATCTGCAGAACGTTATGTATTGTTCATATCGATTTATTATTAGGGAGTTATCGCTAGACCGCGATAGACTTTAACCGTCTTATTAATAAAAATGGCCTACTTCTTGCTTAATCCGAAGTTACGTTTGGTTTAGCTAATTCTGGTGTAACTAAGTATTAACTTCGTTTTCATAACGTTATTAATAAACGTGGACTAAACTCGGACTAGCTATACATTCGTTACGCCTGGTTTAACGGACAAGCTATGGCAACACCGTTGAAATTAAAAATAAAAAGAATGAACTAGCGAATGAAATAAAACAAATGACAGTGACACATGATGTTTGTTCCTATTATCTATGATATGGACGTTTGGATGTGAATTGTGAGATTTCGATTATTTTGTTACAAAATAATAATAATATAGGTATAATACCTACTTAAATAAGAACAAATGACATAATATGAGTAAACTTTATTAAAAGACCAATTATATAGAAGCTTAATACATATATTGCTACAGTTGAGCTTCATACCACACAAACTTGTACATTAATTGAACTATATATCCTAAATATTTCCACTGACTTTTGGTATTCTAATATGTGTGCAGTCAATGGCTCCAATCACTTGTCTAAATCCACATATCGAATAAAATTCTTCTATCACATTGCTGTGTTCTGCATCATTTTGTGGAATTTTGATTCATTGAGCACTTTTTGCCACCAATGCTAAAGCAACTTGTTTGCATACAAGTGATATTGTTGGCTGATACCCCTTACCACTTATATCTCTTGCGTCATCTGGAATCTGTTGAATTCACAAATAAAAGATTTATAACATAACAAATACCCAGAAGAAGCAAAGATTGTTGAATATCATTTTATTGATTGTCAAATTCTTACCTCTCCGCATGCCCAAGATCTTATTGCACTTAAAACTTTCTTATGGGGCGGTATGAAACCACCTCTCGCATCACCAGCTAAATCATTTTTTATCATATCAATGATAAAAACAGCCGTAGAAAACCTATATTTCGATTTAAATTCAGCTTCAAGTTCTTCAAGTGGATTCTTACGAATTTTGTATAATTTAACACGCTTTATTGTTGGAATGTAGTCCATCTGATTCTGAACCTCATTAATTTCGTCTGTCAGCCATAAGTCGTCTCTAAAATAGTCTATTCATTTTAATTAAATTTTACCAAACAATATTACAATCTAACCTAAAAGTAAAAACAGCTGTCAAAGATAGTTACTCTATGCTTAATCCGTCCTTAAACAAGGTATCCCTATGGTTTAACTTTTACACCGAGACTAGAGTCGAATTAGCTTAATCACTCCTTAGTCCGTGTTTATTAATAGTGAAATTTGTTAGTACCAGGTTAATGCTTAGAGTAAAGTTAATCTTTCTTTAGTCCACGTTTATTAATAAGACGGTAAGTGTTATCGAATTGTATAATAATATGCTTGATGTAAAAATTCCTTGCATACAAATAATGAACATACAATAACAATAAACATATAAAATACAAGGTTGTATTTTCTTTTAATTAGGTAGGCTAGGTTCATCTACTATGCACATATATGATACAACAGTACATAAATCCATCTGACCCGAACAATATTTTGTGGATATCTTATAATAAGTTAAACTTAACAATCTCGTGTGGAAAATATATTTTTAATTTATTTATTGAAAATAATACTGACCTGTAATACTTCTCTTCAAGCATCTTTTCATCAGTGTCCTGGTCTTGCTTTTCCTTCAATCGTTTGGCTCTACCATCTCTCTCATCCAATGGTTCCTCGAGTTTGGGAGGCTCCTCAGGGTCCGATTTCCGCATGTAGTAGCGGTACATAAGTGGGTGGAATACATCCAACTAAAAATTTACATACATTTTTTTAGTTTTTTAAAACATACCACACATATAGAGCAGTTCTTTGAAATATAAGTTAAAAAGTTTAAAGGTTTTTTTATATAAAAAAATAGTTTGATGATGATAAATAAACTTATATTTAAATATTTAATAAACTATTAAATGTGTTACTTCCACTGCAGATTAAGCCAAGATTTCATAATGGAACAATAAAATAAAATAAAAATAAAATAAACCATCCTGCGTAACACTTCCTAGAGACCCTGTATCTAAGTAAAATAGTAAGCATAATAGTGTGATGTTCTGTGAACTATCTGTAATCGGCCTAATGAGTTACATTAATAGACCGCTAGTTCTGTCTCAAATTAGATTCTTTTATTCGTATAAAAACATTAATAGATAATCAAATATTATAAAGACAACCGTTCGGGAAAATAATGTGTATGCCAAATAAATAATAAAAGTAACTGGATCAAAACCTACGCTCTGCCCATTTGAGTATGTTTCGCCGGACCGTCTCATGTGGGTCGTGTTAAAACCGGCAGTAGAATAACCCACTGAGTTTGTTTCGCCGGATCTTCTCAGTTGGGGCGTATTGGATCCGGTGGTAGCATTAAAGCGCGTCCGTCGTTATATACTCATGGTCCGCCCAAATAATGACAATTGTTCTTAATATAATTTAATATAGACAGAACAAGCTATTGGACACAATATAGTAAAATAATAAAGTAAAGACTAAAATTATTAAAAACAATAACTAAAATACCTGCTTAATATGCTCATTTATAAATGTTAAAATTATTCATAGATTAATAATAAATAATTGTTTTGACTATTTGCAAGTGCCTGTAATAGGTTTACGTAAATAAAAATGATTTTTATTTTATTTTATTTTATCTACCTGTCGCCGTTATTGATATCGAGCAAAAAAGGGCAAAATAAAAACATGTTTGTTATATGGAAGGCCCCTTAATTATTATTTTTTTGTATTTGTTATTATAACAGCGATATAAATACACCATCTGTGAAAATTTCCATTGTCTGGCTATCACGGTTCTTGAGATACAGCCTGGTGACAGTCAGACAGCGAAGTCTTCGTTATAGGGTGCCGTTTTTACCCTTCGGGTACAGAACCCTAACCTGTGATAAATATTGAAACTAACCTGTAACTCAGATATCCAACTGCAGTGCCAGTAGGACTGATCATGCCACTTGACAAAGAATTCTCTGGAGCGAGGTGCTTTCAACTTGGCAGACTGCTCCTTCCATCGCCAAGTCAGGATCTTTGACACTTTACCGTCTAATGGCGGACACTACCAACAAAAAAGAATTTCTTAATAAAATAAAAAAACTCGTTGAATTAACGTGGGGTAGTGGTAATTATCAATTAAATCCGTTCTAAAAAATGGTCAAAATCACGAATAAATATTCGGCAACATCTGAATACATCTTCTTACTGATAAATTCACTACTGATCAATTCATTTTTGCTTTAAAATAAAAACAAATTATGCATTTATAATGGCAATACTCACACTACATCTCGGACACTTCCAATCCCCGTCAGGAACTTCTTCAAGCGGTGGATTGAGACAGAACCTATGGTAAGCTGACGGACACGAATCACAGCATAACAGCTCACCACCATCTTTACAGATTCTGGAAATAAATAAGATAAGGATAACATTTATTACATTGTCACTTTCAACAAAATTCGTCTATATTCAGAAAACAAACTCATTTTTCTTAAGTATGTATTCACTGATTCTAATTGACAGAGATGTGATATGAAAGTTGAAAATTGGAGCATAATTAATGAGGCACAAAAAGATAATTAATTAATACTTTGACCGTCCATGGAATGCGCAATGAAATTTGCTGCTAAATGTTTCTCCAATAAATCAATTCCACAAAAACAAAAGCATGTCAAACAAAAATATAAAGATATTAGAGAAAAGAGTAGTATTAAGTTCCTACTTTAAAGAATTTCACGACAACAGACCCAAAAGCTTATAACGTTAACGAAAAGGCAAGTGTACCTGCAGAACTCCTGATGCTCATCGTCGTCGTCCTGTTCCTGGTTGCCCTCGGCCTCGCAGTGCGGACAGGACCAGCGACCCTCGGGGGTCTCCTCCAGCTCGGGCTCCAGACACACCAGGTGGTACGCGCGCGGACACGTGTCGCATAGGATAATCTCGCCGCCTTGTTGGCACACCTAGAGAGCGGACATATCAATATGTTATATCAATCGCTGTTACTTTACATGTATCAATGATGAAAGATAATGACAAAAATGCTTATACACCATGATTTTTAGTCCTGGTGATTATATGATTATTATGATTTTTACTTCTTTACCATAGAAGTGAGCCCATGAGTGACCAGATTGACTAAAATATCCTTTCTCTAAAGTAAACTGTTCTCACTAGGCCTATATGTAGTTATAATGTTTTTTTTTATATTGTTCACTGAAAACTTGAATGTTTAAAGTGAATTATTTATATACATATCTGTATAAAAGTTTTATGTAACTAGCTATGAAACAATTTTTATAAAAAAAATATGTTAATAAATGTATGCATACATAATAAACACTGTATTTTTACCTCACAATAGTCCTGGTGCTCTTGTTCGCCCTCAGCACCGTCAGGGAACTTGCTTGTAGTTTTCAGTTTCTTCTTTTTCTTAGTTTTGTTACCTATCTTTGTCTTGGCTTTCTTTTTCGGTTGCTAAAACATAGAAGAAAATATAAGTTACATGGAATAAGAATATTAGTACCAAAAAAAAAAGATATTAACTAAATTTTGATCCCCCATTACACCCTTTATTTGTCGTAATAAATATATCTGCGCCGGAACTAAAGGATTGAACTGACATGCAGTTCAATCCGTTAAGTGCTTTGAGCTATGTGTCAAATAGTAATGTTTTCCTTTAATATTCACAAATATTGTAGGATCGTGTGTGTGTCCATACCGGCTGTGCGGGGTCGTCCTCCTTGGGCGCGGCTCCCTCCTCGCTGGCGGGAGGGGCTGGCTTGGGCTCCTCGGCCTCCGCCAACATCTGCTCGAACTCCGCATCAGAGTCTGAGTTCACCGCACTACCATCGGGATCTTCCTCCTGTATTGATCATACATTTCTATGTAAATAAAAATATAGCGATGAGGGTTTGTTTTTTGAACTTGTTTTACTAATACGAACTACAAATAAGTAGACGAACCTTGTGCATTGATTAGTATAGACATTATTGAGTGATATTCAATGTACCTACCTGTTTAAACTTACAAAGAAGCATTTTATAATTATAATAAATACCAAAAATAAATAAAATGTATTGTTACTAATTTTTTTGTGTGTAAAATTAGGGTATAAATAATTAAACTAACTATGAAATGTTCAATTAAACATAAATATTATGATTTAACATAATCAAAAGATTCCACCATGATACATTATAGCCTACATATATAATATATTTTATGGCCTACGATAAATTGAAAATGATGTAATAAATATAAAACCTTGATAAATGTTTATAAAAAAGACAAACATATATTTCAGCAATATAACTTACACTGCTTGTCCTCTTTCTCTTGCTGAACTTGATTTTAAGCGTAGGTACTTTAGGCTTCCGTCCCGGCTTGCCCCGTGGCGTGGTGGCTCCGGGCGTGTGTTTCGGCTTACGGCCTCGTTTGCGAGGAGCCGCCGCGCCTTCGTCACTGGCCTCCTCATCTTCCTCCTCTTCGGGCTCATCAATTGTGTCGTCATTCTAAAATTAAATTAAGCAAAAATTATTATATATGTATTTCTTATATTTATTTCATACAAATAATACCTCATAAAATTCAATTCTAGAAGAGGGTTGGGTTTGATTCTAAATATAACGTTGCAAGCATTCATATCAAATATTCTAAATTATTCTATGTCTTCGAGCTGGCCATTATTTACAGATAGTTCAACGCATCTGTGCGCGCGGAACTATGTGTGGGTAAATTTACCTTCCTTTACCACCATTGCTAGCATGAATGTAATATATCTAAGTACTTTTGGTCACAGCAATTGCTTTTCTATTGAAATAAATATATATTTATGCAGTTGATAAGCAGATTAAAAATATATATAAATGTGTGAAAACGTATACAGAATGTGTAACTACAGTATTTTATATCAAGCACGACTAAGATAAAAAGAACTCAGAATTTTGGTTATTTCGACGTAAAAAAACCTTTATTATAGAAACAAGCGCAGTCAAGGAAAAAAAATAATGAGATAATTAAAAACAATAACAATTCTAAATAACTACTCAATAACAATAGCTGCAGTCGTTTAATATTAATAGATGAATAAAACATTATTTTTATCACCCAATTCATGGTAAATCAGAATTATCAGTATTCAAAGTATTCTTATATGCAAAGATTATTTACCTTTGCCTCTTTCGGCGTGCGTCCAGTCCTCTTGGGCACATAGTCAGATGTAGTGGAAGTATTTGTGTTATCTTCTGATCCCATTGTTTGGGTCCCACTTCCCAAGTGAGGATTCGTCTCGCAAAACAAACGCCATTTTGCCGCTACTAACATCATTAATTTTGATACTGGAACCTAAAAAAATGTATTTCACTTAGCAAAAAGTATTTTGAATATATTGAATACAAAAGGCCTAAGTCAATGGTCTAACAAACAATGGCATGTCGATACAAAAGATTGTTTAAAAAACTAGTGTGCTAGCCAGTCAGTTGTTATTAGATGTATAATCTCAAAAGAGTCTTATAGAAAAAAACTAATAGACTAGTATTACTATTCCTGCACTTTTTTTATATTGTTGGACGAAATCATTCTTTGGAAATTACATGTATAGACTATTGGTAGGATTTCATTTATTTTGTACAGGGTTATTGACCTAATTATATTTTATGTCGTTTCCATTGTACTAAATATACGATCATTTATTAAGTAGCTGCGCTCCACTAATTGTCAAAACGATCTGCAAAAAATTTTGTACTGTTAATAAATTAACAAAGTACATGTTAGTTAGCAAGTATTAAGTTACCTTAGGGTTCTCTTTGACTAAGAGTGGGCGCACATGTTGCTGGAACAGTTTGTAAGAAGTCAGGTTCTCTAAGTCTGCGTCAGTGTACTGTATATCCACATCCGTGAGCCCAAACGATGAGCACACCTCTTCTACTGTAGGCATACCTGCTGCAATAATAAGTTCCAATTTACTATCACTGAAGCAGAGGCGCCATGGTTATCTTTGTATTTCACGCTATATACAAAAAATGTCATGAGGCAAGTGGACATATAACAGGTGGAAACAAACAAAAAAACGTGATTAGTTAGGATTCATGGCAGATGGCACTTTAGAGGAGCCAGCGAAGTCCCTCGCGCTTAATGCCCAAAAGGAGCAACGAAAAGATTGTTCGCCGTCACGCACAAAAGTTAACTACAAAGAATACCGAATTGATTCGGTTAAAAATAAGCATAGGACACATAAGACTCCAGTTTAGCCCGTTCGAATTTTAATACATTTTGTTGATAAAAGGTTTAGTTGTTATTGACTGCATATTATTTTTTAAGGGCCTCGAGTTGAGTGGAGTTGTTTCTAATTATTTATTAAAACCTTTATTTTAACATTAATACAAGAAAATAAAATGCGACCGGCATCCGACTATACTAGACAACGAGGGTTATTGAGCGATAAGAACTTGATTAAAAATCGACATATTTTTTAAAAGCACAGATTTATCAATCGAGCTATTGGTCCCATAAGTTAGTACCGTATTGATATTGGTGTCGGTGAAAGTACTTGAAAAAGAAAGCATTTGTTTACATTCACCCAAAATGCAATAAAAGATAATATATCTATGTAGAAATGCATGCAACATAAGCGTGTTTGCAATCGCCTCTATAATCTTGAAACAGATCAAAGTCACGTGGAAACATAGAGGTCATTGCACCGCGTAACCTTAAATTATATGATTAGAATTCATCCATCTATAAAGTGATAGCAACAATAGTTATTCGTGGACGCTAGTCTAATACTCTAGGCATACTGATATAATTGATAGAATATTTTAACTATGATTGTTATCAGGTTGTCTAAATACTTCAACTGAATATTATTATTACACGACTGGTGTGACGTAACTTGCTATGTTTTTGAGAAGGTCACGTTTTCATATAAGTATGTGCACTTATTATAAATTTATGTGTATGTTTGAATTATTTAATTTAATTGTCACGCGTTATTATAGTTATTTTTCGCAACAGCAAAACTCAGCAATTATTTTGTGCCGCGAGAGTACTGTATTTTTATGGGGAAATTAAACATTATAATTTTTTTTTTAAGACAATTTTTGCCTTGTTTTTGCGTTTTGTTTTATTATTTTTTTCACCTTTTCATTTTGTAAAAACATTATTTGTGGGTAAAAATACGTCATCAAATTACTAATCGCTTAAATTTTTAATGAAAAGTAGGGGTATTTTAATACTATGTATACTTTCAGATCTATTTCATATTTTTGGACGCACGTAAGAAAACTGTCTGTTTAGTCTAAATCTTAATTAGTTTTTACGTTTCCAATGGCTACACAAAAATAGATTCCCTGTGCTATACAGATATTATTATAAGTACCTTTTGGAAATACCATAAGTTTTATCTCTGTTTCATCTGTAGACATTATCATTGTAGATAAGAATTTGTAATCAGCTAGCAACTTTCCGATCATTAGGTCCTCTAGGGTTTTGATATGGACGATCTTAGTTGTAATAAATCTAATTTATTCAACAAATGGATCTTAAAAGAATATGTAGGTACGTATACTCTTGCAAGAGATGAAATAATATCTATCTCAATGGGAGAGTGACCTGAGATTTGATTTTTCACCATCATCATTAACCCTGAAGCGGTATTACCCTTTCTCTGGTATACCTACAATTTTCCGATCAAACAGTTGACATGCTTACAGTAGCATGGAAGGTAGTTTTTCAACCAACCAGACATAAAAAGAAAGAATTGATTACTTACAAAGATTATTTTTTGTCCAGAGCCTGACTTACTTGGCTAATGATAATTTTATCTATCAATTGAAATAGTTTAATATTTATTCAGGAAATTATATTTATTTAGTGTCCCTCTTCTCGCTATTCAATAGGTTAACAAAACGCAGAAATTTCTTTATTAGTTATCTTTAAAAATAATAGTTCGCTTAATAGAGTAACTCTACTAATATCCTTAGTAATATTATAAATGCGAAAGTTGTTGTATGTGTTGTTGTATGTTTGACGCAAAAACTACTGAACAGTTTTGCCTAAAAGTCTTCACGGGGATAGTTGGTTACAAAACATCACGCTTCGACATATTAGAACAGGGAAACGCGGGCTGCGTCCCGCGGTATTGCTTAGTTAGTTAGATATAAAAGCGTAAGTTGTATATAAAAACGTTTTTTAACGCTTTCGTGATAAATTTCTCATGGGGGCTACGCGGGCGCAACAAACCACCTTTGGCGGGAATTTTACAAGGAGATATCTGAAATGATGAGTAATAACATAAACTAGTTTTATTTTAGAAAAAGAATTAGGTTTCCGCAGGAAAAAAAAATACGAAATAGTTATTTTACTAAAAATAGTTTGTTGGGCATGCGATACTGAATAAAGATCCCTTAAGGATCGATCGACCACCAGTACCGATATATCGGATACATGCTTTAAATGTTTAAGATATGTCCACATGGCGCAGAGTTAGTCCAACGCGGTTAAAATTGCGATGATTCTTCAGGTTTGAGTTGTTCAGTCAGATACACTCAGTAAACAAATTGTTTAGTTGGCTAAAGTAATAATTTATTATCATGCGATATAACGTTCTCATCATTGAATACTTCGGTAATACGGTAAAGACGTCAATGTAAAAAAGTAGATATGGCCCAACTACATAATACATCATCATTATTATTTCACGCAAAGAAGGCAATTCCCGTATGTCTACTGTAATCTTCTTATAGTTTTGTAATAATCTTGTTTAATAATCTCATTTGTTTATATAAACATTTCTTAGTAAACATAAATAATAAATTTGTGTAAATCACACCTTATATTTATGTAAATATTAGTTTATGATTCAATAGAGACATAAATTAGAATGAAGTACCTAGTCGCATAGAGGTGATATAGGAAAATATTTTTATCACCATAACATCTTCAATTTTTGTTTTTTTATTTTTTTTATTCTAAGATTTAAGGCACTATAATATGGGTTTTATTAATAAAGTAAGATCGTTTTGAAATGGGTTGGGTGGGATAATATCGTCAAAATTATTTTTTAAGAGTTTTCTATAATTTAATTAAGAGTATTTTTAATATTGACGCATCAAAGTACATATACTAGCGATGCATCGTGATTTTAATACTTTACCAGCAAAATATATTAAAAAAAACTTACCAGAACCGGAATCAGAAGGCGCAGGTGTGGGGGTGTTATGTTTGCTGCCCCGGCCCTTGCGGGACTTCTTTGTGGAAGACATGGCACTGAGCGCGTAGTCGCTGTCCCCTTCTGCTTCGATCTCGAGGCCGAAGTCATCGTCCTGGGAGGAAAAGTTGTTATTTTAATAGGATGACGTCATTTTAAGGACATCATGGTAATAAATATTATGCAATTAAATATCGAGTGTTGAAAAAATAGAATGAATACTTATTTAGTATAGACAAGAGGCCAGTTAGTAATTTAAAGAAATAATATGCACCATGCAGCCTACAGTTTTCTTAAAGTTTGGCCTACATTGGGTGTCCTGTGCATTCCTTGTGTACCTAAGTTTACTAATGAATCTTCTTGGTGATCCAATAATAATTCAAGAAAAAATATTACACTTATAATATATTAAAATAATAATATATTATAAGTGTTGGTCTTTAATTATTGAAATTGGTATGTACTGTTTGTTATGTACAATAAAATAAATAAATATTAGCTTAAACAAACACAGGTATTATCTATCACGTCTATGTCAAGGCACCGGCATCCATACAATAATTTTACTTAAGTTACAATTACTGACTTATAACTTCTGTATTTTTATATGAAACTACCACAATTTGTACACATAAGTAATTTATAGTAGATATGGGTCTCAATTGTGGTACAGTTGTATTATATGCCTTAAAATGTTACCCCAATAGGCATGAAGACTAAAAACAAAAAATAATTATTTAGTCAGTAAGATTTCAAAAAATATTGGACACATTTTATTATTTATCAAATCAATAAAAATTGACAAAGATACAGAGCAACAACAAACTTACAAAGTTCAGGACAAGCCCCCCGCTTGTGACGTCACTACTAGATAAAATTGTACCTAGAAGTGACGTCACATGCAGTTTCATCATTGGTTCTCATCTTTCTTTATTATATTTTGTTTGAGAAACGGAAATAAAAATATTTGTAAAATTTTTGGTAAACTAAATGGATGGACTAAATAGATCTTTTTGGTCCTCATGCCTATTGGGACTTGTTTACTATAAATTCTGTATTTTTTATGTTTCTTGATGCATTGCCATTATATTATAAGAAACCAACCTTTTTAAATATAATATATATGAATTATTTTAACATAGTACCTGAATAGACACATTAGCAAGGTATTTTATTTTCGTAAAATTTTACAATTGATTGAATTATTCATCTTCATCATCTGATCTAAAATAGCAATAAGATTTTTTTGTTTACGTTGATATATTGAATAATTATTTCTACCATTTCATGGTCATTAAAATTATTATGGTTTCATTTTATAAGTTCTAATATTATAAAGAGGAAAGTTATTAGATATTATAAAGAGAAAGGCTTTGGAACTAATTGAAATTCTTTCACAATTAGAATGCTTTGTTATCTAGGAGTAAAAAAGGTTTAATTATGAAGTTCCCATGGGAAATAATTAATTAACATGTCTAAAGGTTCGTACATGTCAGAAGTAATCCCCTGCATTTTAAGTTATTCGTAAACAACATACAACATGTTCCTGCAAATTTTATGATTCTTAAATATGTAGATCAATAAAACAGTAAGAAAAAATTAATATTAGTTTCCTAATAATTGTAGGTAAACAGTTTTGCTACAATTATTAGGAAACTAATGCCTAGCAAGAATCAACCAAAACACACTATACTTACTTCTTCACTCTCATTCTTTCGCTTCTTCTTTTTCTTTCTACCCTTCTTTTCTTCTCCTCGGGCTTTCCTTTTCTTACCCTTTTTCTTTTTTCTGCCATCTTCTGGCGAATAGTCCTCATCTTCCTAAAAATATATCCATGATTAGATATCACTGTTACAATCATATTATTACAATAAGCAATTCAATTGTTTACAAATGCTATCACATAAAAACTATAACATAGAAAATCATGAAAATTTATAATTTTTGTTATGTACCTTTGGAGGAGCTTCATCACTATCACCAGAGTTGTCGTTCTGACCCTCACCTTCCTCTACGTCCTCGTCGCCTGTAAGTTCACAACAAACTGGTCAGACAAGTTCTCCACTCCACTCAAATGCTAGTGACCTAGGAAACGGTTTTGGAAAGAGCATTCCCCCCCAGGAGCACTCTCCTCGCGCTAAGGTCACTAATCCCTTTGTTTGTCGGCGTCCATTTTGTTAAGTAGTAATGAGGGGAGATCGCATGTTCTTTTCTGTCACAAACTGCCACTTAAAAATATTTACAACCACAAAATAACAAATACACCATTGGAACACTCAAAAACCTCTTCTTTGGTTACACGACACTCGGATTGGATGTATTAACTGGTCAAAATCATCTTAAGAATCCCAAATTTTTCTAAATTTTTAATTGCTTATACCGCAAGTAAACACATGATACCGCTATTCGCGGTTTACCTATGACATGCTAGCTAAATTGAACGTTTACCTGCAAAAGACCCATCTACTTCATCATCCGATGCCATTTAGAGCACTAATCAACACAACTTACAATAAGGTTAAAGATTTTAGTCTAGAAAAGATAAAGGACGCGCAGTTTTTGCGACAAATGGTAATTAATTCAGAAATTGATGCCGCGCCGTCACTACACAGCAAAACTACCGAGAAGCGTTGTCTCGCTCGCACCTATTTAAAATTATGGAGAAAAAGAAATTTTGGGGTGCCTACACTGCAAGGCCATATTTTCTACTAAAGCTAGGTTTAAACAATATGTCGGTTATTGTGATTATGACACGTGCTATTATTGGTTCAATAAATATGTTTTGTAATAACATAATACTGAATATTAAAATGTTAATGGCCACCGATTAAAACACAAATTCTAAGATTAGGTATAAATAAGAAAATCATTTTTTCTATATCTGTTGATCACTTTCTTCTGCTTGCATTGCCGAATCAATTTCGAGGATATTTACTATTTAAATTAATTGGACCCTTATATTCTACTTTGATTGCTGATAGTACCACGGGTGGCAGTTAAAAAAGTAAATAGCTTTTTTGTGGGTACACAATAAACTATTGGTGCACTACAAAAAAATTGCTTACCATTTTGCTAATTTATTTAAAAATTCTGTTTTCATGAATGTAGATCGACTTAATCAAAATGAAACGAGGCAATTATCTTTTTTTCGGTCATGAAATAATCTATCATTTGGTAGTATTATTAAAATATTTTCATGTGAGTGTAAAGCAAAAAAACTATTTTACTATTTTTTACTTTATTAACCTCAATAAAAGTAGGGTTAGCTTATTTTATTTATCTTTTTCTACTTTTATCACCTTTGTCGCGTTATTAGAAACAAATAATTTAAATATAAAAAATACTAATCGAAGCCGATATCGGGTAATTATCGTATCGTAATGTTTAAATAACCACACTCAAGAGCATCTAGTCGTGTAGTCGTGTAGTAGTAAAATGAATAAGAAAATATATTGCTGTCTTTATTTACCACATTCATTGATTATTTTTGGATAGGTATTGTTAATGTTCGTTCATCTATCTGTCAAATTTACTAGAAACTGAATCTGAAACCATGGGCCTTATTTATTGATTTTAATAAAACCTAACTTAAATTACTTCTTTTCGGTCTTAACTTTAGACTTAGGCACAATGAACGCTTTATTAGATTACGGCTCATCTTCTAGCGATTCGGATGAAGATTTAATCGAAAATGAAAAGTACGTTTAAAGTATAGGTATTAATCTGATTAAATATTTGTAAAAGTGTTAGAATGTGTGGCTGTTTTATTGTTCTTTATTTACAGATCTCTAACTGAGATTTCAAAACCAAAACTTCCAAAGCCGACGTTGGGCGAGAGTAGCATACAAACGTCAGTGTTTTCCAATCCCTTTGCTGAAGCTGAACTGGCAAAGGCTGCAATTCTTGAGAAACACGTTAAAATGGTATATGTTGACTTTCTATTAATTAAAATAATTTACCTCTAGATTATGGCTGTAACAAAGCTACAAAAACATGGCTCTTTAATGTGAATTTTCACCTATTTCTATATTGAATCTTAGCATGAGTGCAAGTTTTAAGAACTTTTCATTCTTTCTTAATTTTATGTCAATAAAATTAAAATAAATTTCTCAAAAACTAATTTATTAACATAATATCAATAGCATTATTGATTTGAGCTTATCTCATATGAGATATGCTATGGCTAAATTAACCTAAATAATAACTAATGTAATAAATATTATTAATGTTCAATCATGTGGAGTATCAAAAAAAACAAAAATTAAGCAATTTAGATCAATGTTGGTAAAATAAAAATAATAATTATAATGTGTTGTCAGCTTACAGTAAAAATTTATAAGTTCAAAATTTGAAAAAGTTTAGTACCAATTTTTGCACACAATCGTCAAGTACATAGGCAATGACTGTAAGGTTCCAGGTAAAGACAACACACTGATGAAGAATGGTAAAAGAATATGTTGGAACTATAGGAAAGGAAGGTGTCGCTTCGGCCACAACTGCAAGTATGCACATGACAGTGATATCCAGAAGAACAATGAAGAAATGGAAGCAGATCGCCAGGTACTTTTACAGATAATTATTTAATAGCAATACAGGGCACTTCAAATTCCAAATTATTATGTATCTCTGTGTAAAATTTTGTCCAGATCTGTTAGAAACATTGAGTGGATTCCAGGGTATATTGGTCTAGAAGTGTCTAGAAAAGCAACTTGTCAATTAGATAAAGTCAGTCATGTTTTATACGAAAAAGCTTCTATGAAATATTTATAAGCATTTTTATTTTGTATGTTCACATAGTTAGCCACTAGGCTTTTGCTACTTCACCAGGCATAAGCCTTAATAAATGGTTTAAAAACTACAAACTAAGCAGCCTGCGCAAGAGGGCTTGTGTGGGGCTATTAGTCCTGGTAGTGTGGGGCTTGGACCTCGGCTCAGGGCAGTTGCTGGAGATAAGATTGAGGGTTATGACTTTTAGTATTTTAGAGGAATTTTGTACTACATATACAATCCCAAAAATGTTGATTATTACAAGTACAATAAGCAGGGCAGACTTATTGACAAGTAGTCCTTTTGGCACCTGAGTGTTTTAACAACTGAATATTTTGACCAATAAATATTATTTTAGAAAACCTCGGGCATATATCCCAAGCCTTTTGACTAGGATAAAATGCATGGATGGACTCAAAAATCCATTTATGCATTTTATTGTATTTATTATTAGCAGGTAAAATATATGTACAGAACAAATTGTGATAGGTTTAGACCTGTTTTAATGTTCATGTCCATGTCATGTGCGGCAATTGTGTACATTTTGGATTTTCTTATTTTTGTATCTGCCAATTTCAGAGAACTATTTGATGTGATATGAATCTCCCCATAAGTATAATAATTATCCCAGTGATGGAACTGACAAAACAGGTTTGTCAGATAAAATTAGTATGTTTTGTTTGAATTACAACTAACAAATTATAAAATCACCATTGGATCATTGCTGATCTATTCTAATATTCAGGCTGTTTTGTCATATCATGCTATGTGTGTATGTCTATGCAAAAATCGATCTGTCGATGTTTCTATAAGAAAACCATCGACATTTTACTTGTATGTAGTTTCAGTAGTAAACTTAAACATTGAAGAATAAGTTTTGGCCTACTGAATATATGTGTGTTTTGTGTCTGTAGGTTGAAGAGTTTTTATGTTCAAACATAACATTCACATTTTATTATAATATTAAATTCATATTTTTCCAGAAACTCAAGTCTGTAGTTTGTGAAGGAGCAGGAACTATGACATCAGCACCACCACCACAAACTCCACTTGATGTGGTGTCTTCTACTGACGATGCAATGTGGGAGGGAGGGGCAGAGAAAAGGAAACTGAAACGACCAGGACTCAGTCAGAACCTAGTACCAGGCAAGAAAGTTATTAAAATGTATAACGAACAAAAAATAAGAGATGCTAATAAACATTAAGTACCTACCTGACTAATATTTATATTTTATTATTTTAAGCATCAGAGATTTGTACTATAGGTATACTAGCAGTCCGGTAAATGTACATTGCCTGATCATGTGAAATTAAATTTATCGTCGTGTCGGTAAAATTGTTCCGCCGAATTTAGTAGGTAGGTATAGGTATAGTAACTGCACGTGTTGGTGCATACACTTCTGCACTATAATATGTGCTGGGGTCCCTACTTGGAGTTTGTTGCTAAAGCAAGTTAGAGGAAAGATAATTTCAGATTTCTCTTTACAAAAATGTCTGGTCTCGCGTGTTTGATTAGATACCGCACTAGCTTAGAACAGCTCCATAAATGCAACTATACAACCTCCGTAGCGTAGCGGTATTTGGCTCGCTTTAAATCTCGCAGGTCGTGGGTTCAATACCCACGCCGGACAAGGAATCTTTGTGTAAATTCTAAGGTCTTTCGGGTTTGGTTGGTTGAGGGACTACCCTCCGTGCCTCGGAAAGCACGTTAAGCCGTTGGTCCCGATTGTTATAACATCATCTATAATTATCGTATATCATGGCACGGGCAGCAGCGTTTCCTTGTGTGGTACAACTTAATACTGCGGTCACCAACAATACCCATTACCCCTCCTTCTCCTGAGAGGAGGCCCATGTACAGCAGTGGACGTTAACGGGCTGATGATGATGATAATGACTAGTTATGAATGTAGCTCAGAAAATAGTTGAAAATGAACTGATTTAGATTTCTATCTATTTGTGAAAAAAATAAAATGGCTAGTTTAAATATATCAAGTAGGTAGGTATAGGTCTCTACTAAATATCTTTATTTATTTTAACCTAAAATTTTCTAATTAAGATTGAAAACAATAGTCCGAGAGCTGGCACCAATTTTTGGGTAGGTATTTGAGCCAAGCTGAAAACTTGTCTGTCATATACTTCTCCTACTATAGCTCAACGCGGAACTGCAGACCTGGCTTGTGAGTAACGGGGCTAACTCGACCCCTATTTTTTATGATTTCTTGTTTTATTTGTGGCAAAGCATAGATATAAGCAAAATAGCGGAAGATGCGGCAAGTCCTTAATCGTCAAATGAAAACAGACACAGTAATACACTTGAGAGCAATAAAATCGCACACGTTGACTTTTTGTTGTTAAAGCAGTTTTTTTCATGAATGTGAATACATATTAAAATAAAACTTACACTATTTGAATGTTTACTTCAGTACCTTTCTAATGATATCAAATACAGTGTAAAAAAAGTACCCATAGGGAGTTTTAGGGCACAAAACCCAACATACGGATAAAATTACCCAATTTAGCTTAAGAAAGAATAAAAATAAAACTCAAAATGCTTGATCAAATTGTTTTTTAATAAGGTGTATTCCCTCCCCTAGCCTTGATTACAGCTCTTAATCGGTTTTTCATGGACCGTATTAATTTCACCATGAAATCTTGTGGTATGGCGTTCCACTCCTCTTCAATGGCAAGTTGAAGCTCTTGGAGGCGCGTAGGAGCAGGGCTTCTTGCTCGAACTCTTCTTTTTAGCTCATCCCAGACATGCTCAATCGGATTGAGATCAGGACTACGAGCTGGCCACTCCATCGCGGTGATTCCAACGTCTTCCATGTAGTCGCAAACTGTTCTAGCGACATGCGGTCTGGCGTTGTCGTGCATTAAGAGAAAATCTTCTCCCATAAGCCACGCAAGCGGCCTCACATGTTCTTCGAGCACTTCTTCGACGTATCGTGCAGCCGTCAAACTTCTCGATCTCGGGCCGGTATTCGCCGTAGTGATGAATACAATGTCAGTTTTAGTGTCCAACATTATGCCACCCCAAAACATACACGATCCACCTCCAAAAGCCACACGTTCGCTTATGCAGCATTGTGAAAATCGCTCTGATGACCTTCTGTAGACCCTAGAGCGTCCATCATGACCATGTAAAGTCATTCTGCACTCATCAGAGAACATAACAGCCCGCCATTGGTCATACGTCCAATTTAAATGTTCCCTAGCAAATTGTAGCCGGGCTTGTCGGTGAGCTGTGGTCAATTTGGGACCATTTGCTGGGCGATGTGAAGTCATTCCTGCTTCACCTAGTCTTCTTCGAACTGTCCACCGACTTATACTGACATTGCGAACTTCTCGAAGCTGTTGTCCCAGTTGAACCGCGTTCAGTTGCCGATTTCTCAAAGACCTTGTCACAAGAAAGCGGTCATCACGCTCTGATGTTGTGCGTCGCCGGCCAGATCCTGGTCGCCGAATGTAGCCACCGGTCTCTTGGAACCTCTGGTATACACGACGAACAGAGTAGCGGCTCAAATTTAGCCGTCGAGCAACTTCACTTTGGTTATGGCCTGCTTCGAGCAAGGCAATAACTTGAGCGGCTTCTGCGGGCGTGGTATCCATATTTTTCCAGTAAATCCGTATGCTTCCAGTAGAGATGTTATCACGTTGACCTTCGGTATGCAAATGATTAAAAATTCCAATAAACCGACCTTTTTATACCTGCGGCTAAGGGTGCAAGTAGTGACAACGCAAACGCGTGAATTTGGGGAATTCGGTGTACGGTCAGTTTTTGTAAGTTACGTAAAGGTCAATGATTTTAATTTTATGTTTTTGTAAAGCTAAGCTTGTATGCTTTAATTTTGTCTAATGATTTTTACTCAATATCTTTAGATTTTAGAAAACAATCAGTAATAAACCAAATTACAAGGGGTGTGCGATTTTATTGCTCTCAAGTGTATTATTACCGTGAAACGGGCATGATGCACAACTACATGCACGCCCACTCACACCACTGTGATCCTTTATAACGTTGTACGGTATTGACTATTGAAAGACAGAGACAAACCGATTTGTTTTGACTATAGCGTGAGTGAGAAAAGCGCGGTACTGATGAAGGTACGTCAAGTTGACATCAGGCTGAAGCATGGCTGAAAGGGTCAGCGCAGACCGAACTGCAAAATGCTCGCGCATGGTCGACCTAAATTTTTACTGCTCGAGCATGCAGGCGGCTTGCTAGACCATGCGCAAGCCATCTCTGTTAAATATGCATAATAAGCGAAAAAGGGATCTACTATGGCAATACAGATATTCCCCAAACATTAAAAATAAAAGATTATTAAAGCAGCATTCGACTCGTTTAAAGAACATTATAAAATTAACTCAAAGATCTCAAAATGAATTTTATATCACTAATGCAAAAAATAAATCTAAAGCCTCTTGGAATATTATAAATAAAAATAAAGTCAATTTTCCAAAAGAAAATATACCTAATATAATAGTTAATGGAAATATAATTTCTGATCCTCAATTAATTTCCGAAGCATTTAATGATTACTATATCGATGAGATTAAACCGATTAATTATAATACAATTTCTACTGATTATTCAAACATTGACATGAACAAAAATTCCATATTTATATCACCCACTTCACCAATTGACATTTTTAATATAATAAATTCCTTAAATAATACCAATAGCCATGGATATGACGATATCGTGACAAATATAGTAAAAAAATCGTCCTTCTGTATAGCCCCAGTTATGAGTTATGTTATTAACCTATGTATTGAACATGGCTATTTTCCAGAGGTACTGAAAACTACAATCATTAAGCCCATTCATAAAAAGGATGCTAAAACAGGTATAGGGAATTATAGGCCGATAGCACTAATACCAATATTCTCTAAGATAATAGAGAAAGTGATCTACAACTCTCTTTACACGTTTTTTGAAAAATACAATCTCATAGCTAAGGAACAATTTGGTTTCAGAAAGCGCAAATCAATAAATATGGCTATTTACGATGTAATGCACAAAATAGTTTCTAACGTTGATGCAAGGATTCCAGTTGTAGCTCTTCTAATGGATATGTCCAAAGCATTTGACCACGTAGACCATACTATATTACTCAATAAACTTGAGCGATATGGACTTAGAGGAAATGCCTTACAACTCTTAAAATCCTATCTGACTAATCGTACCCAGATCGTATCTTTAAGCAGACTATGCACAACCACTAGAGTTGAAACGGCTTACTTATCTCATCCGAGGAAAGCTACATATGGCGTTCCTCAAGGTAGTATACTTGGCCCTCTATTATTTAATATGTATATTAATGATATGCCCAAAATCACTAAACATAAAATAGTTCTGTTTGCTGATGATAGCACTATTATATTTTCTGGAAATGATATCAGTTCTCTTGAACGTGAAATAAACAATGATCTCAATAATATAATTCAATGGCTAATTAATAATAATTTAAAAATTAATTTAAACAAAACTAAAATAATGTCATTTAATCAACAAACAAATAAACCAAAATTAACGATACAATACGAAAATACGAGTATTTCGGAGACTAGCACAGCAAAATTTTTAGGAATCCACATAGATAGTCATTTAACGTGGAAGCATCATATAGACTGTCTCTCTAAGAAATTAAACCAGTTTGCTTACGCACTATACCAGCTCTCCAAAACAGTCAAGCGCCCTACTGTACTGGTTGCCTACAATGCGTATGTGTCATCTAGCATAAGATACGGCATAATTTATTGGGGAAATTCGACAGACAGGGACATTGCTTTCAAAGCTCAAAAGAAATGTTTACGCTCTTTTTGTAATCTACAGTCAAATGACAGCTGTGAACCACTTTTTAAAGAGTTGAACCTACTTACATTGCCATCAATGTATATCTATGAGATGGCAGTTTTCGTAAAAAGCAACATTGAATTATTTGAATCACTCCGATCTAGACGCCATCTAAATACTATCCGAGTTGCCTCTCATAACACAGCGCTGTATGGTAAGAGTATTCTTGGTATGACGTCAAAAATATATAATAATATACCCCTGGTAATAAGAAATAAGAATCTAGAATCATTTAAGACATGTTTGTTTAAGTATTTAATAATGAAGTGTTACTACTCTATTAACGATTTTATCAATGATAAACGGAAATATGAGGGTCCGACCTGTTAATTAATGACATTTTGATGCTGCGTGTAATAATTATTGTGGAAATTGTACTATTGACATTAATTTAATATTTATTTCTGAATTATCTAATTTATCTCAATTAATACCTATTTATAAACAATTTTTAGCCATATTGTTGTAATATATTTAAGTTTGTACATCACTATTGATAAGACATAGCGAACTCTATTGTTTATTAACACCTTTTTGTTACCTATGTTTACAAACTGAATAAATAAATAAATAAATATGTTCTGGGTTGCCCTGCGGGCGTGCTTTCAGTCAGTTCATCAGTTTGATGCCAAATGTTGATTAAGGCAGACGTATTCAATAAGGTTGATTGGGACTTAGGATCAACGCCCTTTTGGCAGAGGAAGAGGAACATGACGAATATTCCAATAAAATAAGACGTCATAAAACGAGGAGATCAGTATGGGTAGAAGAAACGTGGCGGGAAAGATGTACTTCAAAACACACATACAATGATACATTCACATCAACTTATTTTTCGTAGGTTCCGTTCCGTAGGTTGATAGTCAGTCATACGTCCGAACGGTTTTCTCGCTGCGGCAACACTGACGGACTGGCGCGCGGGTGCTCGAGCGCGCTCGCGCAAGTAAATGCATACCTACTCGAACGTCTCGAACACGCAGTCGGCTTGCTCGAGCATGGTAATTCATGGATTACGGAGACGCGGGGCATCGCGAGTCGCGGAGGGGCGTCTTGCATCTCACTCGCACTCCGCTCATACCATATGCCATATGCTTGAATTCAGTGCGGGCTAGAGTTGCCCAACTATCGATAGTGTCGCTATCGATAGGTGACCTCGAAAATAGTAACAATATCGATAGTGCTATCGATAGTATCGATACTATCGATATCACAAATTAACTAATACTATTGATTGGAAGCAATAGTATCGATACTATTACATTATAATACTATCGATAGTATCGATAGTTTTAAAGTAATACTATCAATACTATCGATAGTTTGTAAAGCTATCGATACTATCGAAGACCAACTCATGTTTAGGAGCAATACTATCGATAGTATTGCTCCTAAACACACATTGGTCCTCGATAGTATCGATACTATCACTAATATCAATACTATCGATACTATTGATATGACGTCAACTATCGATAGACTATCGATAGTCGACTATCGATAGGCAACACTAGTGCGGGCCCCGCGTCTTAGTAAATGCGGCCCAAGGGACTAAATACACTTATTCAGCTTATGTCCATAGAAAGCGCCAGTTTTGTAGGGGATGCGTACGCGTCTGTTCAGCTGAACGCATGCGTACGCATCCATTTATTTAGTAGAGATGAAACGGATATCCGGTAATTATCCGGTAACCGGCCTTGTTTTTACGTAATCAGTATCCGGCCGGATACCGGATACTAAAATTCTCATTATTTTACACAAGGCAATCATACCAGAATAGATTATGGACACCGTTTATTTTTATTATCCCACGTCAAAAATGTTTGTTTTATTAATTAATTTAGTAGTCTAAATTAAAAAGTGGCTAATTGTGGCGAACATAATTTTATGCATTTGTTGGTAAGAGACGACTGCGATTGGCTTCGTATACCAGACCAGCCTCTGAAAATAGCCTATTGCTACTGCCAGGTGCTGATAGATAAATTCTAGTAAGCCTTGACAACTGCGGGTAACATTTCAAATTAACTGACCACCACATGTATGGGTCGTCATTGCTATCGATTCGAGATGTCTTTAAGAAAAAGTCAATCTCGTTAGCAATTGGATTTTTTAAGCGACTATCTTTACTGCTACTTTTCATATTATTATTGAAAAAGACCCAAGAAGGGCCGAATATTCGGTAGCCGGATATCCGGCCTCCTAGCTTGCCGAATTTCCGGTATCCGGCCAAACCACTATCCGTTTCATCTCTAGTATTTAGTCCTTAAGGGCTCCCGCACACGGGCGACCGCAACCGGCGCGGCGAGTCCATATAAAATGTATGAAACTACAGGAAATATGCCGGTGGCGGCGTTTTGTGGTTGTGGCCGGTGGCCCGTGCATCATACCCGTTTTTAGTACTTTAATCTAAGGTCTAAGATAAATATATATACAGATAAACTTGGTTTAGTGGAACCTGGATGGTCAGAAACTCCCATAGCGGGAACCCATGCTGATGTCCCGACACTTCAACACAATAACTTCTGTTAGTGGGACAAGGCAAACCTCTATCGGATTCGTTCTTTCGATTGTATCTTGATAGTTAACTTTATATTTGAGACATTTTACCTCTTTTACCAAGACAGACTATGATCCGCCATTTAGGTACCGCCCCCAAACTGCCTTGGGGAGGGGGGAACATGAGCCAGGCTAGCCACGCTTCGTGTTCTGGACGTCGTTCGCTACAAATGGTGTAGAGTGGGTAATTGTCCCAGGAGTGGATTCGGAGTGGTAGGTACCAGAACAATGCTCACACACAGTACAGTATGGGGTACCCCCTCACAAAATTGGAGTATTGAAGCACTCGGGGTGTGTTTTATTGGTTAGGCCCTCTCCTTGTGGTATGAGTAGCATACTATTGTTAAGGCAGGGCAAAGAGGGTGTTGGAACTGCGTCGATTATTATGGTTTTCACGCAGTGAAGTGACTAGCCCTATGTAAAAAGTAAATCAAATAACATTATGAATATAGTTTATACATCAATTAACCACATTAATTTTTATGTCCCATACGTTTAAGACACGCAACTTACGGCTTGCGGCGTAAACGTCAGCGGTCCAGGGATCTAAGACATTCTTAAACTTTAGGGGAAAAATAAAATAACCAAAGTTCAATTATGCATTTTTCTTTATTAAGAAACAATGCGAAGATTTTACACATGCAATTTCGAGATTTGACATCCAAAGCTATTAGCACGATGCACCAAACCAAATTACACTATAACGTATGATTCTCAATACAAAGAGCCATTTGGCTCCATAATACTATGGTCAAACGATTCAAAAATCGGATCTGTAACTGGCAATAAAACAAGCGTTTACGTTTGTTCTTTTGGTGCTAACGGCCAGTACGATAAATATTAGTTGGCACTCGCCGCCAACATTTGCTTAGGAGAGAGCCGAGGCTCTCAATTGCTCAATTATAATAGCACAGCCATTAACAATGCTACCGTGGATGTTTGCCAAGCGATTGAATAGCTTTATAGCTATTTTGTGAACCGCTATATATTACAGTAGATGTATAAAACTGTAATACATTGAAATTATAAGACTTAAAATACTTTCGTAAAAGCAATTTTATGATATTTAGTAAGTACTAGTTTCCTTCTACAACAAAAATAGTGAAATATGTGACATTGCAACAACATCAATTTCTACTTCGAATTAACTTTGTCACATAAATATATTTCTTTACTTTGACTAAAAATATACTCTATGTTAAGTGAAATCCAATGCTAAAAGGCCACTAAATAGAAATTTAAGGGACCGTTTTAGTAGTGAACGCTTTGTACGAATGGTGTTCATTATCGTTTAACAAATTGGACCCCTGCAAACAAACAAGTGTGAACGATCTACGTGACCACACGACATCGAGACATCTACGTACATTTTATAATTTATTCTAAAAAGTAAATGAAGAACTGCAACATCTTAACGATGAAAATTCATTAATGTCATTACATATTTAAATCATAAGTCTATAAATAAAATGCTACCACAATAGGTACAATAAAAATTAAAACGCTAATATTCATATTGAACAAACTGCAACAATACTTAAGTCATTTTATTGCAACACTTTAAGTACTATTTATGTGAATTATAATATTTTGTTATTATTACATTCATTATCCTTTTAAGAATTTTAGTATATTATACTGTGTAAAGGCACAAACAATATAAAATATTTCATTGCATCTGAAATATTTAATTCAAATTGATCAATAACATACAGTGGTGTTCCTTGGATGTGTTACATATTATGTAAAATATTGTTATATTCAAGGAATACTACAAAAATAGTTATCATTTGGCAAATTTATACAATTAAGAATAAATACAATATTTATACGAGCAATATGTGTTCCATTTCATGATGATTGGCGATAATTAAATATAGTATTACATTTAAATAGATTTTAATATTAATGGTAGTTCATATTTTGATGTAGGTATATTGAAGTGTTACAAAGTGGAATTTCATAAAATTCAATCTAAATTAAGGGATTTAAATTTTTACGGCGACTTTTGTCATCTTTGGTGTAGCGAGATCGATTCTGTGGCTTTTCTTGAAGTTCTCCAGTTCTGCATCGAGAATGGTACCATTCACAGCACCATTGAGTTTAGGTCCATGTCCGTTGACAATGTGACCATTCATTTTGCCTCGGGTGGCCTTGTCACTGAACCCATTCACTTTTTCGGTGACATGGCCATTCATCTTTTCTGTGGCATGTCCATTTATCTTTTCAGTGGCATATCCATTAAATTTTTCAAAGACATGTCCATTCATTTTTTCAGCGGTATGGCCGTTAATTTTTTCAGTTACGTGACCATTCATCTTTTCATGCCCATTTGTTTTGTCGGTAACATGCCCGTTCATTATTTCTGCACCTTTTTCACCGGCGTGGCCATTTAGTTTGTCATCGCTGTGGCCATTTGTAATAATTTTATTGTGTCCTAATAAACCAAAAGAAAATTCTTTTTAACACTCGAACTACGTGTTTCGTGACACTGGCGCAATTGTGTTAGTCATGTTTAGAACTAAACGATGTTCTCGCACTAAATAAAACTAATGTCTTGAATGCTATGGTTAGTCCACACTAGCGGAATCATCTGAGGAGTCACAGCTAATATTATGTCCCAATTTAACTGCAGTTTTCGCATCTGGAAAATTACGTGTGACTTTAATATATTCGGGGCAATACCTACTGTCTAACAACAATGACCACACTTAAAAATGTATACAAATCCATATCTCCCGCGCATGTATTTAGAACATATTTTTTGCGGATGGTCACCATTATAATCGATCTATTAATGTTTAACCATAGTTGCGGAGGAGATATTGACATTAAGTGCATAATATCCATTAAGTGATTATAATTAGACAGAAACTAGTTACAAAAGATTTTATGTATCTGAAACATAATACAATAATATTCTGGAAACTAATAGATAAAAGTCTACCGGAAACATACGGGTGTCTAATCTATTCTATTCTAGGACACAATTACGCCAGTGTTCACATCACAAGACTCATGCATAGAAATATAGCCGACGAAGAGATAAATTAAATTAATGTAATTTTGATGTCTGACTCAAATGCTATTAGAACTCTTGTTTTGTTCCAAATATGTTATATGAATTATTCACGTGCCAGACACGAAGAGTTATAATAGCATTTGTGAATAGACATTGGAACATAGCAGACCATAAAATATGAATTCAAATTTAGTTCACCAAAAATAGCGAAGCGTTAAATTGTTTGCAGCCTTACCACTTTTCGATTGGGACTCTCTTCCGGTGTAGTACCTTTTGGAAGTCTTCCAGTCTTCCTTCAAAGACAAGTTGTACATGGAGAAGGCCGGGTCGCCAGTCACCTCGCGCTCGATGCTCAGGAACTTGGGCAACGACTCCAGCAGCGCGTTGTCGTTGTACGCGGCGCTGTACGTCTCCAGCAGCACCAGCCCGCGGCATCTGAACACACTTCCAACTTATAATACACCGAATGTATAGTAACCTGAGAACTCAAACAGAAACAAATACCACGTCCGTCCGGGATTGTACCGAATTCGTCATCGATTTTTTTTTATCGACCTTCCGCGAATAATTTGCTATTAATATTATTTTAGTTTTATGCATATTTAACATTTGTTTTTACAGCATTTTAAGACAAATGTCAGTATAAATAAAATATATAATAGTGTAAAATTAAAGTACACAAGAAAAAATACATATTTCGCTGTTGAATCTATTGAAATTACTTCGATTATTTGTAGTTCTTTAAAAAAAACTATATTTACCGTTAATATTATATGATTTAAAACAAATATCATACATATATACAACAGTTTCAGCGTTACTACACAAATTGCGCAATACACACGAAACATTTAATTCACTAGCTAGCCTGTTTCTTCACCTACATATTGATTTAAGTATAAGTGGATTAAATATAAACACAAACGCGTCCTTATCAGTGAAATACGACAACGCACGATAGGGTCCCGGTTGCACGACAGGAATGGCCTTTCGGCTAGATAAGAGCAAGTGCAAGAGCATACTACCAGGACTTACAACTTAAACTCGATTCTTGCTAATTCTAATTTAACAAATAAATATGTTTAATACTCCAACAAATACACGGGTATTACAATAAAAGACAATTTCAGTATCAAGTCACCTGGGATGCGTTGGTTGCCTGTACATATCTAGCTGATAGTACTGATTGTTGTATATGAAACAGCGTCGCTTCTTGAAGATTGTAAAGTGCGCGTCATCTCGTTGAGGAAGCAGGTTGAGGTAGTCGCGGTGGTTGAGTTGCGTTCGCACTTCGACAGATTGACCGTTCTGGTGGAACTTCCTCAGAGTATGAATGTAAGACCAATGGCCCTTCTGACCGCGCTTGCGAAGCCTGACTTGCGCTTTACGGAGATCACTTTGCAAGTAATTATGCACGACATCGAAATCTTGGTAGGGCACAGGGAACTCTGTGTCGAGCACGAGTGGAGTCTTGACGAGGAACTTGCGTTTCTTGGAGTTGACGTTGAGTCGGTCGCCAGTGTCGATGCCGATCTTCTGACAGACGCAAGCGATCAGTCGGTTCATCTTCTTGTCAAAGTCGGTGGAGTTGTCGATCACGTCAAAGTACGGGTGGCCGATCCACGCAGCAGCTGCGTTATAGTCCAACTCCCGCGCTAGCTCCACGCCTTCCGACCGACATTGGTGATCCTGATTAACAAAAACAAAAACACGTTAACTTACATCTTTCTTATCCTTTCAAATATCCGAATACTAGTAGGTCATTGCTGCATAGTTTCATATTTATATTATCCTCTATTGTAGATTTCGCATATTAATCCAAATAAAGGTGAAAATAAAGTTCTTAATATAGGAATTGTCTATACGAAGATTTTAAAGTCACGTAATCAATCATCGAAGGCGATATCACCGATTTTATTATCGTACATAAAATGGAACATTGCCAATGTTATTGCAAAGCACCAATACGCGATAGTATGTACTACTACACCATTCATAAACCAAGATATTGGAATAAATTTCATTTTACTACTTTACCTGCCATTCACTGATAACAAACAGGGATGATTTAATTACGTTGACGTTCCATTTTATTGCTAAATCCAGAATAACCATTGATTTTTAGAATAGTGTCCTTTAGAATCAACTTAACATTTTGATTAACTTTAATTTATGTTATCTTCAGTTTTGCATTATCAGATTGCAGTTGATTTCTACTTTTATGTGTAAAAAATGTTAGATTTGAACCAATAAAATGTTACTAAATTACTGGATTCATCTGCAGTTACAAGTTTGTAATGTTTTATATGATTATTTGTTAACCTACATGAACCAAATTCCATAAGTTTCTGCGTGAAATAATATAAATCGGAATAATCCATCCATATATCCTCGCAAACTTGCGCAATGTATAATATTAGGATTAAATTCACTGTAATTTAACCACGTTGAACATTAACAAATTATACTAACATCGTAATAAAACCTTATCTACTTTAAAATATCACTTACGATATTTTACATGCAAAATAATGATTATATTGTATTTATTTTTAAAGATAATTTATATGGCTTATCATTTTGTCGGTTTGTGGTAAATAAACAAGTAGCTATGTTTTCACTCAACGATTTAACTACATTTTGGGGTTAACCTATGTTAGCTTCATATAGATAATATCATATTTGGTTTTGACTCAGAAGTATGTATTTTTTTTAGGTAATATAACAAATGTGTCACAAGTAAAACAACTAATTAAACACATTGCTGCTAGAAGTCCAATTACGACGGATTTAAGACCCATGATAAGAATTAAATTAAATTGTACTAATTACATAACATAAATAAATAATATCATTGTCAACACCAGCAACTTGATAGCACACCTCTTCGGTGTAGAAAGGATATATAGAGTTAATGATAGGGATAAATTATACACACTACAATAATACATAGAATCGGAGAAACTGCAATACATCATAAGTGAAAATAACTAATAAGGTTGTAAAAATCATATGTAGCAAATTGATGATTTATCCTCTAAAACATTTATCAAGAGTATTTCTTGACAGATGAAATTGCACCTTATTAGCAACTGTCACTTGCAGTATTGTAGTATCCCTCACGATAGGTATATGAAACCTCTAATTAATAATGCAAAATCATCTTGAAAGGTATACAGACTGTATAACTATAAATTTAGACCCATTAAATCGATTGTTTTCTTCCAATGCCAATAATCACGTTTTACTACACATGTATGTAATCGCTGCAGGTACCTAGTCTCAGAGGCGGTAGTTTTTTATTATAGTGTAGTTAAACATTATTCATGTTAGTAGGTAGATTGTACACAACGTAATACATTAACAATTAAGGTAAAAACCGCAATGAATAATTGTATGACCAATTTCCAAATAACATGATGATGATCATTTTTGAAATTGCCATATTCAAAGTATACGACGATGGAGAATCGTCTATACGAAACGATGAAATATAAGAAACAAATTTCATTCATAATTGTTATTTTAGTATGATTCGTCTGGTTAACATGTTTCTTGACATACTGTTAATGTATCAATATTATTCACTGATATCACTATGTCTGACTGAAGCATTCTTCAGACGGATTAGTGATAACAAGTGACAAATAGTTGTAGATGTAACCATGTATATCAGTAGGTATATATAATATTTGTGATTTTTCACAAACTACTACGTACTGTGTACATTATCAGCATTTGCTGAACATGGGATTAACTTATATCTCGACATTTGTCGATGTTCTGCAATCTATACTAATATTATAAAGCTGCAGAGTTTGTTTGTTTGTTTATTTGTTTGAACTGGCTAATCTCAGGGACTACTGGTCCGCTTTAAAAAATTCTTTCAGTGTTGGATAGTCCATTTATCGAGGAAGGTTATAGGCTATATTTTATTTTCAAAAAAGTTGGGGATCCGTAAGAAAATTGCGTTTTTGTAACCCAAGGTGTAAAAGCGAAAACCTATTTATGCGTGCGCTGCAAAAACTATTGACAATAGAACAAAATGATGTACTACGGGTTTGTAGGTCTTATTAAGATCTACAAAAAAGTCCGCGAGAGCATATATCTAACTATCATAGTTTAGTCACAATAACCGCTTTTATGTTCATAAAAAAATATTAAATCGTCTGAAGAAAGAAACTACGTTAAATGTATATCGTTATATTAATCCTTATCCAAATTAAGCATAATGTTATTAAAGGTATTTATGTAGAAGTAAAATACTTTTTGTTTTATTCCAATCGGACATTTCGTTGAGAAATTATCACGAGTATAAATACGCAAGGAATTGGTACCTAATAAAGAGTTATTTGCCGTAATAGATAAAGCTGAAGAGTTTGTTTGCTTGAACGCGCTAAACTCAGCAACTACTGGTCCGATTTGAAAAATTCTTTCAATGTTAGATAGCCCATTTGTCGAGGCTATATTTTATTATAAAGTTTTTATGGGAACGGGAGTGACGCGGGTGAAACCGCGCGCGGAAAGCTAGTATTAGATAATACTGCTGATGTTCCATTTGACTCCTGGCACTGCAGATCTCGCGCCGCCCACACCAATGTTTTCAAAACGTTTGAGGAATTTTAATTCCATAAGTTGCATCTTATATTCCCATTTTTTTATTTTCTTATGATCAACTTCAGTGATATTTAACATCGGAAAAACCACTAAGCATATAAGATTTTAGCATGTAGGACCCAAAAGTCATTATTTTGTCATTGTTTTGTAATATTGTAAGTAATAAGTAGTATTGGTCTCCCGCAAGTATAGACAGCCCTATATATGTGGTTGTATAAAAATATATATTAATTAACTTATTACAGTCTTTAATTCAACTCAACTACCGAAAATAAATGTTCTAATATAAAAACGTATTGGCAATAAGTTTACGAATTCGATTAAAATAACCTTCACAGTAATAAGAATGTTCGATAACATTGTAACCTATATCTGTTTTGTTTGTATGGGGTATTTGTATGTATGTTATCTTAAACATTTGTTATGTAATACAACATTGTATCAAAATTGTATGGAATTATCTATATGCGGATTTATTATATGGAATTATTTATATTATCTATATGCGTCATTTATTTAGTAAAGTCTTTGGCATTGAATTTTAGTATCTTTGTGCATCGTTGACACCAATAAATATGTGGAGACGTCATTACAATGTATCATATTCATTCATCCGAAAACAATGAACATATAACTTATTGTATTAATATTTTACCCAACGCGCATTAACTTCGTTAAAGTTGTATTGTTACTAATTTGTAAAAGGTTTTTGCGTATTTTTACCATGTCCTTAATCACAATGTAATGAACTTGGCATTGAGATTCCATGATTAGCTAGATACTTGAATGTTCTCTAAACTGTTGAGGCAATTTTGGTGGTACAAGTTTTAAAAAATCCAACAGTAGAATAATCGACAATCGCGCCTAGTAACCCAACCACGCACGTGTACTATTGTGAATTAAAATAAATAGATCAATCAAAAATAGAATGAGCAAATGATTTTCAAAGTGACTTTTATCTAGAGTATATTTTAAACGTGTCCCAATTTCAAACGATTTGGCTCACATTCCTTGTCTTACTGACGGTTTATTTTACGTTGTATTTCCTGTATTATTTAAACTATTGCGTTTTAGTGGACTACTCAAAAATTACCAATTCCTTTTCTAAAGTAACCGGATCCAAGTAAAAGATAAACGTTATTTACATCTGTGACCGCCAGCGCTTTAGCAGTTTTCTGTGACTTTCGTATATAATGTAATAGCTATAGTATACTACGAATCATACATACACGTTTCCCATAGGGACACATATTGTACTGTAATATTCCATTGGAAACAATACTGAATGGAGATAATCACAGTTTATTATATACAAGCTGTCCCACACGGTTTCATCCGCGTAGATCCCAAATGACTTTTTTTATAATTTTCAAAATTGGTTAATTAGATTCAGAGATTTCCCTTCAACAACACAAATTTACCTCTTTCTAATATTAGGATATAAGTATAGATATGTGATAGAAAAACTACATCAGTAAATATAGGGCTTATAAATTGATGGTTAATTATAATAAAACTCACCTCTGTAGAGTAGAAGTCTTCAGCACCATTGGCAGCGGACAGCATGTGAACAATGTGGTTGTATCTGTTGTCTCTCAGTTCGACGCTGTTCCAGTTGTTACCACTTAACATAGCCTCCCATTTCTCTTTTGATATAACTGAAAAATTACAATGTTTACATTTTTAATACAGTTAAGAGAAATAGTGATTTCCTTTGTATAATTTATTATGAATGAATAAAGTTTGAATTGAATTCTTTTGAATTTTGTAATGATGTTTAGAAATTAACAATGTCATATGAATACTGAATAACAATAATTTTAGTATATACTACAAATAAAATGAATTCGTTCTTCGGCTAGTCGCCAATTATTTTTTCATTCCGTGGTATTTTTATAAATTGTGTAAAAAAATTGTTGACGAATCAGAAAACTGTCAGTTATTTAAATAATTCAAGTTTAATATTTATTAAATTAATTATTAAATTATAATGTATTAATTAACAGTCAAAAGCCAAGCGTCCATGTCGTAATTTGTAATTATTTATATACTGATAGTACTATAGTAGTGTATAAACAAAATATATCATATCAGTTTTATGGCCTCCTTTATGTTAGGATTCACAGCAACAGTGTTTTACGACGATACACTACCGGATAAGATCGTATCATTTTTTATTTTTTTTAAAGACAACTCCCGCACTAGGGACGTAATCCCTGTGTCGCGGGGGACTTTACAAACATTCATTTCACGGATACAAAGAACACCCAGACTCAGAACAACTATTTGTGGTTCACACAAATAATTGTCCCGGGTGGGAATCGAACCCAGAACACCAGGTCTCAGAAGCAACTACCGTAACCACTGAGCCACCGGTGCAGCCCATTTTAGAATAATGATGTCCGTAAACCGTAGCAGATTTTCTCAATTTAATATTTTCATAAAAACATACTTAATAACTAAACAACTAAAAAAAGCAGATCTCAAATGCCGCTTCGTATACACGTGGCTATTGATATTTATTTACTAGCTAGCGCTAGAGTTTAAATCACACTTAAATCAGAAATATATGTTATCTAATTCAAATTTTTGTTTGATTAAAAACCGACTCTAGTTCTTTTCAGAGAAGAGGTTCTAAAGTATCATCTGTATTATTATTCTTACATCATATGAGTTATAAATATAGATTGCAGATGTTGTTAATAAGCGTAATTATATTTATTAACTGCAGTGACAATGGAAAGAAAAGGTACCACAGGCGATGAATCACCATGCCACGTTAATAAAGTACAATAGAAAATCACAATAGTAAGGCGTTCTATCACCGTATTAGTATGTAGATTGTATTACATTATGTATTCAAAGTTATTGTATAATTTACAAAATTGGAGAGCTTAGGCTCGTTAATATACCTATATCTAAATAAATGATTTATGTGTCTGTGTATTTTTTTTTATTTTTAACTCGTAGCAATGAACTTTGGTTGGGTGACTGAACAGTGAACTCTCGGGAAAAATTTGTGACAAAACTTCAACAAAGTATTTTAAAGTTTATTTATATTATTTACATTTTTTTTACAAATGATGATACTACTTAATTCTATCGTCCATTGGTTAAGAGCCCTTTTTTCCGGATGGACATACGCAGGTAGCCACGAGGCTTTTGCTACTTCACCGGGCATGTCGAGTAGAGCTCCAGCCTTACTAAATGGTTTAAAAACTACAGACTAAGCAACCTCCGCAATAGGACGCCCCCTGTGGGGCTTGGACCTCGGCTCAGGGCGGTCGCTGGCGATGAGATTGATGGATTATAACTTTTAGTATTTTAGGGGAGTTTTGTGCAACTGTCGCTCTACTTTACAGTTCGCGGGCCTCTCGGACTTCGGTCAGATCTACGAGGGCATCGGATGGTAGGTTAAGAGCGCGGTAGGTTTGACTTATATAGATAATAGCCAAAATAGAAATGGTTGATAGAGACATCAGCAGTCCATTAGATGTTTATTTCTGTATGTCACGCCATAAATACAAAACAAACAACATTATTTAGGATATTGCATTTCCCATTGCGACTTTTGTTTCTAAAAACAATGTACGTACAAACTTCGTCATTTGACCTTGATGTCATTCAGATTTTGGCTCGTAAATTATTTTAGAGGACTTCCGACATGCATTTCCGAGCCAATCAATTTTGATAGCAAGATTAAACGAAAAATTAAAATATTATAACGTTCAATACTTCATATTGTTTCTTAAAGCTCGTTGAAATCGTGTAATAAATTATAATAAATAAAAAAATACCAAATATTACATTTATTAGACTTCATCATAGTCCTATTAGATAAGCATGAAATTTATTGAATGAAACATACTAGGAAAAGTTGGGTGCGTAACACGTAAGTCCTATAAGTGCACGTGAGATTGCTGTCAATGAGTATGACAGCACTGCCCAGTGGATACATTAGTTCCTTCTGAGTCCTTGTTTCTCGGGACAATTACTTAAATGAACTACAAACGTTGAACTGAGTCTGGGTATGTTTTACGTCTATAGTGTTTGCAAAGTCAGACGCGGGAGATTTAGAAAAACAACAAGTAATCGACACATCATTCAAAACTTTCAGGTTTTCTGTGAAAGAGTAACACACTACTTCCTTCTTTACCGCTCGAATTAAAAGGGTAGGGTGCTTTAACTATCAAAAGAAGCATAACAATTTAATGGCTAAACTTTCCCACTGCAGGGCAAAGGCCTCCCTACTCTCTTTCCATGGAGCCGCTCGAAACGAGTCCCAATCGAAGGAGTTAAGTATATCAGGCCATATCCGTCTTAATCTGCTGGGACCCATTGGGTCGTATGTTTGGTCCAATGATCGTCTGACATGCGGCAAATGTGTCCAGCCAAGTTTCATTGTAAGGTGGCCGTTTTCCGAGTGACATCAGCTATTTACTTACCTAGTACATACTGACACCTATAGACAGTTGCCGTAATAGTTGTATAAATATAGGTACCAATTATGATTGCGGCATGTACTAAGTATGTAACTGCAATCTATTATTAGTTATTACTTCCAATCAATACAGCCTAGTAATTCTTTCAATGCAATGTTGTGAAATTAGTTATAAATAACAAATAAAACCTTTATTTTGTTATTAAACAGCCTAGCGCCCTTGTCTTGACTTTATTTTCTTTGATATTTAACAGATAATGCGGGGAATTAGGCTTTGTAGTCAGTTCGGAGTAAAGATAATTCAATCAAGCACATAAAATATATAATATTATATAAGAGGTACATACCATCACTGAACACGCGATTGGTGTGCTACAGTATTCCATTATGTATTATAATAAAATGTTATATATTTACTTTTGTAGAAGGTATTTTTGAAAATAATAAATAAATACCAACGTCACACATAAACCTTTCTTATTAATAAGACTAATTCGCATTATTCTACTGTAAGGTTTCTAGGGATTTTAACAAATACCGAATCTCTTTTGATGCTATTTTGCACAGGTATAAGCTGGATTAACGTATTGGCTATATAACATGACCCACAGGAATGTCAAAATAGTAGTCCAAAATGGGTAAAAATAGTATTTTATATAAAAAAGCAATATTTTATGTAACTACGTATTTAACTTACGCCACACCTAATTGTTTACAACGACAAAGTCACATGCTGATGTTATCTATACAGCGATAACATCTGCAGCACTTTCATTTTATAGTGATAGAATAATTATAATAGACGGTAAACTTCCATTCAATTTATCTACAGTCAGACTTTATTTAAACAAGGCCGTAGCCCAATGGCTAGGGCGTCGGACTTGTGATCTTGAGGTCGCCGGTTCGAACCCCACCCATTGCGCTACCGACGTTAACCCAATCGTAACAAGCATTTTAGCTTGGCACGAGGGGTTAACAAGAATACTAGTAGACAGCAAAACGCTGCTAGTAAAGTTTAAAAAAAAAAGTAAATTAATTAAGCGTGAGTAGAAACATGCGATCAAATAGTTGCCTACCTAGGTGACAATACAAAAGCCTCTTCCAGCACCAATAGTTTGAGCTCCAAATTATTCCTGTTTCAGAATAGCTTTGATACGTAAACCTTTTGTACTTAAAATTTGGTGCTGAATGAGGAATATTCCGATAAATGTAAGATTTCATATTTTCACTGCACTTGCGAGCAACATTGTATTTATATAAGGTGCTATAAAAATATCTGCCACGGCTTTAATGGGAGGTAGTATTATGTTTAAAGATTACAATAGTGAAGAGCTTTCGTACCCCGGAACAGTTATTTCAATTTGAGAAAATAAATAAGTTAAATAAACATTGACTATACTCTGCATAAAGCCGTTCACAAATTACGCGCGATGTGTCGCATCGTCAATGAAAACAACTGCTATCTCTTTCCATCTGTTCCGTGAATGAAAACTGAAATCACTATCTGTACGTGTAGGTACGCAATAATACGCTGTCAAACAAGTGTTTTAAAAGTGCAATTACTTACCAGCTTCTGCATTCTTCCAAAAAACTTACGTAAATAAGATGATAAACTTCCCATGACACTTAAAACAGGCTTTGGACTGTCAAGTTAGTGTAAGAATCGCAATTTTTTTCTTATTATTTTTAAACAATAGGTAGGTACTTAGATTGGTATCCAATAACGATAAATTACAGTAACTTGGCGTGTTTAAAAGTTAATCATCTTATTTACAACAATTGCACCGTATTTACAGTTATTTACACACTCCCTACCTACTTATCTACAAAACTGTTGCACTAGTCCGCGTTGCACACAAATGTAGGCACGCTTACATACGTGTCTCTTAACTTTGTTTAATGTGACATCCGTTTCACTTTTTAATTGTCTAAATGCGCGTTTGATTCGCCTTATTAGTTCTACCACACTTCTGATATCATGTCCGGTTCAGCCGTACACTAGGTCCTTTACACGACCCCACAAAAAAAAAGTCTACAGGGGTTAAATCCGGCGAGCGATTAGGCCACGGCACTGGCCCTCCTCGGCCCGGGCCTATCCAACTTTCACCGCCGTACCACACACCGTTTAAAAATTCCCGTACGTTGATGGCGAAATGAGGTGGTGCTCCATCATGTTTGAAGTGCAGCCCTCTTATCTCTTCAAGAGGAATACGTTCCAACATTCTTCTCACACGGGTTCGTAGTAAACGCAGATACGACTCTCCGTCCAGTCTGTCCAAGAACACTGGTCCTAGTATTCTGTTCCCCAGTATCTAGTGTTAATTACACGCACATTAACACTAAACCGAGTCTGAAAATGGTCAGGCCGCACAACACTACGTCGGAGTACACTAGTATGGAGGCCTGCCTGCGTCAACCGGAGGCGGGTCAAAGCGGCCGTGGTCTCTAAACCTGTACACGGCATCCAGAATGGTATAATGACTAACTCGCACACCAAACCTCTGCTGGTATAAGTTCACGGCATGTGCAGTTACGGAGTTACACTCGCGGTAGCACAATACCATTTCAAGGTATTCTTGATTAGAATACCGTCGTCTGGGAGGCATTTTTAATAAAGGCGCGCGATATTCCCGTCGCTGACCGCTAAAACTATCTTCCGAGCGGCGCGGCCTGGGGGCGACTGGGAGCGCCCGGCGGCGATCGGCTAGCGCGTGCGACGAACGGGGTAGTGCGGGTGTGGGTGCGGGCGCGCGGGGCTGTCCTTTCCTTTGACAACCGCCGCGCGATAAGAATGGCAACAGCTTATTAAGTCTACAGAATGGTGTTATGCCAATAAATCAATTCAAATTTATACGTACAATTTTTTGTATGAAAAAAAATATGACACATTATCAATAATTTTTCTTCACTATTGTAATCTTTAAACATAATACTACCTCCCATTAAAGCCGTGGCAGATATTTTTATAGCACCTTATATAACGCGAACCTTTGTATCGGAATCCATACAATGTTTGGCCTTTACTCTTTCAAGCAAAAGCTATTAAAACGATTTTGCTGAATTATCGTGAATAAACTAGATTCAAATATTATTATTTGCTATAAAATATCACAATAAGACCAATTGGAACAGAATAGCTGTACAACAACGCTGATAACCACAGCGAGCAACTTGAAATACAATGGTTTTAATAAATAAATTAGCGTATGCCTATTCAAAAAAACCGGCCAAGTGCGAGTCGGACTCTCGCACGAAGGGTTCCGTACAAATGCGTACCTATTTTTGATATCAAGAATACAACAAGTAACATAGTATAAAAGTTCTGGTAGTTCGTTGTAACTTTGATCGATGTTGAATGAATGAAAGGTAAACTGCGGTTTACGGTTTATGACGTATTAAAAAAAAACTACTTACTTGATCTCGTTCAAACCAATTTTCGGTGGAAGTTTGCATGGTTATGTACATCATATATTTTTTTTAGTTTTATCATTCTCTTATTTTAGAAGTTACAGGGGGGGGGACACACATTTTACCACTTTGGAAGTGTCTCTCGCGAAAACTATTCAGTTTACAAAAAAGTGACATAAGAAACCTCAATATCATTTTTGAAGACCTATCCATAGATATCCCACACGTACGGGTTCGATGAAAAAAAAATTGTTGAGTTTCAGTTCGAAGTATGGGGAACCCCAATTTTTTTTGTTTTTTTTCTATTTTTGTGTGAAAATTTTAATGCGGTTCACAATATACATCTACTTGCCAAGTTTTAACATTATAGTTCTTATAGTTTCGGAAAAAAGTGGCTGTGACATACGGACGGACAGACAGACAGACAGACAGACATGACGAATCTATAAGGGTTCCGTTTTTTGCCATTTGGCTACGGAACCCTAAAAATTCAGGTACAAGAATAACAAGCAAAATGTAATCAAACCTAATTGCGGACTACTCACACTTTGTAAATACAAAGTAAAGTAAACACACGCTGAATAAATGTGAGTAGTCTCTTAGGCGTATTAACTAGTTACACCGTGGTCAGAATAACACACTCTGTATATGTCCTAATTAGCTGATTTACTTGCTGAATGTACGTATCACGTTTGTAGTTACCCCTATGAATTATGCGTCATTGTATGCACTAATTTTCTTAGCGGTATTCAAATACAACAAAATCAGATTTACTTGCTATCGTATGAATGTGATGTTTAAATCACCAGTTCCGCCTGTCTTCATTTTCAAGATATTGTCTATCAAACTCTCTAGATAACCATTTCAAACCAACATACACGTGGGATGTTACAAGTCATTGCCTGTGACATCTTTACAAACTTGTATAATAAAATGTACACTTGTTAAATACTTATTCATTTAGATGACATGTGCATTTTATCCGCTAGAAATAATCTGAATAATTACATTGTTGATTATCTAGTACAGCATGTCATAATTTACAATCCCGCAAATAAATTGCGCTTTATAGCTCGCGTGTGGCAGTCGACTCAATACTCATGCATACTAAACCAAAGGGCATAGATCTGAATTTAAATAAATCCAATCTTTTTACGATAAATTACTGAATAGCTATTTACCGTAAAATACGTACTATTATAACACTGAGCCGACATCGTATGATTTTTATCATGCGATTGTTTGTGTTTATTGGTTTGCGTGCGCCCAATAATAAAACTTGCTAATCCTAAATAGGTAAAAACCGGCTAAGTGCGAGTCTGTACGATTATCTCTACAACATAAGACAATATATTATTAAAAGATTTTGAAATAATGAACCATTTGAAGAGTCTATCATGTATATTAATATCGAGCAAATAACGGTCGTCCGACGCAAACATGCTTGTTAATGAAGAAAAAAGGGAGTTTTAAGTTATTGTTCCAAAGGACATGTATTAATGTAAAAACTATACTTACATGCACTGGCGTCCATAGCACCCCTATCGCATATAATTAGGCAATTCCTCTGGCATGTCCTGCCCAGCTCGAAGAACGTGTTCTCGATCTGAATCATGGTCTTCAAAAGATTCTCTTGGAATTTTGTGGCTGTAACAAAAATAAATTATTAGTAAAATATTTGGTGTAAGTCGCAGTAAAGTAGGATGATGATTGAATACAACATTATCAATCCATGCAGGGCGATAGATGCTTTCGTTTCTGAACAATCCTCAAATAATTCCTACCTTGAATACTCTGGTTTTTATATTCATCAAATTAATTAATGAAAAAAAAAGTTTAGAATTTCTATATGTGTATATTTTACCGGGAAATAAGACGAATCGTAAGTTGATACGTTCGTGCCACCCATAATGATAAATTTAGTTGCCAGTTTCAGTAAACGCGCATAATGATTATATTATTTATTTAATTAATTATTATGACACTTGAACTAACCTAACCAAACGAGGCTATGCTACTGTTGTAACTAAACAAAAAACTTTAAACTTCAATAGGTCCTATTCCTGTACCCATTGGATTAGGTTAATGTTTTTTTATTAACCAACCGAAATCAACTAACTAGTAAGTTGATCAACTTACGATTCTTATTATTTTCCGGTGAAATAATATATATCCTTAAGTAAATAATATGATAAGTAAATAAAACTAAAAGACAGTCACAATATCTAAGATACGATGATTTCTAGAACATATACCCAAACTAGGAGCATTGAACTGAAGCCAAAAACACACGTGGTCACACTACTCTACATTTACTCCTAAAACAGTGCTCATTATTTAAATATAGCTATGAATCTAGATCGCGCTTTTTTACTATCGTGCACACGAAACCGGTATTTCCCAGCGTGGACACGTAAGCAAGTAGGTACGTACTTCAGTTTTATCAATTGTACTACTAAACGAATGCACTTGACAGTAATTACAATGTTCAATTATGATCTTTTATTGAAATATGATAACAGCATGTTGAGAGCTCAGATATTGTTAAGCACACTTATAAGATTCAATAATACAATTCATTTTTAAACTAGCTAGTTGGATCACATTGGATACATTTTTTATGGATAGAAAAATAGTGATCAATCTAGCTAGCTAAAGCCGAAAATAGTACATATGAGACAACAATTGAAGTATTTATTATTGTGTTGTAAGGTATTAAAGCCTATACGAATTGAATTAAAATAACACAGATCATGATTAATCTATATTTTATCATAATGTTTTGGACGGTCACCATACATCAGTTTAATGAACGATATTATTTATGTAATTGAGACTTTTGTATAAATTACTATAAATTTAATAATAGTGCATGGTATACTCGTACGCGTAATTTACATTCATTTTACAAAATTGTGGGATATTAAACATCACGTTTATTGCGGCGTGATAACTTCCTTACATACGTCATACCATCGCGTTGTCTATCACATTATTGTTTTATAAGATGTCATGAATATATAATCAATTAACTACTAAAGTATTTATTAGATTATAGTGTTTAACAATATCTGATGGTAATAAATGTAAGAGGCAATTAATCTATAGCATTTTACAAGCAATAAGAAGATTTACGTACAAGTATGAACCAATAGCCATAAGGAAATGTAAATTATTTAATATTTATAATTAAAAAAAAACCATTTTCATAGTCTGCAAAAACCTTGGTCATCAGGTATCAGAAGATCTCTTTGTATAAATAATTGTGATAGTAAAAAAATCAGGACGAGATGAAACTTGGGCCTTTTTTTAAGCTTCTCATTTCTTTTTTAATTTGGTTACCACAATGCTGCTTGATTCACAATATCTATGATGTAGTTGCCGAGTAGGCGCGTCGCGGAAAGCATATTATCACCTACAAATCACAGTTAACGACCCAGACATTGTCGAATTGCCAAAAAAAAAGTAAGATCACACGTCGCACAATCAAGACTCAATGTCAAAGTATTAATTTTTTTTTTCGCTTGTACTAAGTACAATGTCACGATGATTCATTATTATAAATCTGTCGTCATTCGATGCGATTTCCAAGTGAACGTCAGTTGCTATTACAACAACTGGGGACGTTTAAAAGTATCTATCTATTGCCAAGATGTTCCTAGATCATGTTACGATATCAAACGTTTAGATATGGTCAATTAAGTAAGATTAGAGTCTAGAGATATCTTGTTCATGTAAGACGATTCCGATCCTTATAGCAACAATGCGGTAGGTAATGAGACACATCGGATCAGTTCAAACTGGTTTATTTTGCATTGTGAACGAACCAGCATTAATTGAGTCATGTGTGTAAATTATATTCGGAAATACAGGAAAGTTCCAGTTCATGGACCATTGTTACCAGTACCAGTGTGTAGCAGGCATTGTACCTATCATAATGGTATTCTAATGTAGCCAACATCCAAAGGGATCAATTAAAGAATTACGATTGTAACAAAAGATGTCTTTTTATGTATATATAGAAAAACCTCTGTCCCAAAGTGTTGAATGTAATGTAAACATAAGATAAAATAATAAAAAAAAATTTAGCTTAGGATCTGATTCGCGTTATGAAATCTAGACCTCAGAAGCGGAAGGACGGATATACTATTATCTTCAGAAGCATTTGTTCGTAAGTGTCAGTTACGATAAAGGCACATACGACGAGTGTTTCTGACGTATAATGGCACATCCTACCTTATGCTTCTGAGCTCTAGAAATATAAACCATTAAATCTCACAATAGATTTATATTTTTATTTTGGATATAGTACCAAACTTCTTAAGTAGATAGAAGTAAAAAAATAACGAAACAAATTGTAGTTAAAATAGAAGTAGCATCATCGAGTACAGAATAAGATAATAAATAAATTAAAAAATAAGTATTGGGTAACATCTCCAACTAAATGTTTTAGATACGGCTAATGTGACCTTTATTACGCGAAGTTCGTGTAAATATTTGAAAATCTGTTATACTATATTTCTATGTTATTAACAGAGTATAAATTAATTTTATTTATAGCTCTACTTGTATGGTTTATAAAGATAATATTATAAATGGCATATATGTTATTAATCTCTATGGTAAAGTACAAAAATGACGTAATATGCGGATAACGTATTAACTAAGCCTTCAATAAAATTACATGAAACCAATATTTACTTGGTCTTTAGCTTGTTACTGGAAAAAAGTTGTCTGTAAATCTGAAGACACTGTTATGTCAAGTTCCCCAATATTAAACAAAACTATAAAGTGCATAGCAGGTGTAATGTATGGCATGGCGCTTTTAAAGTGAAAATAAATATTTCTATTTCTTTTATTTTGGTTTAGCGAATAATTTTTGCGACTGTAATGTAACAATACAATGTATGATGCCGACCATATGGTAGTAGCTGCGCCCCGCGGTTTTACCCGCATCACTCTGCTCCAGTAGGTCGAAGCGTGATATTTTGTAGCCTATATGTTAATCCAGCTTCTAAATATCCGCGTGCAAGCTTTCAGCCAAATCCATTCAGTAGTTTTTTTTTGCTTGAAAGAGTAACAAACATCCAGCCATACTTACAAACTTTCGCATTTATAATATTAGTAGGATTGTTTTGGTAAGACACCACGGTGTTGTTTATATCCCCGTGTCACTAATTCCGACTCTGTTAGGCGAGCTCTATAGCTTACTTATAAAATATATACACTAACTTACTACACACGTTTTGCGAATAAATGATTTCTTAGAAAATATTATACTCCCGAGAATATGATAAAGGATTATTTTTGCTATAACCACTCAAGAAAAAAGATAATTTTGCTAAACCGCGGAAGCTTCAACGTGTTTCTTGTCAAATAAGGATAATGACGCGAAACGAGGAAGTAATTGATAGCATTTTAATTTCCTTCTTCCAGCAAAAAGTTTAACTTTGCTTTATTGTTCCAAATTGAAGTTCGTTTTTCCAGTACATTCGGAATGTCGAGGACGATCGTACCATGAACGTAATGGTATTAAATAATTAAGTATCCAATACTAAGCAGGTAGGTATATTGATTTAATACACAGAATACCTACAAGGTTAGATTAGTAGGTCTTTTTTTTATATAAGAAACTAAATTTACACTCCTGTCCTTTGTCTGACCCGAGCTGTGTATCCGCGCCTCGGATACATCGCTCCATATAGCAGACACTAATGTGATAGATATGTAATTAGTTGCCCCTCAAGAGTAGTTTTATTTAAGAAGTAGCGATAACATCCATGACACAGTGATGAAGCCGGATTGAGCCGGTTATGTTATGTAGGTATAATGTTTTTATATAGCGATTACAACGAGTGATGGCCCCGAGGTGTCTATTAGGTACAATAATTAAAAACAATTTTCAGCGAGTGTCGTTGACGTTTTAGGAAAGTTAACTTTACTAGCGGTTAAATTGATGAACCGAAAATAATTTTAATAGCTTCAACATAAATTTCAAATCCGAATAAAGGGGAAACCGTAAGTACTTACGGTGACTTAGCGTGCTTTGTTTTCATGACTACAATAACTGTAAAAATTACAATATTCATTGCTATTTGAGCAAGCAACGATTCATTTTTATTACTTGTCAAAGTAAGTAAAGTATGACTCAGTTGTCTTTCCGCTTTTCGCTCCTATATTACATTTGAACGGAATTATGACTTAAACAATATTTTTAGCATTGTGGCTGTGTGAATCAAATTAAGAGTAATACGTAATACAACTTCACAATATTCAAACATAATGTAAATATTTTCCCATGTATAATATTATAATGAATCTTTTCATAAAACGTACTTTTGGCAACGATGAGATGGACATTGACCAACACGCCTCCAATGACGTAAATACTTAAAAAAAATCATCGTCTTTATGCTATACGTCAACGGAGGCCAAACCCCAGATAATCTAACTTGTAATTAGCTAGCCAAGCCTCATTGCCAATCGTAATAAGACAGATAAATCATCATAACGTGACAATATTATTTCAATACTATCGACAAATTAAAATAAATAAATTTCTTAAAATAGGGTCTGTAGTGTGGTTAAATAAGGTTATGGGCAAGATTCCAAAACTTTGCTTATAGTTGCGAGAGAGTATACTTCGAGATCTACATCGACATTGAAGAAAAAAAAATAAAACACTAATGATGCTATTATGAGATCAAGAAAATCCTAAAACAAATGTTTGTCATTGGCGTTCTGAGTAGCAGATAATCTGATTATATTGGTGTAGCGAAATATTGTAATTCTAAATACCTAACATAACCAACTTCCTAACGAACATTAGCATATCTAATTGATTTACCAGCTAAGTATCAATTTACCAACGAAATCATATTACCTGCAGGTTTAATGAAGTAGTTAGGAAAATTTTCCTTCAATCAACCGTGATATTCAAGGACACCAATGTGAAAACGTGCTGTATATGCATAGTTGCATAAATACCTAATATACTACAACAAAGTCTAGTAGCTGATAGACAAAGAGCTTATGAGCCACGCGACACGACCAAGTGATAAATGATAGATCGATGACCCCTAGCTGTCATTATGTATTATGATAGTTATTAAGTGATTACTTAGCCTAATTAGTTTAGCTCTAGTAAATATTGGTTTAGCGTTGGCTCGTGGACTCACCACAGTCACCTTCGCTTGCCTGAGCAACAGCCACAGCGGTGCATCGTTTGCAGTCAGTAGGACACTTGTCGATGGCTATAACTATAACATCTCAAAAGTTCTTTTACCTAACATAAAGCATCAAACGTAACAAACCCTAACATGTACTATTTCTTGTGGCACCATTGCGGTTTGCACTCTAATCAAATTCTGAAGGAATAGGTATAATACTGTTTAGGTCACGTGTGGTATTTCCTAAGTGCTTAGTCATCTATTCACCTCTGGCGTACCTTTGCTCGATCGTGATTGAGATCGCAAGCGATTTGACTATGAACTCTGGCATATGAGTAAAACGTATGGAATACAAACTTCATAATAAATTGAATACATATTTAAGTAAAATTTTTCAAGTAATCAGTCGAGAGGCACATGCCACAACTGACTGCTATTGATTCGGCCCGAACGACAGTAGCAGGTATTTCGTTCTGCCCTATTTATTACGCAATAAAATGCCCGTTGTCCCGTTAATTACACCATTGTACTGTATACAGTCTATTGACATCAAACAACTTCAAGGCAAAATTATAAATGAGGAGAAAATATTTGTATAAAGCGATATCAATTCAATTCAACATTTGCTATGTCGCCCTACTTTATAACAAAAGATCCAATTGAAACAGTCTTATAAGGCCAAGAGTAACTATGCGTTTTTTTATTATATTTTTATAGTTTATAAAGTACCTAGATAAAAAAGTGAACAAGGTTGTCTAGTGGTCATTGACAAAGTGAGACTTATGAATTTGGTTTACTTTTAAAGTCAAACATTGATAAAAAATGTATGAACAGTTAAGGTCTTTAGCCTTCTATATCGCCCTTCTAAACAATTTATGCCCACGGCGGTCAAATTTAATGGAGAAAATACCTATGCTCAAGACGAAACAAAATCCCTACTGCTATCCATATTCCGATCGTCGATGCAAAACGACATCAAAAGCAACAATTAAGTAAAGCAAATACCTTCCTGATTTAAAGGTCGCAGGATTTGGCTAAACCTGGGATTCAAACCAAGACACCTCATTTACTATAAGTGTACATTAAAACAAAGTCTACAAAAGTGACCTTTATATTTTATTCACTGCTATAGTCATAGACATGTTCCCCATCAATCAATTTGTTTGTCTTTCCAAGGTCGTCCTAACCTATGGAATACGATGACTCGAACCGAACTAAGTAACTCAATCCTATAAAAGCTAAGTTTTATGAGTTTGCCAATACTAGATAGATACAAACAAACTATAATGACTCTCTGAGCGACGCTAGACATCAATTGCGTAAATGGAAAACTCTTAGGAATTATATTTTATATTTCGCAAATAATATGGGCAGCACTCAGACAAAATTCGCGTCATTAGCATTTTGCGTCATGTCAAACTTTTAACTTTAATTTATAACTTTTTCAAGTCACATGAATTACTTCATGGAAGGTTTATTCTTTTATGACCAAAATGCTTAAAGTGCCGGCTTCTTTAAACATGGTTTGACTTACAGAATCCATATTATTATAATACTGAAATATTTACTGAATTCCAAACTTATAAGGCTTTAACACATTATCAGTTAATTGTGAACCCTGTCGAGCACAAAGTAGAAAAGTAACGTGAAAATACTCATTATAGGTATATGTTTTCTGGCATCCTAAATACCACAAACAATTGGATACATTTAAAATTATGAACAATCACTCTCAGTATTGAATGGACCAATACGCTTTACAAACGGCTCTGAATGTGACTTCCATGACATATGAATGCTATTGTAAAATTAGATACACGATGATTACAAACAAAAGATAATTCTACATATACCAACGTCAATATCTCCTGTTTAAACAAATATTAGGTACCGGGTATAATTTTAGATAATGATGCTGTGTTCTCACATGCGTCACAATTATACAATTATGATGAGGCCCGAATTTTAATGACTTGCATTACAATAACAGGTAACGCTCCAAATATTCTTATATTGAAGCTTCAACGTGATATAATTCTATTAATTGCTAATACTACTGCATTGAAGTGTAATGAAACGAAAAGCTACGGTAGAATGGAAGCTGGCACAATCGTCTATTTCTGTATAATCGCTAACATAAGCGCAAATAATAACCTTTCAAGTCCATCGCTTACGCAACACCTGACGGGATAATAAATAATGTTTGTTTATAGCAGATATTGGTTGGAATAATGATTGATATAATCTCCAACAGACAGGTATTTCTTGTTCTATGCTCTTCTAAACTTTAATCAACAAATGTCGTCTTTATCATTTATCAATAGCCTTCTATCGTTATTTGTCATATTACGCATTTCGAGAATAATCATAACAATGGAATCTAGTAATAGTCAGTTTCAATCACCACTATCATTTATTGAGAGAGATCAATTGGAAGTTATAGCAGCCACCATTGCTTGTTCAATTTTATATAAATTTGCATTGTGATGCATAAAATCTAAAAGCAGATTAATCGATCGATACTGGCTGTCGATCGATGTTTTGTATTGTAACAAAAGGTAAAGTTGGCCGTGAAAAATAAATTGCATCACGCCTGCTAAAATTAAAATTACCTACTTAGTTTTGATAACTTGCTCATTCCAACAATATCGTTCAATGGGCTTCTTCAAATCCATAAATGATAAAATTTCATACGTCACCGATTGTTAAGATTTGTAACAATAGCATAGATAGATTTTCAGACAAACGTGCTAGTTTCCAGCCATGAACGTGACCGTGAACCAACTCGTATACGTCAGCACACGTTAACATGCACGTGGCACCTACACAGTGAAGCCTTATAAACATTCTCCCTAACCTAGCTTTCCTGGATATTTATAATTCTATTTTATAAGACGATTATACAATTGGATGGAATATAATGTTTTATTCAACGACAGTACTGTTAGGCGGCCTTGTCTCTAATGGATTAAAAGGATTACGAGACTCTAAAGCCTAGTTTAAGCCGACTACGTTTTTTCGTGTTTTAAGTAAAATCATCTACCATTTTTGTAATTCAAAAAAGGACTAGGTTCTCAAATAACCTTATTGTTTTGGTGACGTAACGTTTGTTACGCGATATTCGAATAACACAACTTACGGAAGTAAATTGATTGTTATTTTTTTATTGACTTTAATACAAATATAGCTTAAACGTTTTCTTGCATTAAATATTTCAATTTCTGGTAGTACTTAAAATGAATAGCTTAACTAGTTTCAACTAGAAGGTAAACTAGATAAGGTCACTGCACCTATCAAAGCGATAGACCTTTTACGTCATAGGACATGTGCATCAAGATTGGAAACACTACTAGTAAAATAAATTATCTGGAACGTGAATTAGTTACTATGAGTACCTTTCATGATACAACTATCCTTGTAGAGTCCAAGACAGACTCCACTGAGATATTAGTAAAGTTGAAAACTACAAGGTAAAATAAAAGCAATTTACATGAAAAAATAGGTAATGCTACAACAAACGGTTGTCCGATAAAGCGCGCGCTAGGTCTTCATCTAGAGCTTCGGGAACAAAAATAAACGGCGCGTGACCCGTGAAAATCAACCGAAATACACCGCGTAACACAAACACGCTAACATTCAATGTTATGCAACACAATGATTATCATTATTGAGCGTTTTAAATTGTATATCACACTTTAATGGGTTTTGTATCATTTATACATCAGACTTTGGCCCGCTTAGTCTTGGCATTAGACTTAGGCGCAATGACACTAAATTCTACAGTTGATTCTATCCAATTATCATGACAAAGCATTTTCGTCTTTAAAATACTGTTTCAATATTTTTAAACCTATCGACAGTAGTTGTTATCACTATTCCTACGAAGCAACCAGCATAATCATAAATAATTGATACATACATAAGTTATAATAACACATACGAAATGTTCGAACGATTTGAGATGTCATCTGATAAGGGGCTAATTAGGTGTAACAAATTGATAGCATGCGTATCATCATCCGAGGTGCTCGTTACACTTAATTATGTGTAATTCACTACAGTTCTTACCGTATAATTTACCAACAGAAAGACGAGATACTACGAAATATAACATTGAAATAAATTAGCGGACTCAGGATCGACTACTTTTTTTTAAGGGACTACGGCTGCCTGTTACATTGTACTAAAAATATTTAACTATTATACAATTGTCTATTTTACAATTGTTTTAGGCTATATATAAGTACAAGTGTATGTAAATACCTAAGTGCTGAATAAATTCATTATTTCATTATTTCTATTCTAAACAGTTAGGTAGGTACTCAAACCAATTAATGGTTCGAGCATTGATAAGTTTGCAAAACATCAAAAGATCTCTGAACAAAACAACAAACAAATTACGTTTGCCCCTTAAAACCAGTTCTTTATTTTTAGTTCCACAACAAATGGATGTTTAGGTTTTTATCACAAGAGTCGAAATTGTACAATTAACGTTGATATACATTGAAATTAAACAACATATTTAATTAAGAAAATAACTTTCAGTTACATAATCAGTTATTGAAAAATGAATGTAGTCCACAAGAAACAACCCTTATACTTTCATCATGTCCGTCCGTCCGACCGGGCTCGTACTCCGCCGTTACTGCTCAGATTGTCACGAAACTTGGTGAAGAGATGTATATTGAAGATTTATTCCACTTTGAACACCCAGGTGATATCACCTAGGTGTTCAAAGTGGAATGAAAAAGTTGGTTTTTAAAATTATGGAAAAAAAAATTCATCCCATTCTACGAAAAGTTAATTTAAAAACTAAACTTTGACTAACCCCATTGTCTAGGGTATTGTTGGAAAGGTCTCAAACCCCCCAGTCTCGAGATAAACTAATACAATATTAAAATTAGAGCGTCTCGCGAATAAGCGTGTCTTGAAATATTACTAAAATAATTCTGGAAAAAATGTGCTATAATACCTCTAAGTAAGAACTTTCAACTTTAACTAAAGCGGACTCTGTTTCATAGATAGTTATTTTAATACAACTCGACCAACTTATGTAGTTACAGTCGTCCTAACAAAATGTATAGAGTCGACCGCAAAAGAAAGAAATTTTAAATATGCATGGCTACGGAACCCTCTCATGTGCGTGCCCGACACGCTCTTGGCCGGTTTTTCAGTTGTCCTAGTTTGGATCTAGGTGTGCGATATTATAGACAATATTTTTAATTGGGTTAGAGTACGAAATAAACAATATTGGAGTACCTAATTATATTTGTATTTTTTTTTTATATATTTTCACAGAAACGGAAATATTCAGTTTAGTTTAAGCAGTGATAATTTTTAAATTAAATTAAATTTTTAGATCCCCATATAATTTATTTATCATATTATAAGTATTTTAGGTACCTAAGCTAAAGGTTATCTGCATCAAATGTTTAAAAAAAACATCTACCTAATTATAAATATCTAATCACATGCATGGTATACAGTGATGCGTAAATATTAGTTTACCGGTGATAATGGAGAATAACAAAAAGGAGACAAAACACCAACAGGCAATAGAATTCACAGCAGTTTAAAATTGGACCCTGTTATGCAGAAAAGATCCAACCAAAAGGCAATAAAGCGTTAGATGGATCTTTTCTGCATAACAGGTTGAGAGTTAAGTATTTATTTTTTAAATTGCTGTTTATTTTATATACGAGATCTAATACCAACTGTGCAGCGGTGACTATAAGGAAATAAGTAGGTAATAATTAGATTGTTTAGTCCTATGCGTAAGTCTGGGACATGTACTTAGGTTAGTTCAATTCACTCTAGCTCCAGATAATTTGACGCATTTAGCGACATAGATTCAATTATCGTCTTGGCATGTCGTACATTATCGGCCTACTTCACGTGGTACGTACATCAATAGTCACGCCTCTATTTGTACATTAAGTGCACCAACATTAATTTAATTGAATAGAAAGTTAATACGACCTCGAAATACCAGTCAATAAGCAACGTTCATGACTTTTGAAAGTTCTGAATGAAAGGAAAGAAAAAAAAAATCTAAAAGTAGCAGCGCGAACATGAGATCTTATCAGATGAGCTCAGCGGACGCTAGACGCCTAAATATGTAGATAGAAGTCATTGACCCTGATTGGGTGAAACTAAATATTATTATTTGTTAAACAATATACTGTCACTAGACGCACTTACAACCGTCTTTTATTTTTTAATAGGAATTTATTACTCGAAGAATTCAAACGAAATTAGGGTTTTGATTTTTTTATATAGGTACCTAATCATAATATTATTATTATTGTATTGTACTCGTAAAATAAACACGTATCAGAATTTAACGCAAATAAAAGATATGTAAAACACATGGTACAAAAGTTGGCAACATTTTATGAATAAACAATAAAATGTATATTGGCAATGAAAGTTTCCGCTCGCCGGTCTTGCCAATTTCAACAAATACAAAAAAAAATGCGAATTTCCAAAAATAACTTAGTAAGTACATATTTAAAAGATATTCTGAAATAATCGTACACACAATATACAAGTGTTTCTTATGAAAAACATTATTCCCTAAGGAAAATTTTGCCACTCGTTTTTTCAGGCATCCAGACAGAAGGGTTCAGTTTGCCTTGAAGAGTGCATATACCATTGTAGATGCCTACTCATATGTATAGTATAGAGATGTTGTAATGTTTCGGTATTATAGATACACAATTTAAGTGGTGTCTCTATGTTATAAAAAAATTAGGGCACAAATAATGTTCTTTTATAAAAATAAAAAATTAAGGTTTCAACCTACTTATTTTTTTATGTATTCATGACTATACAATACAGTTTTTGTTAGCACTAGGTTGTTAGATTAAGATAATATCAGTTATAAGAACTGTAATTTTTTGGTCAAGGGCTGGCTATTGCTTTTTGGCTATTGTGACCTGAATGCAATTTTTATACCTACTAGATAATTTCCTTGCTATTAAATATTAGTAATGATTACTAAGGAACAGTTTAAATCGATATTAGTGGAAAAAGGCAAATTATAATATCATACCTTCATCAGGTGTGAGATCCGCAAACTTGACACCACCACTGAAAAAGAAAATAACTATGAAATACATTTAGCGTATGAAAATATTGTTTTATTTCATTTTTTTGCATTAGTTGTCAATCCTATAACTGTTACAGATATCAAATTAACAACCACTGCAATTGTATTTAAGTATGTTCAAACTTTTTAATTTAAATGATGGTGTTTCACAGTGCATTTTAAAATATAAAATCTGAATTTAAATTTATATTTTATCCAATTAAATAATAAAGAAATTAACACAACAGTATAGAACATAGCAATAATACACATAATATTACATTGACATGAATTAATTGTGTAAGAATATAAAAGAAAAAGTTATTAAAAGTACATTTCTAATGGATTGTAAATAAAGGAAATAAATTATTTAAGGCAGACAAAAAAATTTCAAAAAATGCAATATTAAAAACTTATTAGATATCTAATTTTCAGTACAGAATAAAATGTAAATTTAAAAGGCTGAATTTATATTACAAGATGCACTGTATAGTTTTGGTAGGTGTCACATCGTACCTGAGGAGCACGGTAGCCGTTTCCGGCACCCGGAACACCTGGAAATAAACACAATGTGGAACCATATCTTACTGGTCTCCAAACGGAGAAACCACAATGAAGAGGGAAAAAACATTCCAAAAATAAATGTTGTCTTGCTAATTTCAAATAAAATGCTATTTTTAATTTAAGTATTATTTACTTTTACTAATACTACACAAGTAAATTATGTGTTATGAGCTTTAAATGGCTTATCTATGCAATGTTTAAAAAAGACAAGTAAATATAAAGATGAAGTAAGTTATCACTAGTTCAGATATTCAAAACATATTGCAATTTAAATGTAATTTAAATATAATGTATTCTATATTAGAATTAACACAAATATGCTCACCTTCCATCCTAGATTCTCGAAAAATGTGCAGAGACGAGACTGCCCGGTGGTTTTGCCGCCACACGGTCCTAAATAAAAATACAATGCGGTTTCGTGGTAAGAAAAGTACGTAATCAATTTATCCACGTGTTGCATTTTTAATAACATTATTCTGTGATCAAAAATGTGAATGAGGCCATACTTAATAAAAGCTAAAACTTTATCAGAATATTACCACACAAATTAAATTTTACAACTTATTACGAGATCTCTTTCACACAAAAAAAATATAATGTAACCCTTACCTCCTGTGAGGACCAGTTTGTAAACGATTTTCTGGGTTTGATTCGCCATTTTAACGTTAACAAAAATATATAAATTAAAAATAAATTACACTAAGAAGGAAACTAAGCACACAAATATCATAAAAATGTTAAATTTACAAAAGTGATAAAAAGAGCCATCACAGAGCAATACACATCGCCTGTCGGCGTGCGGTTAAATGAAAGAGTGAATGAGTGCAAGGCGAGTGACTGACTGAACAAAATGCTGCGACGCACGAAGTATTGAGTATTGAATTGAATGAGTCATGGTATAAGAAACTAAGCGTGTAATAAACTTGTAAGTACTCGGGGCTGTCATTTTCATATAAATAAGTTACTATATGTAAATAGTTAAATACTATTTTTTGTTGTTTCCATATCCAGTCGGTGCCGATATTGAGCTGTTTCCCATTGGGGCTTTATACTGGATTTATTCTATACGACTTTATGCAAGTTTGAATTATAGTATTGTAGTTCTAACTACCCAGTCGCAATATAGACATTCATGCTCAGAAAAATTATTTATAGGTTCAAATTACAATAAATCAATTTGTACATTTGTCTTTTTTTACAGAATGTCTGGGCTACTTGTGTTTTTATGCCATGAACCCAATAAGCTAAAGCAATGGTTCTCAAACCGTGTGTTATGTACGATCTGAGCCGAGATAGTAAAGGCCGCGGGATCACAGTGGATATAGACCTCCAACCGTAGTAACTGGAAGTCTATGAGGGGCCTATGTCTAGTAGGGGGTGTCCTACGGCTGAAATGATGATGTTGATGACTGATCTATTAAGTAATTATTACAGTAAAGCAAATCACAGCCATTTTAATGCACTAGAAAGAATGTTATTTATCCTTTTTATAATATTAATAAGTATCATAATAGGTATGCAATACCAAAGACTATATAATATAATAGTCTCTGGCAGTACTAAGTTACTTACATATCGTATAAGGTTCAATTTTGAACTTGTAAGTATTATTTATTTTGTTATATAAACATAGCTATAATGCCTTGAGCACACCGGATGCGTATGCGTAGACGTAAGCGTAGACGTGCACGTACCGCTGAGTTGTAATGTATGAAACCGTATGAGACAGGACACACCGCTTGCGTAACGTAGACGTGCGCGTAGACGTAATGCAGCTCCCAAGGCACAAACTGACTGCGTGACCTACGCCGTACCTTACGCAGAGCAGAGCGGCAACGTTGCATGATGACGTTGTATTCAATGGCGCGCCTTATTGGACGTCACACCGAGCAGCAAAGGTACGTGCGTGTACACGCACGTACCTTTGCTGTGCGTAGCCCTACGCGCGTAACTTGCAGTCAGTTGTATTTTTTTACAAATATACTGGCACGTAGTGGTGTTTTGTATTGTTTTTATAATGAATAGAAAAACTTATTGAAATTGTGCGTATTTATGAATGTATCTACAATCCAAAAAGTAAATTCTACAAAAATGCATCGTATAAATATATATATTCCGCAGGATTATTCTGGCACAATAGTATTAATATTGCTTCTTCCTCGTCATGTCAGACATCGTGCACAACACAACCTTCGAAAACAGAATAAAATATGGCTGCCGCAGCCGGGTACGCAATAGGCCATGTGCGTTGCGAACTCGGCTCGGATGCGTAAGCGTATGCGTAACCCGGTGTGACATCGGGTTACGCCGTAACTACGCGCGTGTCTACGGCGTGATTACGCCGTAGTAACGCATACGCATTCGGTGTGCTCGAGCCTTAATTTGTTTTATAGCACAGTGTGACCTAAGCCCGCATTTTACGCAAGCTTTTCCGTGACCTAAGTTGCCTATTTTCTGCACTGGTGCGTAAATTAATCGACTAACTTCACACATGCATGAAAAATGAAATCAAACACTTTTAAATGTCATTTGAAGTTTGAAAATTCACAGCGAACAAATGACAGAGAAAAAGTATTAAGAAATGAATAATAAAATGATGACATTAAAAATTGCAATGATTTTAATCAGGGATGTTATGGATATGAAATTTCGGATACGGATATAGGAATGATTTATTATACCGGATAAGGATATGAAATTATTTCGGATAATTTCGGTTACGTATATTATCTTTTTAAGGAATTTCAAAAGTAAAATACAAATAGCTAATAAAATGGTTTTATTTATATGCCATAACGTGTCTCAATTAGGCTCCGCCCCTATCCGATATTATCTGAAACTTTTATTTCGGATTCGGTTACGGTTACGAATATTTTTTTATATCGGATATCCGATAGTTTCGGTTACGGTTACGGGGTTCCCTAACATCCCTGATTTTAATGTGACTTTTAAATTAATAAATTCATCCAGCGCGGCGCAGCCCCCTGGCTGCGCCCCTCCCGAACCCCCACTTCGCACCCTCGCTACGCTCGGGCGCTAACTTCACGCCGTGCAATAATAGGCTGCTTAGGTCACACATATCGTAATCCACCACCCCCCGTTTAGCACCCTGGCTACGCTCGGGCGCTAACTTCACGCCGTGCAATAATAGGCTACTTAGGTCACGAGTATCATTTACTATTTTATAGCAGATGTGACATTACCAACCTCGGGCTCGCGGGGGGTGGTGGATTACGATATGTGTGACCTAAGCAGCCTATATACTTAGGTCACACGTATGGTAATGTACTATATCAACTGAAAGAAGTGTGTAGGCAATATATATGACTAGTATAAAATAAATAAATTCAATTTAGCATTATATCTTTATTACTTTACACCCATTGCAGACAAGTTTAATATACATTGGCTGCTTTTGTCATTGTAGGTATTTGAACTTAAAATTGATACTTTAATTTGTGTTGAATCATTATCCTTGGTGTCTCCATATTTTTCTAAAAGTAATATCAATGTTGGTACTTGCTCCCAATACCTGCCCAAGCATCTATTCCGTTTTTCAATGTACGTTGGCTCTCTAAAAACAGAAGTTGATTCTCCATCATCTGAAAATTTGCAAAAATAAAGTATTGTAATAAGATTATGCTATTAACTTTGTAGGGCAAAGCTGCTCAACCCCAGGCCCGCGGGCCACAATGTGGTCCGCGAAAGAATTTTAGGTGGCCCGCGCAAGTATAGTTTAAAAATACGCACCAAATTCAAAAATCCCGCCGCGCACTGTACATCCCGATTTAAACTTTATGACCTCTCTGAAGACAATTGACAATGGCAGAAATCACATTGATTGTATAAACAAGTTACCCTAGATTTAAGTTCAATTTTGTTTCTTTATTTAGATTTTAAAATAAGATACTCTTTGTTCCTAATAAACAATAATTCAATTTTATTTTCTTAATAATTGAGTTTTTATTGCGCTTGTCCCGAGAGTAACTGAAACAGGAAATGTAAGTGGACGGTCGTTAACAACTGAAACCATGGTTTGGCCCGACTCTTTAAAAGGTTGAGCAGCCTTGTTGTAGGGGAATGGCTGGTGGTGTTCCAACACAGAAAATGAAGATCTTCTTTGCCGGGCGACCGACGGCCGTTTGTTACTGTTCGGAACTTGTATCTGTTCGAATTGGCTTGCGAACTTGTATTGCGCTATGCTAGGTGCTAGATGGCGCTGCTTGTCTTCTTGTAGTTTCTGTGCGGCTACTGTAGATGTCGCTACAACATGTGTAGGTACCAGGGCCAGCAGCTGAACATGGCAGACCCAGATAAAATAAATAACAAATTTATTAGACTACTTTACAAATTTCGATGTATAAATAATAGGAATCAAAAAGGATTTGAACCTTATTTGAACAACAATTAGGATGAAATATTGACAGTACTATTACTTAAACAATAGAACTTAATAAATTTAAATAGTTAATTACCTTCCATATCACAAATGTCGTTTTCTATCCATCTTGTTTGAATATTAACATATATTATGCCAATGTTGAATTCATTTCCTACAAATCTGCTGTAATTTACTAATGTGTTCAGCAATGCCAAACCTGTAAGCCAATCATACAAATTTTAGACACACTGTTAATCTAATGCAAAATAATGCATTAGATTAACAGTGTGTTAGAGATAAATAAGCAATCTTAAGTTAAATGAAAAATAAACTAGACTTATTTTGGATCTAAGTCCTAGAGGCTTACAAACTAGGTAGTCATTCAAACTAGTTAGATCATTTACCTCCATGGCATGCTATTTAGCTCACTTCAAAACTCGGAGGTTGTGGGTTCGATCCCCATGCTGGATAAGATTATTATTGTGTAGATTCGAAGATGTATTTTTGGGTCTGGTTGGCGGAGACTACCCTTCATGCCTTGGAAAGCACATTAAGTTGTTAATCCCATTTGTTATAACAATTGTATACCAGGGAACGGGCAGCAGCATTCCCTTGTGTGTTACAACATAATACTGTGGTCACCAACCTGCCACTCAAGTGACTATGGCAAAACCCTCCCTTAAGAGGTGGCCCATGTTCAGCAGTGGACGTAATACAGGCTGATGATGATGAGATTTGACACAAAACTCACCTAAAAATAATGATTTCTAAATTAAGTGGATTAAGAAATCATGATTTTTAGGGGAGTTACGTGTAAATTATTTCATCATTATCATCATCACCATGACCAGCAACCAACAAAAGCCAAGGTCCAAATCCCACAGGGGCATCATCTTGCACAAGTGGCTTAGATTGTAGGTTTTAAAAGCAAGCAGGAGTCTCGCTTGATTTTATGTCAGCTGAAGGAGTTAAAGCCAAAAAAGGCATTTTGTGATATTTTGATGACTCACCAATTTTATTTTCATCACCAAGATATTGAAACATTAAACTTGGCAATGAGTCAACTAAAATTAAGGATAAGTTTTCAATAACAAGTGATTTGTCCTTAATCCTTTTAAAAAGCTCCACAAGTTTATCCATAGTCCAGACATGAACTACTCTCATTTTATACATTATATGAGCCATCTCCTGTAAATATAATAATTATTGCAACATTACTTCCAATTTAGTAGATGGCATCTCTCTAATAATCCTTTGAAATCAGTTTTAAAAGGGGTATGTCCATATCTATGTTGCATGTCATCCAATTTGGGCGGGCCATCCCAATTTTTAATATAAAAATTTAATATTGAATCGCATGGGACTGATCAGACCTGCTTTTAGGGGATGACTTGTTGTGACATTAGACATACATATTATTATATCACATCATTCTACATGGATTTCACATTATTGTTAAAATAACATATTTTTTGTTACTTTTTCTATGGTTATTTTTGCTATCTTTTGTCATATAAACATAATTTAAAACTCAAATAATAAGATAAGTAATCAAATACTTCTGAATTTATAAGTTTTTGTGTAGTCGTGCTTTTAACAAAAAAAATATTTTTTTCACTCAAAACATAAAAAAATCCCACATACCTAGCCATATAAAGAATTTGGCAATGCTGGTTCAAAATAGTTCATTTAAACTGTTAGCAGTCAATGAGCACTTGTTTTATTAAGTGTTAATTATTACCTTATGAGAACAGTTGAGAGTGTCTAATATCCTTTGAATCTTGACAGCAGAAAAATCTCCTTTTGTATCAATGAAAAGGACGGTGTTTTCTGTGTAGCGGACACAGTTTATTGACAACTGTAACAATAACTGTGTTTTGCCAGAGTCTGCTAGGCCACATATTTCTGTAATATGTCCAGCTGGTATTCCACCATCTACGATGGCATCTAAACTGTAATCATCCATATAAATAAATTCTAGATGAATAAAAATAAAAAAATCAGATAACATTTCAAATACATACTTTGCTATGCCAGTACTGATAGATCTCGTTTTCAAAACTTTAGTAAGTATTTCTGTTCCTTTGATTAATGGCGCTGAGTATTTAGCAAATATCTCATTTCTGACTGTTAAAATGTCTGAAAGTGTTAATTTACATAATGCAGACAGCTTTGTTACATCTTCTTGGATAAAATCTAGAATGGTTATTATTCGATTTTGACTCAGAACCTTCAAAACACTATTAGAGAGGTGGTTAAAGTTTTCTGACTTTAACTTTTGCATTATTCATTTGTTTTTTTTTTTATATTATAATGATGAATTTACGAACTATTCTTCAAGAATACTATAAAAAAATGTTTGATGAAATATGTTTGAATGATCTGTTTGTGGATTATTATTAAATAATACACAACGCATCCAAACACATTAGAAATCCACTACACAATACACATAAAAGTACACTTAATATTTGTTTGTTTTCCAAATTATCACTTCATTGCCGCCAAATTATCAATAGATTAGAAAAACAATTTTCTTTGTGGTTTTTAAATCATTTATAAAAAACCACAAAGAAAATTGTTTTTTCTTTTCGTTTTGAAGTTGTGATCCCTCTGTATTTTGAGAAATCACGAATTTTTATAAAGACACAATGATATAATATTATACTTACATAGTTTATGCTAATTATTACCTTGGTCTATTATAGTGGATTGGTTCCACACTAAACTACAAATATAAATATTCCAAGAAAAGTTGAGCCTAAATATTTTATGTGTATTCAACGAACCAATGCAATTCATCTAGTTTTTATAACAAATAGCATGGATTTAGTCCTGAATGTGCCTGAATTATTAGTTGTATTCGATAACTTATTTTAAACTACACAACTAAACTGAACTTATGACAGTTTTTAGGAAAAAAGTCCTTTTCATTTGTATATAAAGTCATACGATGTAATTTATCGTACACCAATCGTGTTGTATAAAATGGATTTTTAGTGTTGCCAAAAGAAATTAATAGTCTATGGTGTAGCTGTATCAGACGCCCGCCATTTGTGTTTGCTGTCAAAAAATGTAATGTCGTGGAGTTGTGAATATATTGCGAGTTTTGCGGCGTAATTAAATAAGATATTTTAATAAGTTAAGTTTTATAATAATTTTCGACCATGTCAAGTATATCTCTCGATAAAGAAACTTTTTTTCGGCGGATGAGGAAGCTGTACGCAGCATGGAAGGTCGGTAACTTTGCTTGAATTAATGTCAGAGATTTTAACGTTTACTTTAAAATAAATTCATGTTTTCCAGGGTGGTGCTGCAGATTCAAAGGGAGATGATGCTCTGGCGAAGGTGGACTGTTTGGTTTCGTGTGTTGGTGTTGATGAAGATACTCTCTACAGCAAGTCAACAGCTCTACAGGTTTGCGCGAGTTTTGTTACTTTCCATGTGCTTCCCTTTGCATTTTACAAGGCTGACCGGCAATCCTACCATAACTTGCCTTATATAAGTTAGTTTAGTCATAGGTACAAATTGTAGGTGTAATCAATGAATTTACTGCTATAACATAATTGCTGTGAAAATCAAATTGTTGATTCCTTTATGCTTTTGATTGTTTTGAATGAGTATGTGATATCTCTACATTTTGTTTCTATTTAGTTTGTTGTTTTTTACGACCCACAACATAAAAATATTTATATTTATTTCATGTGATATACTTAATTATTTAAATCATAAATAAAATAATAAATAGTAAGTAACAAATTTATTTACTTTTTTATGTGCAGTGTAATATTGTTTGTGGTCAAGAAGCTAATGAGAACAAATTAGATTATATTATTTGTTACCAAAATGTGGTAGAAATAATTAATAATGCTAATGAATCAAATTTATATTACTTGTTTTTTCTTAAATATTTCATATTTCTTAAATTAATAGATTATTTATATTGCTAATGTCATAATAGAATGTAAAGAGACTAATTACACTTATTCAGCTCAATTCAGCTAATGTCCATAGAAAACTGTAGTTTTGTACGGGATGCGTATGTACTGTTCAGCTGAACGTGTGCGTACGCATCCCCTACAAAACTGGCGATTTCTATGGACATAAGCTGGGCTTCTATGGTCATTATTATGATGATGTTTTTTTTTAAATTACTTACTAGCAGAATTTTTCCTGTCTGCTTGTATTTTTGTTAACCCTTTGTGCTAAGCTTAAATAGTTGTTTTATGAGTTGGTTCATGTCATGTCAGTAGTGCAATGCGACTACAAGATCACAAGTCCAACGCTCCATTCATCGGACTATGGCTACTTCATTTGCATTTTGAAGTTTTGAAAAAGAAAAAAAATGCTGTCTTATTTCCTTGAGAAATTGTTTTGATCAATATTGTGTAATATGATATATTGATCAATACAATTTCTAAAATAGATCAATATTGTGTATCATATGTATTACAAATTGACTTTTGTTGATTATATCTTACACTAGGTTTTACATTGTAATGAAACAGAATGAAGATGTTAGCATTACAGTTGGTTGATTTAATTTTCTTTCTATTGTGTCCAGAGAATGCAGCTATATTTACCTAAATCACTACATAGTATAAAACAAAGTCACTTTCCACGGTCTATCTGTACCTATGTATGTTTAGATCATTAATAGTTTGCAACGGATTTTGATGCGGTGTTTTTCAATAGATAGAGTGTTTTAAGAGGATGGTTTATATATATAATACATCAGGATTGCATGTCTGCAAAGCCAGGGTGGGTCACTAGTCTTTAATAAGAATCTGATGTACAAATCCAGTTATAAAGTTAAAATATTTCTTCATGTAAAGAGTTTTACTCCTGGCCTTTTTCATTGGATAGTTGCTCTAGAATAACTAATAGTTGCTGTAGTTGCTCATGAGAAAGTTGTTCTAGAAAATACTAAACCATTTAGTATTACTATCATGGGCTGTCATTAACCTTTAGTGATTGGGCATATAAGGCTTAGAGCCCATGCTCAGTCAAATCTCTATCCGACCCGCCGGAGAAGAGTGCGCCCGCGAAAGCGACGCGTCCCATCTCATCCATTTCGTCACAAAACTCCTAAAAAAACTTAAAACCATAATCCTGATCATGAGCCAAGGTCCAAGTCCTACAGAGGATGCCCTCTTGTGCAGGTTGCTTAGTTTAAAGTTCTTAAACCATTTATCTAGGCTGGAGTTCTGCTTGCCTTTATGCCAGGTGAAGTAGCAAAAGCCATGGGGCTAACAGCATATAAACATACAAAATAAAAAACCTATTTCAAAATCAATACAAATTTTTTTGGGCATTGCTCTTTCAACATTTTTTTAAATGTTAATGTGACCATATACTAGTATTTCATTTCATTTACAATCACATGTTTTTAGGACATACCATGGTCACTTTTCCAGAGTGCCCACTGGAAAAGATAGAAAAGTCATTATCAGTTCATGCGGCATGTATTAACATCTTTATTCAATCAATTTTACTTTCAAAAGTTGCAAATTATCAAATGTTAGAAATGTTATTTAATTAGAATTAATAAGTATATAGTTAGAGCCATTTGTACTAAGCAACTAAACTAGGCAGATACCATGCTTTTGTGAAATATTTATTTAATAAACATCTTAGAATAACATGAAACATTATTCATCATTTACATTATCCTATTTAATGTCCAATGTTATTCAAATTCTTGATTTAACCACATTATCAATTTTCTTTCATAGACTTGGCTCTTTGGATATGAATTACCAGACACAATCACAGTTCTCACCGAGCACAGCATGTGTTTCCTGGCCAGTAAAAAGAAGATAGAGTTTTTAAGACAAATTGAAAATGGAAAAGAAGAATCTGAATTGCCCCCAGTGAAATTACTTATTAGAGATAGAGTAAGTTTTTATCAATTTTGTGTTTTAACCTCAAAATCAATCAAAGTCATTTTTAGATTTTTTCTAATATGCTTTATACTCATACACTCCTATTTATTTAATAAACAATTATTAAAGGTTTCTTTTTATTTAAACTGAATTCAATATAATTGCATAGTTTTAATCATTTGTATATCATTTTTATTTTAGTTGTGCAATGATTGCTGTTTATATTTAACCTCTACATCTTCTAAGTAAATAGAATCAGTGTTAGTAACCTTATTTTCCAGACTGATAAAGATAAAGAAAACTTCAATAAATTAGTACAAGAAATTAAAAAATCAAAATCTGGCAAAAATCTTGGCGTGTTTGCTAAAGACAACTATCCCGGTGAATTTTGTGAAAGTTGGAAAACTGTTATGAAAGGCGAAAAATTTGAAAATGTAGATATAAGTTCATCAATAGCGGCCCTCATGGCTCCTAAAGAAGATTCAGAGATTATCACTGTTAAAAAAGCATGTTTAGTTACTGTTGATGTTTTCACAAAGTACTTGAAAGATCAGATTATGGAAATTATTGATTCAGATAAGGTGAGTTGGTAAATTTTGATATTTAAGATATTTATAATTGAATAACAAATTACGAAATGGGCACCATCCATATGGCTTGTCAAATGACATAAGCCCTTTTTGAAATTGCATATTTTAAATTTTTGATACATTTTGCAGAAAGTTAAACACTCGAAACTTGCTGAAGGTGTAGAAGCAGCAATATCAGACAAGAAATACGTAACAGGGGTGGATACAAGCCAAGTTGACATGTGCTATCCACCAATCATTCAATCAGGAGGCAACTACAGCCTCAAATTTAGTGCAGTGTCCGATAAAAACCATTTGCATTTCGGTGCTATAGTTTGTTCTCTGGGTGCGCGATATAAGTCTTATTGCTCTAACATTGTCCGTACGTTGCTGGTCAATCCTACTGATGAAATACAGAGCAACTATACCTTCCTGTTAAATGTTGAAGAGGAGGTAATAAAGCATCTTGTAGCGGGAGCTAAGCTGTCCGCGGTGTATGAAGCTGGCTTGGCACTTGCAAAGAAAGAAAAGCCAGATTTGGTGGATAATCTTACTAAAACTTATGGGTATGTTGTATATTATTTATTTCAGTATTCATATCTAGATATTAACACATATAAGTGTTAAACTACTCTGCCCTGCAAATTGTACTTGCAGTAATCGACATTTTTGATTTTCACTTTTTTGCGAAAATGACATTTCAGGACCTTAATCTATGAATAAAAAAATTAAAATCATAATGTTTTTTTAAAATTAAACACATTAAGGAGGGTATTATTAAGGTGCAAAAAAAAAATATATAACTTACTAATTGTATACATAAATAAAAAACTAATTTAATCCTTTTATTGAAATATGAGTCTTATTAATCAATGAAATAAATAGATTTCGTTTTTATTTATTATTGAGTTGTTTATTAATTAATAAAACGTTATTATTTTGTTATGCAGATTCGCGATGGGTATCGAATTCCGTGAAAGTTCGATTATTATAGGGCCAAAAACATCAACTGTTGCAAGAAAAGGTATGGTGTTTAACATCAACATTGGCTTGGCAAACTTGACAAATAAAGCTGCTACTGAAAAAGAAGGCAAGGTAAGGCAACATTGATTTCATAGATATAATATGTATAAAAATCATATAGTTATACATGCTCTCGACATAATTAGCATTTTTTGTTAATTGATAACTTCCTAATAATGTAAAGGATCTTTATCTACCAATATATTAAAGATAAATTGTATAAAAAAATCATACAATTTCTGAATGTGTATATGAAAATTCTGTTTGGGAGTAACTGGCTTTAACAATACTTTTTTGTTAAGAATAATCGTAACTTTTTTAATTTAATGTGGTTTACTTTGAGTGAAATTCTCTGAGTTTCTTGCCAGTTCTTCTCATAGTTGGCACATCCAGAACCAGTGGAAGTAAAGAAATGGACATCAAAATACCATGATATATAAATATTTTATCATATCTGTACGAATAAAGAATATTTTGAATTGAAAGTAGATAATCAACTATGAAAAAATTATATATAATTTTATGTTGTATGTTACATACAGACATATGCCCTTTTCATCGGCGACACAGTATTAGTAAACGAAGACCAACCTGCATCTCTACTCACTCAGTCTAAGAAAAAGATAAAGAATGTTGGTATCTTTTTAAAAGATGACGACGAAGAAGAGGAAGAAGAAAAAGAAAACAAGACTGAAATTCTTGGTGAGTGATGGTGATTCTTTTAAACATTTATAAGGTAGATGCAAAGTATTTGCCATCGTATTTTGAACTGTATGACTTACGTAATATAGTTCAAACTCAATGAAACACAAACATACCTTCTGCCTTATAAATGTAATGCCTTTATGGCCAGAAAGTTAATACTATTGCATGCTAAGTGAAAATGCAATATAATTAAAAGTGAGCTTATACTAAATATTACTTTTGATAACTTGAATCAATGATTTTGTGAAGCGAATTATATAATGGTGTTTACACCATGTCTCTTGTGTGTATAATGTATGTGAAGCTTTCAGTTAAGAAATATATCTAGATGCTAAACTAACTCCCAAATGATGAACTACAATGTTTGTACTTACATAATTTCCTTTGTTACATGCAAATCGGATTTTATAGAAAATGGCGGTGAGTATGTTACTTTATAAGCTTGTAATTTTGCATCCAAATGTCTTTTTGAATGTGTGTCTTCATATCTAGTTTGAATACATGATAGCATATATCAATAGGTTCTTTTAGTTTCTATTTCAAAAATGTATTTATAATTAATTTTTACTTTTGTCTGAATACTATAATTATGATTTATACATTATTGCCATAATTAATTCACTCTTGTGATGATATAGAATAACTTAAACTCAACCAAACTATGAAATTAACTGTTAACCAAATAGAATAGACAGATTAGCCATTCTTTGACCAAAATCAGAGCCATATTAATACAATATCCCATGTTCCAAACTAATGTATATAGATAAAACTATAACTAAACAATTCATATAAAAAAAACGTGTTAAAAAATTGCACGTAAAAGGTCAACCAAGACCAAGACAAATGGCATGATTTATTGTGGATATTCACACTTGGCAATTGCATCCTATCTGGATTTGTTCGTAGTTGTTGAGCTAATCATTGCTGTTTGAAAATCCATCTCTCGCACCACCACTTATTAAGAATATCATCTAATATTCCAGGTAGGGGTAAAAGAACTGCAGTTATTGAATCGAAACTTCGAACGGAGCATTCTTCAGAAGAGAAGCGCAAGGAGCATCAAAGGGAACTAGCTATAACTCTCAACGAAAAGGCTAAAGAACGATTGGCTAAACAATCGAGCGGCAAAGACAGTGAAAAGTTACGCAAAAGTACCGTTTCGTACAAAAGTATTGGACAAATGCCGCGAGAGAATGAAGTGAAGGAGCTCAAATTATATGTTGGTAAGTATTATCATGTTAATTTTAAACAACATCTGTATGCAAATCTTCTTAATGTTAGTATTCAGCCGCGACAAGCCTTAACTTGCGATACCGTGCTTCAATGCACCTATTCGAACCGAGTTAGCTTTTCGTAGATACAGTTAAGTAACATTTGAAAATATTATTTTAATAACATTTAGATAGTAGTAGACATTTATGACAGCACTTTTTAAATGGACTATTACAACTGCCTCGTTGGTCTAGCGGCAACGTGTTCGACCGTAACTATTGAGGTCCCGTTATCGATCGATCGGTAAAATTGTTACAAAAAATCAAGTAACACCACAAAGTCAGTAAGTTGGTGATTGGAGGTGGTGATTCACCCTTACCTCGGAGAGCACGTTAAGTTGTTGGTCCTGCGACTAATCTTATCCCGGTGGTGCCGGTAGACCTGTCTCACCGCATTTTGTGAGTGCTTGAAAAGAGACTGCACCAAGATTGCGCATACTTTTGTGCACCATAATAAGGTTAAGATTAGAGGAAATCGGTTGGGAGGACTATTTAAATATACTCTTTAACAAATAAACTAATGTTGTTATTTCAGATCGAAAATATGAAACAGTTATCCTGCCTATTTTCGGCGTTCCCGTACCATTCCATATATCGACAATTAAGAACATCTCCCAGTCTGTGGAGGGTGACTACACATACCTCAGGATAAACTTCTTCCACCCGGGAGCGACCATGGGCAGGAATGAGGGAGGGAACTATTCACAGCCTGATGCTACGTTTGTTAAAGAAGTGTAAGTTACTTATTATTATACAAAAATACCATAAAAAAGAGTAGTGAAAAAATGGTGGTAAAAAAAAATCTCTATTGGATTATGTTTTTTTTCGTCGATTATAAAAAATTATGTTGCATTTATAGCGTTAACCGCAAAAACTTTTGAGATGCGATGACCTTACAAGCAGCGTGACCATTTGACGTTGGTTTCCGTCATTCACGCCTTTCACCGCCAATTGTAAGAAACCTGATAACAGTAGTAATAATTACAGTTTATACTCAAAATTAATTCCTTTTTTTTTTCATACCAGAACATACCGGAGTACAAACACAAAAGAACCTGGCGAGTTGTCACCACCATCGGCAAACTTAAACACTGGCTTTAGACTTATCAAAGAAGTACAGAAGAAGTTTAAAACTAGAGAGGCCGAGGAGCGTGAAAAGGAAGATTTGGTCAAACAAGATACTTTAGTTCTCTCACAGAGTAAAGGAAACCCTAAACTGAAAGATCTTTACATTAGGCCAAACATTGTTACAAAGAGAATGAGTGGGTCACTAGAGGCACACTCTAATGGTTTCCGCTTCACTTCAGTAAGAGGCGACAAAGTAGATATTTTGTACAATAATATAAAGAACGCATTCTTCCAACCGTGTGATGGCGAGATGATTATACTGTTACATTTCCATTTGAAGCATGCAATTATGTTTGGTAAGTTAAATATATAACATTATAATACAAGTAAAGAAATGAACTGTTTTATAAAATTCTATTTTTGCAATATGAAATAATTGCAGACTTTTGAAAATTGAACTGACATTCGCTTACAAATTCTGCTAAAACATTGATAAGAGGATCCATTAGTTAATTGCGCCACATTGCTATTATAATTAAAAGGCATTTCAGTGATTTGATTGGATGTCTTCAATTTTGTTTTACTTACTGCCATCATTATTATTTTTCAATATTTCCAGGCAAAAAGAAGCATGTGGATGTACAATTTTACACTGAAGTGGGTGAGATCACCACAGACTTGGGTAAACACCAGCACATGCACGACCGAGACGATCTTGCGGCTGAGCAGAGCGAGAGGGAGCTCCGCCACAAGCTCAAGGTGGCCTTCAAGAGCTTCTGCGAGCGAGTCGAGAACATGACCAAGCAGGAAGTCGAGTTTGATACGCCTTTCAGGTAGGTGTGATTCAAGAACGCAAGGCTGTGTTTTCGCTTTTTATCGCTCGGGGAATCGTTAATAATACTGAATCCCATTACCTGTATTCTACACGAAATAGTTAGAATGGGGAATAAATCAATCATTTTATTATATAACACTAGTTTTCCGAGCGCGGTTTCACCCGCGTAGCTCCTGTTATTATCCATATACAACTGCCTCTTGAATCATTTGATCTATTAAAAAGTAAGAATGGGGAATAAATCAATCTATCAATTATATAAACACTAGCTTCCCGCGTGCGGTTGCACAAAAGTAGCTCCTATTATTATAGATATAAATCTCCCTCTTAAATCACTTTATCTATTAAAACAACCGCATCAAAATCCTTTGCGTAGTTTTAAAGATCAAACGTCAGCGGGAAGCTACTTTCTTTTATACCATGTAGTGATAGTGAAACTTTTGAAGTGATATTGATAATGCGAGATTTTTTTCTTCTTAAGTCCAGCAAACTTTTAAGAAAGTAATTACAAACTAGATATCATAATCGATTGATTAATGTTACTTTAAGATAGTGTGTATGTAGTGACACTTGATTGTGGTGTATATATCCATGCGCCCGCAGAGAGCTGGGCTTCCCGGGCGCGCCGTTCCGCAGCACGGTGCTGCTGCAGCCCACGTCGGGCGCGTCTATGTAGTGACACTTGATTGTGGTGTATATATCCATGCGCCCGCAGAGAGCTGGGCTTCCCGGGCGCGCCGTTCCGCAGCACGGTGCTGCTGCAGCCCACGTCGGGCGCGTCTATGTAGTGACACTTGATTGTGGTGTATATATCCATGCGCCCGCAGAGAGCTGGGCTTCCCGGGCGCGCCGTTCCGCAGCACGGTGCTGCTGCAGCCCACGTCGGGCGCGTCTATGTAGTGACACTTGATTGTGGTGTATATATCCATGCGCCCGCAGAGAGCTGGGCTTCCCGGGCGCGCCGTTCCGCAGCACGGTGCTGCTGCAGCCCACGTCGGGCGCGTCTATGTAGTGACACTTGATTGTGGTGTATATATCCATGCGCCCGCAGAGAGCTGGGCTTCCCGGGCGCGCCGTTCCGCAGCACGGTGCTGCTGCAGCCCACGTCGGGCGCGTCTATGTAGTGACACTTGATTGTGGTGTATATATCCATGCGCCCGCAGAGAGCTGGGCTTCCCGGGCGCGCCGTTCCGCAGCACGGTGCTGCTGCAGCCCACGTCGGGCGCGTCTATGTAGTGACACTTGATTGTGGTGTATATATCCATGCGCCCGCAGAGAGCTGGGCTTCCCGGGCGCGCCGTTCCGCAGCACGGTGCTGCTGCAGCCCACGTCGGGCGCGTCTATGTAGTGACACTTGATTGTGGTGTATATATCCATGCGCCCGCAGAGAGCTGGGCTTCCCGGGCGCGCCGTTCCGCAGCACGGTGCTGCTGCAGCCCACGTCGGGCGCGTCTATGTAGTGACACTTGATTGTGGTGTATATATCCATGCGCCCGCAGAGAGCTGGGCTTCCCGGGCGCGCCGTTCCGCAGCACGGTGCTGCTGCAGCCCACGTCGGGCGCGTCTATGTAGTGACACTTGATTGTGGTGTATATATCCATGCGCCCGCAGAGAGCTGGGCTTCCCGGGCGCGCCGTTCCGCAGCACGGTGCTGCTGCAGCCCACGTCGGGCGCGTCTATGTAGTGACACTTGATTGTGGTGTATATATCCATGCGCCCGCAGAGAGCTGGGCTTCCCGGGCGCGCCGTTCCGCAGCACGGTGCTGCTGCAGCCCACGTCGGGCGCGTCTATGTAGTGACACTTGATTGTGGTGTATATATCCATGCGCCCGCAGAGAGCTGGGCTTCCCGGGCGCGCCGTTCCGCAGCACGGTGCTGCTGCAGCCCACGTCGGGCGCGTCTATGTAGTGACACTTGATTGTGGTGTATATATCCATGCGCCCGCAGAGAGCTGGGCTTCCCGGGCGCGCCGTTCCGCAGCACGGTGCTGCTGCAGCCCACGTCGGGCGCGTCTATGTAGTGACACTTGATTGTGGTGTATATATCCATGCGCCCGCAGAGAGCTGGGCTTCCCGGGCGCGCCGTTCCGCAGCACGGTGCTGCTGCAGCCCACGTCGGGCGCGTCTATGTAGTGACACTTGATTGTGGTGTATATATCCATGCGCCCGCAGAGAGCTGGGCTTCCCGGGCGCGCCGTTCCGCAGCACGGTGCTGCTGCAGCCCACGTCGGGCGCGTCTATGTAGTGACACTTGATTGTGGTGTATATATCCATGCGCCCGCAGAGAGCTGGGCTTCCCGGGCGCGCCGTTCCGCAGCACGGTGCTGCTGCAGCCCACGTCGGGCGCGTCTATGTAGTGACACTTGATTGTGGTGTATATATCCATGCGCCCGCAGAGAGCTGGGCTTCCCGGGCGCGCCGTTCCGCAGCACGGTGCTGCTGCAGCCCACGTCGGGCGCGTCTATGTAGTGACACTTGATTGTGGTGTATATATCCATGCGCCCGCAGAGAGCTGGGCTTCCCGGGCGCGCCGTTCCGCAGCACGGTGCTGCTGCAGCCCACGTCGGGCGCGTCTATGTAGTGACACTTGATTGTGGTGTATATATCCATGCGCCCGCAGAGAGCTGGGCTTCCCGGGCGCGCCGTTCCGCAGCACGGTGCTGCTGCAGCCCACGTCGGGCGCGTCTATGTAGTGACACTTGATTGTGGTGTATATATCCATGCGCCCGCAGAGAGCTGGGCTTCCCGGGCGCGCCGTTCCGCAGCACGGTGCTGCTGCAGCCCACGTCGGGCGCGTCTATGTAGTGACACTTGATTGTGGTGTATATATCCATGCGCCCGCAGAGAGCTGGGCTTCCCGGGCGCGCCGTTCCGCAGCACGGTGCTGCTGCAGCCCACGTCGGGCGCGTCTATGTAGTGACACTTGATTGTGGTGTATATATCCATGCGCCCGCAGAGAGCTGGGCTTCCCGGGCGCGCCGTTCCGCAGCACGGTGCTGCTGCAGCCCACGTCGGGCGCGTCTATGTAGTGACACTTGATTGTGGTGTATATATCCATGCGCCCGCAGAGAGCTGGGCTTCCCGGGCGCGCCGTTCCGCAGCACGGTGCTGCTGCAGCCCACGTCGGGCGCGTCTATGTAGTGACACTTGATTGTGGTGTATATATCCATGCGCCCGCAGAGAGCTGGGCTTCCCGGGCGCGCCGTTCCGCAGCACGGTGCTGCTGCAGCCCACGTCGGGCGCGCTCGTCAACCTCACGGAGTGGCCGCCCTTCGTCATCGCGCTCGAGGACGTGGAGCTCGTGCACTTCGAGCGGGTGCAGTTCCACCTCAAGAACTTCGACATGGTCTTTGTGTTCAAGGACTATGCCAAGAAGGTCGCCATGGTGAACGCTGTGCCCATGAACATGCTGGATCATGTCAAGGAATGGTTGAAGTAAGTATGGGGCTAACAGTCTATTCCATTTTTTAAATTGTCAGTGGTCATCTAAATCAGCGGTTTCCGAATTCTTTTGGATGCGGAACTCTTTTTCTTTGTTATCGTCAGAACCCCTGGACCAAGTGTGATATTTTATGTTTGGAAACTATCAAATTATAGTTCCTTTTTGATACTATTTGATACCTTAATTAAATGATTTAGTACCTCTATGAATAGTGAAAAAACATGAAAAGAAAGTGGCCAGACATTCTGACGTCAGGTTGTCTGGACCACATTTTTTTTAAATAGTTATATACAGTATAACTTAATAATTTTTTTGTAAATATATAGTACCTTTTTAGTACCTTTGCATACTTTTTTCACAAAATTTTAATCGTTTCAAAATTTTTTTTTCAGAAGATTTAAAATTTTATAGGAACAAAATTTATTTGCAGCATACATAATATACTACTGGTAGAACTGGATGAAGATAACTCAGGGTGGGGTTCGTTGGTGAATTTTGGGGGAGGCCTATGTCCAACTATGAACACTGTACAGGATGATGATCATATTTAAATTATGCAGTTTGGAATATACAGGGTGTTAGTGTAAACACCGTTATCCTTTAAACCACTGGTTTGGAAACACTTACTGAACGCAAATTCAAAAAAAAAAAACGATATTTTTCCAAAATTTAAAACAAATCTGTCCGACACCGTCCGTAAATTCATGGATACTATGCGCCCTACTACGATACTATGAGTTACGAAATCACTGCAAAGGGCGCTGACGGTCGGCCAGTGCAGCAGTGCACTGGCCGACCGTTTCAACTAGCTACATAAGTTTTAACTACCTACATTTCAATAAAAACACAACCTGTGATGTAACTTTCCCTTCACACTTTTCCTGGCTGGACAGGCAAAAATACCTACCTTATGTTGTGTGACGAGTCCAAATGTAAGTTAGATTTAACAACAAAGAAAAAAAAACAAACGACTGGGTAGGTATTTTAGGCGTATTTAAAAGTTAATCACATTTTTGCCGGCACGGTGAACTGACCTAAACTGGTGTAGGTACGTAACCTTGGAGTAGCCGCCACCATCGTTTCTCGGTTTGGCACAGGTCGTCCAGGGAATAACTCTGCGTACATTCTTCGAGCCTCGTTCAGGCTATCACTAGCCGCGGCATATGCCCGAACCATATCGGTACACTGTACGTTTGTGTACGACATCATCACTACTGAGCACGCGGGCGGCGCTGCGATCACGAGACTGAGGGCGTCTGAGTGGTGTAGACGGTGTAGAAGGGGCTGGCGCGCGCGGCTTGAGTTTGCGCGCTCCGTCCTCTTTGCCCATGCGTATAGGGTTACATAATTTTGAGGAAAAATTGAGAATGTATTTAAAAAATAATGTTTTTTTTTCATTGAATTTGCGTTCTATACGTGTAACCAAACCACTTGTTTCAAGGATGTGTTTACACTAACACCCTGCATATTCCAAACTGCAAAATTTAAATATGATCATCAGCCTGTACAGTGTTCATAGTTGGACAAAAGTCAAGACAAAGTCCCCCAAAACTCACCAACGAACCCCACCCTGAGTTATCTTCATCCAGTTCTACCAGTAGTATATTATGTATGCTGCAAATAAATTTTGTTCCTATAAAATTTTATACCTCTGTAATTTTTTTTCTGGAACGATTAAAATTTTGTGAAGAAAGTATGTAAAGGTACTAAAAAGGTACTATATATTTACAAAAAAATTATTAAGTTATACTGTACCTAACTATTTAAAAAAAATGTGGTCCAGACAACCTGACGTCAGAATGTCTGGCCACTTTCTTTTCATGTTTTTTCACTATTCATAGAGGTACTAAATCATTTAATTAAGGTATCAAATAGTATCAAAAAGGTACTGTAATTTGATAGTTTCCAAACATAAAATATCACAATTGGTCCAGGGGTTCTGACTATAACTTTTCTTTCATCATTTTTGGCCGGAAACCTAGCTAAAGTAAGAACTAACTGTAACATTCTTTGAACTCCTGAGAGCCTCTTACCGTATCCCAGAGTTCCACGGAACACCATTCGAGAACTGCTGTACTAGTAATACTTGTATATTGTTTTAATATAATTATGTAGTCTATACCCGTCTCTTCTATCATAGCAGAATTTATGATTTAAATGGTAACTAAAAAATTTATTAACTTGATTTATTGCAACATAATTGTATGTTCCAGCTCTTGCGACATTCGCTACTCCGAGGGTATTCAATCATTGAACTGGACCAAGGTCATGAAAACAATCACCGACGATATCGAAGGATTCTTCGACAACGGGGGATGGTCTTTCCTGGATCCCGAATCAGATGCTGAAAATGCTGCACAGGTATTTTTTATTTTTTTAAACTCAAATTTTAGCCGTATTATGAAGAGTTAATTATGTTATAGAAGTGCCAGCTATTCTTAAAAGATTACAATACAATTAAACTCTTTATGTTAAGAAGTCAATGCCTTTCGGCATTATGTTAGTAAAATCGGAGATATTGCAATCCGAGTCTGTCTACTATGCATATCTAATATCAATAATATGACCATTTTTGTTAAACTATACACAAGTATGATATGCCCATCTGACAATACTTCTCACTGCTCTAGAGGATATGTCAGATATGCATAGAAGAGTCAGACACGGATTATTACATGAAATGCAACCGAACATTACCAAATAATATAGTATTTTGTATTTTATAGGATGAGTCTTCGGAGGAGGAAGACGACGCCTACGAGCCCACGGACGCGGAGACGGAGGAGGACTCGGACGACGGCTCGGAGTACGACTCGGAGGCCTCCGACGTGTCCGACGGCTCGGGCGACAGTGACGGTAATAGCTATACTACTATTATATTTCACGTCTAAACAAACTCACTTTTTTTTTTTTTTTTTTTTCCGGTTCCAGCGTCCATACTGTAAACAAGTGGTTCAAGAAGCTCCGCAATTAAAATATTAAATCCAGTGCAAATAGTGATCAAACAACCGTGGCGAGCCATTTAAATATCACAAAAACATAAATAATTCTTAGTTACAAGTAAACTTAGTGCAAAATTCAAGTTACGTCAAGAAAACAACGAATTTAATTTGGCAAGGTAACCTAAAAAGTGACATTCAAGATACCATAGACAAAAGAACATCTGTCAGTCATCGTGCCATAGGTCACCTACAATTGTGGGGTTGCCAACATCAAATTCCAAAAGCTGCTAAAACTAGTGTTGCCACTGCAAGAATTAAAATTACCAATAAAATGGATAAATATATGGAATTATTGTTGTCGAAAATGGATGAGAAGATGAAGCAACAAACGATAGAAATAACAACGACAGTTACGAAAAACGTTATGGAAGGATTAGACATAAAGTTGAAAAACCTAACAGAAGAAAACAAAGTTCTGAAAACTAAAGTAGCAACTCTAGAGCAAAAACTTAACTTCATAGAAAAAGATAAGAGGAAGAACAATCTAGTATTCTACGGATTAGACGAAATGGGCAAAACAGAAAACGAATTGGTAGACTACATAAAGGAAATCACGATTGAAACTGGAACACATATGGATAGCCAAGAGATAAGTAATATATACAGAATAGGCCAAAAGATTAAGAATAAAAACCGCCCCGTTGTTGTCACCATCACAACTATCTGGAAAAAAACATACAATATTGAAAAATAAGTCGAAATTCCCTCCGGGAATTTATGTAAATGAAGACTTCCCTAAGGAGGTACTGACAATAAGGAAGCAACTGCAGGAACAAGTAAAAGAGGAGAGACAAAAAGGAAACATCGCTTATATAAACTACAATAAACTAATAGTGAAAAAACCAGTAGACAAAAACAGAGAAAAAAGAAAGAGGGGTGAATCAGGCTCCCCAAACACGCCAGCACAACAAAAAGCGACCAAAGAAAATGAACCTGTACTACCACAAGCTGGAAGCTCAGTTAAGGAGATTATAAAACCTAGCATAACCAACTACGTCAAACGTGGGAGACCAGCTTCATCTGCAGAAACTTCAAAAAACTAGTGATTGGCATAGGCACTCGGAACCAAAACACCAGAAAAAGTTTAACTTTGTCAAAAACAAGAAAAGCACAACAAACTAAATGTCTCCCAATACGGCCGGTCCCCGCGGGAGTACTAGACCAAACCCCTCCTAAAGGAACAAAATGTCCAACAACAATTAAAATAGCAACACTTAACACTAGAACTCTTAGAACAGAAGAAAACTTAATGGAATTAGAGAAGTCACTAGAAAAGATAAACTACGATATTTTAGGTATATGCGAGATGAGAAGGTTAGATGAGAAAATAGAAGAACGAGAAAGTTATATATTGTTTCAAAAAGGAACTGTCGCAGGACAAAAAGGAATCGGATTCCTCATTAAAAAATCTCTAAAGGAAAACATTCTGGAACTGATAGGTATTTCAGACAGGCTGGCTATTCTCAACATCAGACTGCCTGGATACAAAAAAACATGGACCATAATTCAAGCCTACACCCCTACAGAAAAAGCAGCTAAGCAAGATACAGAGGACTTCTACAATATGCTATCAGACGTGACAAGGAAATATGATAAAAATAACCTCATTGTCATGGGTGATTTTAATGCACAAGTAGGTGCTAGAGAATCAGGCGAGGAACACATATTGGGTAAATACAGCTATGGAAAAAGAAGCGCAAATGGACAAAAAGTAATAGATTTTTTAATAGAAAATAACTTAAAACTGCTCAACTCGTTCTACAAGAAAAATAAAAAGAACAAATGGACCTGGATATCTCCTGACGGAAAAAGCAAAAACGAAATAGATTTTATTATCACTAATCAAGTCAAAAACTTTAATGACATACATGTTATACAAAATTTAAACTTTAACACTGATCATCGCATGGTACGTAGTTGCCTTAAGATGCATGCAACAAAAATCTCAAGAAAATGTATAACAAATACTACAACTCTGCCACCAGAGCAGTACTCAAATGCAATAAATCCATCTGATATAAAAGTGATTCACGAAATCGTACATTCCGATGTAAGTGTTCGCGATAAATATGACAATGTAAATAAAAAACTGGCACAAATGCAGAAAATAAACATAAAAACAGACAATAATAAATTTAGTGCAAGAACAGCGACACTACTAGAAAAAAGAAAAACACTTATATCAGATAAAAATAAAGACCGAAAAAATATTGCTACACTTAGCAAACAAATACGAGAAAGTATAAGAAAAGATAGAAAACTAAAGAGAATAAAGAAATTAGAAGACACAATCCAAAAAACAGGAGGTACCAAAAAGGCCTTTAAAGAAATTAATTGACCATGGAAAGGAATGGATCCCTAAACTGTAAAACAAAGAGTCGGGTCTAGAGACAAAAAGACAAGAAATTCAGAAAATAGCCACAGAATATTATAGCAATCTCTACTCAAATACAGATAAAGACCAGAAAATAGAAACAGACACCCCACCAAAAAGTAAGGAGAGTAACATACCACCCCTACTCATGACAGAAGTACGGAGAGACATATATTCTCAAAAAATGGAAAAAGCCCCAGGACCTGACAACATACCGAATGAATTTTTAAGAGGCACAGTTGAAGAAATCAGTCCAATCTTAACGAAGCTTTTTAATGACATTATAGAGACAGGTATAATTCCTGACCAGTGGGGAAAATCTCACATTATACTTCTGCACAAAAAAGGGCCACAGGAAGACATCAATAACTACAGACCAATAAGCCTGATATCAAACATTTACAAAGTATTCGCAAAAGTTATCTTAGATAGAATCAGACTACAGCTGGATGAGAACCAGCCTATAGAGCAGGCTGGATTTAGAAGAAATTACAGTACTATCGACCACATCCTCACGATCAAACTTATCTTAGAAAAATACAACGAATACCAGAAGCCTGTTTATATAATCTTCGTAGACTACTCTAAAGCATTCGACTGTTTAAACCACAATTACATCTGGTCAACCCTAAAACAGCAAGGAGTCGATAACACCTTCATCGAGATTATCAAAAACATTTACAGCATAAGCAAAGGCAGTGTAAAACTCGAAACAACAGGAGATACCTTCCCAATAGGTAGAGGTGTGAGACAAGGAGATCCACTATCACCTAATTTGTTTACTGCTGTACTGGAGAACATCTTTAAAAATCTAGACTGGGATGATAGTCCAGGGTCGATAATTTTTAAAACCAAAAAAAATCATAATAGGATGAAACCCATTAGAAAAGGAGGGAAATATGATAAAAATGAAAGGAAAAATAATTTACGGGCGATCTGAGGTTGGGAAGGGGATGGGGGTGAGTTTTTAAGGGTAAAAAACGGTTTTTCTCGATTTCCGGCAAAACTAAAAGTCCTATCGAAAAAAGTCGAATGGAAAAGTTGTAGATAATAAAAAGATCTAAAACTTTTGTATTTACACTTTTTTCACATAACCTCAAAATTTATGTGAAAAATTCAAAAAACCAAGTTTTTGGTTTTTTATTTTTATCTTTTACAATTTTTTTTTTTTTTAACGAGATTTTGTGAAAACTTACCTTTTTATGTCCCAAATACGCTGTAATTTATTTAATTAAAAATATTTATTTTTTCACCTTATTTTGAATTAATATCGAAAAAACACCCTAATTTTCAATAAAAAATTCACCCGTCAAAATATCAGCTTTTTTCAAAAAGTTGGTGTGGTTTCTGTTCGTTGGAATCTCTACTTTCCGATGGTAAAAAAAAAAATATATGTTACTATGGTAAATCTTCTCAGAAAATGCAAAAATTAAAAAAAAACTTGAATTCGAATTTTTTTTTTTAATTATTATAAATAATTTCATCTAAAAAATTATATTATTATATTGACACGGTCTCGTCATTATATTGACTTTGACAACTTCGATAAATAAAAGCTGATGTCAAAGTCTCAAATTTTTTGTATTTATTGTCGATTCTTTTTTTGCTGGATACCACTAAACGATTCAAAGCTGCTTTTTTTATTGCATACACTTGCTTATCATCTGCCTTATTGCAAATGATACAAACAGATTCATCCATACTGATAATCTGAAAAGACAAAATCGAATTAATAATGTCTTCACTATTTAATCGTGAATAAACTCCCATGAAAAAAAAAATATTAAAGAAATCAATGTCAAAATGTATAAATAATATATTATAAATCTATAAAAAAGTATAAAATATATATGAAAATCGGCCAAAAGTTTGTTTTATTAGAAATATATTTACGATATATATTTTATATATTTTTTATAGATTTTGAAATATATTTTTTTTCATGGGATTAACTAAATTTGTTTGTGCAAAATTAAGGAGATAATTATTTTTTTATCTTGTACTAAAATATCATTTAATTTCAATCTTTAGGTTATGTTAAGTTAAGCATACTATTTTTTAAAGAAAATATTACGATTTTTATGGTTGAGTTGATTGATACAGATAAAAATAGAGATAGTATTTACCTTCCTATGCAGATTCGAAAAGTTTTATTGTTTTTTTTAAGTAAACTTGTCACAATTATCTTCAAGAAACTCAGCGTGCACGTGTATTTTTATAAACGATGTTGTATACTGTACTGTATTTCGAATACTGGTTAGGCTAGCGGTTGTAACAGCTGCTACGAAATATATAGTATATAATAGTAGGTATGTATGTAGTAAGACCCAGACCCGCCTAGCCCCTTCCCCACTTCTCCACGAAATACCTTTTGATGGGCTACAATTTTTCGTAGGTCACTCAGGTATATATATAATTTATCTCAAAATAGTTATAAATAAGCATCTACGCATATTATTTAAAGAAAATTAGACAACTTTCTCCAAATATTGTAGATGTCTTATTAAATATTAATTTAATTAACTTATTTGTTTGTTAATTATAGTAGTATATTTTTATTTGCAATTTTTTTGTTATCAACGTCACATGTAATCTAACGTTTTTCGAGTAATTAAAGTATAAATTTTAATAAATAGCTCAAAATTATTTATAATAATTAAAATTTTTTTTTCAAATTCAAGTTTTTTTTTAATTTTTGCGTTTTCTGAGAAGATTTACCATAGTAACATATATTTTTTTTTTTACCATCGGAAAGTAGAGATTTCAACGAACAGAAACCACACCAACTTTTTGAAAAAAGCTGAAATTTTGACGGGTGAATTTTCGATTGAAAATTAGGGTGTTTTTTCGATATTAATTCAAAATAAGGTGAAAAAATAAATATTTTTAATTAAATAAATTACAGCGTATTTGGGACATAAAAAGGTAAGTTTTCACAAAATTTCGTTAAAAAAAAAATTGTAAAAGATAAAAATAAAAAACCAAAAACTTGGTTTTTTGAATTTTTCACATAAATTTTGAGGTTATGTGAAAAAAGTGTAAATACAAAAGTTTTAGATCTTTTTATTATCTACAACTTTTCCATTTGACTTTTTTCGATAGGACTTTTAGTTTTGCCGGAAATCGAGAAAAACCGTTTTTTACCCTTAAAAACTCACCCCCATCCCCTTCCCAACCTCAGATCGCCCGTAAATTATTTTTCCTTTCATTTTTATCATATTTCCCTCCTTTTCTAATGGGTTTCATTCTATTATAATTTTTTTTCACTTTTCATTATTTTTAAAGGCTTCTACCCTGGTCTATGAATATGGTCTCAATATAAACGGCCGCCGTCTTAACCATTTAAGATTTGCGGACGATCTCATCTTGCTTGAAGAGGATCCAAGTAAAATACAAATAATGGTACAATCGTTGGCTTGTAAGAGCAAAGAAGTGGGCCTCCAAATGAATATATCAAAAACGAAGATAATGACCAACTCAACAGAGACCAACATAGTCTTGGGCGAAAATAACCTTGAGTATGTATCAGAGTATGTCTACTTGGGTCAAATAATTGCTACTACAGACCAAATGTCCAAAGAAATAAGAAAGAGAATCGCCAGTGGCTGGAGGAAATACTGGTCATTGAAAGAAATAATGCAAAGTAAAGAAATGAGTATAAGTATCAAAAGAAAAACTTTCAATACCTGTATCCTTCCCTGTATTACATATGGAAGCGAGACCTGGTCCCTCACCCAAAATCACAGAGAGAGACTAGCCAAATGCCAAAGAGCAATGGAGAGAAGTATGTTGGCAATAAAACTGACCGATAAAATTAACGCAACGGAAATAAGAAACAAAACCAAACTTACCGACATACTTACTCGAACTGACCAGCTGAAATGGCGATGGACTGGCCACATGTTACGCTGCAAGTGCGAGAAATGGAGCAAGCAGGTAACTCTCTGGTACCCAAGAGAAGCGTGCAGACAACGGGGACGTCCGACAAGAAGATGGGAAGATGACTTCCGACTAGCCTTGGGGCCTTATTGGACCAGAGTTGCAACCGACAGAGTGCAATGGAAACAGTTGGAGGAGGCCTATGTCAAAAGACACACCGAACTGAGAGATATTATATAACCATATAGAATATTAAAAACGGAATTCAGATTGTCAGTTCTGGAATAAATGGCTATTATTATTTATTATTAAACAAACTCACCGATTTAGATACAACTTGGTACTGTGGGAAATAGGCTACCTTTTATCGTGAAAAAAGTCTTGAAAGTTTTTACGGAAGTTTGTGATTACTGTCCCTCCGACCGCCCTGAGCAGAGGTCAAAGTCCCACAGGGGTGGTCCTCTTGCGCAGGTTGCTTACTCTGTAGTTTTTAAACCATTTATTAAGGCTGGAGCTCTGCTCGCCTCTATGCCCGGTGAAGTTGCAAAGCTTTAAAAAAGTTCGTGGCTTTATTTATTTTTATATTTAAAAAAAACCGACATAAAAATATCTTTAATCATTATCTATGATCGTATTCACTAGAACCGACATCTTTAACATATCATAATTTTTTCAGAGGAAGACGAAGAATCCGGCAAGGATTGGTCCGATCTCGAACGGGAGGCCGCCGAAGAAGACAAAAAGGAACGTACCTACGAACGACCGGAAGACTTTGACCGGAAGAGAGGAGGCAAGGCGGCCCGCGGGGGACGCGACTTCGACGCGGATGAGAGCAGGAGCAAGAAGAGCAAACACAGCAAAAGCTCCAGCAACCATAAAAGCTCTAGCTCCAATAATAAGAGCTCCAGTTCCAATCATAAGAGCTCTAGTTCCAATCACAAGAGCTCAAGCTCCAATAACAAAAGTTCAAACCATAAAAGTCCGAGTAAGCATAATAGTAGCAGGTGAGTTTGTTTGAATTCGACACTTATAAATTAACTAATACGTAAAATATGAGACACAAATAATATTAGTTCCCTTATAGACAGCAACTTAGGATTGCTCATAACTTTTCTACGTAATCAAATTGGGCTCTGAAGCATAAGGTCGGATTGCTATACGTCAGAAACATTTGTCGTATGTGCCAACTGGCACTTACGACCAAATGCTTCTGGAGTATAATAGTACATTCGTCCTTATGCTTTCGAGGTCTAGAAATATGTTTATTGTCACCTATCCATTCAACTTATGTTTGTTTCTGTTCAGCAGTCCGTCAAAGAACCGCGACAAGCACCACAAGTCGTCCCATAATGACAAGTCGCACAAATCGTCCAACGACAAGAAGCACTCGTCATCTTCTTCCAAACGATCGCGCGACGACAGCCGGGAACATGAACGTAGTGCTAAGAAAGCTAAGTAAGTTATAGCTTCAATAACTAGTATAATAACATTTTTACTGTTTTACCTCTTGTATAGGATTTAAATTTAGCTACAAAACAACTTATTAAAATTGTAGGCATCAGTCATTGATTGTAGTGAAATATGTTCAATAAAATTCATTTAAAACGTCTATATGCCAGTCTTCCAACAGGTCAGTGTGCATGGCTAAAGATTTGCTCCTTCAAAATAGTAAATATTTCTTAAGTATTTTCACCTGAGAAATAGGGTGGCCTATTGGTTGCAATGTATGGAAATAAGCGAGGTGTCAACATAACAGTCAATCTTTATTTTTCTAAAGTATTTGAAATATAACTGAATCCAGTCCCAATATGTTTGTTTTGTCATAACTTTTATCGACGGGAAGAAATTACGACTTCCGACGACTTTCCAATATTAATTAATTTTAAGGGAAAAAATTTCAATCGCCTACTAAAATTCAGCTGTTTAATTATTAAATTATCCATGACATTTGTAGGAATATTTATTTCCATAAAGCATTAAGCATTAATAATATATTACACGTTCCCGTTTATCTGATTTGCATTTTTTTTTGTTTCAGGAAATAATCCGCCAGAAATTGTTGATAATTTGATTTCATTAGGAACAAAAACGGGTTTAGAGTTGGCGTTCACAGCTCATTGTTGTAATTTTACTGCGATGCACCCAATGTCCGTCTGCGTATGAAGTTCAAAATCAGGTCTGAATGTTATGTGTGTAGTTTATTTTCCAATTCCAATGAACACTGTAATTAAATTATACCATGAAAAAATAAATGTAAGGATTTATATTTGATGATTTCATTTATTAACCCCAATCATGATTTTTTATATCTAATTGATAACAATTATTGGTACTATCAAAAGCCTAATGATACATTTGTATCGACTGAACAAAAGAACATAAATATTAATTTAAACAATTTACTATTGTTACAATTTTAAAGCAAATCAATATTTAATTTAAATTATGTGAAAAGTGAATAGCAGGTAACAGGCCAAGTGACTTTGTACTGCGACTATGACTAACACAATCTCACGAGGTTAGTGCATTATAACTTACTAAAATCTTAAAATGTATCATAATTATAATGTACAATATTTACATAGAGTACTATCTACATACGTCCATGTAGGTAGATCATACATTGGCTAATGGTATATTGATCGGCGACGAACCGTCATCTCACTAATGATTTCAACTTGCGTCAGTTAAAAGTACTTTTATTAAGTTAGCTACAACCGTCCACTCATCAGTCATTCATCGATTTTCAATCACTACGATGACTAAAACAGTGTGATTGTATTACGTCGAATTGACATGGAGAAATAAATATTCTCTTAGGCTAAAGCAAAAAATATGCGTCTCTCGCATCATTTTTAACAATCATTATATTTAGCAATCGGTGTAATTCCTTAAGGCTAGTCGGACTCTTGCGCCGCGACCACCGGTCTGCGTGGCAACACTGATATCCTCGCATCGGTAATTTTGACGTCCTGTATCTTCTGTGCTTCTTGCTCCTGTTTCTCGCTACTGTACCAATTCTTCTTATTCACTAACATCAGCAACATCAACGCTGGCAGATGTATCAGTGAGAATCTGAATAATTTCCTTGAACTATTACTGTCAGATTTCTTGTTAAATTGCCACGCTGAAATAAACAAATACCGTTTTAGAAATCGAGTAATTTTACAATATTTTATTCTCAAATGTTCAAATTTGAGAAGGAAAAGTTTCGTACCGCGAATATTAAAATAAAATAAATAATGTATGCGGAACCTTAACAGGTTATTTTCACTGTTTAATAATAAAAAATAACTTACCTAAGTACATAAAATAAATGTTCAAAGGTAAAGATTCGAGAGCAAACCACATATTGGTCACTTCAAGATAAGAGGAGGCAAGACAAGTTCCAATGATGACTCCGGTGTGCCTGAGCGCCACTCTTCTGCACAATGCTGAAAAAAATAATAGAATTTAATGCATATATATAAGGAGTGAGTATGGAGATGAAGTCTGATAGCGATGAGTAGTAGAAGCAGACATGCTTTGCACTTAAAGAGGGCAGGAAGAACAAATATCTGAAGACAACTAGGCAACTGTTGCTGTTTATATGAAATATTTAACGTAATTATTAACGTAGCTGCTTTATAAATAGGTATCAGCAATTGGTATCAGGCATACTACGTATCTACTATAAGTTACCTATACCGACCCCTGATTATAAACCTAGTCATTATCAAAATGAAAAATTATTAGTTTGTTGCAAAAATGTTTTGAAATTTGTTCACAATTATCTTGCTCGGTCCAAAATAGCTTATATCTCGGGACCTGACTTAGAACGACCTTTTTCATTAGCAAGACAATAATAATTTTATTGAGATAAAGAGATAGGTACAAAAACAACGGCATCTTTTAGCTTTGTTATATGAGCACAGAGGACGGACTTGGTTGATTACGACGGGACATTCGTAGGTCCCGATTACTTATCTAGCAAAAGAAACGTGACAAAAAAGTTGACTATTAAATCGCAATTCGATATTATGTATATCTGAAAATAACGTAGTATTCCAGCTAGTGTTATAGCCACAATTTCATATATATAAAACATTACCTATCCTGTTTTAAGTTTTTCGACTTACCACCCGTCGACTGCGTGTCTGCATTTTTAAGTAATAGCCTTACGGGGCTTGGATATATTGACAATGTTCCATCATTATCTATGAAAATCGTATACCAGGAAATAGGCAACCGCGTTTAGGTATTTCAGTTCAATATCGCAGACGTGTATGCTACTACTAAGTTTGGTAAAAAACCAAAATCTGCTCTGAAAGTTCTGTAGCGCATTGGCCTGGCTTCAGAACTTCTATCATACATTATACTAACCAGGGTCTGTGACAGCCATCATTCTATACCCAGCGCGAGAGTAGTCCGGTCTCAAGTTCCAGGATAAGGCGTTGAAGTGTGGAAACTGCCACGAGTACAAGATCACACTGAGGACGATCGCGCCGGGGTCGAGGGCGCCCGTGCAGCCCGCCCAACCCATGAGAGGAGGTATAGCACCCACTGTGGAAGAATATAGTATAAATATAAAGAAAATAAACAAAAAATACCTTTACAATATTTCTTCTATTGGCCGTTGTACTATCTGACTAAATCAAAGTAGCTACCTAAAAAACTAAAATGTTCCGGGACACAATATAAATTTTTAAAACATATTTACTATATCGGAACAATAGAGCTCCAGACGTTTGAAAATAGTGTAAGGTGACTAACTAGGACTGGGTAACTCTTTATTATTCTATTTAATTTCGTATTTGTAGGTATGTGTCATGTATCTATTTTAAGATTGATGTAATAAAGTATATTATACTCTACTCTAGTAGAGTACTCACTATAAAGATACTTATATATTTTCTATATATATATTCATCTTTTATATTCTTCGTTTACTTTAAATGTTTTATTATGTTATTTAACTGTGTCATCTTATCCAAGTAACAAAATTTGAAATATTCTGTTCGAAATATTTTAAAATAAAGACTAATAAAGACAAAATATCTTAGATTTTTTCAAATGGGAACAAGAAAACACACACAAGAAAACTGAATTCCGACCTTTTATACAATTTACATTAGCGAAGTAAACGCTGTTTTTTTTTGGTAAAAGTCTCCATTATATACTCACCAACGGATCCCAGCCAGGTGTTATAAATTGACATCCTCTTCATGGGTGTATAGATTGAGGTGTAAAGGATAAGATTGCTGGCGCCAAGCGCAGCTGTCAAAGGGTTAACTCCAAAATACAGAATTCCTAATCCCGTCGTACTCGCTAACGCAGCAAATCCAACGGCATGAACTGGTCTGAACAGAAAAAAGCAGACTGGTTAGTAATAAAATTATTCATTTTCATTGTACAATATATATAATACTAATTTCCACGCTCGTTTTCACTCATTAATAATATATAGCCTTCCTCTAACACTAAAAGAGTTATTCAAAGTGGACCAGTATTTCCTGCAATTAGCGCGCTCAAGCAAACAAACACTCTTCAGCTTTATATATTAATATAAGATAAAGCATACTCGTATGAAGTATTAAATTTATTGCGCTATCTTACACTATTAATTATATTTTTAAATTATGTGGCTATTAATCAAACAGGTCAAAAAGGCCGCCAAAATTTAGTATTATAATTTTGATAGTAGTATCACTATCAAAGTTTTACTATAAGTCATGTCACTTGTTTTTCAAAAAAAAGATAAGAGTAAGGTCTTTCATTTTTAATATTACGCCTCAATATTGTCAGAATTTTGTTATTTATTAATTACTGAATGATATGTATGTCGTCATCGACGAAAATTAAATGTGTAATGCTAGTGGCAATTAAAAACTTTTACACACTTACATTAAGATAAAATCTCGTTTCGCGTTAAGCGAATAAAGGTAAATGTAGTCAATATAATATGCGAAATGTTATCTTATTGTAAACATGACACGCGACAGACCAAAATTACTTTTACATACTTATTTTAAAATATGAAGCTAACATTTATATTAATTAAGGCAAGTGAAAATAAATGCTATGATAAATTATCGACATTTTTTTTTGTAATCAGACGAAACCGTCGTATTTTCGTCGTAATTTGTATTGCGTCCTAATGTGAGTGTTCAATATCAAGAAAGCTATCTTACTCTAGCAATCCCTTCACGAGGACTCTGTTTTTGGTCCTCGACATCTGCGCGTCGAAGGGTACTTCGTGATATTGGTTGATGGAGTTGGCTGCGGCAGACGTGAGCCCTGTGCCCACAGCGCAAAGAGCAAAGGTTGTCAAGTCGAAGGGCGCCGGAGCCAGCGCGTACCCGGCCATTGAAGACATCACTACTAAGGCTGCAAGCAATGACCCTCAATTAGATCAGTAGCTGCAAGTTCCAAATTAGAATATTTTATACATACTTAGTAATGGTATATTAAAAATATACAGACCACTTTGAAGTACCTAAGTAAATGAGTCATTAGAACTTCGCTGTAAGCAAAAATTGGCAATAAAAATATTTTTAGTCTTGGAGCCTAAAATTGTTTCGAAAAATTAATAATATTAGCAATTATTAGTTTAGAAACTGTAAAATCTAGTAACATAACTGTGAACACATGAGCTTGAGGAAAATTTAAAATACGTAACTTCTAATCTATACCTATTACAGTTATGTATGTACTGTAATACTCTGTATTAAAAGTTTATTTTCATAAATTATAAGTTTTAGGCTTCGAGCCTAAAATTGTTTTTATTACCAATTTTTGTTGAATTTATTTTAAGGCCAGAATTTTTACTCCATATTTTTATAAAAATCAAGAATTTGTTCCGTTGCGCCGTCTACTATCTATAATAGTGTAAATTAAAAAACATAATTTGCAAAAAATGTCATAGGACAGACGGACGGTCTACGCAATCTGTAGATTTGCTATTGCCTACCTACTACTGTAAGTTACCTAGTCGGATATTTTATAGAGTAAGAATTATCTGTTAGTTATGTTTTGTTTTTTAATTAATTTATCTTCTTACATTGTAATTCTGACAAGTACAAGTGTATGTAAATACCGAAGTGCTGAATAAAATTCATTATTTCATTTCATTTCATACTTACAACTTAACCGAAACTTGGACAGCATCATACAGTACTGGCTCATGTTATTCTTTCTGTCAATAGATGGCGTTTCTTTCCACATTCTGTTGTCTTGTTGCACATTTTTACTCTTCACTGTAGCTGTCGTTTGCGTCGTCAAGGGAAGCTTACTGTTCCCAGCCTGTGTCGTCGATATTCTAGCCAGTTGTTGTAAAAGTACGCCATTCTAAAACAAATAATATTTGGTTATAGAGAGCATACATACCAAATAATAATCATATAGTATCGTGTTTTTTTCATAGGTACTTAAGTATAGCATATTATGCCGGGTGAAGTAGCAAAAGGACTGGCATGGCAGCCAAATCCGAGAGAATCTCAGGCGGAAATACTTCACCCGGCATATACTACCTGTACCTGTTTAAAAACATATCTATCGTAATATATTTGTGCCGTTTGGTGTCGAAATATCGGAGCCGTGAGACCGGGACACTAATTAATTAATAAAATCATCGCAAATAATGCAGCACGTTCCCGAATGCTAGTACCTATTTACTTTGCATTGTCATTGTCGTTTAATGCCGGGCAATAATGCTAGCATTCTGGGATCGCTGTATAGTAGCATAAAGTTGGTAAAATATATCAACAAAAAGAATTAGACATTTCATTTGTATTATTGAGAACCATTCATATTTTCTCCGTGCGTGCGTTGTCACACGTGTTGTCTTTATCTTATTGTATATATACTAGATATCTTGTATTTATAAAAATTAATAAAAACTATGCGATAATATTATTAATATGTTATGTCATAATATCTCCTCTTATCTTTACTACAAGTAAAAGAATAATTTATCAAATAAATACTAAAACTGTTCAAATTAATACGCAAAAGATTTGGGTATAAGAGGTGACTTTTGCATTAAGTTTGTATAGATAACACTAGCTGTTCCACGCGGTTTTACTCGCGTAGACCCCGCTCCCGTTAAAACCTCTACATGTTCTAAAGGTCCTATGTCACTCACAAATGGCTTAAAGAATTTTCAATATCAGTTCAGTTTATCCAGAGATTGCCAGCTTCAAAGTCACAAACTTTACCTCTTTATAATATTATTAAAGACAAGGTTCCCACGCGCGGTTACACCCGCGTAACTCCCGTTCCCGTAGGAATTTGATTATGAAACATAGGCTATCTAACACTGAAAGAATGCTTGTGGCTGATAGATAGACGACGCTCTTGGATGCTATTGGACACTGGACATGAATGAAGGATGCTAGTAGTAAGTTAATAGATTAAAAACTAAAAAGATAGCATATGGTGAAATAGGTTGGGTATCAGTTGGCAGGTACTGGTGGAGGTTGATTTTTAAATAGTCCCCTACAAAATTAAAACAATTAGATTTAATTTTGTTTTTGACAAACATATACATTTTATACAGTAGGTACATAAAAAACGTTTAATACAGTAAGCACAGAAGTACATAAAAACTGTTAATTATATAGATTAGAAGGTAGGTCATTTAGATTTTCTTCAAGCTCTTGAAAATGCAGTAACAAAGAGTTTAATTAGACACTAGTTTTGATATCTGTTCTAAGATAATGTTATTTTTACTTTTTTCATGTGATTTCACAATGAAATGAAGTTAGAATCTTTGCTTAACAATATTTTATTGGAGGAAATTGGTAATAAGAATCTGTAGCCGGCTTGGGTACAAATTTTTGTTAATTATGAAAAATCTATATAATTTGGCATAGACACCATTCATCAATTTGTCAATGTGTTTTTTTATTTGCATGAAAGGAATGGATCCTTAGATACTATAGCAAATGGCATTCAAGTGTAGTCAAAAAAATTATAGTATGATATTATACATAAACATTTTTGATTGACAGAATATGACTTGTTAAAGCATTAAATAATTTATGAATAAGATATACTTAGACAGGCTGCAGATAAATAGCAATAGAACTGAATTTTATAGATTTAATCTTTTGCATACAGAGAAAAAGTGGTAGGTGCAAGTAGGAAAAATTCTGTGTTTATTAAGAAGACCTAAAAATCTATTAATTTCTAAATTAATATATTTAGTCATATAGTTAAGTATATTAATTTTAAACAGAAATATAAGAATAACCATACACATACATAATACATACATAATACATATACAGATAATTAATTTTAAAAACTACTTAATAATATCTAGTAGATATTATTAACTAGGTTTTCAAATTAATTAGTATTATTAATAAGCAGATATTATCTACTGAAAAAATAAGCTCAAATTTCAAACTATAGAAAAACAAACTTTTCTCCAGTATTAGCATTTAATAGTAAAATATCCAACATTTTTTCTAAGTGATTTAATAAAACTGATTGGATTAGCTATTTAGCTATAATTTTTGACAAAGGTTAGACAAGGTCACATGTATTAAAAATTTGTGTAAAGCAGAGGAGATGTTTTATTTCATTCCATTGTTAAAAGCACTTTAAGGATATATCATTGTAGTCCAATATATTTCTTTATAGAAATATTTTTTTAATAGATGAATGAAATAAGATTAATATCTTATATAAAATAAGTAATATGTTTAATCAAAGTGTTTATATGATTGTAACTGTAAATAAAAATGAATGTGATGTTACCTAATGTGTTACTGTTACCTAAGCGTATGTACCATAATAGGTAAGACTGTCATGTAAATATTCAGCAAGCAGTAAACAAAACAAAGGAAACATATTTATGAACTGTTTTTATGTTATAATAATTCTTAAATGTCTTTAAGAATTATTATAACATAAAAACAGTTCATTTCCAACTTTTAAATCATATTTATTCCTATATTATACTACTACTACTTCAATCATATATTCCTATATATAGGTATTAGATGTGCTATTGTTTAACTAAAATATACCTCAATCCAACTTAATATGAAGATAAAATAAGTACCATTTTCCAAACTTATAATTATGCTTTAATAATTATGAAATAATCTTACCGCTGAAATAGCGATGTTGCCGTGTTTCAGGCACACTGTGCAGTGAATTACTTTTCTATAGAACATTTTCAGTGGTTACACGCCTTATATCCACATTCTGTAAGATTACACAAAATTGTGAGGAAAGTTAACATACTCATTTATAATTAACATTATATAAAAGACTACACTCTAAACACCATATTTTAGCAATGACTATTTAATAAAATACATCGGTAATGTTATCAAAAATAGCCAAAACAACGTACAACGCACTCAGGGTCTTTTCACGAAATGATTTTTTTTCTGATAACTGGTACTCAAAAATTTTACTCACATTATTAAGTAATGGTAATGAAAAAACGGTCTAAAAACACACCTTATTATCATCAAGTAAAATAATTACGATAAAAACGATAATTCGAAAACATTTCAGAGGTTATCAAGAATTCGACATATGACAGTGACGTAACTTTATAGTCGTAGAGGATTTTCCCTGATTTTTCGTTGTAATTTTATTTCCGATCTATGTTTCCGATGATAAATATTATTTCCAAACTCGATTCCAAATAACCGTCATCTATTTCCAAATAACCGTCATCTATTTGAATAATAATAATTATAAGCTTACAATTCACATGTAACTTAAATTAACTTTTTTAATAAATGGTAATATTTAGTACATAGCTTGTAAATATTCGACACATCTAGGTGTTCGAATAAAGTAATATAATTTGAATAGCAGAGTTTTAACCATTTAGTTATTAGACACACTTATACAATCTGTAGTTTACACATTGTTGTTAAACCAAATATGTATTTTTTTGTTAAAAATATAATTTATTCACCTTGTTTTCATTTAACCGTCTTTACTAGTGAGATCTTATGAAAGTAAAAGCATCTAACGAACTATTTTTGCGGAAGCATTTTAAGTATAGATGATGCGGCCCAAACTTTTTGTATCCTGGGCTGAATGAAAGTTTGGGAGGGTGCCATGTCATACCACGCTGTCCTGGCACTACTGACTGACCATTACCTGTGCATCGTAGTTATTCATCGGTGAGACCAAGGTAGAAACTTTTGTTGCCGACCATAATTTCCAATATTATCGAAAGTGGAAGGTCGTGCGAGGCTGCGGATGTGTGATATTCTAAAACTTAACTACCACGGAGCCGATTGGAAAGCATTATCCATATTCCCTCCCTCTTTACTGGAGGCGCACAGGCTACATACGGCGCGCAGAACTCACAGCCTGCCACTCTAGACTGTACCTCAGGGAATAGGGAACATAGCCCCGTTTTCGCTTCGCGTTTCACTAGAGAAAACAGAGAGAGAGAGCTCGCACTCAGTGGCGGCCTTAGGGGGTGGCGAACAGGGCAACCGCCCGGGGCCTCGCTCTTGCAGGGGCCTCGCGCAACAACCCAAGCAATTTTTTTTCACTATATTTTTATTTATTATAAAAATATAAAAAGTGACGATCGAGAAACCTCTACAAAACATTTATTGACTGAAAGTGACTCTTATCCTGATCCAGCTATAAACATTTCTTCCTCATCATTCCGCCGCCATCATGTAGCTACTACTTGGCCACAAACCGGGGTCATTTTGAGGATTCCGATTTTCCATTTCAGAAGTCATTCGACTTGGGCTCAGTGTTCTTGACTGGATAACGTTAACAGTATTACTTATTACGGTTTTTGTGAAATAAGAGACAATTATGTAGTTAATTCATCATCATCCTCGCTGTTTTAGGAAGATTAAAGAGTTCGAACTTGCATTCAAACAACTAGATAAAAACCAAAATGGAATTAACAAAATATCTCCAATGTACAAAAAACTAAAGACTGATAACTTGAAATTACTTGAAACTTATCTGAATAAAAAAATATAGAGAGGCTATTTTATATATCGAGGGGTGAAAGGCTATTTGTTTGAAGCGACATTTTACGAACTTTACAGGAGAGCCATTTAAAGATTCAAAATTTGGAAAAAAAATCGTTATGAAAAAACTAGTGCTCTTTCTATAATGGGGATCGCAAATTTTTATTGAAAAAAAAATCCCTGAATGTTTTGGTATAGTTTTCAATTAAAAAATAGTTATGAGTATAAGATAAATTGTCGCTTAATACAAAATGATCTGTATCGCCTTATTTTTAGAGTAAAGAAAAATGATTCAACTTCCAACATTGTCACTAATCAGCAGCAGGCAAAATGGTTTAAGTGACTTTACAGTACTTATGCAGGAGAAAGCAAAATGATTGAATCGACGATACTCATTAATAATAGGAATAGGCTATTTTGTTTAACTAGCAATTTGGGTTTGGGTTTTGGGTTTTGTTAACGATTCAGGAAAGTTGGCTTAAGCAACGATGAACATTCTTAAAGAGTTGTTTGATGTCTCAGATTTTGAAAGGAGTTATATAACTTGGTTGTTCTAAACAGAGTGAAAAACAGTTGTAGCGAAAGGGTTGAACCGTCGACATGTCTTAATGAATTTGGCTGACGGCAAATTGGTTGAAGCGACATTGCACAGAGTAAGTAGTCGTAAGCAAAATGTTTGAAGGGACTTTTCATCTAAAGATAGCTTCATCGAAAAACGATTTATCTGCCATCGAACTAAAATTTTAGGAAGGGAATAACGGCTTATTATCCGATTCTCTGTTTTTGTATACAGCTTAAATGATATACTAAAAAAATATGGCAAATTTGAAGTCTGATCATACATCATGTTTGAGAATTATGCACTAAAATGGCATTGTTTTAAGCGCCATAAAAGTGCTCAGAATTGTACGAAACCCGGCTCAGACGACGCAGAAAAATTCGCTGAATCCGAATATGTATATAACTCCATATCGTCCAAAATGTCGCTTCAAACAAATAGCCTTTCACCCCTCGATATATATTCTTACATGAGGCGTGTATCCCCCGAATAATTTTTAACTTCAGGCTACTATCCTCTATAGTAGTAGCAACTATCCCTTTTTTGAGAGGTCAAATAAAACATGAATTACCGAAACGAATATTAATTACGTAAACAAAAATGGGCTATTATGAAAGATCAAATACCTATGTTTCGATATACACCTCGAAATATTAATAATAAGTACATTATTTCAAATGAAACAGCTTTATTGAAAAGTAGGGCAACTATCCGGCTTTTACCCTATTGTTATGTTATGTCCTGTAAAGCGCCTTAAATAATAATGTATCGAAATATTTTACTCAACAAAATATTTTTGGCAAAATACTTTTTTAATATTAAACATTACATATTTAAATTATTTCAAACCTATGTTAAGTGCACCCATTTCTTCCTCATCATTCCGCCGATCATGTAGCTAAAACAGCGAGGATGATGATGAATTAACTACATAATTGTCTCTTATTTCACAAAAACCGTAATAAGTAATACTGTTAACGTTATCCAGTCAAGAACACTGAGCCCAAGTCGAATGACTTCTGAAATGGAAAATCGGAATCCTCAAAATGACCCCGGTTTGGCCACAAACCGGGGTCATTTTGAGGATTCCAATTTTTGATGTAGACCGAACTGCGATTGTTTCAAAAGTTCCAATATGGGTTTAAGTTGATTTATTTCCGGTAAATGATAATGGACGGCGTTTCACCGAATATCATTATAATAAGATATTACTTAGTAAACGATGAAAAGCTGGACAGGAGCTGGATGATTTATGCACAAACTAATAATGCCGTTTACTGCTTTCCGTGTCGACTATTAAATACGAGCTAGAAAATACAAAGATTGGATCTAGTGGAGGAGTGTGTGATTGGAAACACACACAAAGATTGTACCTATGTTGAAATGGATAGAGATGGAGATGGAGAGTCAAAGATATGATAATGGTGCCAATATGTGTGGTAAAGAAAGAAGCGCCCAAAAAAGTATTCTTGAAATTAATCCACTTGCATATTTTTTACCTTGTGGGAGTAATAGCTGGAATCTCATCCTAGGAAATGCAGCATCGTCTTGTGTTCAAGCAAAATCTTTTTTTGGTTTGCTACAAAGGTCAATTCAGCGGTGGGCTATTTAAAATGCTCATGTAAAATCGTTATCGCTAAAACCACTTTCTGAAACTTGATGGGAAATGGCATTGGTGAAGGCCGTTAAATACCAACTAAGCGATATATGTGATGCGTTAAAGGATTTCTAAGTTGGTCAGTGAATGCCATTATAGAAAAGAAAAATAATTACCCATGAATTTGTAGTTTCACTTGACATATGGTATGACATTCTTACAAAGATAAATGTGGCAAAGCGAAACGTGCACGTAGATGTGGCTATACAACACCTAGGTGCATTCACAAATTGGCTCGATAATTATCAAGAAAATGGTTTTCAGTCGTCCCTTCCCGAATTGTACGAAGAACTGAATATGTTCAAATTTAATTTATTCCGTAAAAATGGTTACATTTGTTTGGAGTCGTCATATTTTTTCTCCTACCGTCATCCATTTATATGAAGGAAACGACGACATTATCTCAGTGCTGAAAGAGTCCTGAGAATTATTGTCACCACACTTGTTATAGTTGCGTCTGCTGAAAGAAGGTTGTCGAGGCTTAAAATTATTAAAACACTAGCGGCCCGCCCCGGCTTCGCACGGGTGGACTTTTATACCCTACCCCTGCCCTACCCTACCCCTACCCTAACCCTACCCTACTCCTACTCTACCCCTACCCTACCCCTGCCCTACCCTACCCCTACCCTAACCCTACCCTACTCCTACTCTACCCCTACCCTACCCCTACCCCTACCCTACCCTACCCCTACCCTACCCCTACCCCTACCCAAAAGTATCCTATGTCCTTCTCCCAGTTCTTAGCTACCTCCCCACCAATTTTCAGCCAAATCGGTTCAGCCGTTCTTGAGTTATAAATAGTGTAACTAACACGACTTTCTTTTGTTTTTAAAATGTATTCTGCTATTCGGGACAGAAACAAATCCAACAAATCAAAAACCATGGCAATCGGTCCAGCCGTTCTCGAGTTATAAGTGTTGTAACAAACACGACTTTCTTTTATATATATAGAAGAAGAAGATATTTGGGGAATTCGATGACACAAGATCGGCTTTCAGTCCTTGCTATTCTTTCAATCGAAAATGACGTAGTTTATTCGTTAGATTATTGTGCTTTAATTAAAGATTTCAGTATAAGAAAAAGCCGCAAACATCAATTTTAAAATTTATCATCTCTGTATTTGTTGATTTTAAAACACAAATTTTATTTATTGCCTTATTTATTAACCTTAGCATTTCTCGTTAAACATGACAAATACCTAAATCAAACAACCAGACGTTCTTTCGCGACACACAATTTTCACGATGGACAAAGGGCCTCGCAAAGAGCGCTGCCCGGAGCCTCGCAATGGGTAAGGCCGCCACTGCTCGCACTAGTCTGGTTATGCACAGCTAAGTATATGGGGCCGAATATCATGCAGCTGCAGTTGCCAGTGCCATCATTACTGGCGAAATAATAGATCGCACGGAGGTTTAAATGTTTAGCCTTTTCTAATACTATGATTAGCATAAAATCGTAAGATAGAAGAAGGAAGCCTTATAGACCCCGTCGCTGCAGCAGTGAGAATGACTAATGCATTTTCCTGCGGAAAAAGAATGTTAAGAATTAAACTATAAATAATATGTTGTATTTAGTAGGTACACATAAAATCTTTTCTACTATTATAAAAAGTTACTATTAAGAGGTTATGCGAGGCTATTAGGAGGGTATACGAGGTAATCTTCAAAACTTCAAATCCTTAATACCCAATGGGATAAATGTTTCAGTAGATATAATATAAAGTAATGCATTAAGGGATGTAAAATATTTCTAAAAAGATTCTGCTAGGGTGAAACCCTAAGATAAAATCAGTAACATCAACGGACTTTCATGATGAAAACAATTTTTAGAAATTAATTTTATTAGTCATTCCTCTGCAACCCTGAAATTTGGGAAGTCTTACATAGTTGGCAATTTTATTTTTGACAGTAATAGTACCGATTGCCAGTGTATAAAATATTATCTTTATTACTACGCAATGTAAACGGTTATGGCAGAATTGGCGCTATAATTATAAAACTCATCAAAATAATAATCGTTGTGTTGATGAATTTCTCTCCTAACATTTTATTTCGTGGATTCCACCAACTGCTTTAAAAATCGATAGCTTTTTTTAGACTAGTAACAAAGTTTATGTTTAATGTTGCTAGTCTATTTTATCACCCAGTTGTCTGGGTATTTTTTTGGGAAACAGCTGATCAATGCGTCAAAAAATCGATCTAATTTTCAAGAAGGAGGTCCAAATACTTTAAGCTTGACTCAATAAACATGATTTTACACATTAGTGATACAACTTTTGTTTAAATTATTTTCAATTAAGTACTTATTTTTGTGCATTTGACTTTATATTGTAGGGAAATCGCAACGGTGCAGAAAGCACCATTTTTTTGTTTTTATTTTGTTTCGATTGATATTCGAACACGGAAGTGGAGTTTCGTGTGTTGACTGCATTGCGAAACATGTCCAATTGTTATTTTGGAGCTGTATAAAAATGTCTAAATTATGGTGAATTACTTGTCGGCTCCGTAGTAACGAATACAGACTTAAAATATGGCCTCGCGCGGAGACAAAGGGAATGGAAACGGCGAGGAGCAAATCGTAGAGGTAAATGGATGTGGCCTACATATTTTTTGACAGTTATGTTGAGTTGATGAGACTATTGAATGGGAGGATGGTTGCAGACTTTGGCCGAGGTGTTCCGCTGCTTCATCTGTATGGAGAAGCTGGTGGACGCACACCTGTGTCCTCACTGCTCCAAGCTCTGTTGCTATGCGTGCGTCCGGCGATGGCTTACGGAGCAGCGCTCCCAGTGCCCGCACTGTCGCGCAGCGCTGCACCTGCACGAACTAGTCAACTGCCGCTGGGTTGAGGAAGTCACTCAACAAATTGAGACAATGCAGCAAAGTAACTCAGCCAGTCAGCGAGAGAGTTTTAGAGACAGGTGACTATAATATTATAACATGTTCCTTAGCGAGCATTCTATTTGATTTAACATTAGCTTTCCGCGCGCGGTATCACCCACGTAACTCCTGTCCCTATAGAACCTTAGCAATTAAATATTATAATGTTACTCCGCGATAATGTAAAATTCTAATGGTGAAAGAATTTTTCAAATCTGACTAGTCATTCCTGAGATTAGCACGCTCAAGTAAACAATCAAAACAATTTCTTCATCTTGATAATTTTAGTATAGATGTGAAAGTGTATTGTTTTATTTCTAAGCCCTTCTTTCAAATTGATATGAAGCATTGGATCTATTATAAAATTTATATTAGAGTTTCTTGGCATCCTCTACTACTCTTGCCATCGCTGGGATACCAGTCCGAAACTATTTTATACAGAAGCCTGGAGACTGCTAATGAATAAATAAAAGATTTGCGTTGAGTTCAAAAGTATTTAAAACTAACTGCATAAGCTACAATCATGTATTTCTTCATAGCCATTTTTATTAATATGTAATACTAATATTACTTATATACTAGAAAAAGTTCTTTGTCCCTGTAAGTAAAAGTTATTCCGTCAAAAACATAACATGTCAATAAAAATTATTAATTCCTATATAATTCTTATTAACTCTGTACAGCAGCTACTTAACCATTTTGACATAAATTGATCACCCTAACAACATTTAAAAGTAACCTTAACAACATAAATTTGTTTCGAATCCTGGCAGTGGTCAAATTATATTAATCTCAATTTTGAAATATAGTATAAGGTAAATTTTTCCACAAAGTATTGAAAACAATTGATAAATATTACTTTGTTTTATTTATTTGATAAAGTTTGAAGAATAGCATAACATGGCAAATGCACACAGCAATAAATGGTCTACATGAAACAAAATCTATATGATTCTTCCTGCAACATTATCTGTGTAAAATTAGGGTGTGGAAATGTTGTCTTATTTTTCCTTTTAGGTTATATGTGCTATTCTAGACTGTTATCTATCGCGGTGCCAAATTTCATCCAGTTCTGTTTATCTTTTGCAAGATTACTGAGTAACAAACATCCGTCCATCCAAAGATATATGATATTAGTAAAATTAGTGTTTTAACATTATATTTGTTTAGCCCATATTCAAAATGATATAAATTACTCATTTAGCAATGTGTGTTTTGTTATCCTTAATATACTTGTTTTCTTTGTGTTTATAAAAAAGGAACCTTTGGAAAACAAATTGCTAAACCTTGAAAAACTATTTCTGTAGATATTAACTTTTTTGTTTTTTTCTTTTGGTTCAAGTCTACATTGGACCAGAATATAATAAATACACATAAAGTCCATTATACAGGTGTCCAACACACCAGGAGAAGTTAACTGTGTACTGTTGGACGTGTCGGCGCTGCATCTGCCACCAGTGCGCGTTGTGGGGCGGCACTCACTCGGGACATACCTTCAAGCCATTGGAAGAAGTGTATGAGCAGCACGTCACTCAGATAAGAGACGAGGTGTCTCAACTGAGGCGACGGCTCATGGAGCTGATCAGTTTGGTCCAGGATGTGGTAAGTTGTTTTCTTATTAGACATGAATTTGTTAGATTTTTGTTCAATTATGACTTGAACTGTGAACAAGAAACCTACTTTCTTGTCAACCAATCAGCTTATCTAGAATTTTACTAGAATACGCTATAACACACGGTCCTCCTCTTTCGGCGTCCAATCTACTCGTAACTTTCTAGCACACTAGCTTATGAGAACTTAATCGCCTTAAAATACGTAAAACCTAAACAAAATGATAAACATAGGATGTGAATTTTCATTTTTAACCAGTGAGCATAATTTTCGGTGTCGCAGTAAATATTTTCAAACTCCTTCACTGTACAAGGCCTCTAACCAAAGCCCATGAGCGGATTCCACAATACCTATGCCTTACGCTGCGTGCTGTAACTCGCCATAGGCAACTAGTCTGAAGCAAAGTTAAAGGCTCCCAACAGCTATTAACTTTCTAAAAAATAATAAACGTTTGTTACGTTTATCTATCATTTTGCGGCCAGATACTATCTATGTTCAAGACAGAGACGGCCTAAGGGCTTCGCGCCTCAAAGGTCCTTACGAAACAACCACTAGCAGTAATACCACTGTTCAGAGACTACTTTCCATCCGACCTGAATATCCGACCGAAAAAAGGTCATCAGGTCTCGCAAAATGTATCTCGCCAATTCATTCTAGAACCGCCGCTGGTTCAACAAAAAAAAAATCATTTTGTAAATCTCGATTGTCAATTTTTCTTCGCTCCAACAAAAACTACAATAATTTGTCTTGATAAAAAGCATATTCTGTAGGAGCGCAACGTTGAATCAGTTCGGGCTGCAAAAGATGAGCGGGTCCGAGAGATCCGTAACGCCGTGGAGCTGATGATCTCCCGCTTGGACTCCGCGCTTAAAGCCAAGCTGCTCACTCTTATGGGGCAGAAGAATAGCTTGACGCAAGAGACGGAGCAATTGGAGCATTTGCTGCAAGAGATTGAACATCAGTTGCATTCCAGTACTAGGTGATTACTTCATACTTTTGTCATTCATAATTGCCTTAATTTCTGATGCATTTCTCATAATAATTACTTAATATTATTGTCGATCGTGTTTCTATGTTATAGATCTGAATTGATTGCGAAGAGTGGTGATCTTTCAAAGATGATACATCAAGTTCGTAAGAAACCAATGGCAAGCTTTGTGACTGCTCCTGTACCAGCCGATTTTCACAGGCAAGTGATAATATTATTATATTTATTATAGAAAGTATACCTTATAAGTTTAGTGAAGACTACGTGGATCCTTAGATAGACAACTTAGTTGTGTACCTTCCTGAATAGGATACAGCTTTCACTTCGCGTTTAGTGGTATATGTGCCACTTGTATAACGTAGATTTACTTTGTCAACTGTGAGTTTACTGAATGTATATTTCATTTAACAGCTATTCAATTTCAATTACCTCCTATTACGTCCTAACCCTCTAAAACGGTCTTATTTCGGAGTTTAATGCACTCTGAATTACCGTAAACATGAACATAGTAAACATGAATGTCAGTTACTAATAACATTTCAAGATGATGTACAATGGCAAGCTTAAATTATTAATGAGTATTGTGCCATCAAATCATATTTAGAGTGAGATTTATGGCAAATGGACTAGAATACTTTCATCGTTTTTAAATTTGAGTCAGTAATATACTGTGTAGGTGTTGTTAATACTAAGTAAAAATTGATCGATTTCAATTTCATCGAAGATAGCCCTATTGCTATTAAGTTCGATGGTGCTTGAGGTCTGGGGTCCTACTATAATAAAAGTCCCGTTAAAAGTCGATATTAATCGTTGTTTCTTTTGTCTCTTGTTTATGAATCTAGGCAAGATACTTCTAAAGCATACAATATGTTTATCCAGCGAAATCGTGCCGAGCTACGACAGCAGCACGTTCCCTTTGACCAACTTCACTCAGCTGCAACACGCAGCGGCGCCCGTGTACTCCGCGCCCTTGCACGTCAACGGGCTTTGCTGGAGGCTCAAGGTCTACCCTGATGGTAATGGAGTGGTCCGAGGAAATTACCTATCGGTGTTCCTTGAGCTCAGCGCTGGGTTGCCGGAGACATCCAAGTAAGTATTTACCTTTACTTACACTGCACATCGAGGGGTAATAGGCTAATTGACCTAAGCGACATCAAGGGCGATATTGAAATGTTTGCTTCCATAAGGTATATAATTCAATATCCTCATGGTGCTCAATTAGACTTTTATTCCTCGATAGGATACCATTTTTATTGGTCTGGATAGGTATTCAGTAGCAAGCAATTCCGATTTGTTTTTAATGTCATTTGATGGTTATGGAAATAAAAACGTTATGTAATTTAGATATTGCCTTACTTGTTGGCGGTATGTTTGTTAATTGTAATTAAATTCGGAATTGGTTTTCATGAATACTTCCTTTAATAAAATTATATAGTTTTAAATTTGGTAATTTGTTATACACTTGCAAAATTATAGTTAACTGATTCAAATTGTTTAATCAAATAATTCGTACTGTTTCACCTCGGCAAATTTTTTGGATAACAATTAAATGAAATCATGACATGAAAAGTTTAAAAGAGAAGAATATGCAAGTACTAATGGTACGGCCGTGCTGCATTTTTGCTCGACTGGCGCGGGCACTGCCGTGCCTCCAGATCATTAATCGATGATCTTGGGTTAATCGGGGTTAATGGGGAAATCATCAATGAATTATAAAAAAACACGTGTAGATGGTTTAAAAAAAGTTATATTTTATGCGACTTGCTTGTACATAAACAAGAAAAGCAGGTAAATAAATGAAAGTGTAATATCGCTTTTAAATTAAAACTAACAACTTACATTCGACAGTATCATAGCGAATACCTTAAATTTACGAGCCAAAGACTCAATGGTAATTGTGAAATCTATTATAGTAAAACATATTCTGCGGTGAAACAGCAAACGACACAAAACTCGCACATTCCTTTTATAACTGTGTAACCCTGTACTAATAGTGTAATAACGTTAGTGTTTCGTTATTGCAAGCACTGCTAAGTTAAGAGTAGGCAAGCGGTAAGTGAGCTCAATAGACGATCATAGCATGTTGTTGATTTACGAGCCATAACAAAATATACACGATACGACTAAGGCCTCACATACGGAAACGTTGGGTGGTACTTTCTGCACCTAATTCAAATATATGGCGTGGTTTGAGTGCGTTCACGCTGAAGCGATTTTATTTTCATATAAAATTTAGACCTTCGCCGTTTAATGCCACGCTCAACGCCTCGCATCTCCGTAAATGAGGGTTTCTTCTTAGTCTCAAAATACCAATAATTTAGTTCAAAATTTCACAATGATAAATAAATGTTTATGTATAATGAAAGCTCCGAGAATGTTAGCTTCTTGCTTTAATTAACAGGTGTTTGATAATGTCGCATTGCTATGTTGTGTTTCCGATAATCTACGACGAGTTTCATTCATATTAGACCATTTTCTTATGACACCTATTGTAGATCCTTGATGCGACATCGCAATGTGACACGACTCATAGTTCCCGTGGGTGGTATCGTGTGTTTTGTTTAGGCTCTAAGTCCTTATTTCTATCGGTTCTTCTGCATTCTTCACCAAATTTGCTTCAAAAGTAAAATAAAAATGAAGAATTATAAATATTTGTCTTGTTTTCGTGTTTGCTAAGCCGTTTTTTTTAATTCTGACCTGTTGTTAAGTCGCTGAGAGTAGAAATACAAGGACAGCAACAATACATCTATGTATTGTAGCTGTGCTTGTATTTCGACGCTGTACAGCACTAGCCACCATTATCCTGCCGGCCTTTTCCCTCCTTCCCCGTGAGCTCAGGCGGCCTTACTCACAAGAACGCAACTTTGATCAATATTGTTATTGAGCTGCCAGCTATTTTGTAATTTCTGGAGTTACTTTCCCAGTCAGCAGTAACTCATTGAACTAATGCTATTATATTTTTATGGTGATTTTTATCTGGCTTATCATTGTACTCATTACATTCTTATAAAACATATTTATTTATGGAATATTATTTTCTATCTAAGATTTTTTTTCCTCGAGTTCTCAATCATAATCATTTAATGTTGTTCATACATACATGTATTTGCTAACTGTCTTCTAGTATTCTCTGTTTCCAAACTATATCAATTTCTAAAACTTTGTATTTTTTTAAATGTAGTAAAGTACTTTTTGGGTAAGTCTTTTGTGCATTTTGTTTTACTGTTCAGTAAGAAATAGTGTGCTTTTAGGATTTTAATCTTAAGCGAAAAAAAATGACAGTATTTCAAATTTAACTGTAATACAAAGAAATACTTTTAGATAATCTGTCGCCTGACTTTTGTATTCAGTTTAGTCATAAGATTTTCAAAAGATCTGCAACCGCAACTTCCACTTGATATTAACCTGAATTCTATTCACAATGCAGAGAGTTAGTGTTTGAACTTTGCTTTCTTTAACCTCAATATGAACAAAACATTTTCAAAAGACTACACCTACCTAGAGAATATTACATTGTCTAGTATTATTGTGTATAGATTAAGTTAAAAGATGCAACAATGAGACGATTCCACACTAAGCAAAGTCTGCTCAAAAGTATAAATCAGTTTTATTTCAACGCTATTTTTTTGTGAACTCACTGTCTTTATTATTCATGTGATTCATTTGATGGATCATAAAAGGCCATAATTTCATAAAAGTAATAAAGGATATACTTGTGTGTTGATATGTCATCATACGTAACTGCTATTATACTCTGTAAACTTGTCCTTACGTCAAACGAATCGCCTGAATATTCTTAAATTATTTGATGCTTTTCGTAATTGAGGGACATTTACACTGGTTGATTGTGTTGTGCCGTGTGGCTAATCGAATAACATATTTACTGGTATTAAGACTGTAGCCTGCGAAATTACCATCTAGACGGGCATTTTGCGGGTGTCTAATGCTTGAAATAATAACGAAAGTTCGTAGATCATATGACGTAATTTAATTCGATTTTTAGCATTATTGATATTATTTTATTGAACCTAATTTGATTGGGTATAATGTAAATTAGAATTAATATTTAATTTATTTGAATCATTTTGGGTTAGGTGAAGTTTTGAACATCATTTGTTTTTCTATTTCCAGTATGTGATAGATAGCTGGTTATTGGGTTCGCTATAAGCTGTAGATAGATATGTGCATTTTTTGTAATATTGTTTATCTTAAGATTGACGGCGAATTCTTCGTCGTAGATGGAAAGGTCTGTAGTTAAAAGAGTTATAGGTGTATCGTCGTGTCGGTGAAACATTTAGTAGCTGGAAAGGGCTGTCGTCGAAAGTGACGCATATGAAAGGTTCTGTCGGCGAAATGTCCATAGGTGAAAGACCCTGCTGGGGAAACGGAAATAAATGAATCATCCTGTCGACGAACAGTCCAATGGCGAATCGGTCTTAGGAGAACGGTTGCTGAATCAGTTAAAACAGTGTTCACTTAAGCGCAAAGGCGAGCGAATCCCTTTTATTGTTGATGGTCAAATGATAATCAGATTGTTACATAAAAAGAGCATTATACATAATGAAATTATAATAATTGAATGTTGTACTAAATAACGTTATACGAAATATATGTAACATGCGATCACATGAAATAAGGTTATTTTTATAACAAGGTTTTTATAGCATATGAAAATGATATCATGTGAACATTTTCAAGAATGTATGTGGTTGCGTGATTTTTGCGATGCCGTAATAGTATAGCCTTATGAACCAGTGTAAATCCTTCATTAGTAGTGTGAAACCTATTCTAGGTTCGAAATGTTTGAACATTAACCTGTCTCAGATACGAGTACCGTGTCGAGATGCTCCACCAAGTGTCGCGGGACCCCACGAAAAATATTGTGCGCGAGTTCGCGTCAGACTTCGAGGTGGGGGAGTGTTGGGGGTACAACCGCTTCTTCAGACTGGATCTTTTGGCCAGTGAAGGGTACCTTGACCCGGAGACTGATACACTTATTTTGAGGTTTGTATATTTGTTTATTTTCTATGTTTATATAAGTAATTTTCTTGGTTTTATGTGGATCTACCATGTTATTCTCTGTACCACCTTAAGGTTGACTGGTAGAAAATATCTCGGACATTAAGTCGGTTTCTGTACAAAATTGTGTAAAAAGTTTTAAACTAATAAACATCGGCATAAAATAATAAGCCATTTACATAGGTATTTAATAGAGTGCTTACACTTTTTTTTGTTGAAAGATACCTCCCGCACTATGGAAATTAAACCCTATGTTGGGACTTTTCAAACACTTAATTCACGGACACAGCACACCCCTACCCAGGCCTACTATCTGTTGCTAACACATTTAATTGTTCTGGGCAGTAATCGAATCAGAAAACCAGGTTTCAAAAGCTCAAAAGTAACTACCGTGACCACTGAGCCACCGATGCAGACTCTTGAAAGATTTGAATTAGTTTTACTTCTATATATATATTTTTGTTTGTTTGAAATCTAAATATTTTTTCGATTTGATTGAAATTTGCCATTATATATAATATATTATGTTCCATGGCCGATCATATATTTCATATCACGATAAAAACGATGTTTATGGTGTCAGGTTCCAAGTACGTCCGCCTACTTTTTATCAGCGTTGCCGTGACCAGCAGTGGTACATCAACCAGCTGATTACTATGCAGAACCAACATATTCTGCAGATTAATGATCTCAAAGAGGTACGTAAAAACTAGTTTAATATTATTACTAGACTTCGGCGCGCGGTTTCACCCGCGTATCTCCACTGCCCGTGGGATCTTCATGATTAAATTAACTTTTACTCCTAGGTAACATACCTTTTTAAGGGTGTAAGAATTTTTGAAATCGGTCCTATATTTCCCGAGCCTGTTCAATTCAAACAATTAAATAGGCTTTTCCTTTTTATAACATTAGTATAGATAAGATTTAAAAAAAATACTGTCCGTGCCTCATAATACACGCTAGCCGTTGATCTCGGTTAATAGGTAATCCTTTATTAGGAAATTGGCATCAGCGTTTGTTAAGTCAATTATAGTACAATTCAGACGCCATCATTTTGCCTTCTAACTGTAGTGATTCTTTCGAAAGTAGTTCCCCTTCAGTGCTTTACACCAGCTAATGAATGATTCATAAGTAAGCAAACCGAAATATCTACAAAATTGTACAAGCTACAATCTTCTTTTCACAGCGCTTGTCCCTAGAGATGTCTCGAAACTCTATAGCGGCAACTCGCGCTCAAAACGGCTCAAACAACGCGCAATCCAATGCTGCCTCTAACGAAACAGACAATCCGGCACAGAACAATCCTGTCGATGGAAACACTCTCAACGATTCTATCGTGTTCGCTAACCAGTGGAAGTTTAGTTCACCGCATAATATTATTAATGGACCGAGGCTTACTAGCCCAGGTAGTAGTATGTTTTTATTTTTTTAAACGCATAGCTTTTTATTTTTTTAAACGCATTGCTTTTTATTTTTTTAAAGCCATGTCAGTTAGGGACCATTTCAAAAGCGAATTGCGAAGCTTTTGCTTCGTCATATTTTTATATATTCGAAAGGCATCCGAGGTAATGTTTTATCATCGAAGATGGAAAATGACCTAAGTTTTATCAAGAATTTTGCATAGTATTTCGCTTAAAATTTCTGAATAAATATTTTTCGGAAGAAAACTATTGCATTTTTTAAATATATTTTCGAATCTCGTTAAGGACAGAAATGCAGTCTCCTCGGAAAGTTTATTTTGAAGCCGGTTTTCCGGCACACGGTTGTCATAATAACAACTATGACAATCTTTTATTCCCTGGTATAAGATTGTCCAATTAAGTAGAGCGTGATTCCTCAGCGACCGCCCCGAGCCGAGGTCCAAGTCCCACAGGGCGCCCTCTTGGTGAAGAAGAAAGGTCTCGTGGGTATACTAATATATTATACTGTCTGAAAATAAAAACCAGTGTAAAAAATGATACTGGTATTACTTATTTGTCTGTTATACGTGTCGACCCTGGCTATACCCCTTTGGAAAGCTTATGTCCAGCAGTAGACTTTATATTGGAAGCTCAGGCCAAATAAAAAGTAAAGACTGAGACGGTAAAAAATCGGCCTTGGCGTGTTTATATACACGCGTATACACGCGTACCAAAACTGTGCCTTACCTTGTCAGTCGATATGTCATAAGTGTTAGGTGCTTGATAACAAATTTCATTATTTGTTAACAAAAATTCCCAATTGTGTCATGAAATGGTATACAAATCAATGTTCAACGTTATGTTCATGACATTGGGGTACTGTGAAAAATCATAATAACAATTTTACCCATAACACTACTGCACTGGTAATATAGTATATATTATATAAAATAATAAAAAAAAAAAAACAAAAAATATTTATTATTTTAGTACACCTTCTATCATTGTCTCTGCACCATCTAAAGGTGGACTGGTAGAGAATGCCTTTGGCATTAAGTCCGCCCATGTACAGAAATTTATTGTACTAAAGTTATTAATAAATAAAATCTGCACAAAACTCTTCTTTACTTTCTTTACTTTTTAAATGGTCTGAGATTGGCAGATGAAGAACTTGATCACGTGTATTTCTCAGGTACTCTTCTAAACACGGCTATGTTCGTGGAAGACTCGCGAAACAACGATGTGTCGAGCGCGACTAACTTCGGCTACGGTGACTATCCGCTGGACCGACGACTGACCCCGCACACTTCGCACGCACCACACGCATTGGACGCTGGATATAATCTACCTTCTACTTCGCGGTAAGATAATATTTATACGTTCACTTGTGTTGATGTAGTTGCCACAGTATTATGAAATCTATGAGTTTGACATGAAGTTCAAATTCAAGTTCAAATTTTTTTAACTTATCCGCTTATTAAACGCATTTTAATGTTTATTTTGTATAGAAATCTATTTTGTATAGAAATTTTAATGAATGTAAATTTATTCTTTTTTTTCTGTCAGTTGTTGGCACTTATTTCTTTTATAACCATGACTAGCTTCCCGCGCACGGTTTCGCCCCCATAACTCTAGTTACCGTAGGAACTTCACATTGAAATAAGCCTTCTCCAATAAATGGGCTATCTAACACTAAAATATTTTTTTAAATCGGACCAGTAGTTGCTAAGATTAGCGCGTTCGAGCAAGCAAACGAACAGACATACAAATACTTCAGCTTTATTAGTAGGGACCAGATTATATGCATTTGCATATTTGCATATGCATTGGCATATTTAAGCCATTCTTAACGGTACTAGCATATTTTACCTAATATCGAGTTATAATGCATATTATCGGTATATTTACAATATTTTTACCAGTGCAGTGCAGTCATCCTGCGTTCCGATATTCGATAAAAGTAATAATATCGCGAATTAAACCAAATTATAGTCACAAAATAAATATTACATTACATTAATAATAATAATTGTGATAAAAATTAATAAAATAATAAAAAAAAAATGTCACGTCATAACCTGTAATGTGTAGTGACACCTATGATCGCCTATTCAAGGATAATTTACTAATTGTTTGCTGATTTTGAAATAAAATAAAATTAAAACTAACTTTTCTTCTTTTTTTAAGGACTGAATTGATTGATTCAATTAAAACTTATCATTTCATTTTGCATATTCTGCCAATTTTCGTGCATATTTCAAGCATTTTTCATGCATATTTGCATGCATATAACAAGCTTTTTATGTTGGATATAATCCGGTCTTTATTTATTAGTATAGATAGGCAATTGGGGTTGCTTATGTACCTACGTTTATTCATTAAAATATTTTTTTATATCATATAATTTCTAAAGCAAATTAAATGCTTATTAATTCACGTTATAATAGCATAATTTTTAATTTCATTTAATATTTCCCCCAGCTCGGCGAACTCTCTGCACATGTCAGGCGCGGATAACATGGCACTAGTGAGTCTACACTCGCTACTGAGCGCGGCTAACGCGCCGAGCCGCGTGCCCAGCAAGCTCGCCAACAAGCGCGATAAGCATCAACACGTGCCCGCCAAGGATTGTGCGCTAACTGGTAATAAATTCTGTGAAAAAAAAAACCGCAATTATTCCATTAGTATTACAAAAGTTAAGAGAAGGGAATAGGAGCAGTTCATTAATGGGTTTGTTAATATCGAAAAACTCATAAGCCTGATTAACAAAAGTGGTGCTGTATGTTTAGCATCTTGTGTAAAGTCTCTCTTATACACCAGCACCGTTTCCCTGTGTGACTACATAGTACTGTGGTCACCAACCGCCTGGCAAGCATGGCGACTGGCAAAACCCCTCCCTCAGGAGGAGGCCCATTATGATGATGAATATTGGTATAGATTAAATATAAACATATATTTTTGGAACGAAGTTTCTATGGTGCGTTGCGGAGGGGTACCCTAGCCGGGTAAACGTCCGTAATGTTGTAACGGAACGTTCGTACGTTACGTTATTTATGTTTATTTATTATTTAATTCCTCTGATTATATTTCAATCAAACTTCCGTGTAAGTTTAATTATCATTAAATTGCGGACTGTAACTAAACGTATTAGAAATATCTTACTAAAGAACCCCCAAAGCCCTTTGAGGGGTGATAAAACATATCGAATTAGATCCCCTACAAACGGAAAATAATATCTACAGCTATTTATAAATAGGGTAATCAGTGACATCTAGTGATAAAATGCAAAGTTACTAAATAGTCAATTATTACATCGACCAATAATGCTAATAGTGTAATATAGGGCTGTAAATCAGAGATAGTTCGTATTCAATTATATTTCTTTTATGAACAATTGTTTTATAATAGTTTAAATAATTGAGATAGCTTAAAAAAGAAACATATTTATTTAATATTTAGATAATAATAATTTAGGATATCGTTTCAACAAATAGTTTAAACAACAAAAATATTAAGTATTGAAAAGATATTAACTTGAAATTTCGTTTTTTTTAGATGTTGACAGCAATGATTCATACGACCAAATATAAAAGATTCTTTGAATATAGAGGAATTCGAACATTAAGGAGCCTATTATAATTTGGTCAAGTTATTATTCGGAGATATTACGCATGCGCGGGTCCGCGATTGGAAACTTATTTGGAGCAAAAATATAAGTTTTTAGAAAGAAAGGAAGACATCTTGATTATTCTGGATTTTAGCGTCTTGAGAGAGTGGGTGTGTCCTTTGGAAAGAGATTTGTTTGTACGATGTACGTTTATCTCTTGTATTTTCTCAGTGATTGGGTGGTTTCTGTAAGGCATTGTTTCGTCTTTGTAGTAATTGTTTTATTATTTTCATTGTGAAGTTGTTTGAGTCCCGAATTTAGAAATAAATGGGGGAATAATGGCGACTTGGCGGTGAACGGAGTTGATAGTAAAATCAAAGTAAGTAAAAGCAATGTGAATGGATTTACACCTTGTGAGAATGTACTGGGGAAGGTGTACAGATTGTCTTTTAACTTAAGTATCCAGTCATGGTGCTGGGTTAATCCGAACTAGCTGTCCGTTAGGATATCTTGTGAGGATTGGCTATCCCTAACATTAGCTAGTGGTAGAACTCTGAAAGGTCAGGGCGCCTCGAGAGATTGATTTTACCCTTGCATTGGGATCAGTCTAATTGCCCTACACATGTTCTAATTGTGTATACTGGAGTTTCGGGGATCTGTAGAAGAGGAACCATGCTTATTCTTAGCGCCGAGACTCTGTATGCATCGTTTGAATACTGTGTTCTATCTTTATATATGTATATATTCACTAAATTGTGGCTGTCCGGTTGGAGGGGTATTCCCGCCTAAGGTCCTGTTTCCGACCTTGAGGTGAATCTACGGATTCCTATAATACTCTTTCGTGACCCTTAGGGAAGGTTTAGGGTTTGGTTACACTGAGTTTACCAGCTCAATATAGCGGGATTAGGAATAGGCAACACATTCACGTTTAAAATGTGAATGAGCCGCGACTCGATTGGTTTTGAAATGTACACATTTAGCAGTGTGGGAATGTAGGGACAGTTAAGGTATAGTCGTTGTTTAAGGTACACTAGGAGAGGTATAGAGATGTTATGATTTTGTACGATACTTTTATTTGGGTTATTACAATTCTTAGTACATTCAAAGGTATAGGGATGATAGGTTGTTCTAGGTTGACGCGGAAATCAAATACTTTTGGTTACACACTGGGAAGACATTGCTCATTTGGAAGTGTAAGAATGTAGGGTAAAAGGTACAGTTGTTATTTACGGTATGATAGGGAAAGGTTGTAATGTTAGGTATGAAAGTGGGGGGGGGCATAGGATAAAAGGTGCAGTTGTTATTTACGGTTTGATAGGGGAAGATAGGAATGTTAGGTTCAGAGGTGTAAGAATGTAGGGGAAGTATGGGATAAAAGGTACAGTTGTTATTTGCGGTATGATAGGGGAATGGGGAGGTGGGAATGTTAGATATAGAAATATTCCTACCCTCCGGTAGGGGAGGGTAGGAATGTTATGTATAGAAATTTAGGAGTGTAGGGGAGTGTAGGTAAAAGGTACAGTTTGTATTTATTATATGATAGGGGAAGGTAGGACTGTTGGGTTTTTGTAAGATGGCTTTATTTCATTTAAATTATTAAGTTATTATAAAATCTTAGTAAATTCAATTATATTCAAAATACAATTGTAAATGAATTATACTGGTTTTTGAGGACTTAATGAACTTAAATTTATGAGTTGAGTTGTTTTAATTGAAAATTCAAAATAAATGTATGTTTTACTGTTCTCGTTTTGCCTTGGCGAGCTTCGGCAACCAAAGTGAACATAAAAATAAATATGGGATCTTACTATGGGTAGACGGAAATACGAATGTACATTTGTTGGTAGAAATACAAATATTCACTAGACACCGACTACACCGACTTATCTATTGTTATAAGTCAGTTCATTCTAGATTCAGAATGCCGGTTAAGTCTCTAAATGTTAAGTGTCTCTTAATGACCATGAAAAGCATATAAATATATTCCATCAAAAATAAGATGGCAATTTATAGAAATAAATAAATAACAATACATACATATTTCATTACATTGAATAAAAACATATTTTACTAATCATGATCTATGAAGATAAACTCTAAACATACAATATATTTAATCAAAACCGATAAAAGAACAGAAATACAATTGTTCATATTTATTACTTGAAATGTAAAAATAGTTTCAACTAATTATATAATATTTTATAACTTATAAATATTATCAGTTCACTATATTATTATATCACTTATATAAATAAAGTTATAAGTTATAATTCTGAAATCTGGATGAGCTCTGCAAATTAGACTAATTTAATTAACTCCATAGTGAATATAAAATAGATGTATGTTTTACTGATCTTGTTTCATCTTAGGCGAGCTCTGGCAACCTCAATTGACCATAAATCTAAAAATGGGATCTTAAACAGGATGGGCGGATATACGAATATACATTTGTCATTTGAGAAATATAGTTGACTTACTGTATAACATTTGTTAGCATATTCCAGTTTTGGAAGATTACTTATTGTCCCATATATTTTGAACACTCTAAGGAAGTAGGTAGAGGACTACTATCACAGACTGTTTAGACCAAATACATAGTTTTGCTAAAAGAGAATGTCCTCTTGTCCCTTAGTTTCAATGTAACAAATAAGTTATATTAAGTAATAAGGAAATGTCCCTTGTAAGACCATCTGCGGTCCAGACACGGAGGACGATTATCCAAGTCTGGAGACGAGATCGACTGAATGCCTGCGGGTGTGGGGCAGGATTCCTCAAGCCGTGTAAAAAAGGGCCCTTTATTAACATTTCCTATTTATAAAACATAGATTTCAATTCAATTCCTTAAAACCTTTAGACGTTTAACATGTACTTGACTATGACTTTTAACATATGCATTTTACCATTATTTACCTAAACATATTCAATAATTCTGTCTTTGAAAATACCCGAAAAATTTAGTAGCGTAACAATTATAGTTTAGGTAGTAAGTTTAGTTTCCTAGCTCCTTTCAATGTAATCAGGGTTATCTTCGGCCACAACGTATTCCTGACCACTTGACGATTCACCAATCACGAGCCATTCTTTTTAGATATTTAATCAATATAAACTCCAATACAAATCCCAATTATTGTTATTGTCCATTAAGGTAGTTTAATTTAGGGTCTTTAGGCCGTGTTCGTCTAGTTAGGTTAGGACATGGTTTAGGTAGGTGGGGTGGGTTGCTACAATGCGTAAGATATTTTTATGTATAGTCTATGTATGATAGCTATAGAGTGTCTATTACATAGTCTACGTGATGACTGTTTTTATAAAAAATATAAATAACTGTTTTTTTGTATATTATCATTATATATTTTTATAAATCATTGTAAATAAAATAAAGGTGTTAAGATAATTTTGTAAAGTAGTTTCTTTGCTTTTTATCGATAAAAAAATCATAATAAATTATGTATTGCCAAATAATTATTTTCTTTATACCTCGAAGAGAACTTAAAATTAATATTTTTATAATAAGGAACTTGTTCCTATCCAGTGTCTCACAATACCACACGAGTTTTTTTAAATGTGAAATTGAATGTTATAGTTTATGTTGAACAGCAGTATCGAGCAGTCCAGTAAGTGAGGCGAACGCGGGGCCGGGAGCGGCGGTGGGGGGCGCGGCGCTGTGCTCGTCGCTGTCGTCGCCCGAGCTGCTCGCGGGGCACAAGGAGCCCGCCGAGCCGACCGCACCCTCCGACTGCAGCAGCGACACTGGGGTCTGTTACCTTTATGTTCAACAGCAGTGTCGAGCAGTCCAGTGAGTGAGGCTCCGGGGCCGGCGCTGTGCTCGTCGCTGTCGTCGCCCGAGCTGCTCGCGGGGCACAAGGAGCCCGCCGAGCCGACCGCACCCTCCGACTGCAGCAGCGACACTGGGGTCTGTTACCTTTATGTTCAACAGCAGTGTCGAGCAGTCCAGTGAGTGAGGCTCCGGGGCCGGCGCTGTGCTCGTCGCTGTCGTCGCCCGAGCTGCTCGCGGGGCACAAGGAGCCCGCCGAGCCGACCGCACCCTCCGACTGCAGCAGCGACACTGGGGTCTGTTACCTTTATGTTCAACAGCAGTGTCGAGCAGTCCAGTGAGTGAGGCTCCGGGGCCGGCGCTGTGCTCGTCGCTGTCGTCGCCCGAGCTGCTCGCGGGGCACAAGGAGCCCGCCGAGCCGACCGCACCCTCCGACTGCAGCAGCGACACTGGGGTCTGTTACCTTTATGTTCAACAGCAGTGTCGAGCAGTCCAGTGAGTGAGGCTCCGGGGCCGGCGCTGTGCTCGTCGCTGTCGTCGCCCGAGCTGCTCGCGGGGCACAAGGAGCCCGCCGAGCCGACCGCACCCTCCGACTGCAGCAGCGACACTGGGGTCTGTTACCTTTATGTTCAACAGCAGTGTCGAGCAGTCCAGTGAGTGAGGCTCCGGGGCCGGCGCTGTGCTCGTCGCTGTCGTCGCCCGAGCTGCTCGCGGGGCACAAGGAGCCCGCCGAGCCGACCGCACCCTCCGACTGCAGCAGCGACACTGGGGTCTGTTACCTTTATGTTCAACAGCAGTGTCGAGCAGTCCAGTGAGTGAGGCTCCGGGGCCGGCGCTGTGCTCGTCGCTGTCGTCGCCCGAGCTGCTCGCGGGGCACAAGGAGCCCGCCGAGCCGACCGCACCCTCCGACTGCAGCAGCGACACTGGGGTCTGTTACCTTTATGTTCAACAGCAGTGTCGAGCAGTCCAGTGAGTGAGGCTCCGGGGCCGGCGCTGTGCTCGTCGCTGTCGTCGCCCGAGCTGCTCGCGGGGCACAAGGAGCCCGCCGAGCCGACCGCACCCTCCGACTGCAGCAGCGACACTGGGGTCTGTTACCTTTATGTTCAACAGCAGTGTCGAGCAGTCCAGTGAGTGAGGCTCCGGGGCCGGCGCTGTGCTCGTCGCTGTCGTCGCCCGAGCTGCTCGCGGGGCACAAGGAGCCCGCCGAGCCGACCGCACCCTCCGACTGCAGCAGCGACACTGGGGTCTGTTACCTTTATGTTCAACAGCAGTGTCGAGCAGTCCAGTGAGTGAGGCTCCGGGGCCGGCGCTGTGCTCGTCGCTGTCGTCGCCCGAGCTGCTCGCGGGGCACAAGGAGCCCGCCGAGCCGACCGCACCCTCCGACTGCAGCAGCGACACTGGGGTCTGTTACCTTTATGTTCAACAGCAGTGTCGAGCAGTCCAGTGAGTGAGGCTCCGGGGCCGGCGCTGTGCTCGTCGCTGTCGTCGCCCGAGCTGCTCGCGGGGCACAAGGAGCCCGCCGAGCCGACCGCACCCTCCGACTGCAGCAGCGACACTGGGGTCTGTTACCTTTATGTTCAACAGCAGTGTCGAGCAGTCCAGTGAGTGAGGCTCCGGGGCCGGCGCTGTGCTCGTCGCTGTCGTCGCCCGAGCTGCTCGCGGGGCACAAGGAGCCCGCCGAGCCGACCGCACCCTCCGACTGCAGCAGCGACACTGGGGTCCGTTATCTTTTTGTTTTTGTCCTATGCCAAATGCATTTACGCATTCCCACCGCCACTGCAGCGTATCCGCGCGCTGGCGATGTGATATGTGCGACTCGCCCTCTCCATAGCGTGGTATACTAACTTATACCACGAGGAGAGGACCGAGGACCCTACGACAACTAAAACCCCCCGGACACTTCTTCGATCCGCAATTACCTACACTAACTGCTATTTTAATTTGATAATTTTAAGGTGTTAAATTACTAAATATGTGACATCACAATAACTAGTCTCACGAATGGTACCAGCTATGACAAGGACAGAGAAAAAAAATCATGAAATTTATGTGACATACTTTATGGATGATCCCTTAAGGAGGATTAACAAAAGCTTCGTGACTATAACTAACTTTATATGTCCGACAGAAATAACAAAATATATATTATATTTATATCTCTTTTTCATTGGTTTACAGGATTTGATGTTCAGTGAACTCGAAGTGTTCGCCGATGAGAACAATCAAAGCCACGTCGATGAGAATTTCAATGAAGAAAATGACGTCGACGATGAAACTATGTCAGGTATACCATTCAAATTCTAAATACAAAACTATCATAATATGTTAGTTTAGGTAAGTTAGGCCCTATATATATGTAGCTTATTAAAAATATCCTATTTTATGGTACCAATATTACTAGTTCGTCGCCCAATGGTCAAAATTCGGATAAAACTATTTTTTATACAAAAAAAAAACAATATTAGCATTCTACACTCTTTCTCTATAAAGGGGTTCCCAAAGTTTACGTAGCTAGGAAGAGGGGTGATAGGGGTGGTCACAAGGGTCACCAGAAAAATAAATAAAAAAAATCCCCTCTGGGAATTAAAAGAATAAAAGGCATGTTTTTAAAAACTAAAAATTTTACACCTTTTGGGGCGACTTTGCTCCCGATGATCTACAAATATTGGTATAATTAAAAAAAAATGCTGTTATGTTATCGTCAATAACCCTTTTTCAAATTGAAACAAAAAAAACAATACATATCTAAGCAATATTTTAAAGAAAATTAAGTTCTTGTCCAGTCAAGGACTTAGTTATTACGATTTCACTCAACTTCCTCCAAGTGTACTGAAAAAAAAAGTACTATGCAACTCCGGCGAGTAACTTAAAAACATAGGTAATTTTATTACAATTCCAAAATGGTATAACACTTACTTGAAAAATTCTTACTAGGATTATGTAAAAATAATTTTCGGGAACAATACCCCTGCAGAACAAAACATACCAATAACAATGAAACCAAACAAAACAAGTTTAAACAAGTTTGGTGAGTGAGAGAGACAGGAGATACATTAAGAAAGAGAAAAAGTAGGTAGGCCATCTCTGGTTAGTCAAATATGTAGTCGGTCAGTACATTACGATCTCTCGTTTACTGCGCATCCTTTGTATTCGTTTGTGTTCATTTTGTACTAACAACTTTGCTTCGCTTTCTGGACTTGATTATTTCTTTGTGATTTGGACATTGTTTGTGATTTCTTCCAACGACCCGGCTTTCTCAAGGACTAAAGTGTACGATACTGTACCACCCTGCCACCCGGCGCACGTACACTGCGCAAGAATATGCGAACATGCATCTCATTTACGGCGAATGTAGATGTAATGCCGGTGCTGCAGCAAGACTCTACCGAGAAAGATATCCGAACGCCGCACGTCACCCGGATAGCCGTGTTTTCGTCAATATCCACCGACTATTGTCTGAGGGTCGATTTCCACATCAAGCGGTTAATGAAGGCAGACCTCGGTTCGATGTCGAAGATGAAGTGCTTCAAGCCGTTGCAGACGATCCGAATACTTCAGTTCGGGCAATTGAAGCAAGTACATGTATACCAAAAAGTACTGCTCATCGCATATTGAAAGCTGAGAAGTTTCACCCGTACCACGTGCAACGCGTACAGGGTCTGTTACCACGCGATTATCCTGCGAGACTGGCATTTTGTCGTAGGATGTTGCGCATGCATAGGGAGGACCCTCAATTTTTTAATAAAATATTGTGGTCCGACGAGTCTACTTTTAAAAAGGACGGATACATGAATCTACACAATTTACAAGAGTGGCACGTAGAAAATCCCCACCTACTTAGAGAAGATCGGTCCCAATATCGTTTTAAAGTGAACATGTGGACCGGAATACTAAATGGTAAAGTAATAGGACCCTTTGAGCTACCTGAGGCACTGACTGGCGCGGCGTACTTAAACTTCTTACAAAACGATTTACCAAATCTATTGGAAGATGTGCCGCTAGAAACAATGAGGAATATGTGGTTCCAGCATGATGGGTGCCCAGCACATTATGCACGTCCTGTAAGGGATTTCCTAGACGAAGAATACCCTGGTAGGTGGATGGGAAGGGCCGGTGCTATAGCGTGGCCAGCTCGTTCACCGGATTTAAACCCGTTAGACTTCTTTTACTGGGGTGCTATAAAAGAAAAAGTTTATGGAAAACCCATCACGGACTTGGCTGACTTGAGGGCGAGGATCACAGAGGCCGCGGAATCAATCAACAATAGAAGATTTGCTCGCCATATCTCCCGCTCATTTTTAAAACGATGTAGGGCGTGTATTTATGTTGGTGGTAGACATTTCGAGCATTTTATTTAAATAAATAATTACATTTTTTTTTTGAGTTTCATTTAAAACCATTGCAATAAAATTACCTATCTTTTTAAGTTTTAAGAAACAGAATAAACATTTAAAAATGTATTCGCGTACGAATTTGAGACTATTGTTTTATTGGTATGTTTTGTTCTACAGGGGTATTGTTCCCGAAAATTATTTTTACATATCCTAGTAAGAATTTTTCAAGTAGGTGTTATACCATTTTGGAATTGTAATAAAATTACCTATGTTTTTAAGTTACTCGCCGGAGTTGCATAGTACTTTTTTTTTTTCAGTACACTTGGAGGAAGTTGAGTGAAATCGTAATTACTAAGTCCTTGACTGGACATGAACTTAATTTTCTTTAAAATATTGCTTAGATATGTATTGTTTTTTTTGTTTCAATTTGAAAAAGGGTTATTGACGATAACATAACAGCATTTTTTTTTAATTATACCAATATTTGTAGATCATCGGGAGCAAAGTCGCCCCAAAAGGGGTAAAATTTATAGTTAAAAAAAAATGCCTTTTATTCTTTTAATTCCCAGAGGGGATTTTTTATTCTGGTGACCCTTGTGACCTCCCCTATCACCCCTCTTCCTAGCTACGTAACCTTTTGGGACACCCTGTATATGTGTGACACATTTCATTTCGTCCGCGCAATTTTCGTAAAAAGAGGTACAAAGTATTAATATATAATGCTATACGTAAAAGTATTAATGCTATACGTAAAAGTATTAATGCTATACGTATAAGTATTAATATATAATGCTTCACGTATTAAACACTACATAGTATAAAACAAAGTCGCTTGCCGCTGTCTGTCCGTCCCTATGTATGCTCAGATTTTGTCGCTAGTATAATATAGGTAAAGGATATAAAACAACAAGATCTACTAACTGAAGAAGTTGTCAAGTCACAATTACTGCTATGACAAATAATCAGCCATTCAGTTAATTAAAATCCCGGTCCTAAAATATCCTTGTATCCCTAAATGAACACTATCCTATCCTATGTCACCCCATCCTATCCAACAGAGGGCTCATCGGCGAGCTCGGCCTGTTCTTGGTGCGAGATGAGCGAGGTGGCAGCGGAGCTAAGCGAGTTAGGAGCGAGTGTTCGGCGACGCGCACGCCGTTCCGCTCCGTACCGCAGGCGTCCGAGAGCTCGGCCTCGACGATAGCTGTATCTTACTTCACTACCTGACACTCCTGCCCTCATCCCGGATAAGAATCACTTTAGTATGAACTTAGGGCCGATTTTTCAATCGTTAGTTAAAAGTTGTCGGAGGAATCAATTTTAATTTTGACAGAACGTCGATACAAAATCTGTCATAATTTTAAATTCAATCTGATAATATTTTTATTTGACGATTGAAAAATTGGACTTTAGATAAATGATTGGTTTCGCGCACTCGAACAGATACCGCGCTCGTTTAAAAACTAGCTCCATAAATGCGGCAACTCATTATTGTAGTGTGTTTAAGACAGTGTACCGATGATATATGATTCCGATCCTTCTTATTGCGTGTAGTTTTATTTTTACACAGTTCAACTACGCACAACCTGGCATATTACTTCTATTATAACTAAATATTAATTAAACTTTTGACCAGCGTGACTGGCTCGATAAGCCGATTTCGGCGTACTATTTTTTGCCTCATTTGTCAATTACGAAGGCGGTATCTAGTCGAGCGCGCCAGTCCTATAATTTATCTAAGAGTATGAATAATTCTTATTTTATTTATATAAAACTAAAGATAGTAATAAAGTATTATGTTTTATTCAATTTTTGTGTAAAACAGCGAGCTCGCCGATCTGAGTCCCTAGTGAAAATGTTGCGTGTTAGTCATTTTATAATTTAATACTAATGAAAACAATCATAGTTTTAAGGGGAAACATTCTCACTTTAGATATTTCGCAGCTTTAATGTAATAGTGACACAAAACCAAATGTGTAACTTAACGATAATGCATTTTAGTCACATGATATTACGGATCAATTTGTGTTGAATCATAACCTTATTTTGTGTCACTATTACATTAAAGCTGCGAATTTTAACGGACCATTTGACAGAATATAAATTAACCTTTCTTAACTCTTAAATTAATACATTATTTATTTTGCGAATGTTAAAGGTTTATTAATTAGTAGGTCAAAAAGTTTGTTCTTATTTGCTGTCTACATTTTATACTATACATTGTATTTAGATTCGTTGGTCAACTACTGCAAATAACCATATACCCGCTATTGCTTTTAAAATTCGCAAAATAAATAATATATCAATATAACAGACAAAAATTCTTAAAGTGCGAATGTTGCACCATGTACTATAAAACAATAAAGCACTATGTCCTCCGATCGGCGTTTATTTATGATATGGCACGAATAGAATAATAATGATTAGTAGTTTCAATGACATTCGGTTACATGCTGGAGTCCAGTAGTATCGGAGGACGTCCAGCAGCTGGACCATAAACAAAAATATAATCTCATGAAAAATTCAAAATTTTCCGTAATTTAAAAAATGTTTCTACGTTCGTATCGTGCATACAGTTCTACGTGCATATTTAAAACTTATTTCCCACATGTTTTTAATAAACATTCCATATATCTATACTAATATTATAAAGCTGCAGAGTTTGTTTGTTTGTTTGTTTGTTTGTTTGTTTGAACGCGCTAATCTCAGGGACTACTGGTCCGATTTAAAAAATTCTTTCAGTGTTGGATAGTCCATTTATCGAGGAAGGTTATAGGCTATATTTTATTTTCAAAAAAGTTGGGGATCCGTAAGAAAATTGCGTTTTTGTAACCCAAGGTGTAAAAGCGAAAACCTATTTATGCGTGCGCTGCAAAAACTATTGACAATAGAACAAAATGATGTACTACGGGTTTTTAGGTCTCATTAAGATCTACAAAAAAGTCCGCGAGAGCATATATCTAACTATCATAGTTTAGTCACAATAACCGCTTTTATGTTCATAAAAAAATATTAAATCGTCTGAAGAAAGAAACTACGTTAAATGTATATCGTTATATTAATCCTTATCCAAATTAAGCATAATGTTATTAAGGGTATTTATGTAGAAGTAAAATACTTTTTGTTTTAATCCAATCGGACATTTCGTTGAGAAATTATCACGAGTATAAAAACGCAAGGAATTGGTACCTAATAAAGAGTTATTTGCCGTAATAGATAAAGCTGAAGAGTTTGTTTGCTTGAACGCGCTAATCTCAGCAACTATAACTGGTCCGATTTGAAAAATTCTTTCAATGTTAGATAGCCCATTTATCGAGGCTATATTTTATTACAAAGTTTTTATGGGAACGGGAGTTACGCGGGTGAAACCGCGCGCGGAAAGCTAGTCAATTATATCAGGTTATCAGATTTCATAACCTTTTAATTTAATTGCTTTTTTTATTTGATTATAACTCGAATTGTATATCTCTAGGAGAGAACGACATAGAAGCAATGACCGGCAACAGCGGCGCGGACATCCTGCGTCGGCTGGTGGTGGCGGTGGCGGGGCGGGGCGTGACGCCGGCGGGGTCCGACGGGCCCCCCGCGCCCGCGCCCCCCGGCCCCCGCGACTACGACCCGCAGCTGTCCACTGCGGCACACACCGACATGTTGCTGTTGAACCTTATGCGTATGAATGGACTCACTCCGAAACATTCCAGACAAGGTATGATAGTATACTAAAATATTATTAAAAATAATAACTCAAATATTTGATAAAATGTTATTCATTCCAGATGAAATGATACTCAACTATTGTTTTAACTATTTGTAAGTGCCTGTAATAGGTTTACAGACGTAAAAATATAAATTATTATTTATTTATTACAGTCATTTTCTTCAGGTTATATCGGACCGTTCACTAAGTGAATGATTCATTATTCGTTTTTTAAAAATTAAAATTTATGTCAAATACATTTTTATAAATATTTTTTCTCTGTATGGGCATTTATTTTATATATTCTTTATTGCACACGGTAAATATATAACAAAGATTTTATACAACGGAAACAACATGTACAAAGGCGAGCTTATTCAATAATGAATTTTCTTTCAGCAAACCTTATGAAAGATGCATTTGATTAAAAGTGTATTTTAAGTAAAATTTATTCATCTGATAATTTTATATGACCATTGAAAGATTGGCTAACTTGAGAGAGTTTTATCTAAGTGTGTGATCCAAATGAAATGTCAAAACTCTTTTTATATAATTTATTTATTTTTGAAAAATGCCTTTTTAAACTGAACATTTTCTTAATGGTAATAGTAGCTGTAAGTTTTCCTAAATTTTAAAATAAAAATAAAAAATAAATAAATGAAATGGTTTAGCAGTAAGTGTTTATCGTGATACAGGAGGCAAACGTCAGTGGAGTGCGGGGGAGCCGTCCCCCGCGCGGCGCGTGAGTCCCAGCGGCCGCACCACGCGTCGCTCGTCCGCGTCGCTGGGCGGCGCGCGCAGCCGGCGCCCGCCGCTGTCGCCCGGGCAGCTGCGACAGCGCGACCGACCCGACCGACCGCACGACACGCAAGGTGAGATATATATATATAGTGAGTCCCAGCGGCCGCACCACGCGTCGCTCGTCCGCGTCGCTGGGCGGCGCGCGCAGCCGGCGCCCGCCGCTGTCGCCCGGGCAGCTGCGACAGCGCGACCGACCCGACCGACCGCACGACACGCAAGGTGAGATATATATATATAGTGAGTCCCAGCGGCCGCACCACGCGTCGCTCGTCCGCGTCGCTGGGCGGCGCGCGCAGCCGGCGCCCGCCGCTGTCGCCCGGGCAGCTGCGACAGCGCGACCGACCCGACCGACCGCACGACACGCAAGGTGAGATATATATATATAGTGAGTCCCAGCGGCCGCACCACGCGTCGCTCGTCCGCGTCGCTGGGCGGCGCGCGCAGCCGGCGCCCGCCGCTGTCGCCCGGGCAGCTGCGACAGCGCGACCGACCCGACCGACCGCACGACACGCAAGGTGAGATATATATATATAGTGAGTCCCAGCGGCCGCACCACGCGTCGCTCGTCCGCGTCGCTGGGCGGCGCGCGCAGCCGGCGCCCGCCGCTGTCGCCCGGGCAGCTGCGACAGCGCGACCGACCCGACCGACCGCACGACACGCAAGGTGAGATATATATATATAGTGAGTCCCAGCGGCCGCACCACGCGTCGCTCGTCCGCGTCGCTGGGCGGCGCGCGCAGCCGGCGCCCGCCGCTGTCGCCCGGGCAGCTGCGACAGCGCGACCGACCCGACCGACCGCACGACACGCAAGGTGAGATGGTTTTTTTTTCCGACGGACGGTTGTTGCCCCGAGGATTTTGCTATTTCACCGGGCATAAAGGTGAGCAGAGCGCTAGCCTAGATAAAAGGTTTAAACACTACAAACTAAGCAACCTGCTGTGTATTGTGGCTTTTAGTTTTTTAGGGGAGTTTTTTAAACTGTGTCAAGGTGGCCTTTTTTTTTTGTCTGGGGGGAGGAAACGTCGCGGCAACGTTGCCGCGCTGGCGGTGCTGAAAGCTATAAGCTTGAACCTTATTTTTAGACTGTTGATTAAGAAAGAAAATACATTAAATGACTTGGACCTCGGCTCAGGGCGGTCGCTGACGGGGGGATTGAGGCTTTAAGTTTTTTGAGGCGAGTTTTGTGCAACTGTCGCTCTACTTTACAGTTCGCGGCCTCTCGGAATTCGGGTCAACGAGGGCATCGGAAGGTGGTATATATTATAGATGCGACCAAGGAACGTACTTATTATTAAAAAATATATATGTTTCCTCCATCTTCTACGTAAACAAAGATACCAGCTAAAGTTAGTTTAGTAAGCCCAAAGTAATGATTCCACGCGGGAAAAAGCTAGTCGACTACAATAGATCCCACATTCCGCAGGTCTCCCGCTGGGCGCGTCGTCCCGCGACTCGCCCGAGCTGGGCGAGTGGGGCGCCGGGGCTGACGTGGACGACGTGGACGCCGTCCTCGATTACAACGTAAATAACGATGTTCACATTAATGTAATGTCTTTATGTTTTGTTCTATTCACTTGCAATCTATGCAGCTATAACTGATGTTTTCCAGCTTCTTATTTAAAAAAAAAGAAGTACGAAGAAGACGATATTTGATATAATGTATTTTTCTAAATTGCGTATTCTATGTATTATTTTCTCACTTTCTTTTTTAAATACTTTAGTCTTTATGATGTTTCAAATAGTATACCAGAGACATTGCGCACATAAAGGGCCACAATTTCATCAGGAATCAGAATTTAATATTTCTGTAAAAAGGAATTATTAACATGATATTTTGAATGTATACATAACGTCGATTTTAGATGCGCTTATTATTTTTATTAGTAAAAACTAAGTTTCTATAACCCGATTATTTGTTTGTCGTTTTCCAGGACACGCTGTTCGACATGCTGCTAAACAGCCTGTCTCTAGAAGGCGGAGGGCTCGGGCTGGAAGGCAGGCCCGCCACCCCGCCCGTGCAGCCGTGGGGACCCGCGCCCCCCGCGCCGCCGGCCCCGCCCGCCCCCCCCGCGCCCCCGCACTGACCGTACCGCCGCGAGTACCACCACTGAGCCCACACACCCGAGCAGAGGCACTACCACCTCCTACACGGGAACTGAATCTAGAACGGTTCCTATTGTGCACACCCGCCAGAATACCCGACTTTTTTTAAATCTATCCTTCACACCTGTTGCTGGAGTGAAAAAAAAAAAAAAAACAGGAGTTCTGTTCGACTTTTTAGACATCAATCCTGCTGAAATTGTATTGGAAGTCTTGAGAAAAACTGCTCCGACGAAAAAAAACGAGTGTTAGGTTCACTCGTTTTTTTTCGTCGGAGCAGTTCTTCCTTGAAATGCTTCACTAACTGGAGTTTAAGATGAGCCTTTCCTGCGGAATGAATGGAATGATAGCGGTTTCCTGATAGCATTTGGAGATGGAGTCCTAATTTGTGTTCTAACCGATGAATGGTCCCTTGACATAACCCCAAATTACATTCTCTAGAGATGAAAAAAAATGATGTTGTTTTATGCGTCACGATGAATATCCAAGTAGTAGATAAAGTGCGTGAGATCCATCAACTTTTTATTTCCGCCATATATAACTTTTAAAATGTTATTATGTTTTGGATTTGAAGTTTCCAAATAATATTACAGTTTTAAATGGATAGAGTTCTTGATAACTATCACCACATTATTTAAATAATTTCAAATGCAGATTTAAAAAGTCATGGCGAGGAAACGTAATAACTGATGTGTGCCCTTTATTGTAAAGTGTGACTGGCACCGAACAGTTATCCCCGGGTGCGAACGCATCAGGCGCGGTGCTCCCTTGGACATTAATTACTTTACCCATTACATTTATGTGTCGTCCTTGTTGAGTGTGTGTCCGAGACGTGACGTCATACCGGGCGTTAGGACTCGAAATTTAAACGATCTCTTATTATATTTATTTTTTTAGTCATTGTTAACTTGTATCAGTACAATTGTAATTGGGTTTTAACCCTCTAATTATTATTATTAAAGTGCTATTTTTTGTTCTATGATATTGATATTATATTTTTTATAATTAAATTAGAATTCACCATTTAGTATTATTGGTCTCGAGGCGATTGTTCTTATTGCATTTAGTTTAAATTGTTGTTGAAGCGTGTATGGATTCACATTTAATGTCTAGAATACTTGCAATATGAAATAGCTTGCTTGTATTGGAAATAGAGTTAAACTTAGCAGGTTTGTGTAGAGCTTATCGATGTCAGATTTTATTATATTACGGATTATTGCAAATTTATAATAGCAAATACTGAATGTCGTTTTGAAATATTCTCAAGTTGATAACTATATTGATATTTATTCCGAGATCTTGTATGCTAATCGGGAGACATAAAGTTTGTTTTCTCAGTACACCAAATAAGAAGAGAGACTTGAAATGACTGTTAAATGTATCGAATGTATGTATATTGAAGACTGCTCTCCCGGCCGGTATTCAATCGTTGCCGGTACTATTTCTTTACAAAGCTTGATTCATGTCTTTAGTTCAAATCGATGTTTCATGTGATTGTATCGATCTCCCGCTACACCGGGCGTAGTTGTCAGTGTAAGTATTTAATCTATAGCTTTGTAGATCTATTGACATGACTGAATAGTTCAAAGAGTGTGATTCACGTAAGGTTATGAGGGTCGAGTATCGAGTAGTGTAAGACACCTTTATGTATTACATCAGAATTGTTGACAAAATTATATGAAAGTAGTAAATGAGAATAATAGTATTAATATTTGATTATAATACTCAATGTATCAGGAAAATGTGGATATTGTAAAGAACTAAGTTATTAAATATAGCAGGCCTTTAAAACTGTTTTTGTAACGGAAGTTCTGAAGGGAATATTCATATTTTCCTGGTACTACTAATATTATCGAATTTTAATGTAATAGTTTAGTCAAAGAGTTAATACAATTTCATGGGTACAACTTAACTTTCTGATTGTCTGAAATAATTTTATAGTATTTTTGATTCCATATAACAAGAAGTTAATGTATTGATGTTATAATTAAAGGCATATAACAATTAAATGTGGTTTCTTTTTCATCCGTTGATACAGACGCCGTTGTATGGTATGGCAACATTAATTATTTTCTTAAAAAGTCACCTTTGCAAGTCTAGCTAATTAAGAGTGTTTCGTTTTATATTCCAGTTTTGATATGACGCAAATACTACAGCTTCATAGACGTAGATTTTTGATTTAGTTAGTTCTGTATTTCTCACCAAGTGTGAATCTTTTGTGTCAATGTCTATCGATATGTTATCCGACAATGTTAATTGGGACAGGTGGATTTATTTATTTCTTTTTCACTGGTACCGCCCGTCCTCCATACTACTATAACAAAAACTGGATCTAACCAAAAATTAATATCAGGTATTCGCTGAGGACAGGATTCGAACCTGCGCGGGTAGAACCCATTGGATTTCAAGTCCAACTCCTTAACCACTCGGACACCTCAGCTACGTATGCTGAGACAAATTTATTTAATGTATTTATTTAAAATCGTTTACTTAAAGTTTAACAATACGGCCTAATTGACAACACCTGTTAGTACTACCTCTATTAAAACACCGTAGTAATGATTCAAATATAATTAATTGGTTCAACATACCGACCAGACCGGTTGTCTCCATCAGGATGGCCGGTCACGATGCGTATTTAGCGTTGAATTTATGCCCAATAATTGCTTCCCTATTGCTTCTATTTGCTTCCTATTCTCAAATAATTGCTTCCATCGTAATCTAGAAGAAAAACGTCATTTTAAGAATGACCGTCCATTCTGATATCAGGTCGGCCGGTCACCGCGTCGTAGTGGCCCTGATAAATAGAATTATTGAAATTACTTCCCATTTGCTTCTCTCAATGTTTTACAATGATAATACTGAAACTATCACAGCAATAAAGATATCGACTAAAGTGCTGTTTATTAATATTTTTAGCGCCTGATAAAAAAATAAAGCAAATCTCATATTTAACATTGCAGTTAAGCTTGAGTAGGCGATAAATCTATAGTATTGTACCGATGGCCTACAGCTAAGTACTGTGTTATTACAAATTAGTGCCTATCGTATTTAGTGACAAAAAAACATAAAAATGTAATAAACACCCGTAAAGATATTATTTTAGTTCTAATGGGAGTGTCTAATGCAGCTGTACAACAATAAAGAATACACAATAAAATAAAAAACATTTTTATTTACCACCAATTGCAGGCACTCGTAAATATTTGTATAGTGGTAACATTATTTATTGTGTATTCTTTATTGTTGTACAGCTGCATTAGACACTCCCATTAGAAATTAAATATTATCTTGACAGGTGTTTATTACATTTGTATGGTTACTTTTGTCACTAAATACGATAGGCACTAATTTTAAATAGCACAGTACTTAGCTGTAGGCCATCGGTACAATACGATAGATTTATCGCCTACTCAAGCTTAACTGCAATGTTAAATATGAGATTTGCTTTATTTTTTTATCAGGCGCTAAAAATATTAATAAACAGCACTTTAGTCGATATCTTTATTGCCGTGATAGTTTCAGTATTATCGTTGTAAAACATTGAGAGAAGCAAATGGGAAGTAATTAATGGCCACTGTGAGTTTCAATAATTATATTTATCAGGGCCACTACGACGCGGTGACCGGCCGACCTGATATCAGAATGGACGGTCACCCTTAAAATGACGTTTTTCTTCTAGATTACGATGGAAGCAATTATTTGAGAATAGGAAGCAAATAGAAGCAATAGGGAAGCAATTATTGGGCATAAATTCAACGCTAAATACGCCTCGTGACCGGCCATCCTGATGCAGACGACCGGTTAAAGGTTAATTTTTTTATACATGACATTTAATATACCAGTTTTTTTACTGTGCGAAAGTTTAACTTTATTTTCTATGTATTTATGTTAGCGTACGACTCATATTTAATTATAGTTAATCGGTGTCCGGTAAAAATGTCAATAGTAGCTTCTACGACGTCTTTAATATAAAAAAGTTATAAATAGGAGTCTAAACCTTGGCTATACTTATTATCATGCTGATAGCTTTAAAAAAATCTATTTTTGCTGCACCGATGGCTCAGTTTTTATGGTAATTACTTCTGATATCTAGTATTCTGGGTTCGATGCATATTCGAGACAATGATAATTATTCCGACACTGGGTGTGATTTGTGTCCATGAATTGCGTGTTTGTAAAGTCTTCCGTGACAAGGATTTATTTCCCTAGACAGGAAGTAGATAAAAAAAATAATCTAATATAAAATAATAAATTAAAATTATTTTTGCTACATACCCTTAATAATATTTAATCATGTTTGAAGTTATCCTAAAATATAACGCTGGTCGCCTTATCACAAAGGCCACACCGGAAAAACTGAAATGAATTATATTATAATTTTTAGTTTTCCGGCCAAATAAGCGCGGGAAAAAGTAGCGCGTCAAGTACCGGTAAAAAAAACGTTGAGAAAAAACATGGTGCACGTTATAAAACTGTGCCGATTTTTTAAATTTAAATGTTTTGCTGTTATATAATTTTAGTCTATTGTCGTGAAATAGATTACATAAAAATACAACAGTTACTTCAGGTATGTACATAATATATTCATATTATTTTCGAAAATAATATTTAAAAAAAAATTAAATAAATATAAACTATTATACTATTAACTATATTATTCTTAAGCATTTCATGCAGATTATTTTACCCCTACACTATATACTTTAAATGAATAACTTAGAAGTTATCGCAAAATAACAGCGCGTGTTTTAGGTAGGCCGAATGCGATTATGCGCGCTCGATCCTTAAGAATTATAGGGCAAATTTTTTGTTTTGTGTTCGTTGTAACTATGATGGATATATACTTGAATACCTATTTATTTAGTGTTTGTTGTATTGTTAGTCCTGAAGAGTATAGGTATTTCATACGATAAAAGTATACCCACCTACTTATTTCACTGAGTTTTAGTAGGTACCTATATTAATTTGTTTCTGTTTGTTTTGACCAAATTTCGCCCGTTTGTTAGAGGCTTAAAGACATTATGTAGTATAAGTATCAGTATTGTACCCGTGCGAAGCCGGGGCGGATCGCTAGTATTTTATAAACAAATGAATGAGGCACGAAAAATATTTAAGGGGCGCGTTAAGTGGTGCCAAAAAAATCAGGATCAGATCAAGATGGACATAATAGCTAAACAGAGGGCAACAAATAACTTTAGTAAATTCTGGAAATCCACAAATAGTCTAAATACTCGGCCTGGTCTACCGGTAAGCGTTGGAGGGAAAGGAGATCCAGAGGGGATTGCTAACATGTTTAGGGAATTGTTTGAGGTGCAGTCTCCCCTTGGTCCCTCAGTTGTGATGTCGGGTGCTGGATCCGCCAGTCCGGGGGTGCAACCATTAATTAATGTTACAGCTCAACAAGTTAGAAACGTAATTAGAAATATGAATAGAGGTAAATCCCCCGGGCATGACGGACTCAGCATCGAACATTTTAAATATGCGGGGGTCCATCTACCGAGGGTCCTGTCTCTATTGTACACAATGTGTATTAGTCATGCCTATCTGCCTGCTGAGTTTATGAGGACAATAGAAGTGCCTATTGTAAAAAATCGAACAGGTGACATCTCTGATAAAAGTAACTATCGTCCTGTCTCTCTCGCAACTACAATTGCTAAAATATTGGACAGTATTCTTGATTCATGCTTAAAAGAATATCTGCATATGCACGATGCACAGTTTGGTTTTCAGTCCAAATTGTCGACAGAGAGTGCTATCTTCAGTCTCAAGAATACTGTCCAATACTATACTGACCGCAGAACTACGGTGTATGCCTGTTTCCTGGATCTCCCCAGAGCCTTCGACCTAGTGTCATGTGATGTGCTCTGGAGAAAGCTAGGGGACAGGAATATACCACCTGGAGTTCTCAGAATTATGCAGTATTGGTATGAAAACCAAACAAATATTGTGAAATGGTCAACAACATTCTCTGATCCATTTAGGTTGGAGTGCGGTGTGAGACAGGGGGGTCTGACGTCTCCTAGACTCTTCAACCTATATGTGAATGATCTTCTGGTCGGGCTCAGTAGCATGCGAGTCGGTTGCCGAGTGGGTGGTGTTACCATTAATAATATAAGTTACGCGGACGACATGGTGCTGCTGGGTCCGACTGCGGGATCGATTAAAGAGATGTTGAGAGTATGCGAGAACTATGTAGCTACACACGGCCTGGTTTATAATGTAAAAAAGAGTGAATACATGGTTTTTAAGGCCGCTGGTAAGGCCCCAGACAGTGTATCAAGTTTTACTCTGAATGGCTTGAGTATAAGGCGAGTAAATAATTTTAAGTACCTGGGGCACATACTTACCGACGACCTTAAGGACAATGTGGACATAGAGAGAGAACGCAGGGCACTGGCGGTCAGAGGGAATATGTTGGCGCGCAGGTTCTACCGTTGTTCTAATCAGGTTATGTACACGGGGAGTCTGTGGGTCAGCTTTACCAAAAGATCGCTGGAGGTCCAATATAATAATGTTTTCAGAATGCTGTTGGGTCTGCCCCGTTTTTGTAGCGCATCTGAGATGTTTTCGCTGAATCGAACTAACGACTTTTATGCGGTCATTCGAATAAAAATCTCTTCTTTAATAACAAGACTGCGGGACAGTGACAACAGTATTTTGAGGACAGTGGCGGAGAACATCTACTCTCCTATTCTGAGACGTTTTGTGGGGGTGATGAACGAGTGAAGTCGTTTACTTTCGCTTGTGTGTCGCCCACATGAAGCGATCTCAAGTAAATATGTTGTTATTTATTACACAGGTCAACCAAATTTTACTTTTTTCATGTTGCAGAACTTCTAATCAAATTTTTGTATTAATCAGTGTTACTTAAAATCTGTTCCTTAACTTAATATATTAGATTGATAGTCCAACAACCGAATTTTTTAATTCAATTTACAAAAAGTTTCTAAGATTTTCTAATGCAAAGATATTAAAGATTTAGTTGGTCTTTATTTTTTTCATACATTTCAATAGAGTCATTTTGTATGGAGCTTTTACTGATGGCACTCAAATGTTAATATTTTCATAAAATAACATTACAGCAACAAAATCATAAATGTTAATTGGAATTCACAAAAGCTACTTACAAAATTAGTCATTATACAATTTTACTAATAGACTTAAGTATCAGTCTTTTTACCTATGTTAAAAAAAGGCTTAAATGCCATTTTTCTACTTCCGTAAAATGCTGTAACTTTGCCTGAATTTTGACGTTTTTTGTTCGTATCTCTGAACCTATTTATTATTACGGCTTCTAAAGACTTTCAGATGGAAAACAAACCTTATGCCTTGCCAGGTAGAACTCAAATCTATTCAAATCATGTCTTTTTTCAAAATTACAAACACTCAAAGTCGTAGGCAAAGCTGTAGGTAAAAAACACAACTTTGCCTAGAAGGATATCTCAATAAATATATTGTTGATCTTTTTAGTATTTTTTTTCCGTGTACATGAGACACCGTCCTTGTCCCGGAAAGTTATATCATTACCCTGAAGGTAATGTATATGTTTTTACTGCTGATAGGCAATGTTGTAGCAGGTACCACAAACTTTTCATACAAAAATGTTGATGACTCTAGGGTTGTCCAAAAAATAATAGGGATTATTTTGTTAAAATTTTATTTACTTTTTTTTAAAATAAAACAAAATGCTACTTATGAGCAAAAATCACAAATTTAATATTTTTTTAGCAATACTGACTCATAATTATTAGTAAAAACAAAGACTTAACTCAGTAGTTGTAAACTATAATGGGCAAGTCTAAAAGCGTATGAGGACAACCAAATTCTGCTGTAATATTCACTATAATCTGCGATGTGGGCATCTTCCTCAGTTGTCAACTCTGTAGGGCGACCAAATGGTTTAGCATCGAGCTCCTAGTTTTCTCCTTCTTCGTGTATTATTCGGCATTTTTTCATATAACTGCAATAGAATTAAGACTTACTTAAATACAAAATCACTCTTGCGTATCGATTTGACCGGCTTCTAAGATGTGTAAATTTCATGCAAATATGACATGTACATGTCTAAAAATATATCATTATTAAAATCCAACTAGTGACAACCCTAGACCCAGGCAAAGTTGTGTCACTCAAGATCTCAAAACAGTGCATAACATTGCCTGCTAAGTTATTTTAATGAAATCGTGTCCTTTTAATAAAAATATCAAGCAATACGGAAAGTAGATAGTATTTTCTTACCCTGGGATTTAATAGCTGCACGAACATGAAAACACCTTTTCTTTAGCTAAAACTTCAAAAGTTATATGACACTAGAAATTTTCACCCACTTGCACCGGTGTTTGTCGCACAACTGACAGAGTAACAATGAAGTTACCATTACAAAACAATAAAAATATGTTGCCCAAATAATGTAAAGTCATTACCAAATGGTAAAAAATTCAAAAAAACCAAGAAAACGCGAAATATCTTAATTTAAACGAAATAGGCAAACTTGGGCTTAGTTGGCAAAGTTGCAGCGTTTTACGGTTTTTATTGTCGAATATCTCTAAAATTAGAGCTGACAGAATATTTTTTTGTGATGAAACAATATCCATCATTCTCTGAGATGACAAATAAATGTGTGTTTTTCTGTGCAACAAAAACCTTGTTGACCTGTGTTATTATTACTTTACTAACATTAGTTAAGTATAAGAAATTTACTAACACAGTGGATCTTATGTTGTCCGAAATAAAGCATTTATTATTATTATTATTATAAGTCATCGTAGAACCGCAAAATGTGAATGTTTTATTATTATTAAAAGTAAGTAGAAAAATTGCTCTAATCGCTGTGATCGTTACTTAATCCTTTCCATTTACCATGTCCGATATTGAAGTTATACAAGAGTGATCTATCTAACATTTGAGACTGAGTTTCCTTCGAAGGCCAAGTATCACTTTGGTGATGTCTATTCTTCACTAACTACACAGGTAATCCAGTAAATACCTAATTGAAGCCAAGTAGGTATCGTTAACGTTAAGAAAAATAAAATAAAAAACAGTTGAGTTGACAATCTCCTGTTGAAGTCGGTTGAAAGTTTGGTTTAAATATCATAAGGTTGTCATTAATTAATAAAAACCTTTTTTCAAAAATGATAGGTTGTTGCATCTTTCATCCGCAGGACAACATCAACAATTACAAAAATTTCATCGTTCATCGTTTATCTACCTAGGTAGGTACTAAGTACATAATTATGTCACCTAACGATAAATAGGTTTTTTTTTTAAATAGGCCTAAAAATAAGGAAGAGATCGCTGAGGACAGGATTCGAACCTGCGCGGGTAGAACCCATTGGATTTCAAGTCCAACTCCTTAACCACTCGGACACCTCAGCCACATGTGTTGTGGCAAATTACATGATCATATACTATAAATTATGTATTACGAACAATAGTGTTTAATTAATTACATTTGTAATATACTATCAATTTTGTATTACGAACAATAGTGTTTAATTAATTACATTTGTAGACACGATTAGGCACTATAACACCTTTATGACGTGTTATAACAATAACACACTTATACTAAGTCGGAGCCCTCAATTTCTTTTAATAGTAGCTTCTTGTGCGTGGTTCACCCTTGTAGCTCCCGTTCTCATGGGAAATATTACATAGTTCTCGTAATTAAATATAGCCCATGTTACTCCTGGATAAAGTAGCTTTCTAATAGCGAAATAATTTATGAAATCGGTCAGTAGGTAGTCCGGAGCTGCGGATCGAAGGAGTGTCCGGAGGGTTTTAGTGGTCCTCTCCTCGTGGTATGAGTTTAGCATACCACGCTATGGTGAGAGCGAGTCCCACATATCTCACCGCCACACATAGGAGTAGGTATTCCAAGCAAAAACCTGGACAAAATTATTTTTTGTATTATTTTCATTTATTGTATAATAAAAGACAATATTTCGTCAAAATTAGGTATGTATTACAAAAATTAAGAAAATTAAATATATTATTGTCAAATATTAAATCTAAGAAACTATACGGCTCTAGTTATTGGATGCCGAATCAATCGGAATTGCTACACTCTTGGTCAGTGAAGTGATCTTCACCATCTTCGTCATCCGTATCTTCACCATCATCGTCATCCGTGCACTCAGAATTAGGTGTAGCTGGCACTAACATATTCAAAGCTTCCTTTGAAAAGGGCTTCCTTTTCTTCTTTAACTGCGTCCTATTGCAGCTGATAAAAGGATCAGATGTTAATAGTAATCTATTTACTATGTCTCTGTTGCAGTCTATCCTGCAAAATTTTCTTGCAAAGTCTGCACGATATTTACGAAAATGTTTATTTCGTGATTTAGCAGCTTCCTCTGATAGCTGCCCGATAGGCAATACAGCCTCCAATATGACTTGTGCGCCATGCGTCAGAATCTTGTGAACTGTAGGTGACATGGGATACCAACCGTACAGTTCAACATAAAGTTGTGCAGTTGCTTGTGCATTGTTTCAAATTTAACTATGTCAACATCATGTCCACTTAATATAACTTCGAGAATAACTTGAAATCATTTTATTAAATCTATGTTGATGTCGGTGATTCGAGAAGAGCACTCTGGGTCTTCAAAAAACTGTTCCCGTATTCAGCTTTAGGAACGTCAACAAGGAGACCCATCTCTTCCCTAAATATTTTTTGGAGTGTTTATTTGGCTTCTTTTATAACCTTTTTATCTTCAGCCGTTCGGGCCTGCCACTTTTTTAAATGTGCTTCTTTGTTATTCTTTGTTGTTTTTTATAAATCTATCATCAGTGCTATGTGCGGCCGTCCATTTTTCTTAAAAACAAGACTTGAAATGTTTAAAGAACGAGCAAGAACACCCCTTTCTCCGGGTGGACACGAATAGAATAGAATAGAATAGAATAGCATTTATTTGCAAATATGGGTAATACATAAAAGGTAGTAGATTTAGATACATCAGAGTTCTGCCATATTTCACCGTTCGGCATGCAAACATTTTTTTAGGTATATAAAATTGTTAAAATTTAAATTCTTATTGATACATTAAATTAATTATGTCATTCTCACCAAATAAAATTATTAAATTACAAATTTCATTAAAATGTCGACTTAATTATTACAATATTAAATATATTATGTCATTCAAATTACATAAAATTATAAAATATCAAATTTTCATTAAAATATCAACTTAATTTTTACATTATACATAAATAATATAACATTCTTAAAAATTTAAAATTGTCGGTAACAGTCTAAATAAGATATAAAATTAAATAATAAAAATAAAAATCTTGGTCCGAAGATAAATAAACAAACAAACATTACGATTCTAAACAGTAAATAAATAATCAATTAATTAAAAATTCGAGGTAGTTTAACAAAATTTGTCCGTTAAAAACTCATTTACACTGTAGTATGCTTTATCTATTAATAATTTGCGAAGTCTACTTTTGAGTTGCACCGTTTTCAAATCTTTCCAAGCACTCGGCAATTTATTGTAAACTACTGGGGCCATGCAATAAATACTTTTGCGCATCATAGTAGTTTGACACGGTACATTAATTAATTTTGAATTGTCACGTCTATTTCTTGGGTATAAATCGGACAAACGTTCAAAACGATGTGGATTGTTCTTCACAAACATAGCCGCTTCAAGAACATAGATACAGGGAAGTGTCAATATGTTGTACTGCTTGAAATATGGCCTGCAACTGTCGGTGGTTTTTAATTTAAACATTGAACGGAGACATCTTTTTTGAGCCTTAAATGCTATTTCTTTATCGGTTGAGTTCGCCCAGAAAATGACACCGTAGCGTAGGTGCGATTCAGCTATACCGTAGTATGCCGCAAGAAGTGTTTTCGTGTCTACTATCGAGGATAATCTATGTAAAGCAAATGCAGATGAACTCAATTTTTTACACAACATGTCGATATGTGCTTTCCAGTTTAAACTGCAGTCTATTTGTAAACCTAAAAATTTGATATCAGTTACTTCATCAATATCGTCATTTTTGTAATGTATGTGAAGGTTAGGCACACAAGGCATACGTTGTCTAAAGTGCATTATTTTAGTCTTACTTAAATTTATATTCAAATTATTTTTATCTAGCCATTTAATTAAATTGTCAATAGTATTATTTATGTCCGTTTCATATGTATTTACATTTCTACATGGGATCGTAATGGTACTATCATCAGCAAACATAGTTAAGGGATGTTCAATGGAAGTGGGCATATCATTAACATATAAAATAAATCCAAACGGACCCACAACGCTTCCCTGTGGAACACCAAATGTAATTTTACGTTCACGGGATCGAGATATCTCTTCATGCCTATTAATTACATTGATGCGACTAATTTCGGTTATCTGTGTTCTATTTTCTAAATATGATTTCATTAACTCGAGCACGTTGCCTCTTATACCGTAGGCTGCCAACTTATTTAATAACGTATTATAATGGACATAATCAAATGCCTGCGTCATATCACAGAATACTGCACATATGCGAAGTCGTTTATCTACATTTCTAATAATCGGAAACAAAAAGTCATAAATTGCCATATCGATGGTTCTATGCTGCCTAAATCCTTTTTGTTCTTCACACAGTACGTTATTCTTTTCAATGAAGTTAGCTAACTGTTTGTAAATGTACTTTTCAAATACCTTTGAGATCACTGGTATGAGTGAGATGGGTCTATAATATTCCATCAATTCCCTATCTACTTTCTTAAATAGAGGTTTAATTATAGATTTTTTTAATGCCTCTGGATATATACCCGTATATATACTGAGGTTGATTAGGTGACTCAGATGACTGCATATCTCGACTGACACTGACTTTAGTATTTTAGTGGCGATCCCATCAACACCAACACTGCCAGTGTTTTTTAATGACATTATTATTCTATGTATGTCGTTTGGTGTGCTGGGAGCCATGAACATTGATTTAGCATTTCTTGATGTAATGGATGCTTTTGGTTTATATTCAGCATCTAATTTTGGATGAATTTTGTCAACAAAATAGTCATTAAAAGCATTAGCGATATCCAAAGGTTTGTGAATAGTTCGATCACCAACTCTTAGTTTCTCAATTTGCTGTTTAGGGATATTGTTATTTGTCCGATTAATTATTTGCCATGTAGTCTTTGATATATTTTTTGATTGTTGTAATTTGTAATTATTCTGTGCTTTCTGTGTAAGATTTATAATTTTATTATATAATTTAGAATAAGTAGCAAATTTCTTTTTATTTTCGTGGTTAGGATTCAATCTAGACTGCCATAAGAGTTTTATTTTTTTCTTACTGCATAATTTAACACCATTTGATAGCCATTTAGGTTTATTAAATGTGTTGATTTTGATTTCCTTGAACGGGAAGCATAAATCGTAAAACAGTTTAAACGTGTTGATAAAATCATTATAGGCCAAATTAGGATCTTCAGTCACATATATCTCCGAAAATTTGAGACTGTTTATACAGTTTTTAAATTTTGCTATATTTTCGTTGCAGTAATCCCTTCTAGTTATATACCAGTATTTTATTCTACATACTGTGGGTACTGGACATTGAAGCAGCTGTGCTGTATGGTCAGACAATGCAAACTCCAAGACATCTGTTATTACAGTTTTTTTAAAATTATGCGCAAAATTATCAATACATGTCTTACTAGCCATTCGAGTCGGTTGTTTAAGAGCAAGTTTTAAGTTGTAATTTAGTAGCATACATTCTAGTGCAACTGAATTTCTATTCGGTTTTAAAATATCGATATTAAAATCGCCTGCAATAACAATGTTCTTATTAATCCGGTTGGATACATCTTTAAGTAACAATTCTAGTTTATTAAAAAAATCATTTATATTTTTAGTATTTGGTACTCTATAGAGACATATGACTATCAATTTATAATGAATTAGCTCAACAGCACAACACTCAAAAACCCCTGGCAAAGATAATCTAGCTATTTGAGGTATTTCTTTCCATTGGTGACAATTATTAATTATAATACATGCTCCCCCTCTCTTTTTGTCTGGTCTACTATAACATGCAGCCAAACTGTAGTTTGGTATACATAGTTGTTTTTCAAGTCCCTTCATGATGAAATGCTCGGTAATACATACTACATCCACATTTATATTTTTATCACAAAGTTCATTTAAGCATACTGTAAGTGCATTTGATTTATTTATCAAACCTGCAATATTTTGGTGTAAAATGCTAATATACTTATTGGAGAAAAAACAATTCTTTTGGCTCATTTATTGTATTATAAGTATTTTCTTCTAAAATTTCCAGTTGAAGGTTGTACAGGTCCTCAAAGATAGTTTTCATAGCGTAGTCTTTTAAAACTCCCGATCTTGTATACATCGAATAATGATAGCTTAGGTTCAAATTAGAGTCTAGGATATATGCGTATTGATGCGTGCAATTGTCTATACATAGCATGTTGTTAAAGATTTCTAGTCGCGAATTATATAAAATATTGAAATTATTGTTAAATTTAAAAGTTGGCAATGTAATAATTATATTTGTATTCTTTATATTCTGCAATGTTTTTTTCATGTATTGTATTATGTCAAAGTAACATTTCGTAGTTTTAAACTCTTCCTCGCCGATCATAATTATACAGAAATCATTCTTAGTATAATATCTGAGTCTTGACTGAATATCATATAAAAGATGCATAATACCTGCTCCCGGAGTAAGATAATGACATATTTGGTATCTGTCCTGAAAATACTCTTCTGCTAAATTTAATATATTCCTGTTAGTTTTATTAGTACTAAAAATAGATAGTTTATTTTTCAATTTATTGTTGTTTGTTTGTGTATTCTTCTTTGTCCCTTTCTCATTCGCAGCTTTCATCGCCATCTGTGGACTGGAATGCGTACTAATATTTTTCTGTCCATCATTAGTTTTATTCAATTTTTCTATCATTGCTAAGGCCGAATCAGTTTGCGTTTCTTTATTTTTACACCCCGCTTGTTTGGAGTGTTTTTTCAGCATTTTCTTAGGTGTTGGAGATTTAGATGTAGTAGCTATTTGCTTATACAGGGTATTTTTACGACTTAAATTTTCAATTTCTTTCTTTAGGTTTGCGTTTTCAAGGCTTAATGAGTCTATTTCTGCATTTGCACCACATAATTTAATTGTGAGCTCCTCAATTTGTTTATTTAATTTACTAACTTGATCAATATCATCATCATCCGATATATCAGGCATACTGCATGTGGTGCCATCTAGTGTAGAATTTGCAACACTATCGTCATCCAGGTTCATATCGGAGGTCGAGCGCGCGCGTACGCGTCTCACGGTGACGTTTTTGGTTCCACTCATAGTTCAGCTATTTGTCGCTAGATGTCTTTTAACTGTAGTCGATAAAACAGTTCTATCTAGGCTTTAGTTCAGCTACTGTCCGAATGAAGCGCTGACGAGATATTTGAATAGTAGATAGGAAAAAACTGTCATTCCTTATTATTCACCATAGTTTTATCACAATAATAAGTATGTAATGTCACTGCTTAGCGATGAACAGAACTTTACTAATGCAAGTGTAATTTCTCGTGGTAATATTTGGTAGAATTGTGTTTAATACTATAACTGTTTATGCACTATCACTTTGTTTATATAACGTTTGTTTACATCCAAACTAAGATTGTTCTTCAAGATAACACTTGCACGATATATTTATTGGTTATTGTTCACTTTAACTCACAATACGTAATTAGTTACTTGCTATTTATAATTAAATCAATTTTATTAAATCCTTCGATACAAAACCCTGTTCCTTCGGTTGTCGAAGGTTGGTCGAAGACAAAGTTAGAAGTTTTTCTTCCAACATTCAATTTTTTTTTTCAATTTTTCTACCTTTAAATTCTTTAAGGATGATATATAATTCCATTCTGGTAAATTTTTTCACTCTTTCCGAGATATCTGTAACAAAGAAATCAAATAATGGTACAACAACCAATTTTGGGAATTTTGACTCGTTTACTTTGATGTACAATAAAATATTAAGGGGTGCGTTGGGGACCGATTTTTTTCTTGAGTTCCCTTACTGAGACCCTAAATTTAATGCACATATTAAAACTCTGACAGGACCATACGCGACACATGAACAAAAACACGAATATGTCTCAAATTTTATTAAAAAATGGGTAGTACACAGTGTCCTCTACTAATGACCATAAAAGATGAAAATATAGATTAAAATAAATGAAATATACTTTAATATGTAATACTAACCTTCCATTTTCTTGTTCAAGTTGTTTTTCTGCAGTTGTTTGCCACAAAATCACGTTTTGACTTAGAAACTGAGTAACACAAAAGAGATTGCCAAGAGTAGAGACGTGTAGTTAATACAACGGCTGTATTCCGACTGACATTGAGGACGGGCGCGCGGACTGGGGTGGGGCAGGTAGGTACCTTTTAATAAACCGGTTATCGCTGGTAAAAAAAAATTTGTTTTGGGTAACATTAGACTAATTTTGCATTTTTCTATTATGTCCGGTTTTTTACCTGTAATACTCCTATGTGCACATAGGAGTATTCCAAGCAAAAACCTGGACAAAATTATTTTTTGTATTATTTTCATTTATTGTATAATAAAAGACAATATTTCGTCAAAATTAGGTATGTATTACAAAAATTAAGAAAATTAAATATATTATTGTCAAATATTAAATCTAAGAAACTATACGGCTCTAGTTATTGGATGCCGAATCAATCGGAATTGCTACACTCTTGGTCAGTGAAGTGATCTTCACCATCTTCGTCATCCGTATCTTCACCATCATCGTCATCCGTGCACTCAGAATTAGGTGTAGCTGGCACTAACATATTCAAAGCTTCCTTTGAAAAGGGCTTCCTTTTCTTCTTTAACTGCGTCCTATTGCAGCTGATAAAAGGATCAGATGTTAATAGTAATCTATTTACTATGTCTCTGTTGCAGTCTATCCTGCAAAATTTTCTTGCAAAGTCTGCACGATATTTACGAAAATGTTTATTTCGTGATTTAGCAGCTTCCTCTGATAGCTGCCCGATAGGCAATACAGCCTCCAATATGACTTGTGCGCCATGCGTCAGAATCTAGTGAACTGTAGGTGACATGGGATACCAACCGTACAGTTCAACATAAAGTTGTGCAGTTGCTTGTGCATTGTTTCAAATTTAACTATGTCAACATCATGTCCACTTAATATAACTTCGAGAATAACTTGAAATCATTTTATTAAATCTATGTTGATGTCGGTGATTCGAGAAGAGCACTCTGGGTCTTCAAAAAACTGTTCCCGTATTCAGCTTTAGGAATGTCAACAAGGAGACCCATCTCTTCCCTAAATATTTTTTGGAGTGTTTATTTGGCTTCTTTTATAACCTTTTTATCTTCAGCCGTTCGGGCCTGCCACTTTTTTAAATGTGCTTCTTTGTTATTCTTTGTTGTTTTTTATAAATCTATCATCAGTGCTATGTGCGGCCGTCCATTTTTCTTAAAAACAAGACTTGAAATGTTTAAAGAACGAGCAAGAACACCCCTTTCTCCGGGTGGACACGAATAGAATAGAATAGAATAGAATAGCATTTATTTGCAAATATGGGTAATACATAAAAGGTAGTAGATTTAGATACATCAGAGTTCTGCCATATTTCACCGTTCGGCATGCAAACATTTTTTTAGGTATATAAAATTGTTAAAATTTAAATTCTTATTGATACATTAAATTAATTATGTCATTCTCACCAAATAAAATTATTAAATTACAAATTTCATTAAAATGTCGACTTAATTATTACTATATTAAATATATTATGTCATTCAAATTACATAAAATTATAAAATATCAAATTTTCATTAAAATATCAACTTAATTTTTACATTATACATAAATAATATAACATTCTTAAAAATTTAAAATTGTCGGTAACAGTCTAAATAAGATATAAAATTAAATAATAAAAATAAAAATCTTGGTCCGAAGATAAATAAACAAACAAACATTACGATTCTAAACAGTAAATAAATAATCAATTAATTAAAAATTCGAGGTAGTTTAACAAAATTTGTCCGTTAAAAACTCATTTACACTGTAGTATGCTTTATCTATTAATAATTTGCGAAGTCTACTTTTGAGTTGCACCGTTTTCAAATCTTTCCAAGCACTCGGCAATTTATTGTAAACTACTGGGGCCATGCAATAAATACTTTTGCGCATCATAGTAGTTTGACACGGTACATTAATTAATTTTGAATTGTCACGTCTATTTCTTGGGTATAAATCGGACAAACGTTCAAAACGATGTGGATTGTTCTTCACAAACATAGCCGCTTCAAGAACATAGATACAGGGAAGTGTCAATATGTTGTACTGCTTGAAATATGGCCTGCAACTGTCGGTGGTTTTTAATTTAAACATTGAACGGAGACATCTTTTTTGAGCCTTAAATGCTATTTCTTTATCGGTTGAGTTCGCCCAGAAAATGACACCGTAGCGTAGGTGCGATTCAGCTATACCGTAGTATGCCGCAAGAAGTGTTTTCGTGTCTACTATCGAGGATAATCTATGTAAAGCAAATGCAGATGAACTCAATTTTTTACACAACATGTCGATATGTGCTTTCCAGTTTAAACTGCAGTCTATTTGTAAACCTAAAAATTTGATATCAGTTACTTCATCAATATCGTCATTTTTGTAATGTATGTGAAGGTTAGGCACACAAGGCATACGTTGTCTAAAGTGCATTATTTTAGTCTTACTTAAATTTATATTCAAATTATTTTTATCTAGCCATTTAATTAAATTGTCAATAGTATTATTTATGTCCGTTTCATATGTATTTACATTTCTACATGGGATCGTAATGGTACTATCATCAGCAAACATAGTTAAGGGATGTTCAATGGAAGTGGGCATATCATTAACATATAAAATAAATCCAAACGGACCCACAACGCTTCCCTGTGGAACACCAAATGTAATTTTACGTTCACGGGATCGAGATATCTCTTCATGCCTATTAATTACATTGATGCGACTAATTTCGGTTATCTGTGTTCTATTTTCTAAATATGATTTCATTAACTCGAGCACGTTGCCTCTTATACCGTAGGCTGCCAACTTATTTAATAACGTATTATAATGGACATAATCAAATGCCTGCGTCATATCACAGAATACTGCACATATGCGAAGTCGTTTATCTACATTTCTAATAATCGGAAACAAAAAGTCATAAATTGCCATATCGATGGTTCTATGCTGCCTAAATCCTTTTTGTTCTTCACACAGTACGTTATTCTTTTCAATGAAGTTAGCTAACTGTTTGTAAATGTACTTTTCAAATACCTTTGAGATCACTGGTATGAGTGAGATGGGTCTATAATATTCCATCAATTCCCTATCTACTTTCTTAAATAGAGGTTTAATTATAGATTTTTTTAATGCCTCTGGATATATACCCGTATATATACTGAGGTTGATTAGGTGACTCAGATGACTGCATATCTCGACTGACACTGACTTTAGTATTTTAGTGGCGATCCCATCAACACCAACACTGCCAGTGTTTTTTAATGACATTATTATTCTATGTATGTCGTTTGGTGTGCTGGGAGCCATGAACATTGATTTAGCATTTCTTGATGTAATGGATGCTTTTGGTTTATATTCAGCATCTAATTTTGGATGAATTTTGTCAACAAAATAGTCATTAAAAGCATTAGCGATATCCAAAGGTTTGTGAATAGTTCGATCACCAACTCTTAGTTTCTCAATTTGCTGTTTAGGGATATTGTTATTTGTCCGATTAATTATTTGCCATGTAGTCTTTGATATATTTTTTGATTGTTGTAATTTGTAATTATTCTGTGCTTTCTGTGTAAGATTTATAATTTTATTATATAATTTAGAATAAGTAGCAAATTTCTTTTTATTTTCGTGGTTAGGATTCAATCTAGACTGCCATAAGAGTTTTATTTTTTTCTTACTGCATAATTTAACACCATTTGATAGCCATTTAGGTTTATTAAATGTGTTGATTTTGATTTCCTTGAACGGGAAGCATAAATCGTAAAACAGTTTAAACGTGTTGATAAAATCATTATAGGCCAAATTAGGATCTTCAGTCACATATATCTCCGAAAATTTGAGACTGTTTATACAGTTTTTAAATTTTGCTATATTTTCGTTGCAGTAATCCCTTCTAGTTATATACCAGTATTTTATTCTACATACTGTGGGTACTGGACATTGAAGCAGCTGTGCTGTATGGTCTGACAATGCAAACTCCAAGACATCTGTTATTACAGTTTTTTTAAAATTATGCGCAAAATTATCAATACATGTCTTACTAGCCATTCGAGTCGGTTGTTTAAGAGCAAGTTTTAAGTTGTAATTTAGTAGCATACATTCTAGTGCAACTGAATTTCTATTCGGTTTTAAAATATCGATATTAAAATCGCCTGCAATAACAATGTTCTTATTAATCCGGTTGGATACATCTTTAAGTAACAATTCTAGTTTATTAAAAAAATCATTTATATTTTTAGTATTTGGTACTCTATAGAGACATATGACTATCAATTTATAATGAATTAGCTCAACAGCACAACACTCAAAAACCCCTGGCAAAGATAATCTAGCTATTTGAGGTATTTCTTTCCATTGGTGACAATTATTAATTATAATACATGCTCCCCCTCTCTTTTTGTCTGGTCTACTATAACATGCAGCCAAACTGTAGTTTGGTATACATAGTTGTTTTTCAAGTCCCTTCATGATGAAATGCTCGGTAATACATACTACATCCACATTTATATTTTTATCACAAAGTTCATTTAAGCATACTGTAAGTGCATTTGATTTATTTATCAAACCTGCAATATTTTGGTGTAAAATGCTAATATACTTATTGGAGAAAAAACAATTCTTTTGGCTCATTTATTGTATTATAAGTATTTTCTTCTAAAATTTCCAGTTGAAGGTTGTACAGGTCCTCAAAGATAGTTTTCATAGCGTAGTCTTTTAAAACTCCCGATCTTGTATACATCGAATAATGATAGCTTAGGTTCAAATTAGAGTCTAGGATATATGCGTATTGATGCGTGCAATTGTCTATACATAGCATGTTGTTAAAGATTTCTAGTCGCGAATTATATAAAATATTGAAATTATTGTTAAATTTAAAAGTTGGCAATGTAATAATTATATTTGTATTCTTTATATTCTGCAATGTTTTTTTCATGTATTGTATTATGTCAAAGTAACATTTCGTAGTTTTAAACTCTTCCTCGCCGATCATAATTATACAGAAATCATTCTTAGTATAATATCTGAGTCTTGACTGAATATCATATAAAAGATGCATAATACCTGCTCCCGGAGTAAGATAATGACATATTTGGTATCTGTCCTGAAAATACTCTTCTGCTAAATTTAATATATTCCTGTTAGTTTTATTAGTACTAAAAATAGATAGTTTATTTTTCAATTTATTGTTGTTTGTTTGTGTATTCTTCTTTGTCCCTTTCTCATTCGCAGCTTTCATCGCCATCTGTGGACTGGAATGCGTACTAATATTTTTCTGTCCATCATTAGTTTTATTCAATTTTTCTATCATTGCTAAGGCCGAATCAGTTTGCGTTTCTTTATTTTTACACCCCGCTTGTTTGGAGTGTTTTTTCAGCATTTTCTTAGGTGTTGGAGATTTAGATGTAGTAGCTATTTGCTTATACAGGGTATTTTTACGACTTAAATTTTCAATTTCTTTCTTTAGGTTTGCGTTTTCAAGGCTTAATGAGTCTATTTCTGCATTTGCACCACATAATTTAATTGTGAGCTCCTCAATTTGTTTATTTAATTTACTAACTTGATCAATATCATCATCATCCGATATATCAGGCATACTGCATGTGGTGCCATCTAGTGTAGAATTTGCAACACTATCGTCATCCAGGTTCATATCGGAGGTCGAGCGCGCGCGTACGCGTCTCACGGTGACGTTTTTGGTTCCACTCATAGTTCAGCTATTTGTCGCTAGATGTCTTTTAACTGTAGTCGATAAAACAGTTCTATCTAGGCTTTAGTTCAGCTACTGTCCGAATGAAGCGCTGACGAGATATTTGAATAGTAGATAGGAAAAAACTGTCATTCCTTATTATTCACCATAGTTTTATCACAATAATAAGTATGTAATGTCACTGCTTAGCGATGAACAGAACTTTACTAATGCAAGTGTAATTTCTCGTGGTAATATTTGGTAGAATTGTGTTTAATACTATAACTGTTTATGCACTATCACTTTGTTTATATAACGTTTGTTTACATCCAAACTAAGATTGTTCTTCAAGATAACACTTGCACGATATATTTATTGGTTATTGTTCACTTTAACTCACAATACGTAATTAGTTACTTGCTATTTATAATTAAATCAATTTTATTAAATCCTTCGATACAAAACCCTGTTCCTTCGGTTGTCGAAGGTTGGTCGAAGACAAAGTTAGAAGTTTTTCTTCCAACATTCAATTTTTTTTTTCAATTTTTCTACCTTTAAATTCTTTAAGGATGATATATAATTCCATTCTGGTAAATTTTTTCACTCTTTCCGAGATATCTGTAACAAAGAAATCAAATAATGGTACAACAACCAATTTTGGGAATTTTGACTCGTTTACTTTGATGTACAATAAAATATTAAGGGGTGCGTTGGGGACCGATTTTTTTCTTGAGTTCCCTTACTGAGACCCTAAATTTAATGCACATATTAAAACTCTGACAGGACCATACGCGACACATGAACAAAAACACGAATATGTCTCAAATTTTATTAAAAAATGGGTAGTAAACAGTGTCCTCTACTAATGACCATAAAAGATGAAAATATAGATTAAAATAAATGAAATATACTTTAATATGTAATACTAACCTTCCATTTTCTTGTTCAAGTTGTTTTTCTGCAGTTGTTTGCCACAAAATCACGTTTTGACTTAGAAACTGAGTAACACAAAAGAGATTGCCAAGAGTAGAGACGTGTAGTTAATACAACGGCTGTATTCCGACTGACATTGAGGACGGGCGCGCGGACTGGGGTGGGGCAGGTAGGTACCTTTTAATAAACCGGTTATCGCTGGTAAAAAAAAATTTGTTTTGGGTAACATTAGACTAATTTTGCATTTTTCTATTATGTCCGGTTTTTTACCTGTAATACTCCTATGTGCGCCAGCGCGCGAATACGCTGCAGCGGGCGGCGGTGGGAATGCGTAAAGGCATTCCCCCCCGGACACAATAAAAAAAATGCTGATATGTCAAACAGACAAACAATTAAATGTTACTAGTTTATATTATTTGTATAGAAACCTTACTAGTAGATAAGGTTCTAATTTCAACATCAGAGTAAATTGGAAATTTACTCTGATACAGATGGTGGTTTAGTGGGTATTCTCTTGTTTTCCATAAACTCATTTGTAATATTATTGTTTGCCATAATGGTCCTCGCTCATAATATTTTCTTGCACTATTATCATTTATACTAATAACGACTTAACAACTCAACAGTGATAACTTTTATTTGCCATAAAATGACTTTCTAATAATAATAATAATAATCATTTATTTGCAGGAATATACAAGTTTTAAAATACATTTGCAGATGGTTTAGCATACATAGTGACATATATTCCGCCTGCTAGACAAGGCATGCAAATTTAGGTAGACTAGAAGTAAAATATTAAGTTATATATAACTTAATATTTTTTTGTTGGGGAAAGGACTATAGTCCTTTCCCCAACAGAAATACTCTTTGAGTGTGTAAAATGTTTTTTCCAATAGCCATTTCTTTAATTGTTTTTGAAACTTAAAGTACGGTAATGATTTAATATTCTTGGGCAAAGCATTATAAATCTTTCCACACATAGAATATGAATTTTTTAAATATAAGGTTGTATTCGGAAATTTTGATAAAACAATTCTGTCTGGATTTCTAGTATTACGACAATTTACATCAGCTCCTTTGTGAAACAAACTATTATGCTGTTTTACAAATTTACATGTTTCAAAAATATACATACATGTCAAAGTTAGAACATTAAGCCTTTTAAATAATGGCTTGCATGATATCCATGGGGCAACACCACACATCGCTCTAATACATTTTTTTTGTGCAATAAATGCTTTATTCATGTTGGTTGAGTTTCCCCATAAAACTAACCCATAACGTAGAATGGATGATACATATCCGTGATATGCAAGTAAAACAGTTTGTTCAGATGAAATTTTCCTAAGTTTGGCAAGCACATATAGGTATCTATTTAGTTTGTTGCTAATCTGATCTACGTGAGCTTTCCAATTTACATTATTATCTATTGTTATACCTAAAAAAGTTGTTTGACTAACTTCTGATATCTGTTGATTGTCGTAAGTAACTTTAATTTTGTCTTTTTTACTATTTGTGCCGAATTGCATATAATTTGTTTTAGTTACATTTATTTTTTCTATAACAACATATATCATAATAATTAGTTTCCATAAATTACACATCTCATTATCGACTCTTGACATAATCAAAATTTGATATAATTATGAAAATAATACATAATATTGTTAGGTCGAAATTAATTATAGTTAATCCTCTCGGACTTAGTAACTAAGCTTAGTTAGTAGACGCCATATGAGGTTTAGTTTTAGGTTTAATTGTCAATAAAAAATCTGTGTCGTATAATCATTTACTAATCAACATAATTCAAGTATAGGTAATATAAAATTTTTATTTTCTTGAAAGCAACATTATTTTAAATTTAGATTGGAGGCCAAAGCTCCAAAATTGCAGGCGCTTGTACTAAATTGTCTTTATTTATATTATGGTGAATAAAAGTTATGGAAAATGGCATTATTGAAAACGAAAATTATAGCAAATACATTTATGGATTTAAATTATTATGCCACTTGATCGATTACGACCAATGGAATTAGTGAAAGTCATTTTATGTCATTTTACAATTATGGCAACTGAAGCGTTATTTCTAAAGAAATTATGGCATATGAAATTATGGTATTTTAAATTATGACAAACATTAGTAAACCGGTTTAGTGGGTACAACACAGTCAGGGAATTTCCACATTTCCACTCCCCACGCATGGTGGGTGGGTTGTTAGTGTAAATGAATGTTGTAGGAGTACGAATACACGTACAAACGTTGCTTTCCTTTTCCTGGTACACGATTGTTATGGAATGTTTGATTAATATGTGTTATGAACCAACGGCTGAATGTGATTTTAAGGCGCAGATATACGATTTTTAATGATTTTAAATTGAACATCACGTCCAAACTTCTAGTCTTATTTCTTTGAAAAAAATATATGTTATACTAGACAACTTTCTTTATAAATTGATATGTGAAAATATGAAATTATATTTTTATAACATAGTGTAATAAACTTGTAAAGCCATGTCTAACGCGGACAAAAAAACGATGATAACGCAAAAACTATCGGGCGTATTTGCATGAAACTTTGACCATCTGAAAGACAATTTAATAACCCATATTTTAGTATACGGCTTTTATTTGTATTGTGTTTGATAAATAAAGGTGGGTTGTTTTTTCGAATAATCTTGGTGCGCGTTGAAGCGGGGCTCTTGCGGGCGACGGGCGGCAGTGCATCGCTGACCACTGTCAAGGGTAGACGCTAACGCTGTGGGAAAACACAACACACTTTTATTCGCTTTTAAGTTTCGCGATAAAAATGGCTGGTAAATCCAAATTATTGAAAAAGAAACGCCTTATAATGGAAAAAAATAGATTACTGAGGTAAGTTTTTTAAGGTTTATTTTAAGGTTTTTCCTGTGCAATCTGTAAACTTAAGTTGTTCCAAATAAACTTTATTTTATTTTATTTTTAATTTATTTTATTAACCTCTATTGAAAGTTAAAATTAGTGTTCCTAAATAAAAATTCAAATAAGTTATACGATTTCATTGTAGTTAACATACTTTTATTTATTTAAAATATTTGTGGTATTTCTGTTTTAGGAGAACACCAAATAATAAAAATTCTCAAGTCGTAAACGCAGAGGCGAGGTGAGTATTGTCATGTCCTATAACCACACTGCATCGTCTTAGGGACAGTCCGGGTTTGTGTTTAAAAAATTACTTGAACATTATCTAATTGACAAAATTGTTGGTTATTCTTGATACGTAAGTAGTATGACCTGGACTGCGAAGATGTAATTTTTTGCGTCTGTCTTACGGATTTACAGTACATCGTGTACTATTATCTTCCTACATTCGCCTAATCCTTTACTTTGATGCCGGTGCCTATAAATACCTAAAAAAACACATTTATTTTGTAGCTTTGGCTGTATACAACAGGAGGAAAAGGCAACTCCAGATATTGAAAATGAGGACATTATTGCTGACAAGTATGTACACCTACCAAGTTTATTATTCCGATTTTAGTGTTATTGAAACAATTATTTATCAGTAGATTTTTGTACTTTCATGCTTCGCCTATATTTACCTAAAAAATACATGTATTTGTTTTTGCACTGGAATTATCCGTCGACGATCAATAAACGAAATCACCTAGGAGTGAATTTGTACCATTAGTACAAATTCACTCCTAGGTGATTTCGTTTTATTGATCATTGTAATTATGTTCCAGTTTTGAAGTAATTGAAACAACATTTACTGACGAGGAATCCTTTCTCATAGAGACAGAAAATGAGGACACGGTCTCTGCCAGGTAAATCATTATTATTATCAATTCAGGACAGTTTGCGCATGTAAATATGTAGTTTGGAAAACTTCTTATTATAAATACTTTTTAGTTAGGGTAATACTTTTTACTTTTTCAATGGAACCTGGCCTAGTCATTTTAATGTTTACAGAAAGTTGTGTGTGTTGCTTCACGATAAAACTGGCTTCTAATGACATGCCATGTATGGGACATGGCATATCATTGTAAGCCGCAACCTAAAGGACGCTTAAACAAACAAAATTAATACATCCCGAGATATAATACCTGTAATGTAATGTAATAATACTTTTGTTCATAGAAAGAAAATCTGATTATGGTGCACAATTCTTAATAAAGTTTATTTTTCAGAAAAAACGAAGGTGTACAAGGGATGCGAATAATAAATATAGCAAAGTTTTTTAAAGACCTTCAAGAAGTATGCTCACATGGGAATATGGACTGTGGTTTGAAATCTGTGGAAATTATATCTGAACGTAAATTAGGGCTAGTTTCTTATTTAAAACTTAAATGCAGTGTATGTAACGAAACGTTTAATATTTGTTGCAATGACCCTGAAATGGACATAAATATTAAAACAGTTGCGGGTGCTGTAGCAATAGGATGTGGCAATTCACAGCTTAATGAATTATTAGCCGCAATGGATTTGCCCCAAATATCCCATAACATATTTTCTAAAAGAATGGACACAGTAAATAAGGTTTGGGAAAAAGAAATTGCCGTTTCTATGAATGAAGCTGCTAATGAAGAACGTCGGTTAGCTATTGAAGACGGCAAAGTGAGTGGAAACGGCATCCCACTTATTGACGTCATTGCAGATGGCTGTTGGGGGAAAAGATCGTACAAAAAAAATTATTCCTCCCTATCAGGCGCAGCTGCGATAATTGGGAAAAGAACAGGAAAAATTCTTTTTATGGCTGTGAAAAATAAATACTGCTGCATATGCGCCCAAGCTGCGAAGAAAAATATAACGCCTAAGGAGCACGAGTGTTATAAAAATTATTCTGGTAAATATTTAATTATTAATTGTTGTAAAACAGAAAAACCAAAATATCTCCATATTTTTTTTTTGAAATAATAACATTATTTTCAGGTTCTTCGACTGGAATGGAGTCAACAATTTTGGTAGAAGGCTTCAAAAATAGCATCCAAATGCACAATTTAATATATGCAAGGTTAATATCAGACGGTGACGCGAATACCTATGCAAAATTATTACAGTCAAGACCTTATAAAAACATAACCATAGAAAAAAATCGAATGTCGTAACCACTTATTAAGAAACCTATGTAATAAGCTACAGGCACTTTCTACTGATACCAAATATTTAATTAAATACAGAAAATACATAACAAAAAAAAGAATTCTGTCTATAAGAAAAGTAATTGTAACTGCTATAAGAAATTATAAAAATTCTGGTAATGTGACTAGTTTGCACAATGATATCATGGTGGCCGCAGAACATGCCTTTGGAATTCACACTACTTGCAAGGCTTACTTTTGTTCGAAGGTGGGAGAAGATGAAAACATAGACAGGGACATATTCACAAACTGTTTGTGGCACAGAATAAAGTTTGTATTAACACATATAGCTGCACACTCCAGAAGCTTAATTGAAGACGTTGACAGCAATATTGTAGAGAGATACCACAGTATTGTTGCAAAGTTTGTAGGGGGTAAACGTGTAAACTTTTCCCAGAAGTACCAATACCATATGCGTTGTAATGCAGCAGCTTTATCTTTCAATACCCATAAACCTCTGTCATTGCTGCAAAAAGCAATTGTAGGCAGAAGTCCGCGGGGTGAATTAAAAAAGTTGGAAGTACGCAAACTAAAACGCTTGCAACTAGCAAAAAAGTATCACAGGATAAAGAAAAGATTGTATGACCATAATACAGAAAGTTCGAAAAATTATGGAGACCAATGTTCAAAACCGGATATGAGTGATGAGATGTTGGAAGAATCAAAAAAAATATTTTTAAATAATTTAGTTGAAACTACAAAAAATCGCAATAAAATAGAAAGGAACACTATATTACAAAGTGGTTCTAGTGAGTGGTTAGAATTAAGGAGACAAATTTTGACTGCTTCCAACTTTGGGCGTGTTATAAAAAGACGCAATGACGTAAGTTGCTGCAATTTAGTCAAAGATATTTTGTACAAACAGTCGATAGGACACGTCCACTCAATAAAACATGGACAAGATAACGAAAATATAGCAAAAGAACAGTTATCTAAACAAGAGAATATTAAAATAGAACCGTGTGGTCTTTTTCTTGATCAAGAAATACCATTTCTAGGCGCATCACCAGACGGTATTATTGATGAAAATACCATTGCTGAAATAAAATGTCCAATTACAGCTTACAAACTAGGGTTGGAAAAAGCTATTGATGAAAAAAAAATATTGTTCTATAAAAAACTGTCAAATGGTAACTATACAATAAACAAGGAACATAATTGGTGGTATCAAATACAGGGGCAACTACACGTAACAGGCAAATATAAATGCATGCTTGGTATTTGGTCTGGAGAAAACTTTCCTGTGAAAACAGAATTGATTTACAAGGATGACACTTTTTGGGACACTAAAATGAAAAATAAATTGATTAAATTTTACACAGACTGCATGCTTCCTGAACTGGTCGATCCAAGACATACAAGGAACATGAAAATAAGGGACCCCTCTTACATAGCTAGTGCTGTACAGGGACGCAAAAGAAAACAGGAAGAGGATAAGGATAATAAAAAAAATCAAAGCAAAAAACGAGCAATGACGATGAAAGATAACATACAAGATAATACAAGCCACCAAAAGACACTTTGTGACACAAACACTCAGACACATCCTGATAATTCTGTGAAAGTACTAAGTTTTGAGGAATTTTAAATAAAATTTATTATAGAATTCACATATTTTTATTTTATTTGATTCAAACCTAGATACATAAACTCATGGCTTTATCCCATGGACGCCAACTGCTACGATCCTTACATACCTATTCTATTTATTTCGTTTACGTTCATACATCTGGTCACATACGCACACAAATCAAACCAATTTTTTGTTTTATGTTTTTGTCATCTATGACAAAAACATAAAACACATCACAAATACTTGAAATAATAACAGATCTTCTGTTAATATTTTAAGTAGGTATATTTATTTAGTACTTCCTATTCATGTAAGTAACCAAGTTATTCAAAGGAAATTATTAAAATAATAAGATTACAATCTTAATTAATTATATTATCAGAATATTACGTTATTAATTATCACAACATAACAAAATTGGATGTTAATAAAAGATCAGGCAGGATATTCCTCACCATCTGAAACGTATGGTTACCCTACGAAATTACGTGCGTGCAGTTGCGGGGTCGCGGGACGTTACGCATGCTCCTCCCACTTGCTCAAGGGCGCGGGCACTTATTGTCGCCTTAATCGTGAATCTACCTTCGTGGCCTGGCGGCATACCGCTACGCCACGGAGGTAGTCTATATTATCCAAATCCTTTCGATAGTGTCAGCGTGAAACTATTACAAATATTTATATCTGATTGGTAAATAGAATATTCCTTATAATTTTGTTTTTTAAAAGACAACGCCCAGATTAGTGAAATTTATCCCTCTGTCGCGGGGGACTGTCAATTCACGGACACAAAGGTCACCCAGACTCAGAACAACTATCTGTGGCCCATACTAATAATAAATTTTCCAGGGTACGACTCGAATCGAACCCAGAACACCAGGTCTCAGAAGCAACTACCGTAACCACTGAGCCACCGGTGCAGTCCAGTGCCGGATTAAGCCAGCGCGGGGCCTGTAGCAAATTCTGTTTCTTTTATTAAGCCTCCACCTTTTGTGATTTGGTACTCTGGCACTGGTGCAGTCATAATTTAATTTTTTTGAAAATGAATACTGGAATACTTTTCTCGAGGTGACAACTTATCGAGGTGACAGGTGTCGATAATTAAGCTGTATTGTGTTAAATTATTGTAGGTACGTAGGTACTTACTATTGTGTTGTAGAACACCTAAGATCCAATAATTTACGATAACACATGTGGCTGAGGTGTCAGAGTGGTTAAGGAGTTGGACTTGAAATCCAATGGGTTTTACCCGCGCAGGTTCGAATCCTGTCCTCAGCGAATATGTTATTTTTATTAAATTTTATATTACAAACGAGCTGTTGGTGCCCAGCATCGTATGTCAAAAATTCTGACATTTCCTGTGGAGTTTTTCAAACTTTTTTTACATTGAAAAAACAATTAAAAGAGAATCGGCAACATACATAGATCACGTCATTCTCAAGTTATGCGCGTTTTGGCGATTAGCTGTAATTATTTGGTATATATACATAATGACAGGATAAATATTTCGACATCAGAGATTGGTCTAAGGAGCAGACCATCTGGTCCAGCGAACAGACTCTTTGATCATAATTCTTTTACTTTTAAAACTTGTAAAAGTTCAAACTATTTAATTCTAAATACACCCAATACCTACCGATTGGGTGGTAATTGCGTATTCTGTCTATGATTTCGATAAACATGTCTTTGCTACTGCTTACTTGATACATCTCTTGAAGTAAACTTATGTAGTGCAATGGTAATTAGCAATACAGTTGAACTGTACATAATTGAACTGTTTACGCTACCACCAACTGCCATAAATATAATTGTTGACGTCCGTGAATGCAACAAGGAGTAAAAAGAAAAAACAAGTATTAAATTGATTCAATATTTTATTTTCATTGCTCCAAAATATACACAATGACAAATATTGAAAATCTGGATTCATCCATATTTGCAAAATGTCTTTAAAGGTGTTTATTTTATTTGAATTTGAATAGCTGATTACACGAAGAACATGAACAGATATTTGAATACAAATTGTTTGCAAGCAGAGAGTCGTCTCGCCGTCTCGCCGGGGGCATGTCTTTTGTAAACGAGCGGCGGCTCTCTGCTGCCATCTACCGACTACTACAATGTGATTCATATAATTAGTAAATTCACTGTTCCTACTATTAATGATAATATTTACAAATAAAACTTTAAAAGGAACGCTTTGCAAACATTCAACAAACTTGAGATCGTCTTAACGTAAAAGATGGTATAAATTTGATTAAAGTTATAGAAGTTCTAAAACATTATTTTGTCGACGAAAATATTTACAAGAATCATTACATTTTTCTTCCAAATAAAAGTGTGCCGAATCACGTTTTACATCTCTCACAAATAAATAACAATTGAATTTAGCCTAAAATACTTCTTTGATAAACAAAACAATAAAAAATAATTGCATTCAACAAAGCTACGATAACAAATTTAATATAAATTAATCATAAAAGAAATGTACAATTTTTACAAAGCTAAGAGGGATCACTTTATTATTATCACTGTAAGGTGTTGATTCTGTTAGTCGGAGTCAATGTAGCATACACTTACATACTTATCGAACATATAGTTACCGTTCATAGTGAATATCTTTAAAACTATTACATATTAGATATTGCATTCAATATTTACATGTCACACACCTCATTCATATTTGAAATCTAAGCGTTTAATAATCTACAGAACATCTGACAATAATACAAATCTAATGATCGTCGTACTCACACAGTTTGTTTGTCAAAAGGTGACACCACAAGGTAACTTTAATTCGTACAAGTTATCTATATAATATAATTGAGAATTGTGCATAAGTTCGAATCAGCTAAAACTATTGCGAAGGCAAGTAGGTGATGTATGCATTTCATTAAACCCATTTTAATTATTCACTACGCTGAAACTCCATGAGTACTTACATATATTTACTTACATCATACTTATATCTAAGTGGTGTTATAGTTATGTGGTCAGAATATTATGTCCCCAATGGGGTATCTAATCACTTATCATAAGAGATAAATATTAAGCCCGGAGGCATCATATTTCATACAGTATAGTCTGCTCTAACTACAAACTAGTAGCACTAATTAATTAATGTATTATGCATTTGTTTTGCACTGTTCTAAGTCAAAGTTCCACAGTAACTCCTTAAATAGTAGTTGTTTATCTACAAAGGGAGCTACACTACCAACAAATAATGTAGACGTGTGGAACGGAGCAGCGGCGTCACGCGCCACTCGTAGTTCACAGTGGAAAGTGCGACAACATCCTTGGTTGTTTCGTTGTAGCACGACATCCTAATCCTTGCATTCCGTTCATCATTACGTTCCGTCATCTCTGATACGCTCTGCGCTCGCATTACTCTGATACTATGTCAGTTTCATATCATTCTTTGGCATTATTTAGTGAGCTAAGTTCCTTTAAACATTCTTTAATCGATTGAATTCATATTTTACCATCTATTTCCATCCGGTCCACGCTTAAATCGTATTGCACAACTGTGTATTCATTTTTTTTATCGAATCACTTTTGATTTGTATTCATTAATAGATACAACATAATAACTATAACCTATGCTTCAGTTAAAGACACCTAATAAAAATTGATTTAATATTGTATAACGCGCGGAATCAAATTCTCGCGCGTCGAGATGAAACGAACGACTCTGAGTATTATAATCGTCATATTATACAATATAGATAGATTTTTGTGACCTAATCTATTCAGTCAATTGAATCGAATCAAATAATAGCCTCTCTCGAAATGAAGGTTTCGAACTGTCAGGGTCGACGCGGTGATGAATAAATGTAAATCAGACTTCCGGGAGAAGATAGCGGAGGAGGAGCAGCGTCCGTCGCGTGGCGCGTCAGACGTGCGACTCGAGCGGCGCGCGCGGCGGCACGAGCGTGAGGTCGGGCGACGACGTGCGCGTGTGGCGCGCGCTCCAGCCGTCCTTGTCGAAGTCCTTGGTGCCGCCCACCGTGTGGCGCCGCTTGATGCCGCGCTCCGGCATGCCGTTCTTGCGCTTGAGCTTGGCGCCGCGCCACGCCGCCGCCTGGCGCCCGTTGAGCGACTCGGAGCGCAGCACGCGGCCGCGCTCGGCCGACGCGCAGCGCGCGCCCTCGGCCGCGCTGTGGCGCTTGGCGCGCTCGTCGCGCTCGGCCGCGCCCTGGCGCTTGGCGCAGTCGGCGGGCCGCTCGGCCGCGCCCTGGCGCTTGGCGCAGTCGGCGGGCCGCTCGGCCGCGCCCTGGCGCTTGGCGCAGTCGGCGCCGGCGCGCTTGTCGGGCGCGGGCTCGGGCGCGCGCGGCCGGTTCTCCTTCTCCGAGTCGTCGTCGTCGCGGCGGCGCGGCCAGGCGTCGCGCTCGTCGGACGAGCTGGCGGAGCGGCGCAGGTCGCGCGCCAGCCACGCCGCCTTGAGCTCGTGCGCGCGCGCGCCGGGCGACGCGCGCGCCTCGCCGCTGCTCTCGGAGGGCGAGCTGCCCGAGGACTCGCCCTCGTCGGCCTCGTCCTGCCCCTCGTCCGCGTACGGGATGCTGCCGTCGTCGAGCGGCGACGAGTTGTTCAGCGTGCGCAGCTTCTCGTCGAACGTGCTCGTCAGAGAAGACACCAAGTCCCCGGTTCCTGTGGCGAAACGAAAACGTGAGTTGGGGTCCGGCTCGACGGGGCGGTTAGGCACAGACGTAAGCGTGTTAGAGTTGACGCGTCGTTAAGTGACGATTAATCTGATGATGAATGATTGATGTCGATATTATGTACAGTGGGCGGATGCGATGATGTGTCCGCCCACGACTATACTATCCGATGCACGAGCATATTAAAGCCGTGCTGCCGACTGAAAGCGTTAGTTGAATAATGCCACATTCGTTCGTATGCGTTCGTCGACTCTGTGAGAATTTCACCGTCCCGTTGAAATTGGGCACTCGTTATTTACATTTCCACGCGACAGCGATGTCTCACAGAGAACCCAAGCGTATACCAGCGAATAGTGTTCAGTGTTAAACGTAGCCGGCTGCGTACACGCACACAATTGCAACACGCACGCTCACATTCCTATACCTTTTAATGTGGACAAAAGAAAGGGATTGCTGTGTCTACGCTCTGACGTCAGTACTGGATACCTAGTGGAGCAAATATCGGAACATCTTTATTGTACACGTATATAGAAATAAATAGAAATTATTATAACCCAGTTCTACATAAGGAATACTAGACTAGAAGTAGTAATGCTGACTGAACTCACCATCAATGGAGAAGTTGTTAAGCGCGTGCGTGTGCCGCGAGAGCTCTTGACGACCGCGGCTCAGCGTTGACAGGCTTTCTAATTCAATTCTGAAACGAAACAGATATTTTTAATATGGACTTCAAACACATTAACGAATAGATTAATCTATTCGTTATATACACAATAAGGCCTTTTAGGAAATTTTATGGATTAAAACAGTTCTCAGAAATTATAATTTGACTGGATTAATGATGTTTTTAAATGTTAAGGCTAATGATAACTTACTTGTTGACCCCTTCTGTGGAGTACTTGTGTTCTAGCCCGTCATAGTCGGCCAGCGCGGTAGTGTGGTGATGTGGGGGGGAAGCGAGGGGGGAGCTGGGGGGCGAAGCACCGGGGGACACCTCCCCTCGTTTGTCCTCTGTCTTCTTGTCTTTAGCGCGGGGCTTGCGCTGGATTTTGCGGTTGGCGGCCGATATTATAGATGAGACGATGTCGCGGGTTGACACGTCTTTGCCTGCTAACAGTTATACTGTGAGAATTGATTGCAGAAAAGCAAATGTTATGAGTAAAATGTCTAATAAGGTAAAATAAAATTAAAGTTGATATAGAACTTATCTAGATCGATTTTATTTTCCAACAGAATATAATCTAAATGTACCTCGCTGGCTAACCATTCTTTTTAATGTTCATTTTTATAAATACTAACACGGTACAAATTACGTTGTATATATATTTTGGTAGAACAAATTAAATCTTAATGCATTCGTTAAACCGGAGGGTATTGTAATTTTTTTTTGCCACGAGGCTTTTCCTGCTTTACCGGGCCAACGGACAATTTTTGAATATAACAATTATGGGTAATACTCATTAGAAACGCATGGTTACTAGCTACCTTCGATCTTGGTGACGTTCCGTATGAGCAGGTCGCGCGAGGGCGCGGGCGCGGGCGACAGCTCGGCGGATCCCGGCGGGGGCTCCGTCGGAGGCTCGCCTTCCTCCTCCTCGAAGTACCAAGTGTACTGTGGATGAAAAACGCATTATTAATATAGTCAAATTATCATTATATGATAAAAATATCTTTTAGGTATTCATAGATTTTGAAATTTTCAAAATCTTTTATTTTGCTTTTGATAAAGCAAGAATTTGAAAAGATTTTGGACGTAACGCTGATGCCCGTTACGTCCACTGCTGAACATCTGCCTTCTCTAATCAGACTTTAAAAAACCAGGATCGTTGAGCCGCCCGACAGGCGGATTGGTGATCGCAGTTAGATGGTGAGTTACTTTGAGCCCATCCATTAGCTTAATCGCTCTTACGACACCAATGGGAAGAATGGACTGGTCTATTCTAGGCTGGTAATCACATGCATTTATATAAACATAAATATTGTCTGGTTGTAGAAAGTATTTAAGTCTTTTCCCTTTAATCTACATGATACCGTTGACTTCAGGATTTATAGAACAGTTCCATATGGAGAACTAAAAACTATTATTTACTGATTATGAGTACGCAGGCATAGACAAATATACTCACATGTGTGAGGAACGATTCAATAATCCGGCACTGGCTGGACATATCGTTGACCATGGCCAACATATCATCGCTGGCCGCGCGGACCAACGTTGGGCCAAACACGATGGCCAAGTTGCGGGCCTCCATCTTGTTGTAGGCGGAATGTGCGACGACTCTGCGCAGGTGCTGGATCAGGTACTTGAGTGTCTCGTAGTGCGCGTCGGGGAGCGCGCGCACGAGCCGCCGGAGCTCGCGGGCGCGCTCGTGAGAACGGTCCGCGGCTGTGGATAAAGTTATTCATTATAAGTTATCGCCTAAATAATGTAACATTTAATAATGAAATTCCGCGCGCGAGAAGCTAGTAACATATAAGTTTAGGAGGAGGCTTCCCTTATATTATAAAGGGATTTTGCAATGCCAATTTATCTAATTTCATGCGGTTCTTTGATGAGTGTTGAGTACTTAAACCATTCCAGTTTCGACATTATTTAATTTATTCGATATAATGTACTTGAATATAATGAATTTGAGCTTCGCGATTGAGATAAATTATTGCTGGCATGATCACTGCTTAAATAAGTTAAATATAACAATGTCACAATGTACGTAGAATAACGTAGAATGTACAAACTAACATAAACACATTTACGTCGAACTTACCTATGAAGGCGGGATAAAGGTCTGCGGTTAGCAGCGGGTCGGGTAACCGGCGTAGATACGCCTTCAGCAGGCTGGAGGCTACGTGCACGTCGGCCCAGCGCGCGTCCCCCGCGGGCGGGGGCTCGCCGCGGTCCAGAGCCGCAGCCAGTGCCGCTACACCAGCCGCGTTACCCGGCACGCGGTACACGCCCACCGTGCGAAGACCGTACGCCTGTTAAATACAACATAAATTTATTATTTAATTATAATAAATCGTATATAAAGTTAAGCATTTCAAAAGTATTACTTAAGATAATTGGTAATTTCCCATATATAAAATTATGCCCAGTTAACAGATGCTGTAAATCTATACTCTATACTAATATATAAAGCTGAACTATTGGTCAGACTTAAAAAAATCTTTGAGTGTTAGATTAGATAGCTCATTTATCGACGAAGGCTATACCTATTTAATAATGAATTTCTTACGTGGTTGAAACCGCGCGGGGGAAGCTTATTATAAAATACTGTAGTAAATTTGTTATGGTAACTTTCATTGAATGAGCTATGCATTGATAGTATTTATTTATTTATTCCCATTAAAGTGAATAAACTCAAGGATTAGTTACATACCTCGACAGCGTGTGCTGGCAGGGTGACCGCTCGGGGCACGAGTGGGTGCTCCGGGTCGGAGGGGCAGCGCTCCAGTGGCGCCCCCAGCCAGCCAGGCGCGGGTGCGGGTGCGGGACCGGCGCCTCCATGCATGCGGCGTAGCTGTTTCGCCATGCGACCCTTCCACGTCTTGTTTTTGGGCGAGGATGGTAGTGTTGGCGTCGGTGGGCCTGATATAATAAATTAAAACATTTAAGGTCAATAAAGTAATAAGTCGTGTCGATTCCAAAAAAAAAAATACTTTGTAGTAAATAAATCTTTTACAAATTACTTCTGAATCCGGCCCATATCGTTGAAATTTCACTCGCTATGGGTATCTGCTTACCATATACCATAATATAACTAGGATCCATTTCAAAAATACAATTAACATTCTAATGTTCCCTACTCAGTTAGTGATTTCATTCAATTGGCTTAGCTTTTTCAAATTTTAATCGGGATTTTCTATTTTGTTACTGTAATAAATTTGACGATGGTACAAAAATATAATTTTATTGTTTCTACTCACCAGTAGGAGATCTGTTCCTGCCGATCTTTTTGTTTCGTTGCGGTGGCAGCGGTGAGGGGCAGTCCTGTGCGTTAGTCGCAGCGGAGAGCGGGGCGGGAGTAGCCGACGTTAGCACGGGCGCTGGGTCCGCTGGCGGCGGCTCCGCGGAATGTCGCCGAAGCGCTGCCAGCCATCTTTGTGCATCAGCTGCACCTTCCGCCTATAACATAACTTTCGTTAATCGAAATTCCCCCATAAAATTTAAACACGTGACAATATAACGGACTTTAAATTCAAACCCAGATCAAAAAATACCTACCATAATTTTTATTTTTACTGTGTTTTGAGCTCAGACTCAAGACACGATATAGTTTCAAATACTAAGAAAAAATACATTTGGGACGCTCAATACAATAAAATGGGTTGACTAAGAGCCGCTTCAACTATAGTTGATGAGGCGAAAATTTGTTTGGTTTTCTGAACAATTCGTGTTGTAGTTACACAATTAGCGGTGTGTATTTTAAGATTACATTACTTGCCAGGCTACAAGTATTGGCAGTGTGCCTTCATAGAACAACATAACAATAGGTACAATTACATTCTGTATTGTAATTGTTGAATATTTTACATTTTAACATTTATTGTCACTTTCAAACTCGGAGTCATGAGTTTCGAGTCATTCACAATTCGTCAAATGCATAGAAAATGTAGGATGGTTGCTTGGTTGATCGGGTTTCTCTGTTATGGTCAATCAACGAAGAATATTTATAAGGCAATATGACTTTATAATGGGAAACGACTAGTAAACAAATAACAAGCAACCCGCCGAGGCACGCACAGGTTGTAAAGCATACAAACCTTCCACATGAATCAATCCATTTAGGTACCTATTTACAAAAATCGCATGCAAATTTGGTAAGTATAAAGTACCTACCTAGTTTTGAGATTCGCAACGAAGGAATTTGTTTTATATAGTGTATGTGTAATAATTATTTACCTGTAGCAACAACTCTGCCCCCGAAGCTGTAGTGACCCTGACTACATGTTTCCTCTTGGTGTAGTCGTCAGCCAGCGCCGCTAAGGAGTAGCGCACGTCGAGAGCATCGCGTGACTGTTGCGCGTCCGTCGTGCCGCCACTCACTGCGCCGGGGCTCTGTGGACGACAAAGAGAACATTTAGAATGCTGATAAAACAATCTCAAAGGCTACAATAGAAAACAATTTAAAACAATATTATTTCAATTTTATACTGCGTTTGACGAAAATAATTCGTGTAGATGAAGAATTATACAATAACTGCCTTCTACGGCAAGACATTAAAAAAACAATGACAGTTGCCGCCTAAAGTTGTTTCCCATAAATAGGCATTGAAATATGACTACAAACGAATATTTGGTTAACAAACTATTAGCCAAGATATTTTTAGCCAATTTCCAGAAAGAGTTCATTGTAACATGGGTAATATATATTTTTTGCTGAGTATATATGAATTAAAATAGGTATACTTAATATGTGATGAGTGATATCCCATCTCAACTCACAAGCCCAAGAATTATAAAGTGAAGAATGAAAATAAGTTTATTTTAAAGTGAGCCGAATTTGATCTTGCTCAAAGACAGTTTACGTTATCATCGGTCATCGTCTGTGAAGCACCTACCTATGCCGTGCGCAACTGACGTAAAGAAACCCAATAAAGAATACTTATAGTAACAATAAACTAGCTATGCGTCATTTATTTTATTCTTGGCTTCAGTCCATTTGTAATCGCTCATAAAATAAAGGCACAAGGGAAACATTTGTACGACTTTGTAAAAGCATCAGATTTTATACGCGACATTATCTCATAATTTCATAACAATCTAGATTTATGAAACTCGATTGTACAGAAACGATAAATAATTGCAACGTTTTGTAACATTCTAAATATCGAGAATGCAAAATTGTTCAGTTAAATTATTGTAATGATTAGTGAAATGGACGCGCATTTCCAAAAACAAGTTTCGGACTAATTGCGAAGGCGACAGATGCGGAGCTGAAATAATAACCATGTAGTTTAGCTTTCACCCCTTAATTATAGATCATTTTAAAAGAAAGACATGAATAGATAAATGTGAGTTTGAATATAACTTGAGTTGATTCCATTATGGATGTGGCATTAATCAATGCTTGCCCGCAGTTTTGACGGCGACTCGAGACGTTACCTCGTGCACCGTGAAATCCGTAAATTGACCGGAAAAACACGATATCACCATAACAACAATAAATGTTACTTGCGAGACGATTTCATTATTTGATTGAATATTTTGGTGAATTCTAAGAAATGTTCTAGTAGATTAGTTATGTAGACAGACAGCAGATATTTTAACGAACATATTAGAAATAATTAATAGAAATGCCAAAAACTCAATACGTTGAAAGATTCAAAATTCTTAATAACGATGCCAATAACTAAAGTATTCCTAAAATGTGAGATAGTAAGTATGTCAGTTAACAGGAAGGTGATGAATAAGAACGCATTACAAGTAATATATTGCTAGTTTTCTTCAACCATTGTATACGTATTTGAATAGGTTTTGTCAGGCAGTTTATTTACTCGCCGGAGGCAAAACCTAGTTACATAGAGGAAATCGAAAGTACAAACGCGTTCGTTTCTTCCGCAGCTTTCTGCGTGCCACATCGTCACGGTTTCAAGGCCCTTATTATGGAGCTTAAGATTTCCATCGGTCTCAATACATTCAGATTAAAATCTCTAAGCTTAAGTGCGTAGTACTGTAGCAAGTAATAATAGTATTTGGCCTTTAAGAAAGAAGAAGAGAAATTATATAAATTGTTGCAACAACTGAATTTGGAGAGTATGGTTATTTTGTGGAGTATTCCTTTTACAGCAGAAAATATATTTTTAAACAGAAAAAGTTTTAGTGCTCAAAAAATTGGTGATGAATGAGGAATCCTCCTATTTTGTTTTTTTTTGCTTGTATTATGTGATTATGAATGAAGTGTATTGGAGAATATATGTTTTGTCATTAGTGTAGATATTGAATATAACCCACATTCTATAAGTCGACAAGCCATTAGATAGGAATTAATAAAACAAACTATGTAAACATACGCACCGCACTAAATCATTCAGAAGCATACTTAATTCAATTTTTGTTAGAGAATACGAACACGTTTTTAATAGTCTCAAAAATGTCTGTGTGAGATAAGAATCGATGATTTATTGAGCCTGACCTACTTCGCACAGTTTCCGTCTATGTAATAGTAAAGAAAAAAAAGCGTGTTTGTCTGTCGATGACAAGGTTTCGTGATCGTAACCTATTCACATCAAGCACAATTAGTGGGTCAACGCAACATCTCGTCCGAAGTGGTACGGTGACGTAATACGCGCATGTATAATGAAGTATGAACCCACGAGTGATGCTAATAAACAATCAACAGGGACTATAATCAGGAAGCTGGTTGACTAAGCCAGTTGAGACCTGCTGTACCACCATTATGTAGAAAGTAAATGAAAGAATATCGAAACTATAGAGTAATTGACCTAATAACTATAAGCTGGCGGCACTATCGCAACTAATAACAGTTTATTTACTTGTAGGTCAATTGCTTGTACCTTGCAGTCATTTTAATAGTATGGTGTGTAGTATGTCGCCTTTGGATAGACGAAGACTTAAAAACTAGGCATCAGGAAAGTTCAATTTTATAATTGTACTTGACAAATGGTTTTGGTTTCATGGTAAGTATGCACCTGCTAGTTCTCGTAGGTGCCTACCTGTTCCATTAATTTGTTTTCATATTTTCCGTTTATTATATTTTTTCCTCTACAAAATCACATTTTCAGTTTTGAAAGTACCTACTAAGAATTCATAATAAATTCACAAAACACAATGCTCACCAATAAGTCCGTGTACCAGAGTGTCATGATTTGGCCGTTGTCCACGAACGTCACAGGTAAGGACGAGGCCTGTTGGCCATTTTCACAGCTTGCAAACGCCACCGCACAAAATTGCACTATAGTACACTTCAGCACAACACTATCATCCCAACTAAATTTACAAGCACTGAGGGCATTGGCCTTAAAATAATACCCGAATATAATAATATGAAATATCACTACAATCGACACCGAATCGATACAAATTATTTATTTGTATTTATGACTTGTTATACATATATCAGTTAACAGATGATCGATTCAATCTTATTCGGTACTAAATGACGATATGAAATAATAAATTTCCGGAAATGTAAATTGCGGTGTATAGCGGGCGGGCGGCGCTCGCGCGCGATTGAAGGACTCTGCGCCGTTGTACCACACGTCTGCGCAGAGAAAGTGCTCACGCGCAGACTCCGCGCCGTCTGCCAAAATCAGTTTTTCACGGCAAGGAAACGCATGATTTTTCCGGATGACCCATTCAGCACAATATTGTTGTGACTTCTTTTGTCCGCTTTGACAAATTTATGGTGTAAACATTATGTCGTGCACGAAATTATAGCTCCAGTCTAATTTATTGGTATTTCCGTGTTCTTTCTCTACCAGAGAAAGCGTATGACTAAAATAAATGTGTATTCTTTCGAATTTTCAAATTTATGATAAAGAACAGTTCAAGTTAGTCTGTATTTAGGCAAATATTTCCAATAGGAGAAAAAGTTATTTTTAATTGGTTCCGTGTCATTTCCCCGAACTAGGATTTCATATTAATTTAGATTTTACACATGATTTTTCCTCGTTAGCGAAAGCTGACAGCTTTTACGTTTAGGTCGTCCAAAGCAGTAATCCCTTTCCTGTTACATTATATTCTGGGATATTTGCCAAATTCCACATGATTTCTTGAAAATGACAAAAATTCTGTTCTTAATTTTCTATTCTACGTGAAATTTCATCAATGTTAATATTTTTGAAAATAAATTTCAGTAGATACTAATTGATAGAAGTTAATACTTTAATTGCGGAGCGGTTTCACACACTACAGTAATACGATTTTCAACAGAAATAAATAAATATATACACAAATCCTCATAACAAAAAATGACTATCGTAAGATCTTGACCGTCATTCTTTTTTTTTTATCTATGACAACACGTAGGTTAGGCAATTGTCAATGAATCGTGGAGAGACATGGCTAACGGTGCTTTTAGTAGGTATATTTTGCTGCGTTTCCGTAATATTTGCGTAGCATCGATTACACAACTCTGTTATGGCGATTTGTATAATGATTTGGTCTAACAGTAGTGACCGTAAGGTTTAATCTACTTATCGTGACTAAGTGACGAACAAACAATAGCTACATCGATGATTCAACTGCGGCGTCTTGCAAGATTTATGGTGCGTGTAACTATGAGATCGATATTTGGTAATAATGAGTCACTGTTGTGTAATGCCGACAGTAAGACATAAGCTCTGTTAAGAGCGCTACTTAATTTTGAACGAAATTACTTAGCAAAATTAAATGTAATTTATCATTTTAAGGGGACATTACACAGAAAGTTTTTACAAAAAGCAAATGAAATTTTCAGCTGTAGTTTCAGTAAAATTGCACGACTTCACAATCAGAAACGGATACGATCTATTGTAGAGAGGTTAGATGGTATGTCCTTAAAACATTTAACATAATCAATTTTATATTACGCAAACGGTAATAAGGCTAAAGAGCGAGATTTTATTGTCCTAAAGGTATTATGTTACATCGGATGATTAATATGTCGGGGGCGAGTTTCGGAGTTTATGACACAATACACATACATTGTCTTTCGTAGTCGTGATGTCGAAGATTTGATCGCATGTTGCTAGACAATTTTATTTCACGTGCTAACTTTCAAAACTGGCTATATTTATCCAGTAAACGTGTTTTATAACTTTCTTTTTAATAGCATCCTGTATATTATGCGCTATCAGCGTAATATGCCGAGTATTTATTGGCTAGAAAGTATAATAAAAACCAGATCATCGGTTGATGGACGCGATCCCGATCTGCCTTACGTTATATTACGTCAGGCTTCAGCGTCAGTCTTGTATTTGGGTCAGTTCGTTTAATATCTTGATGTTTTATAACCTATTTTACTCTATTTATAACTTTTGTTGTTTAAAAGTGGAACGGATATGCGGCTTACGTGTTCATCAGATGCGTTTTATGAAATGACATACGAATCGTGGATAACAACAATCCAAAATGTAACCCTGAGCCAATTTTTTTTTTCGTACATTCTCACCTTACTACCACAATAAAGTTATCGTTACCTAATAAAATAATGCATAGGTAAACCAATTTTAATTGTGATACCGGTACTTAAATGTAAAGATAATAATCTTTTAATTAATATAGTAAAAGCGTTGTTTATTTTAACTATTCTATTTCAGAGAATAGTGAATACTTTTAGTTTCCTTCGCAATTATTTTTTATCACTACCATTGATGGCAACCGTGAGAATAAATATAAGTTTACTAAAGCATTTAAGTCATTATATTTTCTATCAATAAAAATAAATACAACGATAGTATTTTTATTAGAAGGAAACATGTTTAGTGCTATAAGAAATGGAATAAAAATCAGGGTTGCGTGTTCTAAGCTTAGCGACTATCTATCTATCAGACTTAATACATAACGAATAAAGATAGTCGATGACCTACATACACATTACGGTCATAATAACAATGCAGAATTTGCGTAAGTAATAATTGTATTATATTTTTTTATATAAGTACGCAACTATAATGGAGGTGTGGGCTCTAAATAATGACGTAAGATGCACCAAGGGTTATATTAAGCTTATTAGATAGTGATCTATGTCGAATGGGAGTTATTACGATATTAAACACAGTGTAAGAGTAAGAGTTAATGTTGTGGTTGTAAAATATAATTATAGTTATTGTTTAATACCTATTCTAAGTTGCAGTAATCTTTTTTCTTATATTTTTTTTAAACACATCTCCCGCTCTATGTTTGTAATATGTCATTGTGTCGCGGGGGATTTTACAAACATATAATTCACAGCCACAAAGTACACCTAGACTCAGAACAACTATTCGTGGTTCACACAAATAATTGTCCCGGGTGGGAATGAAACCCAGAAGACCAGGTCTCAGAGCCAATGCTGTAACCACTGAGCTACCGGTGCAGTCCAATTGATGGCGACTCGTTTCCGATGAATAACAAAATCGCAGCTTTAATATGATAGTGACACAAACAATGATATAATTCAAAGCAAATTGATTTTTAATGCCAATTAAGTTTCTAAAACATAACTCATGATCAAAAAGTGACACATTTGGTTTTCTGTCACTATCAAATTAAAAGCTGTGAAATATGCTTTGATCGTGCAACTTGGGTTACCTGATTAACTTTACTTATTAAAGCATCTTATCATCAAATATATTTTGAATGAAACCGCAGGAGAAAAAGCTTTTACCCTCATTTCGAGTTAATACGTCATTCCATTTGCAAAAGATTAACGCGCAAATAAATCAACAGCGGATAATAATAAGTATTATGGAAATGTCAAGGTCGGAATATGGAGCAAGACTATCAGAAATATATTTTAGTTTGACATGTTGTTTGAACATTGTTCAATATCTGTGAATATGCGTAAGTAATGTGTGTAAAGCAGATAAAATATATTGAGGATTGCTTTAACTCATGTAAACATTGTTCTTTTTTGGTTTTTGAAAGACGGCTCATTGAAAATAAATTGGTATCCGTGTCGCAAGGAACATCACAAACACTCAATTCAGATACGCAAATTACAAACCGACGAAAACAACTTTCTGGGAATCAAAACCAGAACTCCAGGTCTCAGAATCAACTACCGTAACCAATAGACCACCGGTGCCAAGAGTATATAATACTTTACAATTGGTATATATTTAGTAAGGATTCTTGTAAGTTCCAGTGAATTTTCTGTGATCTATACTTATATTATAAAGAGGAAAGATTGTCGTTAGTTTGTATTTAAAGGCTCCGAAACTACAAGACCGATTTGAAAATTCTTTCACCGTTATAAAGCTACACTATCCCTGGATGACATAGTCTATATTTAATTATGAAGTTCCCACGAGAACAGGTGTTAAGCGAGTGAAAATGCGCGCGGGAAGCTAGTAATCGATGAACGATCTTAGCGTTCCTTTACATAGATTTTATCGTATGCTAACTTGAGTCCTTTAAATCGGCGAAATGGCTGTTTGAAAGCTGTCATTTCTACAACTAACTTTTATGCGTAACATTTGAAATCAAGATAATTATATTCACGTCTTAAGTCGATGAAAGCAGTTAAACGTAATGTTTTGTTTACCGTGTAGAACGAGTAACAGCGACCCCGAAAGGCAGCCGGGCGGCGCGACTCGCTCCATCGACGGCTGATCGCGCGGAACTTATCTGTTACTTTAATAACTTCATTAATTTCAACTGGAAAGCATCAATGTGCCATTGTCAGGTAACGAGAACAAATTATTGTTAATGACTACTAATAATGAGCCTACAGAGAGATAAGAGAAGATAAGAAGAATTGTATAAACGTGACGTAAAGTTGTTTTCATTTTTATCGATCACTTATCGCAGTCCTTTTGCTGGGTCATTAGGTACTTAAAGGAAGTATCCGACTATGAAATGTTTTTAAACTTAATATACGTAGTGTAGCGGCATTTGGCTCGCTTTAAATCTCGGAGGTTGTGGGTTCGATCCCCACGCCGGACAGGAAATCTTTGCGTAAATTCTAAGATTTCTTTCCGGGTCTGGTTGACTGAGGGACTACCCTCCGTGCCTCGGAAAGCACTTTAAGCTGTTGGTCCCGATTATTTTAACATCATCTATAATAATCGTATAACAAGGAACGGTCAGCAGCGTTTCCTTGTGTGGTACAACATAATACTGTGTGATCACCAACCCACCTGCCAAGCGTGGTGACTATGGCAAATACCCTCCCTCGGTAGAAGGCCCATGTTCAGCAGTGGACCTTATACGAGCTACGTAAATATACCTAAACATATTATGTATGATGACTATAAACAGCAAACAGGAGTATAAGCTTTTCTTTGTTTTGAAAGCTGCGGGCTTTACTACCAAAGCAATAAGAAATCTAGTCTAAGATGCGGAAATCGTTGTTTTACTAATACTTTTCCAACCTTTGATATTCGTATCAAATATAGTGAATTAGCGATTAATATGTTTACGTTTTTCTTTTCGCACGGATATTACTAATTCTAAGAAAATTGATAAAGCTTACTTTTATTATGAACATTTTACAAATAAATTATGTTAGTATATCACGTAGATATAAAAGGGTGTTCCACTTTCCTACTAGTATTCCACAGCGTGTGTTCTGTTTACTTAATCTAATTTCGAAGACAACACACGCCCATTTAGAAATGTGTTTGTTTTATTCCTTGATTAGTTCGTGTAAATCTTGCTTCAGGAAAATTGTACCGTTAGGTTGTTACGTAAATTTAAGTATACACTGCGAATTGTATGGTCTGAAGTACGATAGGCTATTGAACAATAAGAATTATCTTTTAACCGAAATTAAAATTTATGATTAAAAATCTCAATAATAGCAGTTTCCACCATAAAATCATAATCAACAATAAGTTATTTTTTAGCGTTAGCATTTATTTTCAGATAAATAATGCTTACCACACAATTTCATACTGAAACCTAAACAGATTTATTATCAATTATTGCAACTTTGGTTGATACCGAATTTTGCGAAACAAAGTATCATTAAAATATAAGAGACAATGAAATTAGCACAGAGTCGAATGTATTTTAGTCCCAGACACTCATTGAGTGATTACTGACAAAGGTGGGTCGAAAATTTGCCATTACTCGTTCAAAATAGACATGTTTCATCTGTTAGCCTACGATGTTAACATTCAGAAGAGTGTCTGACAGATGTGGGGGAAACAAGAAATCATCTTGAATAATTTTTATTCTTAATATCTTTTAAGATAAGGCAGAAGCATATCCTAGATTGCCTACCTACTTACATGAATCACGTTTGATGCGTTTTGAAAGATGGTAAATATGCAACTATCGATAGAAAGTAAACAATAATAATTGGCAAGCGTACGTCAACCCACTCTTACATTGAATGAGCACATTGATGCGGAAGACTGGATGTGACACGTGGGCGATGCGACCATTGTCTGGGGTATTGCGAACGAGAAAGTTCCTAAATGCGTTACTGGATGATTAACACAATTGAGTAAGATCACAGGTTACATGACAATGGTAATTAACAGAGAAAATTCAGCCAATCGTAAGAAACAGTGACCTGACGTCATGAATAGGACAAATAATTGAGCACCCGTTACGCTCTCTACTTGTAAATTAGAAATGCAAAAATAACAATATTGAGATTAAAGGAAAATCATGTCGTAAAAAATGAGTCGAACGATTAATTATTACTTGTTCACGTTAAAAACACCACACATTGACAGGGAACATAAATGACGTCAATTCGTTAAAGAACCGGCTAGGAGCATAACATTTATAATGTCACATCGTTCAGCATTTTTGTAATCGTTTCCAGTAATTTGTATATTTCTATGTCTGGTGAGGTTATCGAACCCGGCAGTGTTCGACGCAATGCGTGCGCGCAGCCGACCGATCGCAGGATAAGCGATTGACAGTGAAGAGCCTACTGAGATGCACTACCATTCTATTTTATCTATGATAATACAATGTAAAGGCGTTTATTTTAGAAATCAATTGAAATGCCACGTGTGTTACTCTCGTAATTCGTCTATTCTTCTTTCAATCAATCCTTAATGTTTGTTTGTTTAAAGTTACTTTTCTTAAACGATAAATGGACGATCGTTAGTATAGGTAAGAAGTGTTTCTAATGATCTCCCATTCAAACATAATATCAGGTTTAAAAATAACAAGTATTCGTGGAATGACTCGGAAGCGATAAAGAAACGATTTACAGACTTCCGGTTGATTATGGACACAAAAGAAATCTAATTAGTCTTCAAATGTATGTCAAGAAAATAGATAATTCTACCAAGTCATCTTTAAAACATATAACTACTTATGCAGCTAGTCTCTAAAACGGATTGAATATTATTGAATGGATTAAAGGAGAAGACACGGTAGCGATGAATAATCGAGGTGGTGAAAGCGTTGGTAATTGCCCAGTTCAATTCACCAGATTTCTAATGACATGAACTTCCATAATTCGGCGATCTTAGATAAAAAAAACGTTGATCTAAAAATAATTTTGGACTCTCTCAATTGTTTTTATTTCTTTTAAATTGATAAAAGAAATCTTGTAAAGATGACACTTCTTGACAAAGATGACACTCATCTTTGTCGTCGACAAGAATTTAATACAACTTAGCAATTTTCTTTGACCATAAAACTGAATTATAATTATATAACTTACTGACTTTTCTATTCGCTGCCGCAGATATAAGACGAAATAAAAAACAAGCAGTGCGCGTCCGTGCCTTTTTTACAAGTATGTTTTAAGAGCACGAAGACAAACCGTACCTAGGTATTTCCTCCCGAGCAAATTGCTCGTAGTTAAGCATCTTGAAGGCAGGACAAAGATGCGGCTAATGAGCAAAATGTTTGTTATTTGAAGCGCAATATATTTATCAGTAGGAGCGTATGCGTTGCACATTACGCAGAACACAGACACTCGGTCTGCGCGCACCGGCCATGTGTTGAGCTTTGTGTAACTACCGCGCTGTTTTAGTACCTTCATGTAATAGATTTGAGTATATATCGTATATAACACAATGTCAATACTTTGAACATAGCTGTTTATAACATTGGTAACTTTTACGATCTTTATTTTAAATAAAAAAAAATAGGTTAAATCGTAAAGAATCTAATATCTAAAATGTAGGTACTTTAGTCTTATTAGATCGGTTTTCAATATTTTGTAGAAAAAATCAAGTTATTAGCTGCTTGTTTACGTTTATAATTTTAAGTAGATTTCTACGATCTTGTTTATCTACTTATATCTTATGTTGAGTATCGCCGTGGAAAGAGTTAATACTGTCAACAGAAGATTAAGCTTCCAGGTCTTAAACAAAATCGGACGTTTATTTTTATACGGAGTGATTAAACATAAGTACGTAATAAAATTTAAGCGCTACGGCCACGGTTTCAAATATTTCAGCTCAATTAAGTAAGAATGTATTGAATACTGCGTCAATGCAGTTCATACAATTGCGCAAGCGACGGTCACTTATAAAGAATGGTTGGCACTCTTCAGTGGACAGGCCGTAAGTGTTTCAGTGCGTTCAGATATGGTACATATCAATTACTGGGACGTGTCGACGTGATGAAAAGCTTTCCCCGCAACTTAACGGTTCACGCTATGCACTTGAAGATAGCCATTACTGTTGACGATTTAATGGTCTAGTGGTCGGTGCATTAAACGAAGCGTATATGGAGTTTTATCATAAATAATATAAACCTCGTTTCATGATTTATACTGTACTGTAAAGTAAACCGCTTTATACAATCAATGGTATAAAATGGTTTACTTGAAGGTACAGTAAATATTATTCGAAAAACCGAAATAACTATGCGCCAGAATATAATGAATATTCGTATTTCTTGCCTGGACTGGTGCCTCATTGATCAGTACAGTTGCTTCCATGTCTTCAATTGATGAATTCGATTTTTACAATAGGTAGATCTCTTTTTTTTTTAAGTTTTCCAGCAGAGTTTTTAAGTCTACTAGTATTCTTATTAACCCCTCGTTCTAAGCTAAAATGCTTGTGTTACAAGTGGGTTCACGTCGGTAGTGCAATGGGTGGGGTTCGTATCGGCAACCTCAAGATCACAAGTCCGACGCCATAGCCATTGGGCTACGGCCGCTTTAAAGAAATTGATATGATCCTGGGCATTTCTTTTTAAAAATCGTTATTTATATCCGGAATAACTTTGTAAAGTCCTCATAGACTGAGAAATTTATTCCGCTAGTGAGTTTCCTTTCAGAAAAGAAAAAAACATAATCACCTCTATTATACAATACAACTAGCGGTATTACGCTGCAATTAAACCAGTACTTACGCGTAGAGCGCAATCTGTGGAACGCTGAGAAGTCTACGTTTAATACCTGCGTAATGAGTGGACGTCCTGGGGAGCAGGAGCGCGGCATCCGTTCCCGGAACAAGCTCACGATCAACAGCGACAGACAGACGGACGCTTGTACATTGTCAAGTAAAAGCTTGCTGGTCAGATATGTCGGAAACGTTCATGTTACGGGAGCGACGACACGGCCGGCGCGCGGCAACGTAAAATAAATCAGGAGTTTTGTAAAAACTAACGTATAACACATGGCCAGCTGTTTGTATAGAAATAGATATATTTTTGTGTTTTATAGAATAGCATTGTAATAGTATATCGTCATTGTAGTTCTAACAAACGTAACGCAGTTGGTGGTTAGAATATTTTCATCACAATTTTTAGGACATCAGAAGACTAATCATTTAAGGCAATTATGTAAAATAACGTAAAAAGTAAACTGATATGGTGTGTATGAAAGATTATGTAGTTTTTGACTCCCCTGAAAAGTTCCTAAGTATTTCTGACATAGGTACGTGGTATTAGAACTTCAATGATACTTAGATTACATAATGTTTGTTTATACAATGTACAACGTCATGCGGCACTCATAAAGGCAAGTGAAATGAGGTCAATTTACAGTACAGTCTGATTATAATCAGTTTTAGTGACCTTTTTAATAAAAATATTTTGAAGTGCACTTTAACATTCGCGTTGCTGCATTTCGTAATTACTACAATTAAGGCATTTTTGGTCTTGGCACAACCAATCGTGAACCGCTTGCATATACTTAATAAGGTGTCGATTAAAGCAAAGTAAATATTTATCCAAAATGTAGCTAATTATCGTGTCATTTATATTTATAGGCACCATTAAGTGTACAAGACAGTTCTCAATAAAATAGCAAAGATCTGTCTTGGTCAAGTCCAATTAAAATTCAAATCCAGTTAAGATTTAGTTTTTTTAATAAATTGTTTTCCCTATTCTACGGTCTGCTATAACTCACAACAAACAAAAGAATTTTTAAACTTAGATATTAAATAACCAAATCTATTAGGTCAATGGCAACCCGCAGAGCATAACCCATGTTGTCGAAACCTCAGAAATAGTTTACGAATTAAGAAATCCTGAGGGCTGCCAAAGCGATGGCTAATAAAAACTGTGTAAAATATGACTGACTGACATTTCGTTTACAAGAGCCTGAGTTATTACGAAATGATTTTAAAATTCGTTGAGCCACCACAATGTCGTAATGCACGTACAATGTAATGTCCATTGAATATAACATGAATCATCGTTGACCACTACAACTGTCTGCTAGCTTTATTGACTAGGAACTCAATACAATACACTCTCAGTGAATTGTATCATTATTCATCCTGTAAAAATATAAAAGCTTACTGATTCATGTTTAACATTGCTCCACACAGTCGGCCATCAATTTTTCAGCACTTTCGCAATTGTATCAAATTGAGAGTAAATAATAGAGTTCAATTTAGTATTGTAGTTAAGTATAGATCTTCTATTTTGAGTATCACTATCATTGTTAGACGATTTCAATGTGTAGCAATATGAATTGCTATTACTGTAGGTACATTTTATTGTAACTTTCGTAAAACGGTTATGTATTGTTTATCGCTATGAAACTACCGTTGTTTATTTTTAGTTGTAAACAGGTAACAATTAAATACTATATTCAGGTACGCATCATCATTAATCTAATAAAGCTGAAGCTTAAGTCATGCGATTCAACGGACGGGCATAATTAAGTTAACGTGAACATCTACATTTATGCTATTACCATTATCGTATTAGGAATATTAATCCGTTTCTAATATCCGGATATAACAATCATGTAATTAAATGCACGGAAGAGGTGCTATTTTATAATCTTACAATCATAGAAGCATCCAACATGATATAATGAATCTCAATATTAGCTGTAATGTGGATAATCGATTATTATTATTGAATTATGATTTTAACTTTCTATGTATGTATATACAGTTGAAACTCATTTGTAATAAAAACTCCTAGCATTAACAAATCGTTAGGGAATACAAAGTGTAGTAAAATAAAGTTGTGAAATCAATTGAGCCGCGTGCGCTGCGGTTTCAAATGTCATGACATAACGCGGGTCGTTGGTACCATAAATAGCTACGAAATCTATCGGTTATTAGCATATTGTGTCTATTATTATTCAATTAAAATTAACTGTAAGTACTAAAACTGTGATGGTGCTTTGTTAAAGTTTTAAATGGCGTGGGTTAATTATTTTATACATCGTAGCCAACAACAATAGAAATCTTTATTTACATTTGGATTTTCAAATCTCATTCTTCCATTTGAACTACAGATGCAAGAATTTAAAATAGAAAATCTTAAACAAAAGGAACTAAAACCAGCATCGGTTTGTCGCGTCAATTTATTTAAACGACTAGTTCAAAATGTTCTGCTTTAAATGTACATATTTAATCTGACATTAAAGAGGCCCAACACCCATAAGTTGTAGCCGTGAATGAACATCAACATAAAGAAGAAAATTATTTTCTAATACACGCGATTAATAGACGTTTTAGCTCTGCAAATTATCGTACTCTTCTGGTTAAGTTTCATGAGCTGTACACAGATTAAAGACCTCATATTTGAGGCAAATTTAGTCACACCCCATAATTGATTGGCACGCGCCAGCTTCGAAATATAACAATACAGTGTGTGCCTCAACCGATTCAAGGATGAATACCGATTGCGTGTTGGTATCAGACAGGATGATTAGCAGGTGGGTCACGCTCGGACACCGCCACCATGGCGTCATATCCTCGCCTGAATTGGCCACTATATAATTAATAAAAGCATTGCGCGCGCGCAATGCAACACTTTGTTCGGTTATAGACGGCGATATTGACGCATTGTTAACATTTTTGAAGACGAATTGGCACACCAAATTGTTTAGTGGAATCGGTGCTGAATTTTACAGGAGACCATTAACTAATTCATGTATTAAACATGAATAATTTTTTTTTATAAAATACTTTATTTAATATTAATGAGTATGAAAATGAAATTATTAATTCCAAAAGTCACGACACACAGTAAAGGTTAATTTGGCGAAAACTATAAAAGTCTGGGAACTGGCAGGTTGCATAAGACACAGTCAATCCATTGTTACGCGTGTCAAATCGTCCTGTCAGGTGCCCATATCAGCTGTCATCGGTAAACCATTACGAGAGAATAGACGTATGACCTCCGCAGGCTGGCTGCAAGGCCAAGCTTCCCAACCTTTCCTTTGTATGAAAACAAGATAGACTGTTATTGGTTATCGTGGAGGTAGACAATATCGAAGGGTTCAAGGCGCGGTGTGGGAAATCTTGGCGATCGTCGATTGTTTCTTCTCAGATGAATAGGAAGTTATTAACATTGTTTTAGTAAAGGTCTCGATGTACGTATTTTGGCAGAGATATCGTGCTTTAGCCTCACGATTATTTTACATATAACATTTTAACATGGCGTTTATTCGATTGACGCGACTTGCCTATCTTATATTTAGCTAAGAGTTTTTTAAAATGAATAACGAATCATGCATACATATTATTGTTTTCTTTACAATATTTTTGGTGAAATCTAATATTCGAGCGGCGTGTTTAATGATTCGATACGTTGATATTATCTACAATTTTGTGAAGATTTGCAAATTGTGAGACAGGAAATATTGAGTAATTGTTCCTATGCTAAACTAACCGTAGTTATCTACAATCACAAAAATACAATAATTTGCGTGTCTGTATTGATTGAAGATATTAATCAAATATAAAAGTGTAATTGTCTGTATATAAGGAGCTACAAATATATATATAACAGTAGATATTGAAGTTGGTTGAGAAAAAATGTTAATTTTTTACATTTTTATATAGGTACTAAATAAAATTGTATTAATATACTAGCGCGAGGTGAGGCTTCCCTTACGTCTCGATACACCGTGGGGGCATTACAACTAGTATTGGGGGGCAACTTTTTTCATAGTCAAATAAGCTTTTTACTAAAAAAAAACACAGAAATGTCTTACTATCATAATTACTATACATCTAATGTTAAAAGCATGGCATATATTTTGAATGTAATTTTAAAATAATGAATTAAATTTTCACTTTACTGTAGCACTGATTTACATTATTTACTACTCATTTTATTACCACCATCCATCAAGTCTTAAGGAAGAATTTGTATTAATCTATTAAAATTTTAAGCAAATCTCTTTCAAATGTTGTTTTCACAAAGACCACTTAAGTTCATTATCATTAACCTTTCACACCTATAAATATTTATAAACTTGAACAAATTAGTTACTTTTAGAGAGACAAGGTCGAATAACTTAATGCTTTATATAATATTTCGCTAATAATTTTCCAGCACAAGAATTAATGTTGAATGTGAAAATTTATTTTAGTCGCGTTTCCGAGAATCTCGTAGCTATTGAAAGCGTAAATTAATTTTGGATTAAACAATTTTTATTTGGACTAAATTTTCATTCAATATAAAATATAATTAACTTCTATTTCTGGACAAATGGATGAAACCTATTTATTCCTCTCGCAGCAACCATCTTCCTAGTTGTATAAATACTTATTTTCATCAAAATAAACAACTTTGAGAGGCCAATGAACTCTAAGGGGATCCAATTCAATATTTTTTCTTCATCAAAATGTTAAATTACGTTTTAGTAGGCGCTTAACGTATTGATGAAATAAAAAAAGTTGGTAGAGGTCACCAGAGTTCAGAAGTTATAAATATTATTATGGATAAAACATTTTGATTGTAATTTCTTTCTATAGAAGTGGTATCAATAACTGGAGCTCCCGTTGAGTTGATTGAGTCGTATGACTAGGATATTCGTTCTGTTTTGTACCTAATATTAATTAATTGTGTTTTATATAAACTTTTTACATCTAAGTTTTCATCATCAGCCTATATAACAACTGCTGAACATGCGCCTCATATTAGGTATTTATTTTTATGTATACGTTTCTTATTATTATTTCAATCAGTAAGAAACGGGTTAGCGTGTTTTCCTAGTCATGAAGGGTAGTCCCCAAATCAACCAACCCCAGAAAGAAATCTTTGATTTTACACAAAGACTTTTTGGCCGGAGCCGGAATCGAAATCACGACCTTCCATAACTATGAGGAGCCTTACACTGTTAGGCACTGAGGTAAGTTTTGTATACGGTAAGTTTATTAATTTATTGTTTATTGTAGGTAAGGTATTTAAGTATTTATGTCGGCCACACAAAAACGATCCTAGCACCTAGTTTGGATATGCATAGATTATACATTACACATTGGAATTTCAGTGACAACACCGTATTCCCGCGTTAAAGTGAAGTAAGTATAAGTATAGCTTTTTTCTTTGCATAACTGTACACCTCCAGTAAATATTAGGGTCGCAACACATGTACGGCTTGCGCCACATGACGCCAACTGGGCCGTGATAATAGGGGAGTGCGTACCGCACTAACTGGACATTGTGTAACACACATTACTCACTTTTCCGTACACACGCATGAAAATTTGCTAATAAATCTTCCATAAATGAATTGTTTAAATAGTTACATTTTGAAATTTTGCAGTTACGTCTTGCATATAAACATAGCCTGAATATATTCATCATGGACTTTGAGAGCAATGTAGGTTTGGTTAGAAAACCAAATGGTATGTCTGGAAGAATCCAGACACCTACAGAATAAAGAAGTGGCTTATAGATATAAGCCACTTTTTTATCGACTGAAAAGTACTTCTACATTACGGAGTACCACAGTATAATATATACTGTATAGTATAGTATACTATACTATACTAATATTATATACTGTGGTACATAATATTAGTGGTTCTTGTTCCGGTGAGTGTTTATGGTCGCCAGAGCTCAGGTATAGGAGGCTACATATGCAATGTATTGGCATTAGCAATACTGGAATGCCCCTATGCCACTTAATATGAGTATTATAAAGGTTCATTATCCTGGTCAAAAAAAAAAAAGAAGATATTCTATAGTTTCTAAAAGATAAGTCTTTATATTCTATGCTTAAATTTCCAGGGCCGTCAAATTTAATGTTGTATCTATTAACTAAATAACACATACATAAGTGGTATATATGAGGTGCATGTGTGAATGTAGGCAAAACCGCAAACGTTAGAAATCGCGGACATACGTATTGTATAGACAGCCGCGGTCATCTGGCCGCGGTTAAATGGATACCCACTCGCGAATCTATTGCAAACACCAATCTGATACTGTCAAAACGGATGGAAATAAATCACCTGGGAAGAGAAATTCATCACTACTAATAGACGCATAGTGGTCAAAATTCAACCATAATTAAAAAAAATATAAGCATTTTACATTCCTTCTCTATATCCTATTAATATTATAAATTCGAAAGTTTGTATGTATGAATGTATGTATGTTGGTTACTCTTCCAAGCAAAAACTACTGAATGGAATTTGGCTGAAAGGTTGCACGCGGATAGTTTATAAGCTGGTTTAACATATAGGCTACAAAATATCACGCTCCGACTCACTGGAGCAGAGTGACGCGGGTCAAACGCGGGGCGCAGTAAACTATAACTGTGCGAAACATCAAAATCCTGCCGTCGCGTCGTCTACGCAATTTTCGTAAAAAGGAATGCAAAGTTTTTCTTCACGTATTAAACATACTAATAGATTTCTAAGCTATAACATATACCTAGTCGCTTAAGTACTCTCACCGCGCATGTTAAAAATAATAACTTTTCAGTAGAGTGAAATAACTAGGAATACAATTTTACATAGGACTATGTACTGGCTTAGAAAAGTAAATGTCTGATCTCGGCGTAGTAGCTACTTACTATTTTCTTTATCGAATCGTTTGATAACATCAGAATGTTACTACTAGAATTTTTAGGCTGATCCCACATTTAGCGTGCGTTTGTACAACGCGAGCGCCAAGCGTACATTTTCCAAGAGTGTAGTGAATATTTCAGCCTACTCAGTCTTCACACGACGGAAAATTTAATATGTACCCGTGTAGGTATACAAACGTTGAGAACAATGTTTCTCTAGGACACAAAGGGATTCTTTCCGTAACTACATATTATGTATGTACGGAGGTTGATTTCATACTGTTAGCATTGTAACATCTCATAAACAATGGTACTGGTGTAGTGAGAATTATATAAAATAATTAAATACTTTCGATTAGAAATTAATTGCGAATATAGTAATAAAAGCGAATGAATAGAACATCAAACGGAGAGACAAAAAATAACCAATCAATTAATGTGTAAAACCAGCCTGATTGATTTATCGCTAGTTTACTCTTAATAGCTTTCGGGTTAGCGAATAAGCTTTTAATAAACTGATAATCGTGACAGAGATCTGAAAGAAAATTGCGATGTTATCGATACAACATCGAGTATTCCGTATCAATAATCGATTAGATATGTGTTAGTAGATAGGAACTTTCTTTTCTAACTAACGACTCGATGTGAAGATAACATGCTTAATTTAAAATTGTATTTCATTTTTAATAATGTAACGATGTTGCCAGTAATCTGACAAATCTTTGAATTTAGCAGTAGAAATCTGTATTATAAATAATGTTCCATTTATAATTCAACTAATTACAAAAAATATATAATTAAGAACCTGCTTCGTGGATATTCTAACTACTCACTAAAATACTTTCGGCAAATATAACATTTTTTACAAACTAAAAATATACGGTATTCAAAAATAGTTACTATCGCGTTGCGGACCGTTGAAAGCAAATTAGATAAGTATCATAGGGGACACCTGGGCAATGTATGCCCTACAAACACAGCTGGATCCGAACCCTTATGACGTGGTTTAGTGATAGCAATATTATAAAAATAGTAGTTCTTTTAGTAATATTCTGGCAATCTTCTTTCGCTGTGAAGTGAGTAAATTCCAAATCACCTGAGCAAACTACAGACTTCTCTTAACATATCCTTGTGACAAAATCAATGTGTCGAGGAAAGTTTCAAGGGATTTCTCCAATAAACTTGAACAATGGGATATTTGAACCATTATTTTGATTGATTTGAGATTTGAGATATAGTCGATATTCATCAAACCGTTTATTTACATACTTGTAAGACGAATACTTTAATTATCATACTTATCTATCAGTGTTGTTAACGATGTTGACTTCATTGAGTGACACCTAATAAAGAATCAAGTCCATTCCAGTGAAATATGGTATCAGATTATCTTAGGATTTCATTGTTTTGAGTGACGAATTATTAATTTCCAGCTTTGTTTCTCATATAATTATGCAAATAATTCTGTAGTACACAAAGTAAAATATAACATACTTCATCACAGCCATGTTTGAATAATGAATGAGCAATTTAACAAATATTTGTCTTGCTAAATACCCGAGAGGAACGTAAGTAATGCGATGATAAAACGGACGGCCGGCAATTATATTTATTTGTACAATTTTATTTAATTCGGTATTCCAAAGTGTTGGTTCGAACGGAACGAACATAAAACCAAAACGTAAACATTTCGATCACTAGCTTTTTGTCGTAAATAGTAAATCAAACAGCTTTTATCGTAGAAAGTAAACTGGATATTTGCATATCAACGTTTACATTCAAATGTTTACTCTGATTTATGTAAACTGGAGATTGTGGACTGTTGTCGATTTTATCTGTGGAACTCATCTTTGGCTTTCTTTGGAGTGTACGATTTCAAAAGTAATTTATATTCTCTTTGCAAGTGTCAGCTCCATAAATGATCCTGTGTTGCATGCTAATCTCGTTTGATTCAATGCACTATTCAGTGTAATTTTAAAATTAATTATTGAATATGAATGTGAAAGTGACTGCTATTATTTATATGTATATTCGCGTGAAGTGAAAACTTTAGCTCTACTTTAAAAAATATCGCATGCACAAAAGAGGATAATTAAAGTTCGTATGGAGAATAAACGTTTGCTAAAATTTATGTAGCGATGGCTCATTGCTGCGGTGATTTACTAGGTAAAACAATAGAACAGTATTATATATTGGTAATTTTGTGTAGGATCAGACAATTGATCAAATAATTATAAATTGTTAATGTTATGTCTACGCTAACGCATTGGGCAACTGTAATATTGTGTATGTTGTATAAATAAATAAATAAAATAAAATAAATAAATTTGCTGAACAGTTACAGCATTTTCTCTACACTCCGTTGTAACTGTAAAAACCTGTAATCATTTGTGCATTGTTTACAATCACGTAATGAACATGAACAGTACCGAGAAGTAGCAAGTGAAATTGCATGGAGACGCCATTGTTTTGATATTATTATGAGCTTTCACTTTCCTTCGCCGAGGCAATCCTGCAGCTAGGGAATTGTAATTTATTACTGAATATTTGATAACGCAGCCAAGCGTATAAGTAGCTACCTGTTATAATCTTATTTTATTTCCGTTGCTCGGCAAGAGATCGTCGGCCGCCCTAGTAGGGTGTTCGTTATGTTTATAATAGTATCTATGTTTGTGTTAAATCCAAGTAACAACAATTTTTTAAGCTTTAAGAATATTTGTTTTGTTTAAAAATATTTTTTTTAAAGCTTACTAGCATAATTAATAACAACTAAACTAGTATTCTTGTTAACCCCTCGTGCCAAGCTTAACTGCTTGTGTTACGAGATGGGCATGGCAATGGGGGGGTTCGAACCGGGGACCTCAAGATCACAAGTCCGACGCCCCAGCCATTGGGCTGCGGCCGCTTCAATAAGGGATATTAGAAAATGTGGAGCAGAGTAGCAGTACAACGCGGGTTAAACCGAGAAGCGCAGTTAGTAGATATATTTAATAAAATTTAAATTAATCACAAATTATTAATTATATACAAATCCTCTTAAACTACGAATCTTATACAATACCTCGAAAACTATATAAACCTTTCTACCATAAAACACGACATATTAAATGTCAATCAAGTTGATGTGTAGAGCGGAATTAGTAAATTATACATCCGTAAGAAAGCTTGAACCTTGACATCGGAGTTAATACATCCGATCGGGCATTATTTACTAGTCCCAGTAAAATAGGTAATGTAATGCCTATAAACTTAGAAACTCATGTAAAGATACGATACATTTACGAGATGTTATTGTTAACGGCTGTTAGGAAATAAACTTATAAGATCATTAAAGTTTTGACATCATTATTAAGTTAACTATGTAGCTATACTACCTATATCTATACTAATATTACAAAGAGGAAATATGTGATTGTTGGTTTGTTTGTATTGAATTAGCTCCGAAACTACTTGACCGATTTGAGAAGTTCTTTCACCGTTGTAATGCTACACTAGCGTCGGATTACATAGGTTATATCTAATTATGAAGCTCCCACGGGAACGGGATCTACGCAGATGAAACGGGGAAAACTATAAATTATAAATATTTTTATTCGAACCACAATTACCAACATATGTATAAGATAATTATACAAAACCAGGAGATCATTAAATCTATAAAGAACATTTCGATAATTTCCGCTACAGACACCGTCCGCTTATTATTTAAACTTAATAACCAATTAAAATTACAGTCTGAACTACATATTTACAATGTTAATGCATTTACCGCGTTAAAACCAGTAATTTTACGTAATTCTGTCACATAATAAAATTTACAACGGGTTACTGTTCTTTAACCCGCATAATACTTCTAGTTTCCTATAATCAATCATGAGGCCATTTCCTACCGCTTTCTAGCATTCATCATGAAAAATATGGTGAATTGGATAGGCAGTGATAATGACATTACGATTGCGAATTACGTAAAGCGAGTGCACCTGACGGCGGCCGCGAAACCAGTCTCAGACCAGTTTAGCTCGAAGCAAGGTCCCGCCATAGACCCGGTCCGTCCCGAGAGCGTTAGCCTCTAGCAACCCGTTTATTATTTTTAAAATTCGCGTTTAAAATCAAAATGGCCGACTTTCTCTGGTTCTTCGGGCATTAAAGATGTATTTTGTATTTCCTAGCGATTCTTAACTAGTAGAACTAATATGCTAAGCTTGTGATCGTCCAATTCATCATATCCTTTTTAATAAACAGTCCATATGATCTTAATAAATTACATATTTAATTATACACATTTACCTATCTAAATAAAAATGATTTTTGTAGGTATTAATACGGGATGTATTTCAAAAACCTAATTAAAATTTTACTTTAATATTAACTCAAACTTCAGCCATTATTAACTCATAAAAATCGTTGTTTACATACAATTATAGAATTTTGCGCAGTAGCGTTCTACTTGTCTTACTTCACGTCGTTCACGTCGGAACTACCCTGAAGATGGACCTTTGGAGGAGTGACGCGCGAATCGGGTTATTGTAAATATTGTTGTTTATTACAACAGCAATATTTACAAAAACCTTTACCAAGTTTCATAACCAAAAATATATAATTTCACTCACCCAACACATAAAAATATTATGTTTAATCTGACACACTATTTTATGTACCACCAATTGCATTTCAAAATACGGACTAACTCGTAAATATGTCGACAATGCACTAACAATGATCACTGCAGACGAGATAACTTTAACGACTGACTTACACAAGCCATTATGTTCAAAGCTTTATGGTATTACGAGAATTCATTATTGCAAAGTAAACACAAAAATTTACCAAACAATTTAGCTAACGTTTTTATTAACCGGTTGGAAAGTCGATATCGGCCAGACGGCGTCATGATGTCGTGTGATTATTTTGACAGCTATTATAATAGTTATTGTATTAACAATAATACATTTGACATTAAATCAATCTTGTAATTATAATATACAAACATTTGAATGTGATCCGAGTCCAAGAACTGTTAATCGCGGTGATTGAATGTGTGAGATATTCTTACAATCACTTGTCCGCGATGATATAGTAATTACAGATAAACAGCTAAATAACAGAATAAGGGGTTATTATGCTCGGTTAACACGTTATATGAAGCGTGAGGTGGTAATTAAGGAAACAGAACTGCTTACACTTCACTACATCCATTTAATATAATAAGTTATGCATAATGCCTGATCATAATGATGTTTCAAACTAAATAAGTAATAAAGAAAGTTGATTGACGTTGAAATCCATAAAAAGTATCTGAAAGTGGATTATTTCTAAAATACAAAGGAACCTACGCTTTCATTGATCAATTTTTGTAATATCTTAATTGTAGTAATAAACAATCTTTAGACGATTTTCGCCTACGGGTTTCCCAAAAAAGCAAATAGACACAACAAATTTACCTTTTAAAAACCTTTCACATACTTAATTTCTTTAAACTTTCTATGTCAAAGTTGAACGCCAAATAATTGGTAACAAATGAGACCCATTAATCCTTGGACGTTTCATTTTCAAATCAATTTGAAATTCCGCCGTGTCCATTTTAATCCGGAACTTGAAATTATAAAATGTAGACCAACAAGCGAGTAAATAAATAATAAAAACATAACATGAGATACATTTTCGTCGCCAATTTGGTTATATTCAATAAAATAAGTTCAATGACTCTTCGTTTTGTGACATATTATAATAAAATTGACAAAAGCAATCATAAACAACTGCATTCCCTGCAGTGTTGCCAGTGTTAGAAAATAAACAAATTTATAAGGTCCTATGCATCTGGAACCTTATAAGTTTCATTTGTAATTAAAAAATGAATATTATAACGGGTATCTCTTGAAAAATTGACTAAACTAACCCTTGTTTATGTATATTATAAACATTAAAGCGTTTTATCTGCAGGAGAGTCCACGGCAATAACCACTCGCAGGCGTGTCCCCATTTGGTGGAGTATGACCCGGGGGGTTGAAGTGGATAACCCTATCTTCTAGTTATGATTAGCATACCATAGCGAGTTCCTACTAGAGGACAAAAAAAATTGTACGAAATGTTGTCTTCAAATACGTTGGGCTTATAGACAAAGGGTCACTTTACTAAGAGGACAAAAGTGGTTATTATACTAAACGCGTTGGACGTCTCAAAAGTGGGTAAAGTAGGTAATAAGTAGGTTTAACGCCTACACTTGAATTGCTAAATTGAATTTTAAAAGACACTGCTTCCTTTATCGTCTACGCGACATGCATAATAGACTTTTATTCCAGTTTAACGTTTAAATTCTACACCTATCAAACCAGTATAAGTTAAGTACGATAAAAAGCACAGAGGCATAATATTTATAACAAAAATAGCTAAAATTATATATTATAGAGCCTACGTACAAAATCTAGAAATATTAACTTACAATTACATAGAAAGAGCAAGCTAGACTTTCTTCATAGTAAACAATGGCATAATATTTTCCCTATCATGAATTACACAAATGTTCAATGCAAGATACGTTTGCTGTTGTTATATAGCTACTATACTAACCACAAATGAACAACATACGTATATATATACCTAGGTATAGAAATCAATTTCACATTTCTACAGTTCGAACTTCGATTTGCCGTAGGGAGCATCACGTCGGAAATGACGCGGTGGCCGTCCCGTGACCGTCACGCGAGGGCCACGCGTTCCTCACGAGACCACCCTCTCCGCAATTTCGATTATAACCACGTAATATGGCTTCCCATACAATTGTATAATTACGCACACTGAATAGTTAGCGTTCCATATAGGTTTTCGTGATGCGTACTTATTTTTGTTTAGGGGTGGTTTCATCTCAAGGTTGGCAGTTTGTTTTGTTATGAAAGCAATCTTGAAGCGAATATAATATTACGTAAGTCACGAACAAACAAAAGCTATTTTTATGTATAAAATTATAATACGTTAATAAAACTTTATGGTATATATTGATACCTATCTACCTTTTACCAAATTGTTTACAGAAAAATACAAGATTTAATGGAATTTACATAACAATCCATTAAGCATTTCGTAAGCGATAAAGTTTGCATTTATTAAGCTTTTTATCAATAAAATAGACGTTTAAATTGGATAATACTACGATACCATGATTATTATTCCGGTATTTTATGGCTTCATTTATTGATATTTTATAATTATTAAATAAAAAAATAATTATGTCCTATCTATTCCTATATATAAGTATATCGTATACGGCTCTTACGATTTGAAAGAAAGTTATATATGTTATTTTATAAATAAGTAGAAAACACGAGGACGTTCGATGCCGATAATAATGAAAAATGATGGATTTTAATATTAACAGCACAATTTTGAATTAATGATATTCATTATGAAAATGAACATACATCGTTTCCTCACGGCATACAAATAAAATAGAAGCGGCTAATTAGTACTAATTCCGTATTTATTGTTTTCCGTTGTTTCAAGTTCACATTGATGCAGATCAAATTATTATTTTAAAAGATTACAATGTTTAGTTTCGGTTATAATCTAGAGTTAGACTGGAAACGGTCATAGACACGTTTCTAAATTAAAACATGACAAAAGGTTCGTGCAAAGTGTTTTGTCTTCTTGATTAATATTTCAATTTTTAAAAGTAAGCTAGTAGTATTTTGTTTATATCGGTTAAGGTATATTGCGGTTTAGAACGCATTCACGTAAGTGCAGTGCAATAATGAGTAAATATAAAATAATAGAATAAATTGTCAGTGAATCCTTAACAGCAGATTTATTCGAAATTTATAATATTCGCGGGTATTCAAAAAATGTATCCCTGCTTGTATTGTTATCTTGCATAGAGACTCAGAGACTTATCAACATAACTTTTGTTTGACTGAGTTGTCAGTCAGTAAACAGTATTATTAACGGCTCACCTTTGGCCGTAAGATGCTATAACAGTTTAATTTAACTACATAATATAATAATAATCTCAGCACTGTCAAATTCTCTAGTAATATTGAAACTATAAAGGTCAAATTAAGCTTAAAGTGGCAGGTAAATACACTCTTATTGAGTTATACATAAGCAATAAATTCGTTTGCTTACCCACGATCCTGTGGAGCCCCAACGCTTTAGCCTCTTCCCGAAAATGTTTTGACACTGCGACAGGCACGACACAGAAGCCGCCGGTTGTATCTTATTAGTAAAACTGTCACCTCTGTCTAATGTCATTTTACACTTGCACTGATGCTTGCAATTTGTCCAAAAAGTTAATAAAAACCTTGTTTATTTTCACTTAATATGTCCCAACATGTGAATAATCCATGCTTATTTTATTTGATTTAGTTGAAGTGTAGGTTTGAACACTGATATATGTATGTACGAACGCAACACGCGTGTGTTTGGCTACCGCGTGCGAACGCGTTGCCGGCAGCGGTGCGAATGCCAAGTGCTCGATGTTTTCCCTGTGCCCGGAAAGTCGCCCCGCCCGCCCTAGCCGCCCAACGCTGCTTCCAATTAGAACTTTTTTTTTATTTCTACGGGAATACTATTAATGTGGCTACTAAATGTCGACGTGTGTGATGAATTTTCCAGCGAAAGATGTCGTTAGGAAATCATAAACGAAGTTAATCTTTTTGTATATGTTTAAAATTATTGTGCATTTCTAAGAAGATGATATATTTGCCGAATCATATTTAAGTGGGTGCGAAGATTTTTCGTGTTAACGGGAAGTTACTATCAAGGTAGTATTTCATTTACTACTAAAGTTGTTGATATATGATTAGTACATTGACCTTTATATTTATTTTTTATAATTTGACAGTTATACTAGAAAATCGTATTTTTGTTTATGTTTGTAACTGAAATTTAACAAGCACTTATAACAAGACATATCTAGATTGTTGTGATAGTTCCGTAGAGCAACGAGTGAGTTTAGGTTTAGATATTTGTAGATACATACTTCTTATTCAAATTCCATTGTAAGAGATGACGATGGTGCTCGGCGCCTTCACCACACTATTTATGGTAGCGATGCAATATGTTATAATACATTGAGTTATCTATTGTTTACATAAAACCATTTATTTAATGATCTTTAAATATGATTATTGCAGGATTTTTGATGACATTTTATTTCACATTTTCAGCAGTTCGAATTGATGGCGTTACGAAAGAGGTAGGTTTCAGGTTCACGTGGACTATATCGAATTTGACAAGTCATAAGCCGATTGGACAGTGTGGGAGTGATCTAAAACTATAAATATATTAATATTTATCATAACTCTAGTTAAAATCCTAAGAAATTGATCGAATAAATTACTTCACATATTTACTTATGTGTAGTAATATTATTGTTTAACTGAATATAACTGTAACTGTAATATAATATCTAAATAATCTATTTAATTTAATATCTAAATTCTCCACAGGTAATCTGTTTAGCTAATCTATAGAAATTCTTATCGATTGATTTCTTAGTGTCCAAATAACTCCGGCTCCGCTTTATTCATCATTATCTAATACGAAAGAAAGGAAGCACATTCGACACTCCACGCCCGTCCTCTTATATAACATAGCTTAGTGGTTGCTGCACTGACCATTCACCACCTAACATAATGGTCAGCTATCAACATAAAACATAATACACCAAACCTTTACGATACTTTCGTTCTACGTTGAAAGTGAAAATCTCTTACTTTAGCGTTTAACGCTTAAAATTTATTGCTTGTGTGGCATACAATTTATTGCGACAATTGTTGTTAAGTCCTACATTAGGGGATAGACTGTTCCTATAAGAGTGAAGTAAAATATTATATTTAATATCCTAATAAATACCTACTTATTTGTGTAATGATAAAATCTCTAAGCTGCCAACCTGAGCTCACAAGGTATCAGAATATTCGTTCAGCGCTGTGTTTCAGCAAGTAATGCGGTAATCGTAATTGTTCGTATGATGTCTTATCTGTAGTGTTAGCATCTAGTCTATTCACACTACAAATTATAAAGGTAACGGAATAAGAAGTAAACCTGTGCCTAGAAAAGCGAGTTGCTGCGCAAGCTCCAGACAAAGGGTTGTGTTAAAATATCACGTGTGTCATTTTTTGAAACATCACCTGAGTATCGCACATTACCGCGGCTGCACTAATCTAAGTAGTAGTTAAAACTGGACACACACGGAGACACGCCAGAGTGGCTCAATTAATTACCCCAGACACGCTAATTAATAGTACAACGATCAGATAAAACGGAAGCTTTCGAAATTTGCCACGCTAAGTGAAAACCTTCGAGTGCTTACAAAATATTTGCTTATGAAATGCAATTTTAATGTTACTTATAACACAGATTGCCTATCTACGAGATCTTGTTTATTAAGATTCTTGATTAGAAAATGTAAGTCGAATATGTAAATGATCCCGAGAAATGTTATCTTGCTGTTATATACGTGTATTGAAGGACTTCATAATGTTCCGAGGTCGGAGTATAAAAATATGCATTCTTTAACCGACAAATTAGATAAAAATCTTTGTTGATCTATGTTAAGGAAGGCCAACGGAGGCGATTCCGTGTTTAAATTCATTTAAATATTATCGTTTCGCCTTTGAAAATACGGGCGGAATGATTTTTAGCTCGGAGCTCTTAATGAATAAGCAGGATACTAGTTAAGTCCGGAACTAACAAAACGTTATTTAAACATGGGACTTTTACAAACACATCATTCACGGACGGTATATCCAGACTCAGAACAACTATTCTTGGTTCACACAAATAATGTAAAGTAGAGCGACAGTTGCACAAATCCCCCTAAAATACTAAAAGTCATAATCCCTCAATCTCATCGCCAGCGACCGCCCTGAGCCGAGGTTCAAGCCCTACAGAGTGCGCCCTCTTGCGCAGGTTGCTTAGTTTGTAGTTTTTTAAACCATTTATTAGGGTTGGAGCTCTGTTCGCCTTTATGCCCGGTGAAATAGCAAAAGCCTCGTAGCTTACTACGTATGTCCGTCCAAAAAAAAATACAAATAATTGTGCCAGGTGGGAATCGAACCTAAAACACCAGGTCTCATAAGCTACTGCCGAAACCGTAAACACCGGTGAAGCTAAAAAAAAAAAGATTGAAAATGTTTTTTTTTCTTTTTCTATACTGTTATTTTACTATTATTTTAAAACTCTCCAGACGACTTCAAACACGGTCTATTCATCTACTTTTATTTTGACATGAAGTCTGCTACTAATCATACAATATTAAAACAAAATCTATTATTATAGTCGCCGTAGTGTAATAGATTGCGGATGTTAGAAGGGTAAAACAACAAAAAGCGAGATGTCTATAAAACAATCACAAGGAGAAACAAAATTAATGATAATTAACCTTGCTCTATATCGCGGTTTTCACAATAACTCGAATACTACTAAATAACTAGATTTATGTTTTCCATTTTAATTAGTTTTGTGCGAAACTGCAACCAGTTAAAGTCACTTTTCTATTTTATTTTAAAGCCACGTATAGAAACTACTTTGTTTTATATGTTTGTAATGCGATATTAAGGGAATAAATAATCAATTTACGCAAAAAACAGGTTATATACATACATACAGTCATCTACTTATATGGAGAATCCGTATTAAAATGTGTATAGATATATCAAAGGCAATATTTCCAGCTTAAACCGCTGGACACTGAAATTTGGCACAAAAATAGTTATTATCATGTAGGCATTAAGATAGTCCTAAAATTCTCTATTATTATTCACTAGCGACACGCCCTGGCTTCGCACGAGTGCATAGCACCTTCCTCTTGGATTACTCTATCTATTTAAAAAAACCGCATCAAAATTCGTTGCGTAGTTTTAAAGATCTAAGCATACATAGGTACAGACAGACAGTGGGAAGCGACTTTGTTTTATACTATGTAATGATGATAAGGACGATTAACTAAAAGCGGGTCCAAAATTTGAAAATATAAAATAGAGATACTACGATACGAGAATGATTACTATAATTTTAAGTACGTTCGGCATGGAAAGATTGATATATTTCCGCCTACCATCTAACAATAAAATCCTACACCCAAAAAATCATCAACAATGCAAACCCATCAATACTTAATCTAACACCATCAACTAAAACTGAAGGACAGTGACAGGACTAACTAGCCGCGCGGTTTCATCCGCACTTTTCAGAAGTCTATAAATTGCTAACAATAGTCTTGAAATGCAAAGGAGCACACGTATGTTAAGCTTTTCTACCTTTTACTAAGCATTACTAACAAAACAAAATCTTTGTTCCCATAGAAACTTTATACTTTAATAGCTTATAGCCTTCCTAGATAGGTAGACTATCTGATACTGAAATAAGTTGTTTCTGAGATAAGCGCGTTCGAGCAAACAAACAAATTCTATATATTAGTATAGATTCAACCTTGTCACCAAGTTACTTAAACACTTGTTAGTTCCAATATAATCTCTGCGTAGGGGTAATCTTGTCTATGCCTAGATGCGGCCCACGAGGATAATACTCCATTAATCTTAAAGATTATCTGTTCAATATATTACATCTGTTTGTTTGTCTTAGAAGTAGGTCAGTGTTTAGATCACAGGGTCAGTGGAGGAAGGTTTTGGCAAAAACGGGTTACGTGGAACTAGAGCAATTAACTTTCAGATTTGATTTGTTTAGTTGTAGTTTTCAGGTTAAGATATCCTTGTGTATGCATTGAATATCAGATAAATCTTAATTCAACAAAAATAAAACACTTTAGATTTACTACCGTAATCAAAAAATGTCCCCTGAATTTCTTACCAAATCTTCTCAAAGGTGTCACGTTAAGAAAAATATCTATACATTAATGCGTAAAGCAACAACGTTGACCCTTTACGAAAAATGCGCGGACGGAGGAGTATCTAATAAAACAAACTTATAGTTTATATAGAAAAGGAGAATGCTAATATTATCTTCACTATGGTCGAATTTCAGTTCTGAGCTACCACATAAAAAATTAATAATGGACATCATAAGATTTGATTTTGACGATTGAGTCTATGTTATAATACTGACTATTGGGAACTTTAGTTAGGTTCTGTTTATGTTTAGCAAAATTAATGGACGTATAATTCACTGACATAAAAGTTCATCCCTGACTTTTAACCGACAAGTGTGAATTACACATAAATATTACGACGACTACAAGTAGATAGGACTACAAGTACTGCGGTCACCAACCCGCCTGCCAAGCGTGACGAATATGGCAAATACCCTCCCTCGGGAGGAGGCCCATGTTCAGCAGCGGACGTTATACGGGCTGATGATGAAGTAGATAGGAACGACACTTCCATATATAAGTAACAACTCTAACAACCATACAATCAGCGACGAAAAATGTTATAGGTAAACGCTTAAAGTATCAATTTGTTTCTTATAGCTATTATTTCTTTGCCTATTGTTGAAGACCACCAGATTTTGAGAGTAAAGGAGAGAGTGACCTGTGTTTGCGCTCTCATTTGTGCACTACAATATGTCCAGCGCAGATGGCTAAATCTCTTTAGAGATTGGCCTTGGCTAGACATTCACTATATAATAATATACTCAGCACTTTATCAGGAAAGAAGGGTAGTGTGAGAGCACGGGGAGGGGGCGCCATAAATGAAGACATCTTGAAACTCGACGTTATGACAACGCTATGACGTCAAACAGCAATCGTTTTGATGACCCGTTGTTGTTCGAAATTGATTGTATTAGATAAGATGGGAGAAAATATTGAGTTTATATTGAGTAATAGAAATTTGTTATTGTGAGTGAATAATATAACATGGACCAATAATATAATCCTACTAATATTATAAACGCGAAAGTTTGTAAAAATGGATGGATGGATGGATGTTTGTTACTGTCACGCCAAAACTACTGAACGGAATTGAATAGGTTATACGCGAAATTTTGCACTGGGATAGGTTATACGCTCGATTAACATATAGGCTACAAAACATCTCGCTCCGACCCACTGGAGCAGAGTTACGCGGGTACCACGGGGCGCAGCTAATATGTTATAAATTAGTACTTTTAAAACTATTTTGTGTCCCGGATGTCTTGAGACTGATTTAAGAAAAAATAAAAAAATAAGACTACAAGATTTATTTACTGTATATCATTCATACATTTTATAATACATATAGCCTACGGTAGCCTCTTAATATCCGGCGGGCCGTATTCTTGTTATCCAATCTTATGTCATACAAATTTGAGTAATAGTTCGATCGCATTACCGAGATGCTTATTATTTCAAAATAAAAATAATCCGAATTGTAAATCGATGTCCTAATTGTTAATTCAGTATTCATAAAATATGTTTTTAGTGTGTCTATATGTATCAGATGGCAATACTGTGTAGACAGCGAAGCATTCCCGTTGTATCACCAAAAATAGTATGACCAATTCTTATATCACCAAAACTATTCCTTTTATATCACCAATGCCTATTTTTCTTGGTGATACAACGCCACAACAAAAATAAATAACATTTTATACCTATTGTATCACCAATGTTTAAGGATGTGGTTGAATATAAAACATATCGGCAGAGGGAGTTGTCGTATGATATACTTTCCTACGCGTCCTATAATAATTCAATTATTCATCACATTCCGCGATGTTTGAAACAGACAGTAGGCTCGAGGTATCATCGGCACAGTTCATAAATAACTAACAAACTATAAATCTATTTACATTGCAATAAGAGTCAATCATACTATGATTTTCAGGAATGCATACAAGCTTTCATTACATGTAACCTACTACATCAAACGCATGTAATTAAACACAGTAAGAACACACTACTCATAAAATCTATTTGTATAAGATTGACCTCTCACTCAAAATATCATTTTAATTTAAAACATACGATTATCTGTTTAGTTTGACATGATTATAAATAAAAAATGGCAGAGTACCGGAGTGTCCTCTACGTCGTATCGCTTTGTGTTTTAAGATTTATTGGGAGATAAAACGGGCAGCTGCGTTTCCCTGTATGTTATAATATTACGTGAGTTATACTACTGCGGTCACCAACCCGTTAGACACGCTTGGTGATTATGGCAAAAACCCTTCCCTTTGGAGGAGGGACATATCCAGTAGTAGAAGTTGTACGGGCGGATGATGATAATAATTCTTAATCTGTGTTATTCTGACCACACTGTTGAACGGTGGGTTAAGTAGATGAACGACTGTTTTAGGGCTATCAAAAGCTAGATTATAAAAAAAAAACTACAAACTAAGCAACCTGTTCCAAAAAGCACCCCCATGTGATGCTTGGACTTCGTTTCAAAGCGGTCCCTGGCTGTAGTACTTCTGAATTATAACTTTTAAAGGGCAAATATTTCTAACCTACACATAAATATTTAAAAAAAAAGTGATAAGCATATTAAATATGATAGCAAACGAAATCCAACACTAACAACTCAATATTACTTCAAACGTGTATTTTATAAATGAACTAGCGGCCCGCCCCGGCTTCGCACGGGTTGACTTTTATACCCTACCCCTGCCCTACCCTACCCCTGCCCTACCCTACCCCTGCCCTACCCTACCCCTACCCTAACCCTACCCTACTCCTACCCTACCCCTACCCTACCCTTACCCCTACCCTACCCTACCCCTACCCCTACCCTACCCCTACCCTACACCTACCCTACCCTACCCCTACCCTACCCTACCCCTACCATACCCCTACCCTACCCCGATCTAAATCGGTTCAGCCGTTCTTGAGTTATAAATAGTGTAACTAACACGACTTTCTTTTGTTTTTAAAATGTATTCTGCTATTCGGGACGGAAACAAATCCAACAAATCAAAAACCATGGCAATCGGTCCAGCCGTTCTCGAGTTATAAGTGTTGTAACAAACACGACTTTCTTTTATATATATAGATATAATAACATTATACTTTGAACCTGAAGTGATTCCAATTTCAAATAATTTAAACATGCACGTAGACTAAACACGTTGTTACTACGACACGCAAGCGGTTAAAAATGGCGCGAAAAAACGTAAATAAACAAAACGCAATATTGGATTAATTTCAACTTGCCAATGTATGCACATCGTTTTTTTGCCTGCGATAATATAAACATTAATTTACATACGGTAATATAAACAGTAGTTCTACGTTCGACAGTATGTTTACTTAGATTAATATCATTGTTTTATATTTGTGCAAACCAAACGGTATTGTGGCTTACAAATGTTTTTTTAATATCCACGATATAGGTACCTATATAAATTAAAAATACAACATATTTAGTGTTAATTTCAATAAAAACAAAAAGTTTACAGTCCTAAACACAGTTTAGAGTTTAAACAGAGTTTTAGAATTAAACGAATATGAGACTAAATATTTTTTTCTGAAATGCTTCTCAAAGTGCAGATGTAGGTACAAACAAAAAAATAAAAAATGTTAAACAACAATCGTAAAAACTTACTACTTGACGACCCTGTTTAACTTTTGTATAAATATCATACAGAACACAAATATAGCTAGCACAGTCCCGTGTTTTATTTTAAGCGTTTGATTAATTATAAAGCAGATATATCAAGCAACTAATGGACTTTAGTGCTGTAACATTTTGGGATATTTGTCTTATTTGAGGAAAATAGGCTCATTTTTTATACGGTATAAATTGGTAATAAATTTTCTTTTTTTCGGGTTTCGAATATCTAAGGTAAATGTGGATCTCGCGAGCTTTTAACTCATTATTTATTTATTTTTTATTAACTACAATCAGGTATAGTCGATGCCTTTTTTAAGATAGAAAACATCATCATCATCAGATCGTATAACGTGTCGACCGTATAACGCCGATGATCAGCTGTAGGAGCTGATCATCGGCCTCCCGAAATAGGTGTTGCCATATAATCACCACGCTTGGCAGGCGGGTTGGAACACAGGTACATGCTGCTGCCTGTTATCTGGTATACGATTGTCATAGACGATGTTATGACTTATGACAAAGAGACAGGTCGTCCCTCAGAATAAATTGGCATTGTGTCCATACTCCATATAGATACGTCTAAAACATAGAAAATTGCTCTATAATTATAACTTCTTTGAAATATTTTAATGCACTCTATTATACTTCAGATACGGACGATAAAAAAGACTAATAGTAGTAAAAATAATGCTAAAACGTTATAATAGCTTGGCAGTCATTGCGGCGAATTATTCAATTTAGCTTCTTTTATTATTACAGTGAAATATTTCCGCGTTAATTTATAGATTACGGCGAAACAAAATGGGTGTCATCGTTTGACTTGACTTGTAAAAATTGAATCAGGAAAATGGGTCAACACATACTATGGAGTAACATCAAGAATCAAGATGGAACGTTTACATAAAATTGTTTTTAACACATTTTCTATGTAATTTTAATTATAAAAACAATTATAAGAAACTAGGTATTGGATAACGAAATTGACGTCATATACGACGCGATGTAAACGTGCGTCTCTAAGAATCTATGATGAACTGTTTTCATTTGGTTATTAATTGGATCTTCTTTAAACGAGCGACATTATAGATACTTATCTATTAAGTAAGGTTTTCATTTCACTTGTATTTCAACAAAGATAGTCGACAGAGTTCACAACAATGTAACAAGTTTGTACGAATCTAACTGGCTGAATACTGTACTGTTAAGATACAGAGTCCGCCCTAGTTTAAGAGAACAGAGTTCCACTTATTATGCACAGATTACAAACCAACGAATATTAATCATTTTAACTTGAACGATTTTGTAAATTTTCTGTAACTGTAATTTTTTGGTGAAATAAAGGTAATTATTATTATATTATATTATATCTAGAGCTGAGAAGCATAAGGTCGGATGGACTATTATACGTCAGAAACATTCGTCGTATATACCTTTATCGTATACTGGCACTTACGTCCAAATGCTTCTGAAGTATTATAGCACATCCGCTCTTATGCTTCTAAGGTATATATTGGTCAATTTCAAAGAGGTTATTTTGCCATTAATTATAATATTACGTCGCGATATAAACATTATCAATATTGGTTTTAGTTATAAAACATTAAATATAGGAAATACAATTAATTGCATTTAATTTATGGTAATTATAAAAAAGGAATTATATAAATTGTACAATAATTAATTTATATTAACAGACAAGGATTTTTGCACGACTCATAATGCGAAGCATTAGAGAGTGCTCTACTACCAAAAAAATCTAACCACTACAATCTAAGATTGGTAATCCACGTAATCTCCTCAATCTGCGCACCATTTATAGATAAATTAATGGAGAATAATTATAGATAAATTAATGGAGAATTATATTATATAGGGTAGGGGTAGGGTAGGGGTAGGGTAGGGTAGGGGTAGGGTAGGGGTAGGGTAGGGGTGGGGTGCGATGGCGCAGCGACCTCCCCGTGGTGCACCCTGGGCAACGACGGTCACCAATCTTCAATTGGTTACCGGCGGCTAGCAGCTGGCCAAGAGTAGCGGGCCTCGTCGTAGCAACGACTAGAGGTCTGCGGGCGGGGCGTCCCCTTGGGCGCTCCGCTAGTAGTTTATTTATTTAAATATATTAAATTAATTTATAGATTACAGCGGAGTCTTTGCTTGGCTCCGCTATTATAATATTTATTTATTTGTGTAGCTGTCACTGTTGCCCCTTCTGGGCTCCAGTGGCATTGTTGTTATTCAGAGGGGCCCTCTTTGGGTCTCGTTGCCGAGGGACCTCCTTAGGCCTCTCGGGATTGTTAGTTTGTTTTCCGCCTTCTGCGGGAAACGATAGGGCTAGGGTGACTGGCTTAACCGCTGGTTGGGAAGCTTACTTCCAACTCGTAATCCTCAGTCATGTTTTGGGGACCGAGGGCCTTGGCTTAACCGCCTGGGTCGCGAGGATGCAAACCTCTTTAAAAATGTCGTAACCTAAGTTGTCGTACCGTGACGAGAGGTGGATGGCGGAGGCGTTACTCCGTCTTTAACGGTACCACCCCGGTCGAGCGTGGCGCTGGCCGGTTGTATTCGCCTTGCTATGGGAATGGGCGTCACCCTGTAGTCGACCTTTTATATCGGCCCTACTCGTGGGATTTGTTATGGAATTAAATAATAAAAAACCTAATGTGTCAGGAGGAGTTGTGAAGGAGAGGAGGGCGAGCGCTAGAGACGCAGTAAGGGGTTCGAGCCCCCCTGCAGATCGTGCGAACGCGTTAGCGGTTGCTAAGGATAGAAGGGCGAGCGTGGCAACAGGGGGTTCGATTCCCGCTGCAGAGCGCACGCAGCCTACTATAGGCAAGGAGAGGAGGGCGAGCGTGAGGGACGCGGTTAGGGGTGTGAGCCCCGCTGCAGAGCTTGCGCAGTCGCCCGCTATTTCTAAGGAGGTAGTCGTCATCCTGGATAGGATGGACGTTGATGCGAGGGGTAGCTCGCCAATAGGGCGAAAGCGTATCCGGGACCGCCCGAGTGTGAATCGGGTAGATTCGGACTCTGACTCGTCTGTAGCTGGGGACCCTGTCAAAGTACAGGCCAAGGCCCCCAAGCTGGGGACGCATCGGAGCCTGGAGTGCCTGAGCGACACTCGGGTGATCTTAGATACGGAGGATAGTAGTGTGGAGGGTTCCGACCTAGAAAGGGCCGGATCTCCCCATACTAAAACCAAGAGAGGCCGACCGCTCGGCAGTAAGAACAAGGAGGTCGTCGTTCTTACCCAAGAGCAGGTTAGGTCTAACGAAATGAAGGCACTCCGCGATAAGTTGCAGGAGGTGCAGAGCGGGCGCTCTTCTGCGGGAGGCGCCGACGCGGAGCTGGGTGCCGACGGGAGCCGGGAGCTTGCGGCCCACCTCGCCGATACGGTGAGAAAGGTCGCCCGGGTCTCCGGCAATCTCAAAGGGACGATGCAGAAGCAGCTCTACGAGGCTGCGGATGCACTTCAACAGTTAGTAGCGTCTACCCTTAGGTTGAACGCTACGGACGAGATGCAGCGTCTCCGGGAGGAGAACGCCTCGCTGAGGGGTCAGCTGGCGGCTCTTCAGAAGACGCTGGATAGGATGGCGGAGTCGGTGGCCCGCATGGAGAAGGGCGCGGCGGGTGCTGCGGCTGTCTCCGGGTCGCCGGCGTCATCAAAGAAGGGCTCAAGTAAGAGCGCCCGCGGCGGAGATCAGCCGGACTCATTCGAACCTCAAATGGAGAGAATGATGAATCGGTTGATGTCCGCCGTGGACAAACGTCTCGTGGAGTGGGAGAGGCAGAGGGACAGAGATGTCCCTTTTTCGCGTCCTCCCTTAGCCCACGAGACTAAGAAGAAGAAGGAGTCCGTTTCCCTCCCTCTCTCTATTAGGTTAGCGAGCCCGCCGGTTATATCGGCGCCGGGAGTGACAGCTGCGCAAGCGGCGGTTGCGGTTGCGAAACCGTCCGCCGTCACGTCGTACGCGGCCGCTGCGGCGGGCCCGCCGCCGGAGGGTAAGGGAAAGGGCAAAGGGAAGGGCAAGGGTAAGGCCTCGGCTTCGGCCTCGGCCTCGGCCTCTGTCCCGACCGTACAGCCCGTCCCTTCCACTTCGGCTGCGGTACCCGCGCCTGTAGCGGTATCCGCGCCTGCAGCGGTGCCCGCGCCTGTAGCGGGTGGGCCTAGGGTCGACGCGGACGGTTTCGTTCGCAAGGAGACCGCCGCGGAGAAGAAGGCCCGCAAGAAGACGGCAGCCGCGGCGGAAGCCGCCCGCAGGGCGGAGGCCGCCAAAAAGGTTGGTGCTACCAATAAGCGTAGTCGTAAGAACCGTCAGGGACGGCTCCGCGCCCCTCGCTCGTCGGTAGTCGTGGTGACACTCTCTCCGGAGGCGGAGAAAAGTGGCACCACATATAGCGATGTTATTCGCAAGGCCCATCAGGTCGATGCGGAGGCCCTGGGCATCACTCAGGGAGTTCGTTTCCGGGTGGGGTTAGCTGGGGGTAGGATTCTTGAGGTCCCCGGTGCTAATAGCGGCGCTAAGGCCGAGTCCCTTAAGGAAGCACTGGTCAAACTCATTGACCCGTCCGTCGCTACCATCACTCGTCCCGAGAAGACGATCGGGGTTAGGGTCAGCAGTATCGACGACTGCATTTTGCCTGAGGAGCTAGCTGCTGCTCTAGCGAGGGTCGGGGAGTGTCCGGTCTCCGCCATTAGGGCGGGAGAGATACGGCGGGACCATCGCGGCTCCGGTACTGCGATATGTGCAGTCCCGATCGCGGCGGCGAGGCGTCTACAAAAAGTAGAACGCGTTAGGGTAGGGTTGGTCTCGGTACGAGTAGATATACTCGACCCGAGACCACTTAGATGTTTCAGATGTTTGGTGCCGGGTCACGTGGGCTGTCGCTGCGACGACACCGACCGCAGCGGTCTGTGCTTCCGCTGCTCGGAGCCGGGCCACAAGGCGGCGTCCTGCGCCGTCTCCAAGCCGAGGTGCGACGTCTGCGCTTCGGCAGGTAGGGAAGCCGATCATAGTATCGGCTCCAAACTTTGTAAGGCGCCGATCGTGCGCAAGGCACTTAGGCCCTCAGTTCCGACTACGGAACAGGGCACCGCTAGGCAGGTGATCGAGGAGGAGATGGATACGACCATCAATGGATAGGCCCATGTTCAGACTTCTCCAAGCTAACCTCAATCACTGCGCCAGGGCTCAGGACCTTCTCCTGCAGACCATGGCGCAGCGATTGAGTAACGTTGCGGTAGTCGCTGAGCCGTACATGATCCCCGACCGTCCGTGTTATGTCGGGGACTTGGACGGCTTGGTGACCTTAGTGTCGTCGCCTTCCGTTGGCACCCCGCCCTTTTTCAACATGGAAAGAGGGCGAGGCTTTGTAAAGGCGGTGTTGGGGTCACTCACCATCGTCGGTGTGTATTTCTCACCCAACAGAGGGCTGGCCGAGTTCGAGGCCTTCCTCGACGGGGTCGGTCGACTGCTGGTTGGACTGGGGGATCACGCCGACGTCATTCTCGTGGGCGACCTCAACGCCAAGTCCTCGGCGTGGGGATGTCCGGTGTCCGACCCCAAAGGTAGGACCCTTGAGGACTGGGTAGTGGAGCAGGGCCTGGTAGTTTTGAACCGTGGCTCGGTGAACACGTGCGTGAGACAACAGGGTGGCTCGATTGTGGACGTTTCATTTGCGTCCTCCACCCTGGCACGTCGTGTTCATCAGTGGGGAGTTTTAGAGGGCGTGGAGACGCTGTCGGACCATTTGTATGTTGGTATCGACATCTCCGCGTCCCCCGCGGTTCCGACCGCCCGTCCTGCTTCATTGCCTCGACGAGAGGGCCCTCGGTGGGCACTCGGACAGTTGGACCGGGAGTTGCTATTAGAGGCAGCCCTGGTTCAGGCATGGTTCTCGCGGCCGTGTAACCCGACCTCGGACGTAGATGTGGCCGCGGAGGAACTCGGGGAGTCCATGGCTCGTGTCTGTGACACGGCCATGCCCCGTCTTCGTCCGTGTCCACCGCGGCGGCAGGTGTATTGGTGGAGCGGTGCGATCGAACACTTACGTGTTCGGTGCACCGCCCTCCGCCGAGTATACTCTCGCTGTCAGCGTCGGAGGCCGAGGGACGAGGTCCGCATACAGGAGGCCTACGCCCAGTATAGGGAGAGCCGGAGTGAGTTGGGCGTTGCCATAGGGCAAGCTAAAGAACTTGGCTGGGAGAGAACGCTGGAGGCGTTAGATCGCGATCCGTGGGGTCGCCCATACAAAGGGGTTCGCCGCAAGATGCGACCGTGGGCACCACCAGTTACGGAAAGCCTCCAGCCAGATGTTATAACAACGGTAGTGGGTGGGTTATTCCCCAGCCAAGAATCGGAGTTTGTCCCGCCTCCTATGGCGGCGCCCGATGATCACACCGATGTGCCAACGGAGGACACTGAGGTGCCGCCTGTTACACAGGCGGAGCTGGGGGCGGCCATTGCCAAGTTGTCCGGCAAGGTCACAGCCCCCGGTCCGGATGGGATACCAGGACGTGCCTGGGCCCTTTCGGTTGAGGCGTTTGAGCCCTTTGTGCTCGCCCTCTTCGATGCTTGCCTGCGGCAAGGTCGATTCCCTTCGGCCTGGAAGTCGGGTCGGTTGGTCCTCCTTAACAAGGAGGGCCGTCCGGCCGAATCGCCATCAGCTTATCGCCCGATCGTTCTGCTGAATGAATTGGGTAAGCTGATGGAGAGGGTCATCGCTGGCCGCCTCACTAAACATCTTAGTGAGGTAGGTCCCGACCTCTGCGAGGATCAATTTGGTTTTCGTAGGGGTCGTTCTACTTTAGATGCCATCACTCGGCTTCGAGACCTATCAAGGGACGCGACCGAGCAGGGGGGTGTGTTGATGGCGGTGTCGTTAGACATTAAAAACGCCTTCAACACCATCCCTTGGGTTTGTATCGAGGAAGGCCTCAGATACCACAGGGTGCCCGGGTACCTCCGGGTACTCATCGGTCACTATCTCCGCGGTAGAGAGGTAGTGTACCCGATAGCAGGCGGCGGGACGGGGCGTTGGCCCGTCTCTAGAGGGGTTCCACAGGGGTCGGTATTAGGTCCCCTCCTGTGGAACATAGGCTTTGATTGGGCGCTTCGGGACACACGGCTCCCGGGTGTCACCGCCATTGCGTACGCGGATGACACTCTGGTGACCGCCCGAGGTCCAGATCATAGGCGAGCGAACATCTCGGCCACAGCCGGTGTGGCTCAGGTGGTCGCTCGCATTCGTAGGCTGGGACTGCAGGTGGCGCTTGACAAAACCGAGGCACTCGCTTTTCATAAGCGGGGGCCTCGGCAAGCGCCCCCTGCAGGCTCATGCTTAGTCGTCGGCGGCACCTCCATTATAGTCGGGGATACGATGCGTTACTTAGGTATCGTCCTCGATAGTAGGTGGAACTTCCGGGCCCACTTTAATCGGTTGGCCCCGAAGTTAGTAGCGGCGGCAGGAGCCCTCGGTGGTCTCCTGCCGAACCTGGGTAGGCCAGGGGGGAGTTGCCGGCGACTATACGCGGGCGTGATACGCTCGATGGCGCTGTACGGCGCCCCGATATGGGTGGACGCACTGGATAGGCGTAATGTGGCCCTGCTGCGCCGGCCGCAGCGGGTCATAGCCGCCAGGGCGGCTCGTACCTACCGCACGGTATCTTTCGACGCGGCTTGTCTTCTCTCTAGTTCTCCTCCGTGGGAACTCGAGGCGAGGGAGCTGGCCGAGGCATACCGTCGGAGGTGCGACGGAGTTTTAAACGGCCGTGATCCGTTTCCGGAGGGCATGGCGACGTGGCGTATTGAATCGCGGCGTCGTGTCCTCCGTGAATGGAAAGACCGGCTGATAACCGACCCGCCATTGAGCGGATTACGTACGGTAGATGCGATCCGGCCTCACTTGCTTGAGTGGGCCGGACGTAAAAGGGGCGAGGTAACCTTCCGCATTGCGCAGGTCATGACGGGGCACGGATGCTTCGGTCATTACCTGTGCAAAGTGGCAAGGAGAGAGCCGGACACTCGTTGTCACCACTGTGATTGCGCCGATGATACGGCGCAACACACACTGGTCGAGTGTCCGGCTTGGGCGGCCGAGCGCGGTGCGCTCATCGCACATGTAGGCAATGACCTCTCGCTTTCGAACATCATCAAGAGGATGCTCGAGAGCGAGGGAGCATGGGAGTCGATGGCTTCTTTCTGTGAGACTGTAGTTTCACAGAAGGAGGCCGCGGAGCGGGTGAGAGAAGATGATTCCAGCTCTCATCCGCTTCGTAGACGTCGCGTTGGCCGGAGGCGGAGGGCCGAAATCCGCCGTCTCCCGCCATAAGGGGTGACCCTGGGGAGCAGATAACATGAATCTGCTCCCTAGGGTCACATTCATGTAGTAGGTCGGGGATGCCACTGTGTTCTGGCAATCCCTGTAGGAGTAGGAAGGTATCCATCGCGGGTGCTTAACACTCGCGATCGAGCCATAGGGGGAGGAAACTCTAGTCCCTTCACCGGGGCGAGAGTTATAGTTGTACTCTGTCGGAGAGATAACCAAAGGCCTATACCGGTACTTGGGTCTCTCATCACCAACGACAGAAGGAGGAACACCCGGGGGCTTTTTTAGTGGGTACATACTCTCTGTGGTGCGACGGCGCACCACGTTCTATAGAGTATGAGCCCCACATGCCCCTCACTGGCGCAGGGATCACGTATATAGTGACCCCTGCGCCAGGGAGGAAGTGCGGTTGCGCATTTTTACCCCGGTAAACAAAAAAAAAAAAAAAAAAAAAAAAAAAAAAAAAAAAAAAAAAAAAAAAAAAAAAGGGGTAGGGTAGGGGTAGGGTAGGGGTAGGGTAGGGTTAGGGTTAGGGTAGGGTAGGGTAGGGCAGGGGTAGGGTATAAAAGTCCACCCGTGCGAAGCCGGGGCGGGCCGCTAGTAATAAATATAAAAAAGGGAAGTAGACATTAAATAAGTCTTTCAGTCATTAAGTACAATGACTCCTATTTCCATTTGGGCACACATCCAAAACAGGTCTACAGTTGTATGTGGTGATGAATCAAGTGTCACAGGGGACGCCCTCTTGCGCAGGTTGATTATTTTGTCGTTTTAAATACATCTAATAAGGCCGGAGCCCTCCTATCTGCCCGGTGAAGTAGCAAACCGCCTGCCAAGTGTGGTGATTAAAGCAATATTCCTGAACCTTGGCTTGCCTTGGAACAGATCTGGTCCGTTAATAGGAGGCCCATGATCAGCAGTGGACGTAAAATGGCTTCTAAAGCAAAAAAAGTATGCAAAATGACTCATTCGTAGAATTGTTAACATAACGGGCACCTTCGTGTCGCATTCACAGCCACGTCGTATTACATCTTTGACTCACTTTCAACAGGAACAACCACAATACGAATGGTTCTGAGTCGCAAAACAATAATTACATTTATAATAAGCATCAATTTAATTATAATCAACAAGTAATCATTTCTGAATGAATTAAAACGAAATATAGAAACCGAGTAAAATATCAATGAAACGCACTGCATGTATAGTTTTAATTAAAAACCTCTTCTAAAAGTAGTTTCATTAAAATATATGTTTACTAAAAGGCTCAGTTTCCGTTCCACTAAAAATATACATACATCCGTGACTCCGAGCTAGTAATTACTGCAAGGCCATACATACGATTAATGTTTTAAATCGCATTCATGACGTTGGTGGTGGCAAAATTAGAACACCGTTTGTAGGACAAGGGTCTGATGCCGGTTCAGTTACCAACCAACGTCAGTATCTATTACAATGTATATAAGGTGCTTCCAAAGGATATACCATCCCTTTGACAGTATCAAGATTACTATGTCAATGAATTTTTTTTTGTTTTACCAAAAAAGTCATAAAAAAGCACATAATTTAACACGAGGTGAACTGTCACTTCGCAATACACTGGAAGGTACGACAAGCTTGGCATACCTAGTACTGGGGAACATCTTTATAATAAAATAAACAATAACTTAATTTCTTAAATGATAATTATTATTTACTTTAATCATTTAAACATAATACAGAAACATACATTTAAAAAACAAAAAGTAGGATTCCAACCGGTAGCGGGAGTGGATTCATACTGGCGTTTAGGTCCCTAGAAAGAGGAATCTTCGCCCAATACGTGCCGTCTCCAAAAAGACCCCTTATTGGACCTGAACCTTGATCCGACCGCTTACTGCTAGTCTTTTTCTACATCGGTCAGTTTATTATTTGTGGTGTTGGACGGTCACCGTAACCTAGTTGGTAGTGCTCCTGCCTACGAAGCTGGTGGTCCTGGGTTCGAATCCCGGTAAGTGCAAATATTTGTGTGATGAGAACGAATATTTGTTTCTGAGTCATGGATGTTTTCTATGTATTTTAGTATTTATCTATCTATATAAGTATGTATATCGTCGCCTGGTACCCATAGTACAAGCTTTGCTTAGTTTGGGGCTAGGATGATCTGTGTGACATTGTCCCTAGATATTATATTATATTATTATTTATTATTAGTTTATTATTACTATTAGGTAATACAATTTTATTTTTTGTAAAGAAAAATCTAATTTATTATTTCAAATAAATTTCTTCACTATGTACGTAAATCTACTGTTAAAAGGATGGCACATATATTGGAAGCGCTTAAATACCAACGTCACTATGGGATGGGTTGTTGCTGAACTGGATACAGTTAGAATTTTGGTGTAACAAAGGTGGTTTACTTACGTCAAAGATAAGTTCGGTTACGTAAACAGTAGATTCTAGAACATACCTGAAACAAATAAAGAAAATAGGTTAGTGTTTGTTATATTATATAGGGTTATGGTTTAAGAGACATAGAGCTAAGCGTTAGTACATTCAATGAGCTGCTAGATTATTGAAGTACCTCCATCATATAGAATAACACAAACCAAATAAAATTCAGAGTCAGTCCGAGCTCAAGGGGGAAGGGGAAAGGGCCGGCATCATAAGGGTGACTACTGCAGTACATATCTACTGTCCTTTTTAGGGTTCCGTAACCGAAGGATAAAAATGGGACCCTATGACTAAGACTTCGATGTCTGTCTGTCTGCCGCCAGGCTGTATCTCCAGAACCGCGATAGCTAGACAGGTGAAATGTTCACAGATGATATATTTCTATTGCCGCTATAACAACAAATACTAAAAATAAAATAAAATAAATATTTAAGGGGGGCTCCCATACAACAAACATTTTTTTTGTCCTTTTTGCGCGATATCAATAACGGCAACAGGAAGACGAGTGAAAATGGTATGGAACCCTTCGTGAGGGGGTCCGACTCGCACTTGACCAGTTTTTTAAATTTCGGAGGGACATATGTTGTTAGGCAGGAGTCTCCAACATTAATAAATATCTGCTGTCTATGTATTTGAAGTGAAATGAAATAGTTTATTAGTAACGAATAATTCGCGCTTGTTATACTCGTACGTCATTTACACTGCATAACACATTTAAGTATTTTTTTTTGATATATTTGATTAAGAACAATATTTTTAACATTATATACAGGTCTAGTAAATAGTATAATTTGAACTCGTATGTCACACTTAACATTAGGTGAACAGGGGTCATAAAATAACTGGCTTGCATAGCAATGCTTATCTGCTGTGCAAAGTAAATCGGAGAACGTGCCACATTAACGAAAGCCTCTGCTAGGGTTTTACAAATTAAGGATGAAATAAAACAAAATACAATATAAAGGTAACAAATAAAATTGTTACCTTTATATTGTATCTAATTCTAGAAAACATCTTAAAGTTTTTCTACGAAGGTTTATTTCTATTCATGTGGAATCTAAATCGAATCATCAGAGTTGACGTAGGTAACTACCATTCATCCCAACGGAATACCCACTCGATATATCTAAATACGTCGATAGTAAACCTTTGAAAAGCAATTCACGTTCCAAATAAGATTTTCTTATTTAAAATTAAATGTCACATTGTGGGAGACGCCTTAAATATTTATTTGGGATCATATCAATATTGTTATCTCTGTAAGCTCTTGGTGAAGTGTCAGTACCTATAGCCTGGCGGTATAAGTATCCCTTTAACTTGGAACTTGGAGGTCGTGGGTTCTTATAATCTTTGTGTTGTTTCTAAGATTTATTTCCGGTTATGATTGGTTGAGCAACTACCCTCTGTGCCTCGGAAAGCACGTTAAGCCATTGGTAACTTTATAACATCATATATAATGAGTGTATTATATGAAACACAAGTAATGTTTGCAAAGTCCAAAGTCGAATTTAAATATAGCGCAATAGTAGGAGCCGTACTATTTATTTATTAGTTTTGACTTTGGTAATAGAATAAAACAGAAAGTCAAAGAATAAAAAAAATACAATGATATTTTTTTCCCTGACCATGCAAATGCCTAATGATCAAATATCCTCCTTATAGGCATAGGGGTCCAAATAGAAGGACAGCTAGTGCCTACTGGTGATCAAATCCTCTTTATATATCTACCTTTTTACTTCAGTGGCACCCTGGGTCGTGGTCCTAAACCCCATAAGGGTGCCCTCAGGTGTGTGCCACATAGATATAGTGTAACTGGTCACACTTTGGATGCGGTTTTAATTTCTTCTTATAATAATTGGTTAATTGCAAAAAATATCACAGGACAGACGGATAGACTTTGCAGTCTGTAGATTTGTATGATTTGCTATTGCCTACCTACTACTGTTAATAACTAAGTCGGATATCTTATAGAGTAATAATTATCTGTTAGTTATAGTTTTTTATTATTTATTATTTTATCTTCTTACATTGTAATTCTGACAAGTACAAGTGTATGTAAATACCTAAGAGCTGAATAAAATTCATTATTTCATTTCTTTATTATTTCATTACAGTACTGTAGTGTTGATATGTCAATATACTACTGTCCCGGCCTTTTCCCTTATAATCACAGTGTTAAAAGAGTAGATTATCTCATCTATAAAAATAGTAAAAATATAGAGTTTATCGTAGAGATCTCCATTTATTTATTTCTTAGCAACCCGTGGATTAAAGCATAGTTTTAAAGAACTTTACGTTCGGTTCAAGGTTACGAGTTAAAGAAACAAATATGAATACGCTTTTATGTACTGAAACATTTGTATAATTGGCTTCATGTTTATAGCAAGCGCGTGCGAAATGTTTAAACTGATGTTTTCTCAACAATGCTTTTACCATTTGGTGGAAAGAAAGCAAAAGCTGTTAACATAAAAGGTGGCTATCCTATAAATAAACAAAAGGATTTCTTATAACATGACCAAATGACGTCCTACGATACATATCTAGAGCTCAAAAGCGTAAGGTCGGATGTGCCATTATATATTACGTCAGAAACATTCGTCGTATGTGCCTTTATCGGAAACTGGCACTTACGACCGAATGCTTCTGAAATATAATATACATCCAACCTTCTGCTTCTGAGGTGTAGTTATACATATAATTTTATTTCTAAACTCTGGCATCCTCCAGTTTCATTGTTATAATTACAAATTATGCGAGAATGTGTGGTTGCCAATTAGATCGCGCTGGCGCTACTGACCGTATCCATCTGCAGTACTACTACCGCATTCTACCAAAATATTTGAAATTATTATCAATATTACGTACTTTTATGTTTAAAATATAAATTAAGAATATACTGTTATCTATATAAACCATTTTAGTTACGTATCATATCCAGTTAAGCTGGTAGAATTAATTGCATGGAACAGGCTTTTATAAAAGAGTGGGTTGAGGTGACATTTTACCGATTGATTTTATATAGAGTATCTAATCTGTAATTAAGATTTTGCGGGTCTACTAATACTGTGGTGCATTGAATACGTCATGCTATAATCTTTAAAATTAATCTAAATAAAATAAAGTCTTAAAGAAATATTAGAATTATAAATGATTAGCATCCCTCGCGCGGTTTCAACCGCGTAGCTCCCGTTCCCGTAGGAACTTTATACTTAAATATGGCCTATGTTAATCAGGAATAATCAAGCATATGTAATAGTGATCGAAATCCGTCTAGGAGTTTTAAAGTTAATTTATAACAAACTATACCTACAAAAATACAAATCTTTCCTATCTATAATAAAAGTATATATATAGATACCGATATGTCGCGACGTTTCGTCCAAGTTGCATTGGTAGGTCACGAGTTGACAACATGTAACCGTACTAAAAATAGACTCAATAAAGTTTCTCATGCGGAGTAGGAAGAATTTAGAATCTATCGGGTCCAGGGACATCGGGTGACCGCAGCGGGTTCACGCGATCGTCGCGCCCCACTTGTCACCCACGCTTAGCAGCCCCCAACAAGACGGCTCAATGTTCTGATCTAACAACTCGTAACACATGTAACATAAGCTCACTAAACCGAACGGAGTCATTATTTTTCTTTAGAATGTAGGTTACGCGATACACAATAAAGATATTGTTCGGGACAATGATGGAATAGGAACACTAACGTTCTGGCTAAAGTGTGGCGCAAAAGAGGGGCACATCTGACATTTATTTGGTGTTTAAAATCAGTAGGCAGCATGAAACACATGTAATTTTAAATAAAATGAGCTTTTTACTAGACATCAAAAGATGTTTCATATGATACCTACCCACCTGGTTTTGTTATATTATATCATAAACATCAAGCAGATACTTATTTATATTTAGATTCTATTGCTTTTATTTAATTATATGAACTTGTGTAACCATTATTTGATTCTATATCTGGATGTGCTTTGTAACATAAATTGTATGTTTATTTTCCCGCAATTGTATGTAGCTACTGGTTAGACTTACACTCAATGTCAACGTTATTTAAAAACTAAAAAATAACCGTAATAACAATGATGTAAAAATCGTGTTCTTGCAATGGCCAATGTGTCAATAGCTTATAGTTTTCAACGTCTGACATCCAAGAGTCGCTTTAAAATTAAACGCTGACAACTAAAGCTCTGCAAAAAAAGCAATTGTAGTTTTCAGCAAATAGTGTGTAGGTATTTCTGACTAAAAATCATGTGCGATTAATGTGATGAATGACTGTGAGTAGTAGGTACCGTAGACTTTTAATTTTTTTCAGGTCGCGGTCACGCTCTTGTGCGTTTTCAGGAATAAAAAGTATCTCATGGCCTCCAGATATTACAGTGATTACGGGGAATCAATTAACGTTGAAATGAAAGCTTTAAAAGTCTGACGCAATCAGAAGATGTCGGTACGAAAAGCATCCATATTTTATTGTCAATTATTGATGTATCGGGTTGTCATTTGCGAAGCTTCGATCAATAATGACCATTTCGCAACAATAACAGATGATCTGTTCGTGATAACATTATTCATGGGCTTATTGTAACTGTGACATGATATTATTGTTGATTATTGTTGGTGTTGAAGCAGACAGTATTCGTAGATTTATTATGTTGGTTCTGCTGTAGACACAACAACTTTATTGAATTCACCTTAAAGAGAAATCTTAAAGGGAGTTCGTTTCGCCATACAAGCTTTGATCCTCATTTCACCGCTTTAGCAGTCGGTCGGTCTTGGGTTGGTACTTATGAAATATATTCTCCAAGTTTAGGCTGTGTGTTGCCTAATCAGTCAGTCATCGACACTATACTATTTTATATGATTAATAATATTAGAGAGATATAGTAACAATCCAACTGCCAACATATAATTTATTATTTTTCACTAACAATTTCTTTTGACTGAGATAGAATGGAGATAGATGCGTGCAAGGAAGTCCAGTCTATTGTAGTTTTATGATCACAACATTAGTAAATCACTAAGAGATTTAGGGCTCATATTTTAAGTCCAACTTTTAATACGCGGTAAAACAAGTATACTTGTGGAACCAAACCTTGTGATAAATAATACATTTCCGAATGTAAAGCAGGCGGCAAGTTTACAACCGTATAGGCTGTTACGCAATAGCAGTAAGATCTGTATGTAGTTGGGATAAGATAATAATATGCAGGAAGTGCAAGCTAAATGCGGAGCTATACTGTTTCATGAATATCTTCGATATTATATACTCTCTGGTATGTAGAACTGTACTCGAGGAAACGATATCATTGATCTTGTAATGGGTGGGTTAAAATTTATTTGTACCATGAATTGTTTTAATGATGCAAAATGAATATTAGATGCTTTTAAATTTTTATTTTACATATTTCTTGTGTAACACTGATTTAGAGAGTAGTAGTCTTATTATTCTTTTATACAGATATAATCAGATATTCCTATGTCAAATGTAAACTAACCTATACAGACGTTTCGACGTAAAATAATATAAAATGATCCTGATGACTAGATTGAAAGGGTAATAAATGTAAGATTACAAGTATACTGTATCCAAATAGGACAGACAGTCCCTTATTCCTATTTTGAATCAAGTGTATCTTATCTTATTCCAGTTTTTGGACACGTCCTATACCATCTGTTTGTGACTTTAAGGAAAACATTTTGATTGAAGGAGAAAAAAGAAGAATTAAAGATAACAGATAAAGTACTACACCGGTTTGATTTAAAACTTCATTATTAAAAAAAGAGTTTAACGTGTATGGCACCTCTCATTTAATAATCAGATACCATAAATGACAACCTATAACCACATTAAAAAACAATTGCTTCAGAAATGTTATTATACTGTATCGGATTTTTTTAACGATTCATCAATTTATATTCACAGTTTTTAAGTAAAGTTATAAACCTACTGGTACTATTAATTTTTGTGTGCCATAATTTAGGAGAATATGATACTTGTAGTACAAATGTACTACCAAAATTCTAAGGCAATTAATATGAGACGTTTTAATTTCTATTCTAAAACCAAAAATAGTAACTTTATGAGCTCACTGTAAAGATGAAAGAGAAGTTCAACTTAAAAAACTCCGGTTTTAGAAGAAGGTCAATTGTGTTTTTTTGTTTAGTAAACCTGCCTTTATGATGTTAAAATTTGTAAGAAAAAAAATTGTTGGGGTGAAAAATAGTAAATTTTTGACAGCTGCATATTAACATATTATCATGAATAAATGTTATTTTTATTTCATTGGACCAATAAAGGGGGTTTAAATATTAAGATTGACTCATCACTTATAAGTTGAGTGAGCCGCGGCAACGGGGCTACTGTAAAAAATAATTTAAGACGTGCTATTCTCTAAATTACCTATAACTTTTTTTTAAGTGTTGATTTCTCCAAGTTGGACTTCTGATATTTTATTGTGTAGTGTACATCAGCGAGTCATAAAGGCTGATTCGGCTCGACTAAGCTTCGTGAGACGCTTCTTGCCGTAAGCGAATACTCCGGAGACACAAATAGTCTACTCTTCTCTTCCTGGTTTATTTGTAAGCTCAACTTTAATTGAACACATCTCCATTTCTTAATCAAAGGGATATCAACATGTTTCCGTTAGATGACGTATTATGTGCAGTTCCAAAGGGAAATAAATAAAATGTGACACATGCTATTTAAGTATTGTGGGCTGTGCAAAATATATTTCTTAGAAATTACATTTTTTTAAATCTTGTCGTTAAGATTGCTGCTCGACCGTGCGTCACACGCGGACGACGCCGGCGGGCGTGGTAGGTCGGGATCGCAACGCTCGCGTTGATGGTGTCATCCACAAGCTCGTGGAACGCGGGCGCCCAATGTGTGTTCAGCTTTATTTAGCCAGCGTTCGAAACACATTTTTTGGTGTTTTTATTTTATTATTTAAAGGTCATAAAGTAAATCAAGGTCAAAATAAATAACACAAATACAAAACTGAGAAGCTTCAAAATGTTATTACATGTTAAATGAGGTAAGACAAATTTACGTCATATATATAAAAAATACACAAGTCATTTTTATTTTTTTATATCAAATGCCAGAAATGAACGACGTGTATTGTGGAAAGTAGGATTAGAAGCATGTTATATCGCAGTTGTTGTGGAAATATACCATCACGACTAAAGTTCAACTTTGAGAAAAATGTGGGTGAAGTGCTTTGAATATTTAGCTATTGTTTTTGTTCGGAGCTGGCAAACGCGAGTGTTTATCCATTTAGAATGCGTGTTCCTGTGATTGACAAAATAAATCGTTTGTTCGAATTAAATAATATTCCGTTAGTATTATTTAAGCCGGTTACCGGCTTAGCATATACCACCTCATCTACCCATGGGTAAAAGACGATTCAGGGACATACAGCTGTTGGATCGGCAGCAGTATCTATCAGGTCAAGGTTACTGCGATCAGCAATCCGCCAATCGTGGTGATTATAGAAATATCAACCTGGATTGCCAAGGTAAGACTGAACTTGCTATTGAAGAATATTATTACAAAATGTATCTCGTAATAGCAGTTTTTTATGTTAAAGCCTTTGAAGATTCTTTGTGAATAAATATAAAATATGTACTAAAAAGTTCTATTTATGGGTACGAAATCGAAATTACTTTCATACTCTTAGTCATAGCAGGTGTCGGTTTTCTTCAGTGAAAATAAGTGATTTAAGTGGTTTACTGCAATAAATATTTAACTTGAGAGGCTAAAGAAACATTTATATTGGCTCCGCATTCGAAATTTCTTAATTCATGTTTACGTGTCGGAAATCTAACACATTACGAATAAAAATGTTTTCTGGCACCAAACAAAATAAAACCAAATACGTTGACATAATTGATAAAAACAACCTTATATTTTTGTAAATCCAATATTACACTATGCTACTATAACATTATGTTAGTCATCATTTCAGCCGTAGGACGTCCACTGCTGGACATATGCCTCCCTCATAGATCTCCAGTTGTTGAAGTTAGAAGCGGCCGGCATCCACCGTGATCCCGCGGCCGTAACCAGATCATCCGTCAATCTAGTAGGTGGACGTCCTACGCTACGCTTGCCGATCCGCGGTCTCCATTCGAGAACTTTTCGGCCCCAACGGCCATTTTAGTGAAATACGATTATTGTTATATGATAAGCCGAGGATAAAACTATTTTTAGCTGACCTTTTAAGGGTTCTCTGTATGAATTCTACCGAAACCCCAATAAAACTGAGCTACGAACGCTTACTTATCGTTGCGTGTTAACTTGACCATGTGAAGCGAACGCGTATGAAGCTTTCAAACCTTTGATAGCCGGTTTGTAAGTCATTTTATTACTGACTTCTTCGAATTAGATATATTCCCCTTTACTTTAGAGTACCTGATTTTATACGATATTTAGCAGAAACTTCCAAACGAAATGTATTTTATTATTATTTACACTACATTTATGTACAGTTTTTAGTTTTTTAAGATTATCATGTATATTGTGGCGAGAATTAAATATAAATTACTAATTAATATTTTCTCTCGTCATATTTAGTTCTCAGAGAACTTAACTATCTATTATGTTTTTCAAGGTCACTAACTTACAGACGTTGTCAGTTGTTTTCCGATGTTGGATAATTATGGAACTTTTTGTACGAAATTAGTATGAATCAAGAAGATCAAATGTATGGTTGTACAACATTGTTATATATAGACTGGGTTTGTTAACAGTTAATAGTAAAGTTTATTATGTATCAAATGTATCGTGGAAGGTATCAAATGTAGGTTTACGGTTTATCAGAAGCTGGAAACTGTAACTCTGTTCATTCCCTGAAGCTATAAAGATATAAACTTCTGGTTTCCGTAATACTAAAATTAATATGTTGGGAGAGTATGCTTTTATGTTAGAAATGGGTGTGTCATGGGTGTTGCGTAAAGGATCATGTTAATGTCTTGTGAAGAAGAGACTGAGACAGAACTTAAACAAAAATAATGTTGTTTTAATAATTCGTCATCATCATCATCAGCCTATACGACTAATGCTAAACATGGGCCTCCTCCAGTCGGAGTGTTTTGTCATAGTCAGCACGCTTGACAGGCGGGTTGGTAACCGCAGTTTTATGTTATAAAACAAAGGAAGATGCTCCTGCCCGTTCCCTGGCATACGCTTGTCATAGATGATGTTATAACAATCGGGACCAAAGGCTTAACTTGCTTTATTAAGAACGGAGGGTAGACCCTCAACCAACCAGACCCGGAAAGAAATCTTAGAATCTACACATAGATTTCTTGTCGTGGCCGCCATAGGTCTGGAGGACTATTGATGAGATGATATAATGAGACTATTACTTCAATCTGGCTATAGTCATAAGCAGATCAATCAATAAGAAAATCTCTGGAGTGCTGATTTTTATGCAGGTTCAGTACAGGTAGTCGTACTTGAATGTGGTTTCTAAAAACGATCCAGACGATTTCCGAAAATATTTGTTCTACTTACATATCCGCGATCCATATTAAGTGTGAAGTTATTTATGGCTGAACTTAACTTACAATAAGTGCAGTAAGAAATCACTTAAAAGAAGCCAATCTTTTTCTTGGTGTTTTAATAAGAGGACAGAATGACTTATTCCCGGAATTCTCACATACTTTTATACGAATCAGGACGTTGAGAAATATATAACTCTTTCATCTCTTTGACCAGGAAATGTCTTATTTACGAACATTCATCGCCATTGTTCCCGATGAAATATGGAAGCCAAAATCTGTCGCACAGATATTTAGATCGAATTTGATAAACCCATTAATATAATTAAGATGAAAACAAAACACTGTCAAGTTTCAATATTTTGGACAAAGATTTGACTCGATTTTTGGATGCCGTCAAAGTCAAATATTCTTAATTCATACAGATACATTAAAATATTTTTAAAAATGTTCTTATGATGCGCCCTTTTCTTTTACTACAGTTCTGTACCATCCACTTATATCCAGCACTAGCTTCACGCGCGCGGTTTCACTCGCTTAGCTCCCGTCCCCGTGGAAGATTCACAATTAAATTTTACCTACGTTACTCAGGGATAACTTAGCTTTCCAATGGTGAAAGAATTTTTAAAATCGCTCCATTAATTTGGGAGCCTATTCAATGCAAACATACATAAAAATCTTTCATCTTTATTATACTAGTATAAATTATAGATTTAATAATATACGATGTTGTGGTTGGTAAAACGTCAGATTTAATAAATAATCGTGAAGCTACTATCTGTTGACTGTGTCATACATCTTCTGTCTACTCAGTAGTACGCACGTATCATTCATCTACGCATTTTTCTCGTTCCCTCCTTCATAAAGACACCTCTTCATCTTTGTTCCGCTGCATATTTAAGTTAGTAGGCCACCGTTTCCCCGCGCTCTTCTCCGTATTTTCATTACTTTTAAAAGTAGTCATTTTTTCGCATGAAAAATGTATTCATCGTCCTTGATTTATCTCGGCTCAATTTTAAATGATCTCGTAGATATATGGGACAGTCGAGCCATTCTAAATTCTTAGAAAATATACGAATTACTTGTAAGACGGTAAGCTCTCATTAGCGGTTAAAGACACCGTACTATTAATATACCGACGCTACATAAAATAAACAGTGTTTATTTTAGATGGTCGAATAGAAGATTTATTTATAGAGCATGTTGCAAAATACATGGCCGAGTTATGTCAGAGTGTCAAAACGCATACGCGTTGATGTTAACACTGAACGTGGACTTAACTATAAATTGGAACTGTCAACAGAATACGAAATTAACTGGGAGAATGTTTATCTTTTTTTAACACTATCGACTATATGTTAAAGTAAGTGTGAAAAGTTTTTAATGTTTGTAAGAAGTTAGAAGCAATAGAAATATACATAGTGTAGTAATAGTAGGACTTACTGATTTGATTTGTCTCTGTTCTTAATCATTATATTAGCTTTTTTACGTGGATTCACCCGAGTTGATGTGGGAACCTTGTCTAAAGGTATGGTAAGGTAAGGTAACGGCGAAAGTAAAGGTTTAAAATCGAATCAGTTGCACAATAGATTACCCTGAACATCCAAACTCACAAACTTTACCACTTTATAATATTAGTATAGTTATCATCATTTTAGCCGTAGGACGTCCACTGTTGGACATAGTCCTCCCTCATAGATCAATTTTATAGAGAGGATTTTGCCAATACTCGCCACGCTTGGCAGGCGGGTTGGCGAGCGAAGTATCCGATGTTTTAGTCCAAGAAGACGCTGCTGCCCATCTTCTGAATTTCCCTTGGCCGGGTCCTACGGCGCCCACGGGACGAGATGGGGGGCAACATTCTTACGCCGGTGCCCGCGGCAAGTATAGTTATGGGTGGGGACAATTATTAAAAAAAAAAAAAAAAACTGTGCATAAAACATTGCATTTTTATAACAGTACCTACTTGAGTACCTATTTCTAAAACCATTCGTTGCTTGAATGTGGAAATGGGGCGATCATTTATCAATCTGTTTAACACAAAATATTTGAAGTAATGTTAATACCAGTCGACGATAAATAATATCTAGAGATTCAACGTGAATCTATCCGTTGTCAACGCAAGTATTTTGGTCAGTAACACCTTGAGATTCCGAAACAACGGGGAGTATTCCAGCCTTGAGATTGTTGGGACAAACATCCAACAACAGTAAACAATCCAGTTAGAATTAGATTAGTTTGAATGTGTCATTATGTTCCTAACAATTAAGCAATTGTTTTATGAAACATCTAAGTGAAGAGGTTTAACTATGACTGCGCGTGCGGTTTTACCCGCGTAGCTCCGGTTACCATGGGAACTTAATTTTTAAATTTTGCTTAAGGCACTTCTGGATAAAGTATCTTTCTAATGGCGAAAGAATTTTCGAAATCGGTCCAGTAGTTCCAGAGCCTATTCAATTTAAATAATCAAATCTTTTAGTAAAATAATATGTAATCAATTTTATAAAAACATCAGAGATTACTAATAGACTTAAATTAAAAAAACACAACAAGTAAAATTAATAAACAATCCACGTTCACTTTAAATAATTACTTACACGACAAAGAAAAAACTTTTTTCCAAATTTAACCAATAGGTTCACAGTCAGCTTTGGGTAAACTTACAGCCTTTATTCAATACTAGCTTCCCGCGCGCTGTTTCACCCGCATAACTCCCGTTCCCGTGGGAACTTTTTAATTAAATATAGCCTATGCCACTCAGGGTGAATGTAGCTTTCCAATGATGAAAGAATTTTTGAAATCCGCACAATAGTTTTTGAATTTATTCATTACAAACATACAAATCTTTCCTCTTTATAATATTAGTATAGATTTTGATAGATATCCTTCAATCAATCCGATGAGATCAATCGCTTTCTACCTACCAAACTGTTACTGACCTATATCGAAATTGCTTAACCGCATCGCTTCGTCAGTTATCGAATCGAGTTATTAGTTACATAGGGATAAATCTCGCTATCGTTTCGAGGAAATTCAGTAGTTAGGATAGTTGTAAACTATTCCCTTTGAAATCAACATCCTCTGTGTATTAATGAAAGTCGTTGATGTGAAGAATGAAGTATTAGTCAATGTATATGGGATACATTTCTTAGTATTCCATTAAATTATTATATTTTGGTGACTATTAAAAATGTATAGTATTAGTAAATGCTTTATATGTAAGAATATTTTTCCGTATCGACCACCCCATGTCTTCCTGTCGGTGTCGTAAGAGTTGACTAAGGGACTAAATAAACTTATTCAGCTCAATTCAGCTTATGTCCATAGAAAACGCCAGTTTTGTAGGTGATGCGTACGCATGCGTTCAGCTGAACAAACGCGTACGCATCCCCTACAAAACTGGCGTTTTCTATGGACATAAGCTGAATTGAGCTAAATAAGTGTATTTAGGCCCTAATGGACATACGGCTGATGGAGAGGCAGCAGCATCAATCAGCTCGCATCAAGCAGCATACTCACCATCTTACTGCGATTACCAATCGACGTGCCAGGCTTCGTGATTATATATTATTTTAAAGTAATTATAAGTATATTTTAATTATTGTTACTTAATATATGTTCTGATATAAATTTCTAGAGCTCAGAAGCATAAGGTCGGATGTGTCATTATACGTCAGAAACATTTGTCGTATGTGCCTTTATCGTAAACTGACACTTACGACCTAATGCTACTGAAGTATTATATACATCCGTCCTTTACTCCTGTCATTCTTAATGAAAATCCTCATTTTAAATGTATGGACTGCGCCAGTAAAGTTTGTATGGACCCATAAGTGCACGTAAGTACAATAAAATACTGCACACCAATAACAGAACATTCGTATATTCTCATCTCGTTTTATTTTCACATTTATCGATATATCCAGACACAATAAAACACAGACGATTGCCCCAAACTCGTATATTTGGCGTCTAACACTATCTTATTACGACACAAAATGTAATATCAGCCGTTCAAAGACCTGGATGGATGTTTAATGTATATAATCTAGATTACGAAAATAAAAAAGCGATGAAAACTAGTAAAATTGAGGAACAATGTACTTATTACAGAATCGGTATGTGCAGTTAATCTTCTGAACAACAGATAGATTGTTACGAAGCTCGTTAACATGCAATTTATGTGTCGGTTCTAAGTGGTTTTTGATATAATACTTGTTGCTGAACACCTAGGAAATAGGTTGAGGATCTCTCAAAGTTTTAATATGTTATTGACGTCAAAGATTTTTAGTGTAAATAAATTGATTGATATTATTTATTTATTCAATGTATACAAGGTTAACTTTATATTACCATTTTTTTGTTTTAAAAAGATTACTAGCAGAGTTATTGCACAGTATTCTTTTTAACCCCTCGTGCTAGGCCAAAATGTTTGTGTTACGAGTGGGTTCACGTCGGTAGTGAAATGGGGATCGAACCGGCAACGACACGATTGCAAGTCCGACGCCCTAGCCATTGGGCTACGGCCGCTTCATAGATCATTCAAAACTGTAGGTATGGTAAAATTTAAAACTCAAATTTAGCAATATTATGTCTACTATAACTCGTATAATATAATGTATCTATTGCTAGGTAGGTACTGATATAAAACATAATAATAACTCATGTTAGATGTTGTTTTAATACTCTTTGCTGAATTACAACATCCCCGGCAAACAAGTCTGATGTAATAGAATAATTACATTATATTCTCGTAAACCCCGAAACTCGTTCATAATCTACTCCCAGAATATCAAGCCTAATTTCAATTAGGACTGTCATAAAACTATTACGAGATATTGTGGTTAAATCATATACGTTACAAGTGATTAACCACATGATAAATATACTTGGCATAATATTAGCAATGTTATGCTTTTGACAGCTCGTAAAAACTCGAGGTTATGACTGATAATTTAAGAGAATCTACGATCTCGGTATACGTGGGATTATTCATTCACGACGCTATTTTATTCGCGCATCTGTAGATCTGTGAGATTGGATTGTTATTGTAGTTGATATATAAAAGCAATTAGTAGCTATGTGGTGTCCGAATTAGAATATACCACCCATTTGACAACACCCGTAGCGTAGCGGTATTTGGCTCGCTTTAAATCTCGGAGGTCGTGGGTTCGATCCCCACGCCGGATAGAACATCTTTGTGTAAATTCTTAGATTTATTTCCGGGTCTGGTTGGTTGAGGGACTGCCCTCCGTGCCTCGGAAAGCACGTTAAGCCGTTGGTCCCGATTATTATAACATCATCTATAATAATCGTATATCAAGGAACAGGCAGCAGCGTTTCCTTGTATTACAACAACATAATACTGCGGTCACCAACCCGCCTGCCAAGCGTGTTACCCTCCCACGGGAGGAGGCCCATGTTCTGCAGTGGACGTTATAAGGGCTGTTGATGATGATGACCCATTTCCCATGGGTCTCGTAAGAGGCAACTAAGGGATAGACAGCTGATGGAAGGGAAGAAACATCTATCATCTATAAGCGTGGTGATTATGGCAATAACCCTCAACGACCCTGGGTTGCCAAGGTCTGTTAAGAGAAGGCACATGTTACCTAATACCTTACATTACCATAATAGTTTTGATGTGAACATGTCGGCGGTGTTCCTCAGCGTTTATATTGTCTGTAGCTAAGTAAGAAGAAATTGATTTTTATTGTTTTTTTAATACTGCAACACCGTCGGACAATTTTAATTTTGTTTTGTTTTTATAAACAAGGTTTTGAACGATCCTTTTGCCGCAACTGTAGATTGTTAATTAAAAAACAAAAGGAAAGGTCGGTAAATTTAGAAGTAGGTTTGTAGGTAGGAGACAGTTGATTAATCGTGGGCGGAAAATAATGGGTTAATTGAGTTAGATGGCGATGAAAACACTTGAATTTTTGATTGCACGCCTTTGTTCTAAATATAAATTTACAATACATTTCTTTTTTATTCCTTACATTCTTTTTAAATACGTTTTCGTTATTTATATTTTAAGAAATGAAAGGAATATCTATCCACCTGATATTGTGAGGCATAGGAGGTCAAATAAAAGGAATGCAGTTGCTACTCTTTCTCCCCCTCCCCTCATTGAGCATCAGCGCACAGACGCACAGGAACACAATATTAATAATTACTTCATTTTGTACTTGTATGTGCCATGTATCCATTCTAACTTTTAAGGTTGGTGCAATAAAGTGTGCTCTACTCTACTCTACTCTAACGTTATTATTTCCAGTCGTTACAAATTTAAAAGCAAAATATTAAGTTACCTTCATTACGATAAAAAAGAGTAACTAAAACTCGAATAAAACGAGGTAAAAAGGTAAACAACCGAAAACGGGTCATCAGTTCGTTTTAACGATGTTTCAACGTTACACGGTATTTTTTTGGACGAGTTCGGTATTACATGAGGTTTAGGCGTGTTTTAAACCCAGTTACGTCGATTACGCATTTCACTGCGGTGTTTATAAAACAAATAATACTTCGCCGGCCTTTCTACGAGTAAATGTGTTGGAAAATGCGGAAACTATTAATAGTAATTGTTATAGGAACAAATATTTACTGACGAGTAGTGATGAGTGGCACATATTTTTTTTATTAAAGAAGCGTTCTAGAAGCGTTTTTGCACACTACCTAGTATTATTGTTAATCCCTCGTACTAAGCTACAATTATAGTGTTATGAGTGGGTTCACGTCGGTAGTGCAATGGGTGGGGATCGAACCGCCGCGATTGATCGCAAGTCCGACGCCCCAGCCCAATGGCCCCATGGCAAAAGCGCTAATGGCTACGGTCGCCTTTACCCATATTTTCAGTGAAACAGGGATCTCCATGGTCAATGGTGAAGGCCATGTCGCAGAGGCAAAGGAAAAGTCTTCTATTTTCACCTTAGACTTTCACGAATTTCGAGGGAAAATTTTGGCAATGCTCATGACTAGCTATACCATGATATACAAATAAAATAAAATATACGAATAAGTTAAACCCATTGTCATTGTGTTGGAAATAGACCATCTATTTCCAACACAATGCCAATGGGTTTATGGTTTGGGAAACCTCTATCAATATTGAAATGTTTAGTTATCCTTTACGTAATTTTGATTTAATTGGGTCACATCGTTGTCTGTCAAACGATAAAACACACGTATTTTATAGAGATCGTAAAAGCGGACATTGGCACCGAATATATAGGTCTACTGGTGTACTTACTCAGGCTTACCTACTCATGAATAATGGTCTTACTAAAATAATGACTAACGCAATGGACTCTTTACTGCATTTCCCATAATTATAATAATTTGATAGCAACACAAAATAAAGCTATGATTCAACGCGAATTGATCTGTAATATCATGTAATTAAAATTCATTTTCGCAAGTTACACAATGGTTTTGTGTCACTATCAAATTAAAGCAGTGATAGTAATTAATAAATATTAGACATTTTTGTCTCCAATACCTATCACATGGAAACTATTGTGATATTCTATAAGATTCACTCTTAAAACTACAAAATAAAATATTATTATTCAAGTAGAGGAAAAAAATGTCACGGCTTACTAAGCGGTTGTTAGCTTGGAAGCTTTTGCTTCTTCACCGAGCATAAAAGTAAGCAGGGTTTCAATCTTATTCAATAGCTTAATCACTATAAGCTAAGCAAGCTGGGCCAGAGTGCGTGCTCTGTGGAGCTTGGACCTAAGCTCAGGGCAATTGTTGCCGGGGAGATTGTGGGGTGATGACTCTTTGAGATTTTAAGAGGTGTTTAATGCAACTGTCGCTCTACACAGTACGGGGACCTCTCGGTCTTCGGTTCTGCGAGGGCATCGGAATGTTAAGACTTTGACCGTCTTGCATGAAAATCGGTCTAAGAACGGTATAGTATTGTTTTACGTGTATTTCACACTTTACTAAGGCAAGATACAAGACATGACATGATATTTGTCATTTATTAATAAATTCCTTGAAAGTCCTCAAAGTACACGTGTAACCAATTAAATTAATTTACTCAACAAGGTAGCCATGCTAGCTAAAAGCACTTAGTATAAATTATAATGGAGGTTAATTTTGAAATCAATTAATTGGTAATTTCACAGCGTTCTAGGTATGTGAAAGGTGGAAGAGGCGGTATACTGCAAACGGATATTAAATATATTTAAAAGGTACATTTATGAATACTACAGTACTAAGGCTGATATTATAATATTACTAAGAAAAAAAGCGGAAACATTTTCCCACGACAAAGGGAGCTAAGTACCTACGTAAAACGCTCGGTGAGCCTACGTTTTTTTTTTACTGTAAGTGTATCTATTTCGGGACAGCTAGTTTAACAATAAAATGGTACAATAAAATAATTGAAGCAAAATAGAACATTTACGGTAAACCACCAGTATTTTTTGACTATTGCCCATTTTTTTGCGTCTATACATTTATTGAACATAAAATTAGTAGGTAAGGTAATTAACTAGCATTGTCAATTGGTTCCAGAGGTCGTTGAACCGTGGCTAACATTGGGCAACGGTAAACATTGCGACCCGTTAGAGTCCTTTCCAAACAAAGTATATACAAACTACTGAAACAAAATTAATTTAGTCAAATAACTGCTAGGGTTCAACCCTAGCAGTACTAAGGTTGAAAATATACTTATTTTTATATTTTTTTTTAAGAAATAATTCAAATTATTTACGGCTTCTTGCGAACAGTGCCAGATTAGACCATAAACAATAATCTTTCCGATGCCGTCGTAGACCCCAAGAGGCCCTCGAACCATTACGTAGAGCGACAACTGCACAAAACTCCTCTGAACAACTAAAAAACATAATCCCTCAATCCCCTCAGTACGTCAGCGACCGCCTAGTGCCGCGCGAGCCTTGGGCCATCTTGCGTAGGTTGCTTAGTTTGCAGTTTATAAACCATTTAATAAGGCTGGAGCTCTGCTCGCCTTTATGCCCGGTGAAGTAGCAAAAGCCTCGTGGTTAACTAAGTATTACTATGTCCGTCCGAAGTACCATAATCACATAAAGCAATTGCTTAAATCATCATAAGCGGTAGCGCAGAGAGAGCACAAAAATGAGTAGCACTTTGATAAGCTTAACTTTCTTTAATCTTTTTGTTTACTTATGGAATGCGGAGCTCTATTGATTGCTTAGGATACCATGAAGTGTAAATCCATTGCCTACATAGCTGCTAAACAAGTATGTTTTTAAGCTATTTATATAAACTTATAACTGTAAATATTTAGTACCTACTCTTATAAAATAATTTATCTTCACTATTGATTATATACAAACAATTGTTATAAGGAACGAGAGTTTCATTCATACATACATCGGGTGGTTCTCTAGATAGCTTTCAACAAATCAGGAAATTAACTTTTGATTAAAACCCTCAATCTTTCAGGCTACAGAGGTACATAACCGTGCTGATACTTACGTAAGTTATGATTATGTTCCTATTAATAGTAAATTGTTAAGTAAACAGCTATCGTTTACGTAAGTACCACTATTACGTAAACCATTGACTTTAAAACCGGCTTTCATTAAACTTGTTAGCTTTAATATTTACATGAGAACAATGTCTTTCATTAGTGGCAGCCCTAAGCATTTGTTACTAAGGTCTTTGACCTTTCAAGAAGTAAAGCAAAGCAAGACAATAAAATAAGAAATTTATATAAGTAACGTGCTTCCAAGTATATGCCATCCCTTCAACAGGAGGTAGTGTCATGACACTTAGTTACACACGTTAGTGATGAAATTTAGGCGACATAGTATTATTTTTACTAAATATAAAATTACATTAAAATACAAAATACATGCGACTCTTTTCACAAGAGTTTTCGCAAGAGAGCCTCCACAATAAGTATTGCCGGAATAATTTATTCAAACGAAACATGTATTTTTATGTTTTTATGGTATGGTAATTATAATTAGTTATTTCACAGAAATGTCTTCACTAACTAGCTTGCAGGAGTTGCAGTGGTGGTAGTGTGGGTGAGATTAGAACCATTTAAATAAAAAGAAAATCACTTACATAAACTAGTAGCCGTTAAAGGGATTGCATATATTTTGGAAGCACCTTATATATTATTAATTCTAGGGATCAGGAACCGAAAGCAATCTATCGGAACGGAAGTTGAATTGAAGTGGTATTGGAAAATGCTTTAGGGAAGCTTTATGATTCTTACTAGGGTCTTATGAAAATTCATTGAACTTGCTTTCGTATAAACAAAGGCTCAGACGTTTATCAATCTACTAAAGGGCGGTACTGGTTGTTTTGGCATAATAGGGCACGTCTACACTGAAAGATTATTTCGAATTAAGAGCATTGTATACAAAATCCTACTAATATTATAAACGCGAAAGTTTGTAAGTATGGATGGATAGATGGATGGATGGATGTTTGTAACTCTTTCACGTAAAAACGACTGAATGGATTTGGCTGAAACTTTGCACGGGGATAGTTTATAAGCTCGATTAAAATACAACAAAAATATCGCTCCGATTTTTTGTTGTATTTTAATCCCACTGGAGAGGAGTTACGCGGGTGAAACCGCGGATGTTATACGGGATAATGATAATACGAAAATTTAAACAAACGTAATAATAACATACAATTTATACGCTACTTATAAATACGTGAAATTTTTTGTTTAATCCAGTTGCTACAGTGCTTTACCGCATTTCAGCAACAAATGTGATAGCTATGAAACAACTAGATATTTTTCATGAAGTTTAGTACAAGGCTTAAAATTATTGATATTTCTTTATTGTACATCATATACACCGTGAAATTTTAATGGTTGTTTTCCCGAAGCAGAACAACTTGCCGTCGGTAGTACTATCGAAACATATTTTTTATTTTTTTTTAGACATGTTTTGGATTTAAAATTATTTAAAAAAATATTAGACAACTCGAAAGCGTGATAAACAGTAGTAACACTAGACGGACCTTGTAGGTACTACTCGAATCGCACGCGCTGCTGACAAAGTAAAGAACGATCCATAAACGTTTAAAGCAAAATAAGAGCTCAATGCTTTCGAGTTGTCTAATATTTTTTTTAATAATTTTAAATCCAAAACATGTCTAAAAAAAAATAAAAAATATGTTTCGATAGTACTACCGACGGCAAGTTGTTCTGCTTCGGGAAAACAACCATTAAAATTTCACGGTGTATATGACGTACAATAAAGAAATAGAGACAGTAGTCTGCCCGCGACCACGATCAATGTAACTTGATCGACACGTCGGGTAATATAAAAAGGTAATTTTATCGCGTTAATACCTGTGTGCTATAAATTATAATTATGATGCGCGAAAGTTTAAAAGTTTATATGTCATATACAGGGTGTCCCAAAAGATTACGTAGCTGGGAAGGGGGGTGATAGGGATGGTCACAAGGGTCACCAGAAAAATATAAAAAATTCCCTCTGGGTGTTTAAAAAAATAAATGGCATTTTTTAAAAGACTAAAAATTTTACACCTTGTGCTAACTGTTCCTACAAATATGGCTGTATTTTAAAAAAATGCTGTTATGTAATCTTCAATAACAACAAGGTCATCAACATCAACATCAAAAATAACAAGGTGTAAAATTTTAAGTTTTTAAAAAAATGCCATTTTTTTTTTAAATACCCTGAGCGGATTTTTTTTTATTTTTCTATTGACCATTGTGTCCACCCCTGTCACCCCCTTTCCCAGCTACTTAACCTTTTGGGACACCCTGTATATACTTTATCTTTACCTACCTAAAAAAATAACAATAATTATGATCGAGTACCAAATTTTTTTTTCGGGCGGACTTAGTCGTCCACGAGGGTTTTGCTACTTCACCGGCCATAAAGGCGAGCAGGGATCTAGCCTTAATATTCCCTACCACTACCTATTATTTCAATGGAGATTAGCAGCTATCTTACTTAAAATTGCGGGGCCTATAAAATTACTTCTGCACGCCTAACAAATGCTTCGATGACGTAGATTCTTAATAGAATTAATGTGTTGAGACGTCACAGAATCGAGGTAATAGAACAGATAAAAGGTGAAAAGGACGTAAGTGCCTACGTAGGATCTTCGTTAGCAAATGTCACGAATTGATTCAATTATATCGACTAAATTTAGACGTCGTTGGAACACGTGTGGCACTGTAAATTATGATAAAAGCAGTATTGTACACATGATTTAATATTTAGATCAATGTTTACTCTTTCTAATTTTAGAATCATTAAGTCTGAATATAATTTAGAAAGATAATACCTATCCAGGACAAGGATAAAGACTAATTTTGATTATAAAAGGCATTTTTTTTTACACGGGTAAGAAGTCCTTCTTCTTTCTTTAACTATACTAATATTATAAAGAGAAAATATTCAATTGTTTGTTTATTTACTACTAATATTATAAATGCGAAAGTTTGTATGTATGTTTGTTACTCTTTCACGCAAAAACTTCTGAATGGATTCGGCTGAAAGCTTGCACGCGGATAGTTTATAAGCTGGATTAACATATAGGCTACAAAATATCACGCTCCGATCCACTGGACCAGAGTGACGCGGGTAAAACTGCGGGGCGTAACTAGTAGGCTATATTTAATTATGCAAATCCTACAGAAAAAGTTCAGTTTGGTCATTTGTGAAATTGTATGTCAGTTAAGAAGTACCTACATCTATTCAGACATCATTTCATTTTAAAAAGTAGTAAAAGTAAAGTATCTATTTTTACATTGTTAATATTATGCAACGATCCACTAGTGCATTATTATTCTAACCTAAATAAGACATGGTACAGTGAGCACAAAAAATCTTACACCCGTTACGTATAAGGGTACACTATAAGGTACGTATGACTTTCGCAATAACGTCTATTAATAAACAGCGGCCGCTATCTCGACGGAGCTATATTTAGACAATACCTGCTGAAATAATGTTCTAAGAGTAATTTATTGCGAGTTAAGTCAGTCTATTGATTTTACAAGTTATGAAGTAATACTAGGTATCATATAAAGATTGTAAGAACTTGCTGTGATATAAACGATTGCGCTAGTGGCAAAGTGGTTACGGTAATTGAATATGATGGTTCTAGGTTCGATTCCCGGGACAATTATTCGTTGTGAAACTCGGATAGTTGTTCTGGGTCTGAGAGTGCTTAGCGTTTGTGCATTGTGTTTGTGAACCCCCGATACATACTTTTCTCAAGTGCAGGAGTTGATTGCTTATGCGTACCCGGTTCACACACATCACATAAATATTATCGTAGTCGCAATAGCGACTAATTTTGAGCTTTAAAAAAATCTTCGTAACTATTATTACAATGACGAATTCCCAACAGTAAAGATATAGGACATGTCGTACATCATTCCCGTAGTGTCACTCAAGTCTTTGTGAGAGATGTTATCTGCAGTCTTTTGTTTCTACTAACAGCCTACTTGCGAGTTTGCGAGGCCTACTTACAAAATTGGAAGTGCATGCTTTGTGTTACAGTCTTTATGTTATGTTTTTTGTTTTGAATTTCGAATGCGTTTGAAATATGTTCTAAAATGGAGACCACGCATTAAAGTGTTGCGCATATAGATTTATGTAACTGACTATACTTATTAAACAAATTATGAACAACAAAAATGGCTGTGGCTACAATAACTATCAGGCAAATTCATTTTATCTAAAAAGATTTTATACTCTCGAAATATACCCTAGTAGGTACCTACACAATTTATTTAAACTTTTAAATATCAGTGTCACTTATTTTTTTTCTTATATTGTATTCGGTAAAAAAATAATTTATAGCTCTTTCTTCCGCCCATTGAGTATATATGACGTAAACAATATGGCTACCTACTTAATTCAATTTCTTGAAAAAGGAAAGCTGAAGTCCTTCGCTGTATCGACAGTTAATTACGTTAATTATCAACTTAAAAACGCTTTTAGAGGGGGATATTTAAGGTTAATTTCCACCCTGTCAAAATTTTGTCTAAACATAGAATTGACAAGATTGACAACAATATTAGTTTAAGTGACAAGTAACTGAAAATGTACCAGAAATACCGTATCTTACTTTTTTAAGTAATTAAATTGTTAACGACTTTCATTAAGCATAACTTACATTACTTACGAGCAATATAAAGTTGTTTTTTTTATGGCAGGTACCAATTGTTAGAACTCCCGACTTGGCAAGTTACGTTCGTCCTAAATGTTATGTTAAAAAACGCTAAGTAGCGTGCATGAAAACGCATTCAGGGAATGCATTTGGTAGTATGACGAATATTTTTCTAAGAAGCCACTTTGTCACGTTTGAGCACAATGGGAACAAATGTGTATGGGCAAAAATGGTGCGAATGATCACGATTTACCTTTTAAATCTAAATGTAACTTTCCATGTAAAACGAAGTCTGCTTAAGGTACTAAGAAGAATTTAAACATAAATCTGACATGGTTTATTTTTATTTCAAGAGGAAATTTATATCAAGAAACACTTAGTAATATTGCACATTCGTTTGTTTTGTGAATTTTGCTGGTCAGTTACGTAACTTGCAATAACGCGACAGCAGATATTTTTCCATAATTAACCAGATAAATTGGCAAACCGCAAAAAAGCGTTACCATAGCAAAAAAAATGTCGCGTTGCCATGACAATGAGTAATTTTTTACATTTTACGAATCATTTGCAAAATTATCGTAGTCGCATTTTTACGTAATTGGCATGCCGGTGAAATATTATTTTCATATATCCGTGCATCACTACATAGTATAAAACAAAGCCGCTTGCCGCTGTCTGTCCATCCCTATGTATGCTTAGATCTTCTAAACTACGCAACAGATTTTGTTGCGGTTTTTCAATTGATAGAGTGATTCAAGAGGAAGGTTTATATGTATGATACATCAGCATTGCACCCGTGCGAAACCGGGGCGGGTCGCTAGTAGGATATATGAGGTCGTTAAAATAGGTGAAGCGATCACACAGCTGACGTATTAATAACCATTAACTTAATAAGCGTACCAACTTTGAATGCGTCTGTACTTGTCATGTGGGTGGGACTAGAATAAAGCTCATTTTTCTTCATTAAAAATTAATAAGTACACATTGTTTCAGCCAAGCCGGCTACGTAACGAAATGACGACAATCATTATAGTATTGGCAAAAGGACAAAACAAATTTTCTCGTGACCGATGACGACTGTATGGTGAGACGGGATGACCTGTCTTACCCATATGAGATCGTGTGAACTATCCGTTATGACGTTTTATACGTGGATTTGCATTTTATAATGTCTAAAGAAAACTTACCAAATGTCACAGTTAGTTTCAGCTAATTCTTAGGTGGTACATACCTGTAAAGAAAAAGATATTAAGTAAAATGTACTAAAACAAACGGATGGACCTAAGTTTGAGCATTTCTTGCACTAGTCGAAGCTCTATCTATCTTCTGATAACATTTAAGTTTATTTCACATGAATTGACTTTCAACATTTTATGACAAGTCATCATCATATTAAGGCCGTATAACGTCCACTTCTGAACTTAAGCTCTGGAGAGTGGTTTTTGGTTTTTGGTTCCTACGCTAGGTGGACCGCAGTTGTAATTACGTTGCAACACAGGGAAACTTTGCTGACCGTTACCTGGTAAATAATTATTACAGATAATGTTATAACAATCGGGACCAATGGCTAACACGCTTTCCGAGGCACGAAGAGTAGCCCCTAATCAAATTAGACCCGGTAAGAAATCTTAGAAAGATTTTTGTCTGACGGCAATTTTTTTTAAATGATTACTAGCTAATTTTTGCAGTTTACTAGTTTTATTGTTAATGCCTCGTGCTTAGCCAAACTGCATGTGTTACGGAGTGGGTTCACGTCGGTAGTACAATGAGTGGGGTTCGAACCGGCGACCTCAAGATCACAAGTCCGACGCCCTAGAGCCCGAGCCCGAGCCTAGAGCTACGGCCGGGCCGCTTTATTTACCTTTTTTGTTATACGTAAGTTAGACTAAAGCTATAGTTTATCGGTACTAAAAAAAGTTTAAAACATTCCTACCAATACCAGTAAAAGAACTCCACTATATCAAAATGTAAAAACCTCGACGTTCTAAAGAGTCTCGTGCTAAAGCTAATCTAATCTAAATCGCGTGACCCACAGCGATCGACTAGGGCTTTCTCGCTTTATTATCATGACTTTACGATGCCCTTGACATTTCTGAAGAACACGGGGTGATTTTTGCACATCGATTTTTTCTACAGACTAATTTACTAGTCAAATCATAATAGTTTTTTTGAGAGACAAATCGCGCACTAGGGAAATTAATCCCTGTGTCGCGGGGGATTTTACATACACCCAATTTACGGACAAAAAGCACAGCCAGATTCAGATATTGTTATGTGGTGCCCTAACCACCGGAGCAATCTATTGTTTTATTAAAATTTCAGAATATATTTTTCATTGATGTAGTAACATCATTAAAACTAAAGACTAATTACACACTTCAGTCATGAAATCAGTTATATTAAAAACCATTGCATTTTATTACTACTCCCGTGGTGTAGCGGTATATATCTCGCCTTAAGTCTCGGAGAACGTGGATTCGATCCCCGGACACGAAATCTTTGGGTTAAATCTATTTTTTATCGAGGTCTGGTTGGTTGAGGGACTACTTTCGTTGCCTCGGATATCACATTTCCCTGTATGTGTTATTAAACAATACTGCGGTCACCACAAAATCCCTTCCTCGGGAGGAGGCCTATGTTCAGTAATAGATTTGATAGAACTAATCTTTGCATACAGAGCTCAAATTTTTTGAAAAAGTTTTAATGACAAGTCCATAACAAAAACATTTATCAATCACCTATCATAAGTATTCAACAATTTAGGTACATTGTTTTACCCCATTCCGTATCCATAAATGCGACACTTCAGTCCTAATTTAATTGTCCAGTTACCACCGGCTTATGAAGCTTTTTCAATGTCACGCCATAATTAGCAAAGTAGCGGTCGATACTTAGACGTCGAAAATAGAATCACTTTTCATTTACGCCATACCAGTGATCCTGCCTTTGTAATGGTGTTTAATCACGATAAATAACTATAAATTATTATAAACTATACTTGAGTAGACGTATTGGGAGGAGATCGGAGATTTATTAGTTATTACCTACATTTTTCGTAGTTAGTATAGTAATTTTGGACCGGGAGCAAAATTAATTAATAATAACATTGTAGCGGCTCTCAGTGCGGCACATTCCCCAAGCAAAGTAAATACCAGTATTTACTTTGCATACCAGATAAGCTTGCCATTGAACTGGTTTCTGCCAATTAGCGTAAAAAAGTAGTTTTTAATAATAAAAGGCTGTATTATATGTGTTAAAAAATATAGGTGCAGTCAACATTTTTGCAAAGATATAACATTTTTTTTAATAAACTGGCCAGCTATATGATTTACAAATTAGCTAGTTACATCAGAAAAACAAAAAGTTATTTCAATTAACCGTTTTTAGCCATAACGCCATAGACAAAATAATTTGTCTATACGCCATCGATTCGACGTCACGCCCTCCTAATTACGTGGCATAAAAGCGCAATTAGACCATTGTGACGCAAAACTTTGACAAATATTTTCTCTCCTACTTTCCCGACCGTATACATACCGATGTAGTGCTACTAATCCATTCCGGAAATATTTGAAATAGACAAACAGCACTTCTTTTTTAATTTGTGAATGAATATGAGTAAAGTAGTTGACTTGCTATATAGACCGTGATTGTTTAATCGATGATTAGAATTAGCAATCTGATTTCCCAACACTATTATAACGTAACATAACATTTTTAAAATAGACATTCTTTTTCCAAAAAACGTTGCCATTAAAGAGACGGCAATGATAAATGTACATTGCAAAATGAGCTCTACTGCCTTGCAATACAAAATACTCTAAATTAGACGATTTGTAAGTTTAATGCTATTGAAAAATACATAGATCGTTTGTACAACCAAACGTTAATCATTTCGCTAAGTATTAACAAACTAAAAATCACGATGTATATCTGTGCAAGGAGTTATACTCAGAATAATAAAAAATAGTAATAAACAGAATTTACCCAAATTCAAAAACTCATTTTAAACAGCAGTATGCCAAAATCGCAAATCAGTATAAGTTAATGTATTTTTACATGGCAAAATTATATATATCCCGTATTTAACGAAACTATAAATCTAATAACGATCTCTAAAGTATCTTAAATTTAACGTTACTATCGAAATAACATTGTACTATATGAAAATCGAGTTTACGTTACCGCAGACCACAAAACTATCGGTTACTGACTGGCACAATAATAAAACGGGAATCTTCGATACAGACTCATAAATTCCTTACAACACACTTAGAAATCTTATGCAAAAACTGGATTTACAGTTTGCGGTAAGTTTGTTATTAGCAAGCGATAAATTTATATAGGCCAAAGTATTAAGATGCAATAATGTATAATTTTGCGGTTGCCTATATTTTTTCAAAGAAATTCTATTTTAAGTTCATCGCATAGTCATCAACACAGTCTTGATATATGATTCATTTCGACAAAGTAAGTTAGTATATGTAGCAGTTAAACCTTATTAAAAAAACATTAGAATGTGTTCGGTACATGCGTCACTGCAACTTTGCTCAACATAGAACATTTCAATTTGTATGTATTAAAACAAAAAGTTTGAAAACTGCAAATGAGATGGATCTAAGGCTTCCCATGTACAATATTATATAGCCAACACAATAATAACTGCAAAACTAAATATGGAAAAAGTATTTCAATGTCTTTTCTATTTATATTTATTCGTCCTTTGGCTAGGTAATCATTAGTCTATATTTTATATATTGTGGACTGTCTGGCAATCAAATTGAGGGCAGTCCGTTTATAAGCCGCCCTTTAATAAAGGACTTGGTAAACAACCCCAATTTGTAGGTCAGACGAAGGCTAATGGGGACATGGAAAAATTCGGCTCCATGTTTCGGAAAGCCGCATTTCAAATGTACTTTTAGCTTTAGCTTTTAGCCCGCCAAGTTTATGTTGCCATGGAAAACTTGAAGCGGCCGTACCTCAATGTCTAGGGCGTAGGACTTGCGAATATTTAGTCGCCGGTTCGATACCCACCTATTTCACTACCGACGTGAACCCACTCATAACACAAGCATGTTATGAGTGGGTGATAATGGAATACAGTATAGTGTACAAAAACTCTGCTAGTAATCTTATTTACTCCAGATACTACATATACCGTGTTACTCTTGGATAACAAAGCTTAGTAGAGATCAAAGAATTTTTGAAATTTCTTTAGTATTTTTTGCGTTGCAAATGATACGAAAAAATTATTTACTTAAAATGTTCGTATAGATATCAGAAAATTTGCGATCGAACTTGCCAAATGAGGTGACACCAAAACCCAACATATCGGACATGAGAGCATTTTTTCAGGCGTTCTCATGAGAATCGACTAACTACGCAAGTCCATTGAGTCAACATTAGAAAATGAAATAACGTGTTTTTAAGATGAAGCCAGAAACCAATTCCTCATTTCGAATATAAATTTATCATTTTACGCGAAAATTGGATAATGGTCTAGAAAATTGTAGGTCGCTGTTTAGATATTTGTATAATGTGTAAAGAGTCGATTGCGTTAAAATATAATCTAATTGTGTGAACTAGATACGCAAAAAATAATTTTTAAAGTATGCCCCTCACAGAAGGGCCGTGAGGGGCATACTTTAAAAATTATTTTCCTAGCCCATATAAACATAAAAAAAATCCGATGTTTATCTATATGTTACGTTATTATGTTACTATTTATTATAAAGCCTTTCGAGTCTATTACAGACGATTTATAACAATGCCTGCCACAGTGTGGGTCATGCTAATCTTTGATGTATTTTGTCTCCGTTGTCAGTAAGTGTATTTTTAACTCTACATGACTTTATGTATATCGAGAAACGAAATACATAGAACTACTACATACATAAAAAGTATCTTTCTTTTAGTTACTTAAATTAAGTGACTCATCGAAATATCGTAAGTGATCTTAAATTTAGAATGAGTCAACTAACCCCAAAAGCTTTAACTAAAAATTAGTCACGGTTAAAAACTTTAAATCGTTATTGCAGTTGCAACATGTAATCACAGATCACTTAAAGATAATTTATAATAAAGATTAAATATTATTAACATTACACAGATAATTTTTATATTTAATTGTGTATATATAATAATAACTTTCGAAATAATGAGTCAGTGACCAATAAAAGATGGATGAAAAAAAAACACAGTGTTACGAATATGAAACAATGCAATAAATTTTATCAAAGCAGTATCTTTTAATTCTCTGTATATTACTGCATGGCCTAAATGTCGTTTCCAAATTCTTCGGTACAAAAATGTGTGAAAACCAATTTGCTGCGTTCCGTTTTTCGTTTACTCTTAAGGATTAGTCATGGCGAGAAAATGTTCAACTGAATAAGACACCTAATTAAAATTAACCTCGCCAGCTACCACCCTGAGCCGAGGCCTAAGTTTCTTAGGTTGTTAATTGATTAAAGTATTGCTCGCTTTTAAGTCCGGTGAAGTAGCATAAGCTTTGTGGCTCCTATCCTTGTGACTATGGCAAAACCCTCCCTCGGGAGGAGGTTCATGTACAGCAGTGGACATTGTACGGGCTGATAATGATGACTAACAAAAACTGTTAAGGCACTCTTCCTTTCCGTCTTGAACTTGCTCCATTTTTTCTGCATTGTCATTTTTAATTAGCAACGAGATTTTTGCTACTGCATCGGGCATGAAGTTTAAATAAATGATTTAAAAATTACTCCTTTTAAGAATAAGCCCACAAACCCAACGGCCAACGCTGTATTGATGAACAAATAGATATAAAGTTTCATCACAGAAAATGCAATTCCACTACAATTAAGTGGCGTCACTGATATTTGGAACAGCATTTAGAATGTCATCATCCCACAACCACAAAAATACCATCATTTAAAAACTTCTAATTATTTAATAGCCTCGAACTATAAAACTCGGTTACACTAAATATAACGGAATGTGCGTTTTTAGTTCAACAACAAATGTTACGAAAAGAAAATAATCTGATTGTGATTTTTTTTTTCAATTATTGCGAGAGTGTGATACATACATTTGGGCGAATTCTACGAACACGGCTGCTCGTGTCTCTCATCTTTAAATTTAACATTTAAATGATACTTTTCTTTTACTGTTAGTAGGTAATTTTTTTTATATGTTCAGCCATTTATTTTAATCTTACTCAAATAGTGTTAGTAATAAGGGAAAATATCTTTGAGTTTATTTTGATTTCTGAGATCTAAATAAACGCGACGCTTCGCCAGCATCTATTGTGTGCATAATAGATGCTGGCGATGCGTCGCGTTTATTTAGATTTCAGAAATCAAAATAAACTCAACTCGCACTACCTTCACCGGACATAAAGGCGACCCAGAAGTGCTCCTGAAATATCAAATGATTGAAAAACTAAAAATGAACAAATGGACCTGCGCAAAATGAACACTTGTTAATTTTGCGTAACTAATATGCAAAGTTTTCTTTAATTTACTTTTCGTTCTGTAACCAAAGACATGACATTAAAATTTATCTTTTAGTTACTGTTCCTATAAAATCGGCTGACTGATTTGAATTTAAACTTCTGTCGTTTTGGTCTGTCTAGTAAAATATTTTTATCCGGATATATCACATAATAACAAACAAAATACCCAGACAAATTTCTTGATCCGATGAATCATCAGTTTACCATAGATTTGTCAATAATATCCGTATATTTTCCTGTACATATTCCATGGAAACCGTCAGGAATGTTGTTAACACTACGATTGCCAAATAATTCCGATATTCTGTATTTGTTTACGATTAAACCTTTCACCCGATGAGTTAACATTAGGTAACAGAACAAACAACATTGAATAATGTAATATAGGCCACTCATGTTTACCTACTGAATTACCAATTACAATTGCTAGTTATAAAATAAACTTTATTGCCTTCGTAATAAAGTCCTGATACGTATTTATGGGTGTTTCGTGTGAAGAGAAAGATATGGAATAGGCATCAATAGAATGTTCAAAATATCTGCCGGCAAAATAATTGTTTTTGTTTAAGACGCTAAATAACCGCATAATTGATTATTATTGCACACTGCGCAAACGCATGACAGCGGGTGTATTTTGCTAAAGTAAACTCAGGTCGTTCTCGGGTTCGATCTTGAAACTAAATCGTAAATCTGAAATAGATAGAGATATAGTGTTTGTTTAGCATTACTATAACAATTCTTAAGTGCGATCGCGCATACATGTGGTCACACATTATGTGTCTCTAGTTTGTGCTCACTAATTCTGGGCATTACCGCATACAGCTGTAGCAGTCGTAACACATTTCATAATTATTTTTGTTCTTAATCTAAATATATTTTCCGTCGACAATATGGGATCCGTGGCTGTAAGCTGACGACTCAACATTGGCATTCAGTGTCTTTGTTTGTTGAACTGTTACACAATGTTCGGGTCAAGTTCATATGTGAAATAAAACACGTTACAGAGTTCAGTGGGATGTGTTTGTTTAAAAGTGAAGTTTTAGAGTAGAAATATCGAAAGAGAAATTCTATTATATTGCTCTATAATGTATACCGAAGCATTCATAATTCTGTTCAATATGTGATTTTTTTATATAACAATACTTTAGTAACTGCATATATTTTTTATTTACAGAAGTATGTATCCACTACAAGAACTTAATCTATGGTTCAATACCTAAGCAACTTGAAAATACGTAATAAAACGAAGAGTAATTAAATAAGTAAATATCTAAACCTAATTAAAGATTTGGGTCGGTACTGTCAATAGCAGGCGTTTCCTTTAAGCTTAGCAATCCGTCTGAGTAATTGTAAAAGTCAATCCTAAATTAAGATATTGTCCCAAGACTAGGTCAGAAAGACCTAAGAGGCTATCAGAGGATAGCCTCCAAAATCATTTAAGTGCCTCCGAAAGCCCGAATTTATTGTTATTTGTCAGATTTTTGACGCCACTTCCTGGCCTTTCAAAGGGACGGTTGATTTAAGTACATGGTTACCGCTAATAAATTGGTAACCTCCGAGCTCATGGAGAAATGAACACGATTTTTCATTGCGACTAAAAAGGAAAGACACTCCCTATTGCCTTCTCTATAAGGGTCATTTTATTGGAACATTAATAAGGCAAAAGAACGTAATAATATGTACAATATTCATGTGACAATAACCATTGTAAAGTACACCGAGAGATGGATTGAATCTTAAGAGAATTACTCAAATAGCGATGTTCCAGTTGCCTTTCATGACACAATTCGAAATGAATCCTTGATGACCTTATCAACCTTGGCACACGAGCGCTGCACCTGTGGTATTTGAAGTATTTTAAAAGCGCAATCATGTTCGGCCACGCCGACGATTCTCGCAACGCCTCGGCGTATTGTAAGAGCCCACTATTAATGATTTACGATAAGCTGATTGATCACAACACCTCGCCATTACGATATGTGTGACCGACATTAATTTCGTTATAAATTACATGTTCAACCCGCGTGGAAACAACATGATTTTTGATAGATTAAGTGTTGATTAAGCAGCGATCGTCGTATGCAAGTGGCGCGGGGAACCTTTGTGTCTTGGCGCTGTCCTCTCCGTATAAGGAGCCGCTCACTCGCCACACACGTCGATTACGCAAATTCGTGACAATGCCGCCCTCAAATTAAGTACCACACCGACAGAGTCTTAACAACCTGTCTCAACATCGTAGGAAGTGATTATTGTTTATTTTTACAATTGGCTTGGCAGGAAGTCGGATCAAGTCTACGAGACAACTCGAGCGGCGCGTTAAATCAGGAGGCGCACCTCACACTCTCACGTAAATAAAGCAATTTGATCAACGGCCGCGGTTGATTAAGAAACGCCGTCTGAGAGATATATGGACAATTCACGTCATCACGTCTGGCGACGCACGACTTGCACCTGATGACGCTTAATTTGGCAATTATTGTAGTCGTAATCAAATACAAGAGGGAATCAATGTTGTTGTTAATTAACTTGCTTGTGCGATGAACTAAACATGAATAGAAAGTTAAATTAACCGTGTGTTTTGCATAGAAGTTCTGAGACCCCCAAAGGTTAAAGTCCTACCTGTTGCGCAAATAGGGATACAGAAATACAGATAGAAATGTGTTTTGAATTGTGAATTGAACAGTTAAAAGGTTTCAGGATTTCCCAATAACAGAATGGTTGAACCTTCATCAATTTTCATTTATCCCAGTTAGAAATTTGACATTTCATTTGAGTACCTTCCTTGATAATATTAGGTAGAGTTGAACGAACGGAAGCATTGGATATTGTCATATAAAATATCAGAAGCTGTCGACAAGGGAATGAATGACACCTACGATGATGCTGTTACGAATATAATTCATGCGTTTTAACAATAAATGAAGTGTCAAACGAATAAAGTGTTCTGGAAACATGTAGAAGGTCGGAGTCTATAAATAACCGGCGAAGCTTAGAACCAGAACTCTGGTATAATACAGTTAGTATCTAAGTACTTTAGTTTCCTTACAGACGAGTCTATGCTGTAATTAAGATAGAGGAAAGCTTAGTTGTAGCTGTATGTGTACATGAGAGGAAAACCTGTATTCATATGGGCATCCTGTAGGAAGCACGAGATAGAAAGCAATTGTTTTAGTCGTAAAACTGATGACTTTAAATGCAAGATACAAACTGTTAGTTTATCCTGAAGCTAACAGTATTATAATTGGTTCGGGCAAAATAATAATACATATCTGATAAGAATATGATGCGCACGATACAGCGAGCGTTTATTGGTTTAAAATTATACCTATATTTAAATAAGCCAGAAATCTTAGGATTATTTCTAAAGTTACGTTTCCTATTATTATGTACTTACTAGCTTCCACGAACAGTTTAATCTGATTAATTCCTGCCCCCGCAGAAACATCATCAATTAAAATTGCCTAAAGCCTTCCTCGATAAATGAGCTAGAAACACAGATATATTTATTTTAAATCTGACTAGTATTTCTTACCGTTCAAGCAAACAAACTCTTCAGTTTTATATATGAGTATAGATATAGACTAAGATACAAAATGAATTAATTTTCTCTTATTCACAGTTGTGTAGGCAGCACGTATTTTATCCATCTTCAAACAGAGTTAAAAATAGAACAATAACACAATACTTATTTCTGCACTGTTTTGTATTATGTAACGTAACAAAGCAACGCGAAATGCAGAAGGTATTTCTATTTCAAAATCCCCATTTAGCAAGCTGTAATTAATTTGCTAAGGGTTATTTTGGACGTGTTTATTTGTTGCTTGGAACAATGGCGGTAATTATAACAACGCTTATAACAAAAGATGTTTATTTCTGTTGAGGTCGAATGTACTACACCGAAAGCTTTTGATAACCAGTCTTTGGTCTGATATAAAGGTTTTCGAATGTCTAGTGACTGTCTATAAATCTATAATGAGAAATAAAAAAAAAAAACACGAAAATTATTATACGCGTCGTATATATAGGGTGACTGGTAATTAGTGACCGATACCTAAACACATGATTGCGCTCATGATAACAAACAACTTTTACTATGACACCAACCCTGAAATCACGAAAAAAAAAACAGCTGTTCCATACATTCATGTTCACATAAGTCGTCAACATGGTAGGGAGCAGCTGATTTTTTTTTCGCGATTTCATATTTGGTGCCATAATAAAAGTTGTTTGTTATCATGAGCACAATCATGTGTTTAGGTATCGGTCACTAATTACCAGTCACCCTATATATTTGACTTCGATCATATCCAAGATAAAAGTTCGAACCATTTCTAGCCGATCATATAATATACCAACGTCCAAGAACCATATAATACTTCATATGGTTCTTGTACGTTGGTAACACTACTAAACGAACGAAGTAAAACATTACGTTGTTCTAGAGATGTTCGCATTTTTTAATCAAGCTTTATTTGACCAATCTATGGGCAAAACCGCAAATACATACATACATACATTATAGAGAATTATCCAAAAATCTTGTCACATCGTTTCGTATGATGGGTTAACTCGATATTAAAGCCTTCTAAACTAGTGACACATCGAATCTTAGAAGACAATAAACAGTGACCCTGGCACAACAATATTCCTGTACTTGCCATCATTGAGCTAATGCAGTTCCATTCAACGCCTGCACATAACCTTATCTATACTAATATTACAATGAGGAAAGATTTGATTGTTTGTTTGTTTGTTGGTATTGAAAGGCTCCGAAACTACTGGACCGATTTGAAAAATTATTTCACCGTTGGAAAGATGACATAGGCTATATTTAATTATGAAGTTCCCACGGGAACGTGAGTTACGCGGGTGAAACCGCGCGCGGGAAGCTTGTATATTATAAAGAGGTAAAGTTGTGAGTTTGTGATGTTGTAGGGGGTAATCTCTGTATCTGCTGAACCGATTTAGAAAATTCTTTTACCACTTCATTTGTTAGTGCCCCAGTCTATATTTTAAGTTAGTCTATTAGTCCACGGGAACGGGGTCTAGGCGGGTGAACCCGCGCGTGACAGCTAGTGCTAAATAAACTCAGCGCAAAACTCAATAATATTTATAATACCATTTTTCTTCTGCGTGAATCAAAATTGTTCACCGCAATTAGCAGTGATTATGTTTAGTTTTCAACGATTTCAAGGGGCCTAAAGTCATTAGGCGATGATAAATATCTAGCCGATTCGTGTTAAACACCCATTAGTAATTTAGACCCACCTAACCTAACAACAATGTTCATAAAAATAACTCTGCCCTTTTTTTTCGAACCGACATTTATGTAGGCCACGAGACTTTTGCATAAAGGCGATCAAGGCCTTATTAAATCTATACTAATATTATAAAGAGAAAAAAATATATTTTTGTGTGTATGTTTGTAATGAATAAACACAAAAATTACTGTGCCGATTTCAAAAATTATTTCACCATTGCAAAGGTACATTCACCCTGAGTGAGGCTATATTTAATTATGAAGTTCCCACCAAGTATTTTATAAACTACAAACTAAGCAAACTGCGCAAGAGGGCGCTACTTGTGGAACATTGACTTCGGCTTTAGGCGGTCGCTTGCGGTGGGATAGAGGAAATATGATTTAGATTTTTAGGGGAGGTATGTGTTACTGATACTATGTTACAATTCGCGGGCCTCTCGCACTTCGGGTCTATAAGGGCATCGGAAAACTACAAAGTCCACTAAAGGAAAACAATAGCATCATATAGGATCCTTTTTGGTTTTCATATGCAATGACATTTTCTTTCTCGACTATCGTGAACGTTACTCATGTACCAACTATTCATAAAATAACCTATAAAATATCGTTATGCTATAAATAGGTCTTAAAAAAAAAGATACTGTATGGGCTAAGAGGAGATACCGTGTATAATGCTTACTCGTGCCAAGCTAAGACAGATTTATATTCGCTTAGCCTCATACACATCGATATAACGTTCCTCTATTTTTAATCCTTACTTATTCTAACCTATTAAGTCTGTCAGCGTATCCTAGCGAATTATTATAATGAAAAATAATTGACATTCGGCCAAAACATTGCAATAAATAAGCGATATGGATCCCGATAGCAATTTTCATATATTAATTCTGACGTGGAAAGAATATGCCTGAGGCCTGAGGATATTGCGGAATGCGAGATTCGACCTTGGCAAGACTCGTTAGAGACCACCGGCTCACTCTGACGGACGAACAGACGATCTGACAATAAAATAATTTACTAATTATGTGGTAGTGCACTCCAGCAGGCGCTATTTCTAGTTAGTAGTACTTTAGTAACCTTACAATTTTATTTGTGAATTTCCGCCTTAGTAAACGTAATATTTGAAATTACCATTTTTTTTATGGATGTGCTCAACACTTAATGTTATAAAGCGAAATACTAAATTATTGTGAATCGTTAAACCTTACTAAAGCAGGATTAAATGAATACTTACAAGTATGTCTTTCGCCAAAACACAAAATTCAAATACAATGTTCATATATACAAACTTCAGACTAAAACAAACAATTCAACGGAGCGTACAAATTCAAAACCAACACCAAAAATAAATGGAGCATATGATTTATAAGCATATTCAAGAGATATTTTACAAAACCCTTAAACAGTTTGGTTCGCTTTGATCCTTTGTGTGCATAAAAGAATCGGATACAACTCATTTTGTGATTCGAAACCATTTATACATATTGATAAATAATAGTCCCTTAATTTTGGCCTGAAACGGAAATGACAAATCCCATTATGTTCCAATATATATGGACATGCATGTTCATATGATAACTCGGGCTGGTCCGGACCGACATGAACTGAGTAGAATAAGGTAAGGGTTACTCATTTTGTTGTTTCACAAAGGAAAATTGATCCTTAAAGTGAAAAATTTTCAAAGTTACTTGATTGACAAAATAATTGCTTATACTGCACTTGTTTATAATATTTCCTTTTTGTTGAAGTCAGACTCTGACTTCAACAAAAACTTTTGACTTTTGAATTTATCTACACTTTATTTATCTATTGTTTTTATAAAAAAATGTTCTGCTAAAAGAGAAGAAGAAAATAGCTGCACCAATCTGACTGTTGTGTCGTTATTTTGCTAAACAAGATTTCTATAACAGAAAACACTTTGAAAAATATTAAAGATTCATCCTCTATTTTTATTATTTCAACAGGAACAGCTAATATGAAACAAAAAGCCGTATCTTTATATCGGTATCGGTGGTGACTCCTCAAAGAATCCTTAGTTCTCCACTCGGTAATCTCAAGTTTTGCATTAAGATTCTTCCTCAGGCTATCGTATTTATCCGGCGGGACGTTAAGACAAGAAGTGGGCGGCACGAGATAACAAGACACGCGATTTATTATACTCTATCTTATTATAAATAGAGCTTACTTATTCTGGATCGGTTACATTCAATCGGTGAATTAAAATAAAATGCTACAAGTTCTATAATCCGGCTATGCCGTGTGGTTTCCGGCTTAGAATAGACCACCCCATGTCCTCCCATGGGTGTCGTAAAAGGCGACTAAGGGAGATATGGCTGATGGATGGGCAGCAGCATCTATTAGCTCAAGGTTAACATCTTGCTGCGATCACCAATCCATTTGCCAAGCGTGGTGATTATGGCAATATCCCTCAACGACCCTGGCTTGCCAAGATCTGTTAAGAGGAGGCCCATGTTCAGCAGTGGACTTAAACGGGCTGTTGTTGAAGTTCTATAAGTCAAGAGCTCTTGAAAAATGACGGTTAAAGAGACAGGGCAAGCCCTCATGAATATAAATGCTGTTGCCATAAAATTCTTCGGTGTTTTTATTCATTAGTAAAAAACAAATCCAACAAATGGAAATGAATCTAGTTGTTGTCCCAGGTGAAAATCAGACTTAGTACACTAGTCAGAACTCAGATGCTCAGTTGCTCACCATTACCACTGAGTCACCAGTTCAATTAGTAAAAAATAATAATATAAAGAAAAACACATAGTTCCCATATAATTTAAATATGAGTTACTTTATTCTTCCAAGAATACGATGCAAATATTTACATAATAAGTCACTTTGAACATGGAGGTGACAAAAAACTTACCTATATTTGTTAATTACATATTTTCTTAAGTTTTAATTTACTTAAACACACCCAAAAACGTACCAACGACGCAATTCTCACTACTTATTAGACATAACATTCTTTAAACGAATGATTTTCGGTTGTACCAGAATAGTTCCGTCGTCTTACTTAAATGAAAATATAATTTATTACATTTAAGCGGGGTGTTAGCTTCATAAATATGTATTTAGTACATTTAATACTTCAATATTACAGTAATAACAACTTTGTTTGACACAAACCTCTGGATTAAATGTAATGTATCCAATGTAAAGATTAAACAAAATTTATTTTATTAATGCTACTCGCAATTTGTTGTTCTAATACATTAACAATCTTACGAAACGTGTCATAAAATTAATTGAAGCCGTAATAATAGAATGCGTTTCTGACAAAAGTCCGCTTAAATTTTTATGTAAATTGTATTTTAATGAACGACGGGTATCAGGAACAGTATCTTCTTTTTATATCTTAGATATCGAACTTCCTTTTTTTTCTTTTATAAAGATTACTAGCAGAGTTTTGCAGTCTAGTAGTATTCTTGTTAACCCCTCGTGCTAAGCTAAAATTGCTTGTGTTACGATGGTGGGACCATACGATCACAAGTCCGACGCCCCTAGCCACTGGGCTAGGGGCGCTTCAAACTGCAAGTAGATTATCTAAAATACAAGAATAAGCAATAAAACCTTAACCCACCAAGTGTTAAGTAGAATAAATAAGAGGTGATCACTGATCACATTGTATAAAACAGTGCAGTGGATGGAAAGTTGGAAACTAACAAAACCAAGAGTAACAATATTCTCACAATAATATATCTAAAGCATGGCGATGGTTTGTATATAATATATTATAAATCAATTGGCAGACGCAGTATTATGAGAAACTACAATTTTTGCTGGTATTTTAGTCCATATCTCACTAAGATAAGCGGAAACTATTACTTTTCCATCTCAAAAAGTACCACCAAGTGACCAAGTGACCACAACTGGGTCAAGGAAAACTCGTCTGGAATCCCGTGGCAGGACCAAAACAACTTTGCGCGACATTTTACAAGCTTTGAATACAAATAGGAACCATAAATCAGGATTTCTTTAAGAACTTCTAAAAAAGGGCGTAAAAAGAACAAGTAGGACACTCCGATCTTAGATAATGTATAAAAGAAAAGTAATACTGCATTGGGGAATAAAATATATGGTCTATTTGGGTCACCAAAAATACAAGACATAATCCATCAAAATAAAAGATGACGGTAAGTTTATTCGAAACAAGAATATAAAAATACAAACTTTTCCTTTTTATAATATGAGTAAAGATATACACAATACATTACCTGGACACATAAGCCTTTTTATCTATACTAATATTATAAAGCTGCAGAGTTTGTTTGTTTGTTTGCTTGTTTGAACGCCCTAATCTCAGGAACTACTGGACCGATTTTAAAAATTCTTTCAGTGTTGGTTAGTCCATTTATCGAGGAAGGTTATAAGCTATATTATTTGCTATATTTTATTATAAAGTTTCTACGGGAACGGGAGTTACGCGGGTGAAACAGCGCGCGGAAAGCTAGTATAATATATGCCTTAGGCTAACTATCAATCGGAGTTAACGTAAAAGTAAAGAATAATAAAATTTTGAATAGCGATTTATAAACATATGATCTTTGCGTAGGAGCCATAATACCTTATTAATAAACCGAAGACATAAAGCTTACAGTTCATCTCTTCGTGGAACTAATAAATATATCTTATTCCGAATGCCTTCCGTGAAAGTCAAGAGACATTTAACTTGCAAACTATTGCCTAAATATAATAGTAAATTGTGGGCATTCAAATCTAGGAAATGTTTCAGAAAAAGATAAAGGAAATGAACTCCGAGTACTTATTTATTAATACTTTAACTTAGTCGATTTATTATGTTCTAGAATTACCATTTTATGTTTATTAAGAAATATTAAAAGTATCATGTTAATTTATAAATACTTATATCCACTAGAAAATATAAAACAAAAATGTTAATCAAGTCTGTTTAAGCTGTCCAATACAAAATTTAAGTGCTAAGCTTTTCTGTTTCACCTTACGGTTATTTCCTAGTTCTAATTCTATCTCCTTTCTATCTCATATTATGAAATTCTTGAGCAGCTTCAAGATTTTGTTCTACACTAGCATCCTTTTGATCATAATTATAGATTGGGGTAATTGCATCAGATTTGGTTTGCATGATTTGATTGTACGTGACCTGATAAAGCTTTCTAATATTATTTCATTGTGATGTATCCTCAGAAACTATGTTAGATACTATTCTAAATTCTAACATTAGACGCAATGGCCTGTGTGAACAACATAACTGCTAGTATGGAAAATACTGTAAGTAGCTCTCTGAAATTTGACACCAGTGCGATGAAACTTGATGATGAACATTCTTTGTGTATTCTTGCTCCAATAAACATTAATAGAAAGAACAAGAAACCATAAACAATCTTTATCAAACTCTAAAATGCAGACACAAATCAAGAAATTAAAGGGATTAAACTTCATTTACATTCCATGGCCGAATTATTTCAGGGTTCAAACGAAATAATTAAATATAGACTTTAGCGCATAAGACCGCCTTTAACGTAGGCACTTAGGAATAAAACGGACTTTAACTACATCTAACAACACCTTATTAACATTAAAATAAATGATCTGTGCCGACCATAAATTGTGCGTGTCTTCGTGCCGTGACATTTGCTCACCGGACTTAAGGTCGCGTTTCACGCGCCAAAAATATATCATTTTATAAATTTATTGCTTGTATCGTGAATGAGTGACGTTCTTAAGAGCCTTCAGAGCTTTGCGTTTCAACTTGGTATTGTCAGAATTTTGACGTTTAGTGAGTTCGGCCTGAGTGGGCGCGACGCCGACACCTTTTATTGCATTGAAAACAGTGGTTAAGTTGAAGTGAAGTGAATTGTAACTTCCGTATTTCGCATTCGTATTTGAAATGTTGTTGTTATTGTTAATGTGTGACTGCAAACGCGTTTACAAAGATCTTCTTTTGTGTAGTTAATGTATTTTGCCAACTCATTTGACTATATTTGTACACCCATACATTATTACAGGGAAAGTCTATTATTATAAAACTTACAGTCAGCGCAGCTACATTATCTTTGCAGACGAAGTGTATAAGTTTCGTGACAGATGTCATAGTAAAAAAAATTGGTCGCGTTGTTTATGGTTTATATTGCCTATACTCTATTGAGTTTATTACAATACATTTTATAGGAATGTCATCAACACTAACTAACTTATCCAAACCGTCAACGCACTGATTTCCATACACTGCATTCTATCTCGCTGACGTAATGTCTATAACAAGCCACTTATTTACCAGTATTGATTCGTCAATGATAAGTAATATGTAAATGAATTGACAGCTGGTGTTCCGCTCCAGCCACGTGGGTGATTAGAATTCCGTTATGCCACGGTTCCTAACTTCAGATGTGGGTAGATTTTACTTGTTTATTAGTTTACTTAAGGGTTCATATTTCGGAACATCTGCTAAAATAAGTTAATTAAAGTAATTCTTAGATGTTATCGTGCGTGTTTTAGTAGACTCCAGACGTAGGATATTAATTTAATTTTGAATAAGATCGTTATTTTCTTCATTAAATTTCGCTTGGATATAGATACTTACCTAAAATTTAATTCAAGGATAAATTTAATGTTGTACACATAAATGTTTATGTAGCTTAACTAATAGCGATTTATGACTGTTGTAACTGGCCGTTTATAAAAAGTTTAAAGTTTGAAAATGTCAACTACCTTTTCTAATTTAAGAATAAAAAAAACAGTAATCCGCGTTCCATATTTCATAAGTTTTTTTATTATACCTACGCACATTTGGCTTGTTAGCCGGTACTTAATTTGTCAGAACACACTGTCAGCATACAAAACAAAGGAATGTTGTATTCATATAACAATTAAGCGTCAATCGTCCCAAAATAGAGGTGCGCACAATAATACCAGGTGCGTAGCTTATGGCGGCAGGAAGTCTACGGTTTATCTGCGCGATAACAGGGACATCTCTAGCATTCCTAATGCGTTACTTATAAGTGTTGGTACCTATCTCTATTAGCAATTAAGATTAGGATTAAATATTGCATTTGGCATATCAGTTTATTTATTCGACTGTATGGGCGTATCTTGGAGAATTGTTGAGAGTCTGAAAATAATATCACCGCTGAAGTTAGAGTTATTACGATTATATTTTGATAAAAATAAACTGAAACATTAAATCGGTATGTTTTGGGGATTCCGTGTAGCTAAGTATCTTCTCTGTACTTATATATAAAGTTGCTTGTTTCCTCAAATGGATTTCGTTTCAATGGTTTCGAGCCTGACAAGAATATATTTAACAGCTTGCTAAACTTTTAGATTAAGGATACATAGGTTCTCACCGAAGGCGGTACCTAATGGGCGCTGGAGCTTTTCGTGGCAGCAGGTTTAAAGTATTTTATTGTACATGTCTTAATCTATACTAATAAATAAAGCTAGAGTTTGTTTATTTGCTTGTTTGAACGCGAAATCTAAACGGAGGTGTTAGAAGGGTAAGACCAGGACGTTCTTAAGAAGGGCCAGGTTAAAGTACCCTAAACTGAAGGACATGCATGAGGAGATTAATTAATGTAAAAGAGGCGAAAGTGATATGTCTAGATCGTAGCAAGTGGAAGGAAGTGGTCTCTGCCTACCCGTATGGGAAAGAGGCGTGAATGTCTGTAGGATGTTGAACGGGCTTATCTCAGAAACTACTCGTCTGAAATTAAAAAAAATCTTGCAGTAATAAATATAGCCCACTTATCGAGGAAGGCTATATAATATTTTTTTTAATGTTTACTAGCAGATTTTTGCAATCTACTAATATTCTTGTTAACCCCTCTTACTAAGCTAAATGCTTGTGTTACGAGTGGGTTCACGTCGGTAGTGCAATGGGTGGGGTTCGAACCGGTGACCTCAAGATCACAAGTCCGACGCCCTAGCCATTGGGCTACGGCCGCTTAAATTATAAAGTTCCTACGATTACGGGAATAACGCGACTGGAACCGTGCACGAGAAGTTAGTACAAAATAATATTTATGAATATCTATATAAAGTGTATTTATACTCATCATTCGGGTCGCGTATTAACTTGAACCATAAAAATGAAATGTTCATTTTTCTTTATTAAATTCGGAACGGTAAAATTAAATAAGGCGTTGATTAAGGCTTCACTGGCATTATGTGAACGACGGGCTTACGTAGATATGGTCTAAAAATGGTTTGGTTTTGATTAAACTTTACCCTTTTAAATAAGTTTTTAGATCATTGAGCAACGAAATTTAGCACACAACATTAAAGCTGGGAATATTATATGAGGCCTATAGAGGCTTCGTAGAATCCTAAGTTATTTAAGACTTGGGTCCCTTTGCGACCTTGATATGTATGCCGTATTTACGGTCTATCTACATATTACGTGACCTAAATTATGAACTAGAAATTTAACTATATTCTGTTCTTGATTAATGTGTTTACAATTTCTATGTAAAGCTCTGAAAACCTCTGTAGGAATGTGTCAAACATAAGGTTTCAAAAATCAAACACCGTATTTACTAGGTAAAATTATTGCTCATAATTTCATCAGTATTTATTTATTTACTTTAACTGTCATGCCTTATTCCACGTTTGACGTAAATGGTCCATCCATTTAACTATAAATGGCTAATATTTTGGAGTGGCAACAATATTTGTCTAGTCTATGGTACAAAAACAAACAAGCCGTGGCACACAATAACAAAACAAAAACGTTTCCGCGGCAAAATAATATTCCATAGCCTCGCTGTTCAAAATATTTGCACTACACTGTAAGGTGTACACTAATAGGGTTGTGCTCTACGATTATTTTACTAAGATTAGAAGTTAAAAAAACAAGTCTTGCACTGTACGATAACAAATGAGCTAAAATAAAATATTGCGACAGAATAAATTATTATATTAATTCGAAGTATTGTACTCAAATTGTATTTCCACAATTAGTTAAACGATAGTCTTTAACACTAATAAGGCAAAATAGACAAAAATGGAATGTTTTTTATGCAATATCTTTTCAATTTTTACTTCGAAAAGCCAATGTCAAAGACTAAAAAAATTCTTAGAGTTGCTAGCAAGCCATAGTTTTCGTTTATGTGAAGATCATATGAAGTTAGCCACAATGCTTTTGCTACTTTACCGGGCAAAAAGGCGAGCTTTCTAACACAGTAACTGTTTATATTATACTGTTACTGTTATATATAAACTACAAACTAAGCAACCTGCGCAAGGGAGCGCTCCCTGTGGGACTTGCATTTCGACTCAGGGCGGTCGCTGGCAGGAGGAGATAGAGAAATTATGACTTTCAAGCTATAGAGAGCGCCTTACAGAATATGAACGCTAGTTTATATTCTGTCTGTCCTCGGAATACCTTTGCTACTATTGCACAGGTATTCCGAGGAACCAAAATAACAGAAATAAATATTTTATTTTCACTACAAAAGCGCCATGCCCACCTGCAAACAATCAATGCAACGGACCGCAGCGATATCCGTTATTTATCGTAGGTTTTATGTATACTCTTAGAACAAAATTGTCCGCTGCATTAGAAAACCACCAAAAATTGTATAACGGCAACCCTAACTCGTAAGGTTGTATATACACTCTCGGCCTAACTAAAGGGAACGTAAAAAATATGCCTTCCATAAGTACGTCAGTGATCCGTTCGCTTCAAGGTTGGTAGCAAATAGAACCTTCCACGATTGGCAGTTCGGGGAAGGTTGTGTGTTTGTAAAGCCCGTAAAAGGACGGCTTTTAGTACGAGTGGCGCATTTTTTCGCAAGTCGAAGCTAAGTTATGTTAGGAAATTAGAAGTTGTGTTGTTAATAAGTACTTGCTTTTATTAGAGGTTTTTTTAATATTATAATGGGATAAAATATAATGACCACCAAAAATATATACTTGACACCAGAAAAATAAAGTCTAAAATTATAATAGTACTAGCTATTTTAGTCACGACTGCACTTCAAATTGTATTCGAACACCAAATGTAGTAAATGATCACCAAATCTTAGCGAGCAAATTATTGCGCTATTTCTACCTTAATAAAATCAATGAAAAATGACAATCGGTTAGGTTAGGTTAGAGCTGCGGCCATACAACGCACGAGCCGAGCGAGCGAAGCGAGCGGTGCCGCGGCAGCGGCCGGCGAGTGCCAGAACCGAATAGTAAATTAGTAAAACATTTAGGTACTTTTGGTGATCATTTACTACTTTTGGGTTAACAATGATTTATTTGGAGTCATTTTGCTTAAATACGATAGCGAAATGTTAAAACTTTGGTTACAATTTTACATTAAAATGCGGGTTTAATTTTTACTATATCTGATGGTAAGTTAAACATAAGCCTATTATAATTGCTGAATATTATACTGATAAAAATGTTATTTAAGCACATTTATTTTTCCTTTTTTCGGTTGGACTTATATCTATCGGCGGACAAAAGGCTTATTGGACTAAGAGACACCAAGTACGATATTGAATTAATTATTTTATGTAATCCTGTTATAAAGTATATAATTACCAAGAAGGTATATAAGATCAAAAATGAGAAAGTGGAAAAAATTAATGATCCTGTATTTATGTAAACCTAGGTAAATATGCTGATAGACACAGTTTTAAATGCTATGGGTATAATAAAACAAAACAATAACAAAAACCTCTGACGTAGCAATATAAGTCTAGGAGGTCGTGAATTTGATCTCGACCCTGGACAAGAGCAATCTTTACATGTATAAAATCTAAGAGCCTCGGGACTGGTGGGTTGAGGGACTACCCTAAGTGTCTGGGAAACGTCGCGATTATTATAAAATAGTCTGTAGCAATAGTATACCATGGCACGGGTCGCAGCGTTAACGTGTGATGATTTCCTTCGGGAATCTCATGTTCAACAGTGGAAGTTATACGGGCTGATGATGACGAGTATAATAACTAATGTACATACCTGACTGGGATGATGTCGATACAGATACAGCTTCGTCCCGTGCAGCACCGCCCACACCTGCTTCCACGAACGATCGCTCGCGCGCTGCATCAACAAAAAAGAACAAGTTTTAATAAAAAATAGCACATTAACAGTGAGAACAATAGGTACTTGGCTTTTAGTATTCACTTAAGTATGTCAAATCCAAATGATTTCTACTACCACATATGGCTAGGAGAGTTAAAAAAAAAACTGTCTCAGCAATATATGGTAATATAAATCATTTGGCGTTAAGTATTCCTTTGAGTATGTAGTGTTTTACTGTCGTGGTATCTATTGCTATGATAATACAAGTCATCAAAGTGTCACGTGACATTCCCAAGTAAACTTATAGTCTCACGTGTTGTTCTTGCATACGGCGGTAAGACTATCATTTTGAGGGTAGTTTATATTTCGGTTTCGGCTCTGGGTGGTTTCTCAAGTAATGGATATTAGGTACGAGCAAGTTATTTGTAGGTACCGTCAGGCACATAATTGGTGAACATAATTAAAAACAAAAATCCTGTGAACGGCGCAATACATAGCACATGGAATGGAATTGAGGCTACTCTCAGGATTTTCTGATAGTACAGCATGTATTTTTAAAGAAGAAGTAATGTTAGAAAAAAATCAGTTGATTTTTACCTTGCCATTACTGACGACCATTTTGATTTGCACGTTTCCTTCTACGTCTGCTTCTGTAGTTAGTAGTTCCACCGCATTTTCCGATGACTCCTCTTCATCTTTCTTCGTAGACCTAGTTCAAATATTTGGATCAGTAAAAGATCTTAAGGAAATATAAACGTGTTAATTTAAAACATTTAGTACTATAATAGCTTTATTATATGAGCAGGGATTATAATGTTAACCGCTAAGTGAGGTAGTCTTATATTATAATTATTTACATCAATTCGGCTCAAAAGACCATCTCATACATTTGTATCCAGCTTGAAAGATTATGACAAGCGGTTGACAATATGCCGTATCGGTTTACTTACTTCGATAGTCAGGTGAACATACCTACCTAGTTCTTTAATTTTCAGAAAGTTTTGAGTAATTAAATAAGAATAGACTTAGAGGTACTTCTAACTCCACCATTCATCAAAGTCTACTATAATTATAAGATGTTAAACATTGTCTGACAACAAATAAACAGCATGCCCAGCTAGCATACATTCAACCACTGAAGTTCATTCATACAAAACATCTAGATACATTGACACTCTGCACACATGCATCAAAATATTGACAGTTTAACATGCAACATAAATCTAATAAAACATTTAGAGACCTTAATCTACGCAAGATACTCTTGGACATGAAATTGCTAAATATTGCCCTTTTCATTGCTATTAAAATGAATCAAAGCATAATTTTGCAACTTGATAATCCATCTGTATTAAGAAAGTTCATTTTTAAGATCGATATCGTAAAATATATTCTATTATTTATGTTATACGTTTTATACTTGCATGCACATTAATATTTTTGTAAAAAAAAAAACATATATATCTCATGAATTTAAAAATCCTCACAAAAACGTTATTAATAGTCATTTTGAATGGGCGTTTTAGAAATGAACACGGTTCTATTACGTTATATTATTTTGATGATTTTTTCTATACTTACCGTGAAATTTAATAATTTTACTATGATTTAAGCAGTGCAATGCCATTTGCAATTTGATTACAATAAATTCATACCAATTTAACATAAAAACATCTAATTTTACGCTGCAATTTTAAATTTAGCTACTAGAGGCGCTATCTATTAACGCATTCGTGTAACTATCGCACACTGTAATAAGCGCCATCTAGCGACGTACCGCGTCGGCAACACGGCGTGCGGCTCGAATATTCTCAGCAGCGGCGTAATGTCATCCTTGAACCGAGGTGGGCGCCACTTTCGCAAACTGCATTTCGAACCCAACCACATTTACCCGGTTAGTAAAATAGGTAAAGTCACTAATTGCCCCAATAATATTGTTAGGTACAAAATTGTTTACTCACAATCTACTTATATAATAAAAATAATATAATCGTCTAGCAAAATTTACAACATATTTATAATATTTGGTGTATAATGCACCTACTTACTAGACATAGCCAACCTCAGAATGCATAAATGTTTTTTTAATAGTATATTTCTGTCAATACATTATCGTTTTCTTTGATTTTTTTTCCGTTTTTATGTATATACTTAAAGAGAATTCTAATCCATTGTAAAAATCGATAAAAACAGTTCTGAAGCGCTTGCGTTTGTAAGTACTTACATCATACACAGTCATCGCCTAACATTGAGTGCCAATAGAAAATCTGGTGCTAAAAGGAACATGTTATCTGAACAAGAATAATGTGAAAGTTAACTACTCATGGTATCTACAGGAAGGACAGGACTCATACAAATACATTGTCGTCACAAGTTTGTCACACACAACAACAACATTTTACAATTGAACTCAAATCTATCGAGGGGTAACATGCTTATTGAACTAAGCGACACCGTCAACAATATTGAATTATATACCTTATGAAACATTACATAAAATATTTATTTCAATAACGCTCATGGTGTCGCTTAGCTCAAAAAGCCTTTTACCCGTTGATATGTTTTCTTCTTATGACGTCACAAAAGAAATTGATGATAACAAATAAATAGGTGCCATATCATCGTTGGTTGCACCGCAATACCGCGTAAATGACAGTTGCTTATAAGGTGCAATTTTATCTGTCAATAAGTATTTTCTTTTCTGTGTAGTAAAGGGGGAAATATCAATTTGCTACATTACATCTTCAACCTTATTAGTTACTAGATGTCCCGTGCGGTTTCACTCGCGAAGAACCCGTCCCCGTGGAAACATTCAAAAATAATGTGGGTTTCTATTGGTAAAAGGATTTGTAAAATCGGTTCAGTAGATCCAAAGATTATGTCCTAAAACCTCACAAACAATTCACAAACTTTACCTCTTAATAACATTAGTATACATTGACACTTAGGCGGTATTGCTGTATCGCCAATGAAAAGTAACAAAATATGCCACCTATTGGTATATATTTTTTGTATGATGTGTCTTTTACTTATGATAAAAGTAAAGTAAAATACTATAGGTACATACCCTCTCAGACCCTGTGGGTCACCGTCAGCTTCAACATCACTGTCCAAGTGCAACCGATCACCCCATGTGGCTTTCAGATACGAGACCCTTCGCATTGCACGCTCTTCCTCTGTTTAACAACAAAAAAAAAGATTATCGTATTTTATTCCAAATTCAACTGTAAATGTTTCAGCATAAAGTGCTAATTTAATATAGCAGTTTATGTAAATAATTTGTTAAAAACTAACCGCCAAGTTGAGCATCCTTCTTTTGTCTTCTCGTCACCAGATCATCGGCAAAACCTGTCAAAGAGAGTGACAAATTAAAATCAATGTTACTTTCTTTTGTACCAAACATTAGTATATTAGACATCGAATAATCACGACGGTTAGTCCGCATTAGTAGCACACCTATAAGCACACAGCATTCCTTGAAAGAAACGATTAGTAAAGTAGAGGTATTAGGTTAATGTCGCAACATGTAACGGATGCCACGACCACGACAAACATCGTCAGATCCACAAAGCACGAGGATGTTAGGAAATGTTAGTGCCAACACGCATAACCAGAGTTGAATAATAAATATCGAAAGTTGGACACAGATAGGTTTACTAACTCGACTGCTTACATGCCAAACATATATCAAAATTACTTAGTTTAAATATTGATGTATCTACGGTAACCGTTCTTCAATATTAATTTTATTTTACACTTGAAGTTTTAATGTTGATGCTGTAAAATGAACGTACTATAAAAATTGTCGTAATTTCATGCAACCTGGGCAATACTTTAGCAGCACAATTACTTCGCATATTAGAACGTATTTATTCATTTGTCACAATTTGATTCAAATAACGTAGCTCTGAAGAAAAGAAATATAATGTTTTTGTAGGCAAAGAGAACAATTGAGGCGCAGTCGGTAGGATATCCGATCTGTGTCCTGGCAAGCAGTGGGCACGTTGCGGGACCTGAGTCGGCGGGCGTGCCGGGCGAGGGCTCGGCCGAGGTCCTCGCGTCCGGCGAGAGCGACAGCTGCGTGGGCCGCGCCGGCCGGGCCTCCAGCGCCACGCGGCTCATCGCCTCCATTTGCTCTTTGTTCAGCCCCATTCGTCGCTTCGCGTGACTGCCATCTTAGAGTAACAGTGCACCAACTATTAGCGAAGCTTTGTGTGTGCGTAATGGTTGGTCGGCGTATGTGACGATGGACGGGTCAACTTTTATTAGAATACTTAACTTTTTTGTTAAATTGTGATAAGTTAGACATACCTACCGGCATATGGAGGGAATTGAGACCCAAAAGTAAATATATCACATATAAATTAGTATTTTATATGACAATATACCTATTTCCATTTAACTTCGGGATAATGTTTCGCTGATAAAAAGTGTGGGATATGGGAAAATACTACATTAAAAAATCGGTTTATTGATTTAAATTAATACTAGGCCTATGTTTATCTAGCAGGTCAACTACTAATAGCATTCTAATATAAGACGAGTTTTACAAATAATGAAACGCCAACCAACAAGCCTAAAGCTGAAGATTAAAAGTGTATCTGAAACGGTGTTTATAATAGTAACGTATAGTCCTAAATGTGATGGGTGTAAACTCCAATGTGCCCGTGAAACATACGGCTATGAACAAAACATTTTGTACAACAAATCGAAATCCACTCCTTAAAACTCACAAGAGAAGCAAAAAACAAGATTTTAAGAACATTTATATGAAGTTTAAGTAAATGAATAATGTAGACAAATACGAGTACATAGAATATTAAAACCCTTATCTATACTAATATTATAAAGAGGAAAGATTTGTATGTAAGTATGTTTGTAACGAATTGGCTCAAAAAGTACTGGACCGATTTAAAAAATTCTTTCACCATTTGAATGCTACATTATCACTGATTAATATAGGCTATATTTAATTATGAAGTTCTCACGGGAACGGGAGTTACGCGGGTGAAACCGCGCGCGGGAATCTAGTGTGTCATAAAAAACGAAAAGTTATATTTTACATAATATACTTGTAAAAAGAAAGTATGCATTTATTGAATTCATTCTAAAGTATCCATTAGTAATCTAATTTTAATTTCTAATAGCTCTAAAGTATTTATTTATAATATCAATTTAAATATACATCACTGAACACTAAAACAATACATTAATAATAAAAAGAACAGGGGTTTCAATATAAAATATGTTGTGATTTAAAAAAAATACTTAGCAACATAATTACTTCATAGACAGCCAGTAGTTTACCTGTGGCATGATGTCTTCTAATAGGTAATCCATCGCTACCGGTACTATTCGACCTTGTTCGCATTTGAACCTTTTCTGTTTCTGTAATATAACAAAAGAAATATAAACAAGCAAAATACACACAAAACATAACACTTCCTAGCTTTATCAAGACATGTTATAGCTTTTTCTTGTATAAAACTCCTACACTAGGGAAATAAAACCCTATGTCCCAATCAACATACAAACATTGCAAGTTAAATAAAACCTTTAATCATATAACATTCATTTTGAGAAGCCATCAAGTAAAGACTAACTAATACAAAACATTTTTTTTTATTATATTTTTTATTAAATTCCGTACAAAAAAAAAATACTGTACATCCTCCTGTACTGTACGTCCAACCTCTGGCATTAAGTCCGCCCGGACTTAATGCCAGAGGCATTCTCTCCCACTCTCACTCTCTACCATTTATTGCTTCAACAAGAGTAACGACGGAATAAATATTGGTAAAACTAGATTAAGAAGTTTATGTAACGTACCGGGGACATATCCTTCTGGTGGTGGGCAATGCAAATGTTTGCTGCCGGTGATCATGAGCTGGTTGCCTGATAAGCTGCCGCTGAGAATCTCGTGTTCTAAATCTGCAAAGAAACATAGAAAACACTGTAAATATATTGCGATAATGTAAAGTAACAGTTGCCAGTATGCAAATATAGACTTTATGTGGATCTATTTAGAACTATAATCTAATAACCTAGTGAAACGTTATTGTTTAAATTCAAACTAGGAGTGTTTTAACGAATTCCCCTACTTTGTTACGCAGAGTCGTCGTCATCAATACTTGGCCACGGATACAATACACTACTTAAAAGAATATTTGTATTAAAACAATGTTTTGGGATCTCAGTAGGTACTAGATCACCTATTCTCTCTCGTCTAAAATACTAAACACATATTTTAGTCGAGCCATCGAGTAGAAACGATTACCCGCTTTGCGAAGTGTTCAAAGCATGGCTAAAGTGAGTGAGAGAAAGTATGAAGACGATTTTGATGACAAGAGATTATAATCATGTTAACAAACCTTGTGGCGCCTGTACATCCAAGGAGCGCGCCTCTCTTCTAGCCGCCCGGGTCTCGAACTCCTTGCGCCGCAGCGCCACGCTCGGCTCCAGCCGCGTGGTGCTAAGTCGTGCAAGTTCACTTCGCGCTGTTTCTGTACGTCTTGAGTCACCGCCTCGAGCCTCTTCTAGCTGCCGAGTTCGAGCTGTCACTAGTTGTAGCTCGCTCACGGGGTACCTGGCGGTTGAAGTAGATAAATCAGAATTGGTTGCGAAGCCTAGCAGTTAGGATAAAGTAAAAACATGACATACTAAACTGAAATGTTGGATGATAGCTATCTTTAAGTATATTTTTATCAATTATTTACTATGTATATGGAACATATGAACAAACATTTGAACTGATGAGGGGTTAGATGATAAAAACAATTTTATATAACTTACTTATTATCCTGATTATTATTCGACACTTCATCTTTAACTTCCGTAGAATTTCCATTTGTGAGTGTACCAATATTCGTACTTTGAATATTGGACGCCGTCTCTTGTATCTTCGTCAACGTGGAAATAAACTGACTCTTGTCTTGCTTCTGTCTACTCTTATCGTTCTGACTTCCATTCACTTCTCCGTAACCGCTAAATGTTCCACTATCCACACTTGCCGAACATTCTTCTTTTCTGTCTTGGTTTTGTTGTGGTTGTGGTTGAGGAGGGGGGGATGCGGCGAGGGGGGGTGAAGCCGCGGGTGGGGGCCAAGCAGGTTTCTGTAATTTCTGTGGCCTGGCGTAGAACTCCTTTTGCTTTATCGCTGGAGGCACGTCCGGAGTGACCCATCCCGTTGGTTGACTTGGACGCCGCAAAAACGCCTCTTTCTGTTCGAGACTTTTTCGTATTCGCGATAAGATTATCGAGTCGTCCAGTTCCCGGCCGGTGAGGGTTGAGTTCGAGTCGAATGAACCGAGGCTGTCCTTGCTTTCGGTTGCAGATGATGGTAGAGAAGTGTCCGATTCTCTTCTGCTGTAAATGATAAGGGTTGCGTAACTACTAAAGTTGTGTTAGAGTTCATAAGGAACCAAAGATCACAGGAGTCAAATGCGTGTTAATTGGGAGTCCGTGACTAAACTCTACTCTACAACAAGTCATTAAGACAATGACGTCTAATGTATGAGTAATTGTTTATAATTGTCTTACCCATCGTGCATGAGATAGTGTGGCGGGCCTGGGAGCCGCGTGATGTCATATCTCGAGGGTGCTAGGGACGCGACGCTCGCGTACTCAGGGTCATCCCGGTGTCTTACCGGCGCCTGTGGAGCCGGTAAGGCAGCCCGAGGCCTACGGTACGCGTCGAACAACCGCGATTCGTGTTCCGTAACTGGAGCCGGCATTTCTATCGGCCGTTGGTTTGTTTCGGGGTTGTAAGCTGCTTCGCTAAAATACTGCAATTTAAAAGGTTATGGCGGTAAATACGTGTACGTGAAACATCATTATACAAAACGATATTAATCAATCTTTGCAATATCTGGACTGGTCTACAGAAATTTCTTTTTGTCAATCAAATATTTATTTCAGGATTTAATTGGTTCGAGGCAACCATCTGTGACACGGAAAATACTACAGCATATTATAGTTTACTATAATCTCACCCTTTGCAACAAATCGTGATCCCTCGGCACGACCGTCAGCTTTAGCACCCTGGGCTCTCTCTGCGCCAGCTGCACGACCCTGGCGTAAGGCGCCCTAGAACGGCCACAAGCTACAGGCTCTCCGTTCACAGCGAGCACTCGGTCGCCGGCCCGGAGCCCCGCCGCCGCCGCAGGCCCGCTCGGCCGCACGGACCTTACGAAGATAGTGTCCATAGGCGCTCCCACCGCGCCCACCGCGAGGTGGCGCGCATCGTCGTAAAGTTCCTGAAACATGTACATGAGTATCTTAAACAAGTCTACACATCTTACACACGCCTGTTTCAGAGACGAGGGATTACTTCTTTTGCAAGTTTCAAAGGTATGGAGCATTTTATTGGTTACAGGAGAAAAACAACAGAATGGTTTGTTTGTAAGGTTGAACAATCATGTAGTGGTATGATTTGAGCGGTAGGATTTCTACTTCATATTTCAGGAAGTTGGCTGATACTGGAGTGGTTATTCCACTCCAGTATCAGCCGACTCATATGAAGTATCAGTCACAAACATTTACCTTGAAAATATCAGTATCATATATCCTTTGATTATGTCATTTAAATATAATATTTACAAGTACAAGTACTTACAAGCAAGTAGGTACTTATTGATTACTAAACTTTCCTTGAATTATATATTGTACCTAATTAATCCCTATTGGTAGAAAAAATATTTTTTTAAATTCCTTTAGAAATGATGACCCCGAAATTGAAAGCACATTCGTACTTCTGTCAGAGATGAGCTATCTAGGCTCCATATCTTTCGATTAAGGTAAAGCTTTATATTTACCTGTAAGGACTCTGGCGGGTAGACGACTAGATGCCTCAACGTGAAGCCGAAGCCGTGCCTGGCGTCCGGCCGGTGGATTACAATGGTACGCGGCGCGGATGCGTGAGTCGCAGGAGGCGCAGGCGCAGCCGTCGGGGGAGGCAGCGCCAGCGGCGCTTGTGGTACTGGCAGAGGCTGAAAATAAAATAAAACTAGTTAAAAAGCTGTTTATTTTTAAGACCAATCGGGATATGAGTCCCTGTGTCACGGGCGACTTAACAAAGACTTGATTCACGGAAATTATGATTTTAAATGTCTCTTATGTATGACGATGGCATCCTCATAGATTAACGTACGAATACGAGAATTAAATTAAAATTAATGATGATAATGCAGAAGACTTTTTCTAAAAAAAAACCTTTCTCTCTCAAATACATAATACGAAGAATTCATATATTACTTTTCCCCAGTTTTTGACTAGCATGTTACAATGCAGTGCTACTTAAACCAAATAAAATAAAATAAATATCTGCACACAACCGCAATGTGAGTCCTACATTTTTACATGCTTGATATCCCGTAGGTACCATTTATAAACATGAAAGCCATACAAGATTTTCTTTTTTTCAGCCTAGTTGCATAATTTAATCACCTGACAGTGGCTAGTTGAAATAATTCACGAAATGGAACAAGCAATCCGTATGTCACTACTCTTTTGATCTAGCGATGTGCGTTTAGCAATAATGTATACGCGTCAACATGTCGTGAATCATAAATAGTATTACTAATCCTAATGTATGGCTTACGTGGTTAATACGAGTTTGCCAATGTCATATAAAAAAGTGTTGATATATAAATACCATCTCCTCTTTATTATTTGCATAAATTTTAGTAAAAATGGAACCATAGAATAGTATCTATAGGTACTTTGTTTCTATCTGTTGTCGGAATTTGTAATTTTAATAACTAAATAGGTACATTGAATATTTAGAAATAATATATTTTTTAATATATTTGTAGCTACATAGTTTATAATTATTAAAACGTATGATAGCAGGAAAGTTGTAGAAATCAAAACATATGTAGAACCGCGAGATGCTATAACAAACTTACATACAATAGTGCTCGCGAGTCGGTATTACGACAGGCAGATCTAAAAAAGCTTTTAAGACTAATCCTACATGATTTACACTAATCCTCATTTCAAATAGCCATAAATCATGACATGTAGAGCCGCGTAGCTCTCGAACAAAGTGAATAGGCGACACTTCGTTAAGCGTGTTTGATTAGCCGCCGCCGGCGGGCGCGCACCTCGCAGCACCACCTACCTCTTGTATGATAATCGTTGTGAAAATGATGCAAATCCTAGGAGAAACCGACAGCCACTGATTATATTGTGTATTTTCTACATAAATCTTAGGACAATGCAACTGAGAGCTTGTCTAGACTACTCAAATTGGTTATGGAATGCAAAATGTGTTGGCATATAAATTAATTTAATGCGATCAAGGGATTAAAGTCCCAAAAGGAATCTTAACGTAATTGAAAGTTTTGATTTGAGTATATCATGGTTCATAATTTACCATTGTTGTTGCTTTATTACTAAAGAAGCCCCGCACGCACGTAAGTGAGATCAAGTTACTCAGATTGAAGGTATTGGAAGGTATAGTATGACAGGGAAAATTACCAAACAAAAAAAAATCAGTCCAGAAATTAATATTGATCATATTATGTCCATAGTAGGTACATAAATATATAGAAAATTGTTTTACCATCATTTAATAGTATGCAAGATCATGTTTCATATGTTCGCTATTACGCATTCACAAAACTCCATAAGTACCTACAGATAAATACAAAATTTAATTTGCCATCCATAAATCAAAATGAAATCGTTAGTTAAACAGCAGATAGAGTGATTCAGCACGTTTTTAAAAGGGTAACATAACTACCCGTTGGGCTCCTCGAAATGTATGCATAAGTACGTAAATATATACATAAATGTCGAGAAGCGCAACGTGTAAAAAAAGAAGCCGAACAATATCGAATTACACGACTTACAAGAATTAGGGACACTGGATTGGTGTCATCGGTATCTCTTCCGGATTTATATGGGTTCTCGAATTTCCTACGATGCTAATCGAGTCAGCTTTTGTTTAAAAGACACACTTCATAAATTAATTAGCTATATATATTAAATAGAGAATATTGTAATAAGGATATTATTATGTTATTATATATTTACATACGGTTTAGAAGTACAAACTTATGAGAAGAAGATCCCATGTTTTATCCACTTTTAGACCACGTCATGGACATTTTCAATTCATTAAATTTGCTTTCAGGACTAAAGTGCTATCGCCTCTTTATTATTCTTTATGTTCGGAATGGGGATATAAGAAATAAAATAATGAATGTTCGTAAATTAATTAATTGAATATAATGGGAGATTGCAACTACGCGTCTAGATTTCTTGTAAGAATATTTTTCTAGTATGACGTAATTAAATTTAATCTAATATAATAACCACTGTAGGTTATATATATTTACACAAAATATTGTACCTACTCGTCACCCAATGGCTAGGACGTCGCGTCCGACTAGCGATCATTTGATCGACGGCGAACCGTCTCGTTCCACAAGCATTTTAGCTTAGCACGAGGAGTTAACAAGAATACTGGTATTGTACAATAACTCTGCTAGTAATCTTTATAAAAATAACGTTAATTTGTACAAAGAGTAGGAAATCAATCAACATAAGCGTAGGAATATATTTTAACTAAACCACTTATTAACTATTAGCCAGGTATCCAATGAAACTGTACCGTATAATAACTCGATTCAATTAACTTTCCTATAATCATACTGTCAAAATTATATCTAGAAGTAGTTTACTTGTTTACATTTAACACATTTGCATAATAAACAAATTGGCTGTTTTACATAATTACTATGTAATGGCTAACAAATTTAATTTAATGTTATTTATAACGGCAGCGTGTCTTCTAAGCACTACTTAGCTAATACTTCCGGAATTAGCAGAAATGTCAGTGAATTTTCTATCAGAATAAAATTATAATAAATCACGATTTTTATCTTTGAACTAAATTTACCTACTTCAGGTGAAAATTTCGTAACTTAAGTATTTGACGGATAATTTAACCGAAAATGGCACAATACTACATTATTTATATTTGTGAACGTTAAAGAACTTAAGATATTTTTTTTATTCAATATTTTTATAATATAAAAAAAATTATAATATTAAAAATATTTAATTCAATACCTATAAAAATATTTATACCAAGACTACGACTGCAGTGAAGATAGTACATAGCTCCTCTCCATAAACTCAGTTCAAAGAACTGTTTCTATACTCTTTAACTCACGTTAGACATTATTTATGTCGTCCTCAATGCTACTACTAACCATATAATGAGTTTTTATCAAGATGGTCGTGTATGTAGATCTTTATAAGTCAATGTGAGGTCAGAGGTCTTACACATTTTCTTGTTAACTCATCTAGCGTTAATGAAATTACTGATGGATAGATGTGATTGCTTTCTCGGAAATGAGACGAGAATTTGTGTTATTTGTAAACAGGTATTTGAATATGTACTGTCAAGTTAGAGAACATTATGATTATTTTATTCAGTGTAAGTAAATTAACGTGTTGGTGGTTTTAAATATTGTTTTTTTATGGTCAATTTTATAGTAATTTTACATACATACACAAGCTCACGCCTGTGTCCCAGCGGGGTAGGCAGAGACAATGGACCTCCACTTGCTACGATCCCTACACACATCTTTCGCTTCATTCACTCTCTATAGTAATTTTACCTATCATAAATATTGTTTATTTAACTCCGGACTTACACGGAGGTTTTCGTTTTGAATTAGAATATGATTAAATTAAACGGAACGTTATTATACACAAAACTTAAAAAAAAAAACAAAACTAGCTTAAAACCCGCCCATTTTTTTTTGGTGTATGTCCCATATTCACCCCTTACGACACCCATAGAAATATATTGGGTGGTCTATTCTAACCCGGAAACCACACAAAATGCTACTAAAAGATATACAGCTGATATGGATGGGCAGCAGCATCTTACAGCTCAATTTTAGTTACTATCTGACTTTTTTTTATGGGACTTATCCTACCCACGTTCCCACCACTGCAACTCCTGTAAGCCAGGATCAACAGTGGCACACATTGGTAATGGCAATGAGTACCTCGGCTCACCAAGTCCAGGGGAAAAAAGTTAAACTGCCTTGGGACCCGCAACGAATTTAATCAGAAATAGATTCAGTCACACTCAGTCGGTAGAGCATGAGACTCTAACTATCTGACTGCGATCACCAATCTGCCTGCTAAGAGTTGTGAATATGGCAATATCTTTCAACGAAGGCGTGCTAAGGTACGTTGCGAGGAGGCCTATGTTCAGCATTGGACGTAAATGGGCTGTTCAAGTAAGATCTAAGCATAATGGTATAAGTATATTACAAGAAAAACAAACGGTTATAAAATACCACGTTACAACTATAACGACTTACTGTAACACAATTGCTATCCAAAGCTTTCATAAACGCGGGATTACGCAAAAGAGATTTCTAAAGTTCATAAAAATCTTTCTATTGGTTATAAAATTCACAGTGGGATATTTCATACGCAATAGAGAAAATAAATATATTCTTTTAAATTAATTAAACACAGTAAGTCTTATAGTCTAAGATCCGTAAACAATCAACCTTCACCCATCTGATAACCAGATGAGACATATTTTCTTACAAATATTATTAATTAACTTATATGGCTATGATAACTTGCTGATGGTGATGAAGTTTTCGCGGCTATTTTTAATGGGATTACTTTTAATTAACTTACTTTCATCACCTTCAACCAATATAAATAATACTATAACCACCATATAAAATTTTCTTATGTAACCTTATCGCTTTTGACATTTTAATGTAATCTTATGGCGTTTACAATGAAAAAGTGCGTAAACTAACCGTCATATGCTTTTAGTGCACATGACGGTTAGTTCGAGCTATCATGCCTTTTTTGTGTAATGGAAATCTTTTACAAACTTCTCACCGTCTTGGGGAAAGACAGTGGGGGCGTGTGGGACTCCTTCACTTACTCCCGGCTCTATGTTATATGCTTTCACGCTTAATATTACAAGTTCAAAAGTTAATATAGAGTTTTCTTTAAAAATTAAAAAGGACATCGCCTGTCGGATCAGCTAGTTTTGCATAAAAAGTATGTCTCATCTAAATATCAGATGGGTGCAGTCGATCTTCCACGTCTCCTCTGCTATTACGTAACGTTACGTAACGTAAACGTAACCTATAAATAGAATATTGAATTAAATTAATTCAATAACCATCTCGTAATTTCATTACATACATTATTTTCAACACATTCAAAGACCACGCGTTTACGATTATGTCCATAAACCTAGCAGCTACTTACCATACATATTCATTATTCGAACTTAACTTCTTAAACAACTTAAAGCACTAACTAAGCGTATAAAAGCAACACTATTTACACGAGAAAGTACCATAAAGTGGTGGGTATAACTATAAAAACGTTTACATTTGATAACAAGAGGCTTTCTACATGAATTTGCAATAATTATGTAAATTGTTGATAATTACGTTAAATTATGTTCCTTACAGCTCCGCGTTTGAACGTTTAATGCTAAGTACTAAGCTATTAAGTAATCCTAAGTTTCTCTAAAGTTAAGTACCTATATATGTTTGGTTAGTGTTCATAGTTTTTATTTAACTTAATTAAAGGGATGCAAAAGCTAGCATTGATGATGGCTATTCAAAAGATACAGAGTCCAGAGATGGAGAACGATTTGCACAATGCTGCATTGAAGAAAAGGTCAGGTATGGTGGCGGTTTGTGGACGGTTTGGGGAAGAATCAGCGACGACAAGACAGAGAGTTCTCTTTGTGTCTGGGCCACGTCTGCCTGCACTAAACAGTCATCAGTTCATCGAACAGTGTCTTGAGCCTCACGTGATGCCCTATGCACATTTTATTGGCAACGGTTTCATATTCATGCATGACAATGCTCACAGGCTCGCAGCGGTTGGGCCGGATTGCTCATGCGTACCCGACCACCGAACGGCGGATCGAAGGAGTGTCCGGGAGGTTTTAGTGGTGTACCCACTCCTCGTGGTATGACTTTAGCATACCGCGCTATGGAGAGGGCGAGTCCCACATATCGCCATATACCGCCAGCGCGCGAATACGCTGCAGCGGTGGTGGGAATGCGTCAATGCATTTCCCCCCGGACAACAAAAAAAAAGTGCTCACAGCGGCGGTGTATATGTACAAATAAGTGCCTTTATGTCTATATCTACCTGAGTTTGTTTGCAGTTTGTGTACATAATATTCTATTGCATGATTATTAAAGACTTAAATCATTCAATTTAGGCCATCATTAGTGCTATAAATACCCATGTCTACATAAGAATGTAGCTCATTTTATTTGGTGAATATTCTATTATATGTAGGACTTCCCTGTCAATTGCAATTATATGTTAAACACACATGTAAATTAATTTTATCTTAGAAAAATCTCTACTTATAACGCGATTCATCAAATATCTCTCTAAAGCTAGATTAAGGGGCGCCCTCTTGCGGGTTGCTTAGTTTGTAGTTTTTAAGCCATTGATGAGGCTGGAGCACGGCACGCCTTTATGCCCTGTGAAGTAGCAAAAGCCTTGTGGCTAGTTACATATCGCCGGTGATACTGTATACCGCGTAAGTTGCTAATAAGGTGTAATTTCATCTGTCAAGAAATATTTTCTTCATAGATGTTGTCAAAGAAAAAAAATTATTTGCTACATTTGATTTTCAACCTTATTAGCTATCGTTACTTACGTATCACAAACGATATATTCAAAAATTTAGCATAATTTACAATAGGTAGACACAAATCTTAATCGCGGTATTAATCGTGTAAATAAAAATTTAATGATTTGCGATACAATTATACCGTAATGGAGGTGTCTACTATAGTTCATGTTTGATAGTGGTTATGTCTATGTGCCTTTTGGCGTCGAAATATAGGGGCCGTGGGAACCGGGAGCTAAATTAATTTAGAAAAAACCTCGCATTTATTGCGACACAATCTGTTTAAGGTCGCGGGATCACGTTAGATGCAGGCAGTTTCTAACCGCATCAACTAGAGCTCTATGAGGGAGGCCTATGTCCAGCAGTGGACGTCCTACTTCGGAAATGATTGCGACACGTTTCCCGAGTGTATTTACTTATACAGATAAACATAGATTTGGATTGTGTAAAAATCTCAAATAAAAACAATAACTCAATTTCGAATTCAGTTTCGATACTTAAGAAAACTTGAGACATAATAACAAACTATAACACTTCCTATCAACATAAACCGAAACAAGCTTAATGTTTAATAATTACAACGTCTAATTTACTCGTTAACTTTTAATTAATTCCTCCTTAAAACTATACTTCTTATATATCAAGACATATAACAGGTACAACCCTCAACGATGTCATAAAAACTTATAGCTTATATTAAGCGGTGTAAATATTTACGAGTTGGTGAATGGCCAGCGTAAAGGCGACCACTCACAAGCACTACTTTCTGTGATGTAAACTTTTCAGCGCTTTGATGATTTATGATTAAAGCCAATAATATAGTGTATGAAGTACTCGATTTATTTGTTTTTCTTTATTGTATATATGGAATATGTGATTCGTTGTTGCTCGTAGAAACAATTGCGCCGCGTACACAGATCAGTTTTATTTTTTTAAGATTACTAACAGAGTTTTTCAATCTACTAGTATTCTTGTTAACCCCTCGTGCTAAGCTAAAATGCTTGAGTTACGAATGAGTTGACGTGGGTAGTGCAATGGCTAGTCTATGGATTCCTAGCCATTGGGCTCCGGCCGCTTTAAACAATTGAACAATCAATGTAGTATATTTATTTATAATATCATTAAAAAAGTTTTGGTAGAAAAAACAACGTAATTAATTTCTTCTATAAATGTAACTAACATCTTAATTTTATAAATATTAAAAAATCTTTCTTTGATATGATCGCGGTTTAAGCTAACCCCACATTCGGCATGCTCATGCCTCGTGTGTGAATGTCCGAACGCCGGTGATCATCCACGAGTGACACACCTTCGAGGATTTATTATCCTTATAACTTTACTTTCAGATACGTACTCTTTAATTCCTCCTATGGATATAAAAATAAATCTACTAAATACATTTAGAGTATGAAACTTCATAGCTTTGTTAACATCACAATTTGATTAGTAACAGTATATTTAGTTAACACTTGAAAAACAATTACCCATTCCACATAATCCATAATATCCACTTAATCCATATATTGCATCGTTCATCACCTCAACACTAAAACACAACAGAAGCACGATATTTTCTCAATTATAACTGACGCGTAAAGAAAATGATTACTATTTTTTCATTGTGCAAAAATATCGAACTTAAAACATCTGTCAATTTAATATTACCACGACCGTGACCTCATAAAGCACTGCACAAACTGACTAACAACAATCACGTAATGGCCTGAATGAAATGAAGCGTCATTTTCGATGAGTAACATACCAATACTACTATTATTGCAGTATTTAATGTAAATAGTGTGCAATTTTTTAAACAAATAAATGCTGGCTTCTAGCCCCTAGCGCGAATGCCTCAGAGTCTTGAAGAGAATGTCATGAGGAGCGTTGAGCAGTTTGAAATGCGTACAAATCACTGAACTCGGGACACCGACGACACCACAAAAAACTAAATCATCATCATCATCATCATCAACAGCCCATTTACGTCCACTGCTGAACATGGGCCTCCTCGTAACAGACCTTGGCAAGCCAGGATCGTAGAGGGATATTGCCATAATCACCACGCCTGGCAGACGGATTAGTGATCGCAGTAAGATATAAACCTTAAGCTAATCGATGCTGCTGCCCATCCATCAGCCATATGTCCCTTAGTCACCTTTTACGACACCCATGGGAGGACATGGGGTTGTCTATTCTAAGCCGGAAACCACAAGGTATAAAAAAAAAACTAAATATAGGTACTTAAAGCAATTCAATTTTAAAGACCATAAATAATCAATAAAACAAAAAGCCTTCACATATTGTGAATACATGGCACCCAAACTAATATTAAATTTGCGTGATGGGCGTCAATTATTCTTACCTTTAAGGTATGATTGTAAACTGAAAACAGAAAATTAAACATTTTTATTCGCTTGACAAATTTTCTTCTAAACGGAGTTCGTTATGTTTCAGATAGTTTCTGGGCGTAGTTGTTAACTGTCTAATTAAGAATGGCGACAGAACTGTTATTTTCAAACAATTACTTTTAACGGCCAGTAATTCAAAAGACATTTCCATGTTTTTGCCGTGTTCATATAACACCTATGTTATTTATCTTACGCGTTGCGTGCGCGTAATAATATTATTGCGGAAAATAAGTAGAATTTATAAACGTTCCCACATTTAATACCTACATTACCAAATATGGTCGCGACTAATTTGAAAGTAGTGTAGGTCGAATTCATCGATACGGCTCAACTGACGTTAAATACCCCGTTGACAGAATATAATTAATTGAATACTGAAACAAAATAAGCAGCTGTCAATATAACACTTCCTTTTGTTGATGACTTGATTAAAATTTCGCAATATATAATGATAAAGATTAAAAAATATCACGTCTATTTGTTACATGGTCTTAATAAGGATTTAACATGTTGACATAAAAGTGAATGGAGCACGCATGGAGGTAGTATGATTCATAATTTCGTTTGGTACTAAATTACAATTTATACCTATAATAAGAAGGTAAATTATTTCTACATGTACCTATGAGAGGAATCAATGACAAACGGGCGGACTACATTGTTTGAAGATTGTAAGATGTGCTGTTACCTGTTGTTTCTATTGCACTAGTCACCTAGTTTCTAATGTCAATAAAATTTATTATATAATTAATAATTAAGTTGCATAATCCTCGCAGCGGCCCTCATTAATGCGGCACGTTATTTACTTTGGACAGCAGACAGCATTCTGGGAATTCGCTGCTTTTAGTTGTATATAATTCTGTATTATTTTTGTATACAAAAGTAAGTATAACATTTGGTGTGAATTTATTTTTCTTAATTAGATAGCTACTTTAGATAAGTTAGTAAAAAAATTGTAATCAATTTTTTTTTTTAATATTAAAATTAGTTTTCCTACAGAATCACAATTAAATGAAGCTAAGTGGCATTAGCATCTTTAATGTTGAGGAAATGTAAATATAAAATTAATTTTCCTATTAATCACATTATTTCCGTAAACAAATGTTACCTAAAGAAAAGGTATACCAGCGTAGTAGGTATCTATATAGCAGTTATGACGAGAGTTAATTGGAATTTAATTTATAAATTGATTGCATTTATAATTTATTTTATTGAAAACCATTACAATACAATAATTGGATCACTTCTTAAACAATCCTTGCTCCACTAACCCCAGAAAATGCCACCCACAGAAAAAATAAATATTCATAAAATCCTATTATAAATGCAATCCATTAATAAAATACTGACGTAATATGTAAAGTTTTCAATGAAATTTTATTAAAATCGGCCAATTAGCGATCAAAGTAAATCAGGGTGATATTGTGAGGTCGTGTTGTCCCTATTAGCTCAGACGAGTTGGAAAGTACGACAATTAAAGAAGGTCATTAAACAATATAGCAAGGGCGTGCTCAACTTTTATTCCAGGGGGGGCAAAACAATATACTCGCCCCCCCACCGGAAATAAAGTTGGGTTCGCCCTTTTTCGGTTTTGGTTCGAGGGGGGGCAAAACGAAACGATTGGATTACAGATGGGGCTAAAACTTTAGGTTTCAACCAGGCGACGACGGGGACTTAACAGGTCAAGTCTGAGCCTACTATTCATATTGATAATGGACTGAATCAGGACAGTATCAGTTCCAAGAGCGGCAGCTGCCCTCTTCTGCCTCTCTCGATACGCCCATACAATATACTATTTTACAAGGTTATGCTAACGTTGCCTTTTAAGGACGCCACAGATGGGCGACGGCGACACGCTGGCTGTATCGCCATAGCATTCGACAGATGGTATCGTACAAATGATTACATGAGTTATTTTGAAGTTTGTTCATTAAAAAAAATGCGACGAAGACACATAAAACCATTTCCGTTTCCGTTTTTTTGTGAGAGTGATGACAACACTTAATAGCAAATATTAATTTGATTAATGATAAATGACAGCCTTAAATGTATCGATTAAAATAGTCATCGTTCAATTTGTACAAAATATGTAAAGATTAGTGTAACGTCAATAGAAATGTTTATTGAAATGCATTATTCTTATCGATTAGTAAATCTATGTAATATAGGTATATTACATAGATTTAGAAGGTACTAACCTATCGTAGGCCTGTATATGTTTTATTTAATAATAAATAATTAAATTAATAAATTATTGGCTAAGCCAAAAAATATTCGAGCAAGTAAAATAAAAAAAAACGTACAAAGTGTTAATATAATAATAATTGAACTTTGCGAACGGAAATGGCTACGTTATATCGCGAAAAGACCTACCACGTAAACGAAGTCACGGCTATAATGGAGTCACCCCAATAAACTATAAAATATACTTTATATATTACAGCATAATTAATTAACAGTAAGCCTTAATATTAACAATATGGATGTCCTACTTATTTTTTACGTCATCGGCCAATGATTAATATTCGTGTAATCCAAATAAATGTCACGTTTCGCGTCATTAACGTGACATAAATGTTTTAGTCCACCACACAAGTGGGTTACAATATTATCACCAAATAATGCCACCTTATACATTACTCCTGGCCTTTGAAAATGCCTTATCAATACCGAGTTAATAAGAAAACAATATATATATATAATATATAACTTACAAGGGTGCTAAAGGTGGCTATACTCTACTTAGAGCACTAGTTCCCAACCTTTAAGCGATGAAAGACCATTTTACAAAATGTTTATCTCGTTAAGGATCACCTGTTTTGCGTAATCACCCTAAAATTAACACCTTAACAATAACTTCTGTGTTTTATAAAGTACTAAGTTCAGTGAATATATATTTTAAATATATATTCACTGAAATAAATATTTTTTGGACAGCTCAGGTCCATTTCCTGTCCTTCCAGGGACCACCAATAGTCCGTGTACCACCGGTTCGGAACTACTGAGCTAGAGCATAATATAACAGAGTAACGGAATCTACTCCACACGGCACTATATATGATTTGTCACTCTATGTTAGTAAAAATAGGCTATACATACTTTAAGAAACTTTACAAAGAATCATCTTCTATAATATAAAAATGAATCGCAAAATGTGTTGCTAAGCGCATAACTCTACAAAGCCTGGACCAATTTGGCCAATTCTTTTTTTTTAATGTTCGTGGAAGTTCAAGGATGGTTTTTACGGCGAGAAAAATTCGAATAATTGCCTGAAAACCCCTTAAAACAGCCTTTTTCTTTTTCCCATACAAACGTTTTCTAACTAAAATGTAGAGTCAATTTGAGCTTTATTTTGTTAATTAAAAACTTGAATTTTTTTGCCAAGATTTTTTAGGGTAGGGGTAGTGTAGGGTAGGGGTAGTGTAGGGTAGGGGTAGTGTAGGGTAGGGGTAGGAGTACCGCATAAACGAAGTCTCTACGGCCCAGTTTATTTTATACAAATGTTTAGGTCTTTTATGTATCGATTGAGGCAGTACGAAGTCTGCCGGGTCAGCTAGTTTCTAATATTTACAATTCCTAAAACCCCGCCAGCGACTGCCATGAGCCGAGGTCACTGGGGGAGCCCTCTTGCGCTGGTTGCTTATTTTTTAGTTCATAAACCATTTAATAAGGCTGGTGTCCTGCTCGCCTTTATGCCTGGTGAAGTAGCAAAAGCCTAAGGCTGACTACATGTCCGTCCAAAAAACAAAAAAAAACTTATGTTTCTTAATTTGCATTTCATGTAAGACTTACATCGCCTACTTCCCACTTATGATTAAAATCTTAAGCTCATACTTAGTCGCTGGTGCTAATATTTCAGTAGACCGTCCAATTATAGCTTAATTATTAAGGGAACTAAATGTTTCCTAGACATTGAAATGTGGTTCGTTTCCTGGTGTTAAATCAATCGTTAATGTACACCGATTATGCCAGCAGTAATTGATTAGTGAGTTAGTAGACTTCGCGAGTACTTAGTGCTCTCAGCTCATAAATTTTCTGTTCGGAAATTCTTGCTGGTTATTTAACGCTGAACACTGTTAAATATACACCATGAAGATTGATTGAAATACAATAGAAGAGGTGTGTGTTCGAAGTCTTAGTTAACTTTTGTTTGATTCATATACCTTAGGAATATCTTCCTTCAATTCTGTAATAGGTCCACTATAATACATAAAGCGTAGTTTTTCTTTTAAAAAACAAGACCTATTTAAATTTTCATAGCCGACTGACTGTTTTGCTTGTTTTTTTTCGGGCGGTCATCTGTTATGTAGTCTACTATGAGGCTTTTCGTACTTCACATAGCATATTTAATATTAAATTTAACAACGATTTCTCATTTTATTTATTTATTTAAACTTTATGCATGTTATAAACAAGCGTACAGGACTTAATGCCAAAGGCATTTTCTGCCAGTCAACCTTTTCACATTTTAATACCAATACCAATATTTTTCATCCTTTTGCCTACAGTCGACGACAAAAATAATTAATAATAACTACGTAACTAAACTGACAATCAAATAGTGGCTATAAAGACTAGTGATTAGCTATTCTCTTTAATCGAGATCATTAATCTATAACTACCTTCAGCTTCCAGTTGATCAAACAAAACATTAAAGTAACGGCCCTTGATAACAACATCTCATTACCTTTCACGCCCCATAATTACCTGTGTATTACTCGCTTGAAAAACCAATAATCTCCTGCAATCAGCCGCCAACTTTCGATTTCATCCAATCATAGAGTTTGATAGCATTTTACTCTCACTTGATTGGTTGATTAAGTTCTTATAGTTATCAAAACTGTTACAACATTTTTGATTTAACTTATGTAGTAAATGTTGAGAATGTTTAAATCTATTTTTGATTAAACAATTTAATCTTACTTTCTAAATTTGGTTAAATAATAGAAAAAAAAAGAATAATTTCTCAATTGGTTTAAATTAATATTGACAGTTAAGTGATTGATTGAATGAATGGATCATGAATAATTTTGATTACGCAGCTTTTACTAGGAAAAAAACCTAACTTTTAAATAAATCTTTTGGTATTACGTTCTTGCTTATTTTTCGCAAGTTTTTATGTTTTCGCGAACTAACATAATATTGTGTTCGGCAATGTACATGGTTGTTTCAAATTAGCCCATAGTATATCGCGTGTACAATAAATAACAATATAATGTACTTTTGTTTTAATGGGACTAATCCCACCCACACTCTCACCACTGCAACTCCTGTAAGCCAGGATCAACAGAAGCACATACTGGAAATAATATAATGTACTGCTTCCGTGTTTATGTATAACCTAATTGTCATGTTTTTTAAATATACCCATGCTAATATAACACAAACATGTTACTCCACAGGGCCCCATGATCTCGTGACGCGAGGGTATCAGCGCGACCGCAATTTCATGGCGAGCAAATTAGCCATAATATCTGTCATTGGTCGCTGTTGGCCATAATAGTCGACATGCGTTTACACAAGCCGCCTCGTTGGCACGTGAAACTAAATTGTGTAGCGTGAGCTATGTAACACTTTCAAGGATGTCAATAGAACATGTAGCGATGATAATGATATCTTCTATGTAGTACCTACCAAAACCTCCTAACTGATCATTTTGTCTATAATTATTTTTTACATAAAACTCGTATTCGCTTTGATTTTAGTACTAACTTCTAACTTACATTTCTTTACCTAAATAGTATGTAGATTGACGTGGAAATACCACCTAAGTAGTCCTTAACTGCGGACGGACATTTTTTTGTCAGCCACGATGCTTTTGCTACTTCACCAGACACAAAGGCGAGCAGATCTCCAGTACTAAATAGTTTATAAACTAAAAACTAAGCAACCTGCGCAAGAGGTGCCTCCTGTGGGACTTGGACCTCGCCTCAGGGCGGTCGTTGGCGGAGAGATTGAGGAATTATGAATAACAGTCATTATACGAAGAGTGCGGAGTTGGTAAATTAATTTACCTCGCAATACGGTAAACTTACCTACTCGTAATTATTTACATGGTTTGGTCAGAAAATTGTAAGCGCATACATTTACTTCCATATAACCTCACAGAATTTTTTGTCGAATAATTATATTGTTTACTATTTTTGCACTATTCAACATTACTCTTAATGTCACAGAATCACAGTTTATGATATAAATTCAGACTTACGGGTTTTTATCGACCAAAGAGTTTTTCGTAATTTTAAAGTGCCGACAATAGACCCTTTCTTTTACTCCAGATGGAAATATGCATTCCCTCAGTCATAGCAGCGGGATATCTCCCTCCTCTCCATCACGTATGCTACTCATAGCTGAGAGGTTTACCCACCAAAAACTCCCGGGTGCTATTCGGAACGCAAACGTTAGACACAGGGCACCTCCAATTGACTTTAAATTCTGGTAGATTTTATTCCGTGAAAGTAATATTTATTATATATAGATGTCCTAAAGGATAGGTGCCTCACTTTGCTAAACCTATTACAAGAAAGACGAGTCTACCGCGCTACTCGTGTTGATTATAGTAGTTAAACTAGAAGCTTTCGTTTTCTTAAACTGTCGTTTACTGCAGAACTGTTAGAATATTGACATTAGTCGGTAATGTCTGTTTGGTATGACTGAGGTTCATTACTCGCGGTTAAATGTGTTTTCACTGATAATCGGTTGTCGTATATTTAGATCTAATTATGGAATTAATGGAGCATTGTGAAGGAAGTCTGTTACTACGATTTTGATTTGTAAGTGTGTGTGAAACCTTATTAATAAATAAATATATGTCTCATTTACCATATTACCTGTAATAGTTTTCATGGCTAGATGTCTATTCTTCGCTATCATATTGATGTTGATTGTACTATTTTTTAAATTTAATTATTACTTTTCCCCGCTCGCTGGACAGGCTCCCAAATTTTTACCCTCCTAGACTTTAAGACTTTACTGGTTTATGAACTTGTGAAATAGATTTTTTACCCCTGCGTTGACCCCCGCCGAGTCTTCCGTAGACCTCTGGGGGTCAACCTAGACTAAATAAGGAATCACTGCGACAAAAGAAACACCAAGATTCGACATTAAAAACAATGGATTATTGTATCTTGTAACACACATTGCAGCAATTTTCAGAAGTTGAATTAGTAACTCCGGCTAGTAAAGAAAAATACAATCTTTCAGAACTACGATGACATAATGATGTATAATGAAGACATCACACAAACGATAGCGGATATCCACATAATTTTTTATATTTAAACCCATCGATCATGCGACATTGCAACCATGACGAACGGTTTCAAAAATTTGAAAAGACAAATAGGCGAACAAAATTAAATTTATGATTTCGAAATCTTATGTATGAGTAGCACTATCCTACTAATATTATAAATTAGTTAGAATGTATGGATGTGAAGTAATTAATAGAATAATTAAGTAAGTAATAGATAACAGCATGTCTTTTAAATTACTTTGCAAAAAGTAGCTTAAAATATTCTTTCTTTCTTTTATTTTAGCCTTTCAAATATTCTTTTAGTTTGCCAGGGGTACCGTAACTGGGTACTAGACCATTAGAAGTCAGGCCAATGGCCTCTAGTACAAACGGTGTATCACTGGAGTGGTGTGAGTTGGGTTTCGTCAGACTGTCAATCAATGTGATTTATGACTATCCAGCTGCCGATACACTTTCTAGTTCCAGTCAATTCACTCACTTAATAACAACTTGTAGACAATAGTTCGAACAAAAAGATTGTAAAGAAAATGTACTTACCTATACTTCCTCTATTCGATATAGATACTATAAGAATGCTGACTCATTTGAAGTTAACACCATACATTTCGTCAGAACGTTAAAATTGCATAAGGTGTAAGAAATATACCTCTCTCAAAAAAAAAATCTTGGGTATTTACATCGCTCTTTTCTTAAAGTGATTATATAGTAACTAGCTTCCAGCGCGCGGTGTCACCCGCGTAGCTCCCGTTCCCGTGGGAACTTCACAATAGCCTATAGCCTATACAAGGTGTAACGGAAAGGGTATATACATAGAAAGAGCAAGGCTTCTTTGGATCATAATAAAGGATATATCAAGGGTTTCAACTCAAAATAAAATTAAAAAAGTCAGTATTATTTTGCAAACAAAAATAAAAATGCGGAACACTTTATTCAGAAATACCAGGAGTAAGAGGTTTATTTTTACTTGCAAATAGTTCGTTGACATCGATCAGCTGATTGAGTGCTAGTGATGTATTTATTTCAATTTGAAAAGTGTGGTTTCTGGTATCTATGAATTAAAAAAAAACATTACTTCCGGACTTGTAGAGATAGGATTAAAAAACCGTTGCCATATCGTTTGTTAAGATCCAAAGAAGCCTTGCTCTTTCTATGTATATACCCTTTCCGTTACACCTTGTATAAATGGGCTATCTAAATCTGAAATATTTTTTGTTATCGGACCAGTAGTCCCTGAGATTAGCGCGTTCAAGCAAACAAACAAACTCTTCAACTTTATTAGTTTAGATCATATCACGAGGAGAAGACCTACAAGAACCCACTAGGTGGTTACACGCACGCCATCCGGTATAACCTTGAAAAATCTTATTTTTTGTTGTTTTTTTGTCCGGAGGGAAATGCATTTACGCATTCCCACCGCCGCTGCAGCGTATCTGCGCGCTGGCGGCGGGATATATGGGACTCGCCCTCTCCATAGCGGTGGTATGCTTCCTCATACCACGAGGAGAGGACCCTACATCACTAAAACCCCCCCGGACACTCCTTCGATCCGTCGTAGGCGGGAGCCGGGTACGCACGAAGCAATCCCTAGGAAAAATCCCTGCTATTTTATTTTCAACTAGCGACCAGCCCCGACTTCACACGGGTGCAATACTGATGAATTATACATATACACCGTACTCTTGAATCACACTACCTATTTAAAAAAAAATGCATCAAATCCGTTGCGTAGTTCTAAAGATCCAAGCATACATAGAGAAAGTCAGACAGCGGGAAGAGACTTTGTTTTATACTATGTAGTGATATGCAAATATTTTGCTTTCAACCTAAGGTTAACTTATTAATAATAAAAACCCACGTAACACACCCGCCAACAAGAAAAAATATGTCATTTGTCGACCAGTCAAGTCTCATTATTGCTATAACAAATTCGGCTGACGAAGTATAAATTGCTTTACATTAATTAGGGAGGTCTATAGCCAATTCTTGGATATGATGAACTCGCATGTGTGATATACTGATGCAAATATCACTAGCTGAGCGTAGTTTTATTAACGGTTGGCTATCTGGAATGCCGAGGGCTGTCAAAACGAAGAAGATTTATAAGAAAAACTTAATATTTGTATTATGAGAAGTATATCGGTCGGAATAGAAAGAGTTTTTATATAGATACGTACCTACAGATATTATTTGTAATTAAAAAAAAATGATATATTTATCTATTCTAATTTTATTTTTTGTTGGGATCGGTATTTAGGTACGTATGATGCGGATTGCTAATAATAGAAAGGTACATGAACGAAAGCATTCTAAATTTAAATCTAGAAGAAAAAAATAAAACCTTTAAATTTACAAATCAATTTTGTCCTGTTACATTTAATCATATGTGTGTGATGTGAAGGAAGATTTAGTTATGGAACGTCGCTTGATTAAACCGCAGGGACTGGCTTGCCCTTCGTCGCCCTTCGTTCAATATTGACAGTTTGCGGTTTTCTAATTAGCCATAGAGGGTGAATGCCCTTATGCTAGCTTCAAGGGGGATCAACGTTGTATTTAGTAGGATTATCCTTATACTTTTATAGACATTTATTATAATAATTTTGAGTCACAGGTAAAGTATTAAAGATACAATATTCGAGCTTCCCGCGTGCTGTTTCTTCCTATCTCTTAATCCTTGACGTAGCTTAACGTAGCTTCCTAATGGTGAAAGAATTTTTCAAATCGGTCCAGTATATTCCGGAGCCTATTCAATGCAAAGATTCGTACCTATACAGCATTGTTATTATTATATTAATTTAGATAAAATCTAAAAATATTATTTTATATCTGTCAAAGCTTTAGTTTTTGTAAAATAAAAAAAAAAATAAAAAAAAAACTTTTTATTCAGACATATTTGGTCCATAATACTGTTAGAGGTACAAAACTTAAAAACTATATCAGTGACATTAAAAAAAAAATTAAAATTTGTATCTTACTCACATTAGTTGTAAACTTTTAGAACTTTATTTAAGAAACGTAAAGGCTTTTATTTTCAAAAGCACGCACGCTTACTCTAGTGTCAAATTACGACCAGGGATAATTATTTCCTTGTTATTTTAAAGTAATACAGCTAATTTTTGCGACAATAAAGATTACAGAATACTAAATGTTACAAACCAAACAAAACAGGATTTATATTTTGATATTAAAAAATTATATAATGGTTACCTAAACAAAAGAATGATAGGACAACAGATATAGCATTACATTTTATTAGATCACTAGCGATCCGCCCCTGCTTCGTACGGGTGTAATGTATTTTACATATAAAACTTCCTCGTGAATCACTCTATCTTCTAAAAAAACAAAGCAAAATATTTAATAATGATAGAGCAATTAAAGGTACACGGGAACATAAAATGAATACTTTACTCAAGTAAAGGAGATGGTTAAGTTTTATCGAGTCACTGATAAAAATGTAAGAAAAAAAAAAAAAAAAACTCCACCAACAAACGCCGATCTCCTAAATCATGTCATCTAAGAACATAGTTGCCAACCTAAATCCGTAGTCTTATTTACATACTCTAGGCACCAAGAGTAAGCTGCCTCTAGCAACCCTACAATTTCCCGGCAATGAATCATGTGAGGGACTCGAGCCGCTGGGAGCGACTGGACGACCGCAACACTACCAACATTACGAAAATAGAACAAGTTGACACACATAAATAATATTAGTACGATCGTAAATAACCAAGAGCTTCGGCAACGTCTAAATCTCTCAGGTGAGGGCTGAGATACGCGGGAAACGAATACAAAAAACACACTTTTGCGTCAATTCTGCAAGGTTATATTCTTTTTTTTTTTTTTGTTTTTTCCATGTCCCGGTAAGCGTGGGACTTAAAACGAAGTTATAGTACGTTTTCTTATTAACCATGCTAATAACTTAAAATACAGCCGTACTTAGTTATACACTCAATTAACTTCTATTGCTCAATTAAAGTTGATGTATAACCCTGAAAAGTTCTTTCAATTGCGTAGTAATAACTAAATTTGTTAATTATACTGTGCGACTATCTTCATCAATATCAATACTTATAGATAGGAAAGTAACTCTGTCTGATTGATAGCATTGTAAGTCTGAACTCATTTCTATGATTTTTGGAATAGATGTAAACTAGACCTTATATATAGGGTAATTGTATTGAGTCTCTCCAAAAAGTATACCTATATTTTTTAAAGATTACTAAGACAGCACACACTAATAATATTCTTGCTAACCCCTCGTGCTAAGCTAAAATGCTTGTGTTACGTCGGTGGGTTGTGGGTTCACGTCGGTAGGTACTGCAAAGGGTGGGGTTCGAACCGGCGACTACACTATCGCAAGTCCGACACCCTAGCCATAGTGTTACTGCCGCTTCCAGAATTGAAAGTCAATCACAATTAATTAAATCAAGTACTTATTTAAAATATGGTCAGCATCCTAATTTAAACCATTTTCTTTGCAAACTAATCCGCTGTCGCTTATCAATATAACAAGCGCTAAAGCTTGTATGACGTGCAAACTTTTACGATACAAACGCTTCTAGTACCGAACGCAATATTTTTACACGTCTTCATTATAATGTTTTCTTTTCACTCTGAGATGAGCGATTGAGCGTTTTACTGCGTTTTTATATCGGGTAGCTTTATTGAATTTTATATGAACAGGAATGTTTATGATGTACAATGTGAATAATATTCTCGTAGGTATATAGAATACATTTTTATGTTATTTTTTATGTAAATTCATAGGACACGCGTCTATAGTTTGTTAGCAAAATAAATTAAGACAATTATTATATGTATTTGTATTATAACGTAAATTAAGTTAAAAACGCGCTTAGCTACGTAAGGTACCAGTTTCATGGTGCTTTGGTATAGGTATGTGAAATTATGTGAATTAAATTATATAGTTCAGGGTTCACCATATTACTCATCAAAACACAGTTGCTAAGCCATTAAGTTATAATTCGGTTGTGCGTATACGTCAGAAACATTCGTCGTATTTGCCTTTATCGTAAACTGGCACTTTCGTCCAAATGCTTCTGAAGTAGGTATAATAGGCATCCGGTCTTATGCTTCTGAGGATTAGAATAATAAGATCCTATGCATCCAAAGCTTGTCTGAAAACTACTCAGTACGTATGTTTAACATTTTCGTTTCCATTAGGTACCTACATTATATCTTATATATGTGTGCACAGGTTTCTGGCAAGTAGATTCTGTTCCCGTAGACACCTCATCTCAAAATATATCCTATAACATTTTCATTCATAAATACGCGATGGGGCTGTAGCGACATCTACAGAAGCGGCACAAAAACTACAAGTGGACGAGTGGCGCCATCTAGCACCTAGCATCCCAACTAACCTGTATCGCGCTATACAAGTTCGCAAGCCAATTCGAACATATACAAGTTTTGAACAGTAACAAATGGCCGTCGGCCGCCGGGCACACCACCTCGCCCGGCAAAGAAGATCTTCATTTTCTGTGGAGGAACACCACCAACCATACCTCTACAGGACGTTCTATTGTTAAAACAAAAAAAAACGGTTCAGAAGATCCGGAGATTATCCCTTACTACCTCACAACTCACAAACTTAACTTAACTCTTTATAATATTTGTATAGATTATTAAAATGTACAGTTCGCTATACTTATATAAAAAAAAAAAAAACTATGTCACTGTCGCCTTCGCCAGGCCCTTACTTTTATGAGACATTAACTATTTAAGACAAGAAACGTACACCAAGATAAAAAATGTTCAGCCAGAAGTATCAACAGCTCGCGTGACGACATCAAACATTCACGAGATTCCTTCAGTTTCTTCAGAACAAATACCTGTTAAATATGTTAACAGTTAAGTGAAACGGAACTCGGTATGTCGGCACAGCTAATCAATATCCCGCTCGTAAACGCTGAAAATATCTCGCTAGTCGAGAGAACACGCGAAAACTTCTAGAAGTCGAGAACCTCTAGTGAAGTCTAGTGGTAGTAGATGCGAAAGTTTGTATGTGTGGATTTATGTATGTTTGTTACTCTTTCACGCAAAAACTACAGAATGGATTTGGCTAAAACTTTGCACGGGTGTAGTTACTACTGCGCCAACCCGCCTGCCAAGCGTGGTGACAATGGCAAAAAACCTCCCTCGCAAGGAGACCCTTGTTTAGCAACGCAGGGCTGCTGATGATGATAATAACTATATGTATATTTACCTTGATTTCTTTTATTGCTAGTTGTATTGACCGAAGATTGTAGATACTGACCTGAAACAAGAAAAAATATTATAAGTTTAAGGTGGTTTTAAAAAACGCATTTGTTAAAAACCTTCCATGATTTTCTTTGGAAATACATACACAGTTACAGTATTTTTAATGTAAGCTGAATAATCAGTTTTACACGTAGCACGGATTTACCTTAAGATACCATATAGGCATTGTTTGAACATTCGTGGAAATTGTTAATGAATTGAGATAAAACCATAAATGAAAATGAAAAGTGAAAATGACAAATGAAACATGAAACATGAAAAATTAAAATTTAGTTGTTTTTGCGTGCAAGAGTAACAAAAATCCGTCCATCCACACAAACAAACTTTCGCCTTTATAATATTAGAGGATAATCTAGGTTACCTAGTCTGGCTTTTTATAATAATTAAGAAACTGTATATTTTCTAATTGTAGCTCGTAAATATATATCAAATAGTAAGTATATACAATTAAAATTTAAATCCCATCTGTTCGTTTAACATAACTTTAGTTTAGTGGCTGTTATTACATTTAATACTATCCATAAAACATATTTACAATATTTTAATTCCTTATGAGTTACAATTAAAATTTAAACTGAATATAAAATCTAAGCTCAGTCTTAATACATTTATTGCTAACTAATATGTTTTCATTATCATCATTATCAGCCCGTCCACTGCTGAACATGGCCAAGAAAGGATTTTGTCGTAGTCACCACGCTTGGAAAGCGGATTGGTGACCGCAATAACACACGCACAGGAAAATATAGCTGCCCGTTTCCTGGTATACAATATGCTATAGATGATGGTATAATAATCGGAATAAATGGATTAATGTGTTTTCCGACTCACGGAAGGTAGTGTTTCAACCAATCAGACCCGGAAAGAAAACTTAAGATTTTACACAAAGATTTCTTGATCGGCGTGGGCATCGAACACATGGCTTTCGAGACTTAAAGCGTGATTTATATGAGGTGTGCTTTGTGTTCGATTCACAGACACAAAGCACAATCCTGAATTCACAGATAATTGTTCCGGGTGGGAATCGAACCCACAGACTCTGTGTTTAGGTCTCAGAAGCTAACCACTGAGCCACCAGTGCAGTCAACCAATCTATACTTATATTATAATGCTGAAGAGTGCTTTGGTTTGCTTGAACGCAGCCGTCAGAAACTAATGACCGGTTTATTAAAATCTTTCAGGTTTAGATAGCACATTTATCGAGGAAGGCTATATGCTACATTTAATTATGAAGTTCCTACTGCCAAATCCATTCAATAGTTTTTACGTGAAAGAGTAACAAACATCCATCCATTCATCCATCCATCCATACTTACAAACTTTCGCGTTTATAATATTACTAGGATTAAAAATGGCTGTCGTACCTAATGACATCCATATTTGTTTACATTCAATCATCATACAGAAGATAAACCTATCCCTACCCTTTACATTAATTGATACAGAAAATCTCCCAGATAAACCTTTTTCGTTGGTGACTGTACTTAACTCCGGATTTTCCATAATAAACGGCCATGTTACTCGGTGGCGTAACTCTAATCAACAATTAACGATTACCCGGGGGCAACTAGGCTGCCCTCTTATATACCGCTTTGTAAATACGCGACACTGTTTGAACTAATTGCAGTATTCTTGATCGAGATGTTTTGTAATTAGGCCACCAGTAATAATGGCTTGTGTTATTAATTGATATGTCTCGATCAGTTTAATTATCATTTTATCTTAGATCAAAAAATTCGATTTGATTGGTTCATTATTCTGCTATTGAAATGTTACTTAAGAAGTCAGATTTGAGGTGGTACTGATTGTTTTATTTCGTAACGAAATTACCGCGCGCGGTTTCACCCGCGTAACTCCCGTTCCGGTGGGAACTTCTTAATTAAATATAGCCTATGTCACTCAGGGTGAACATAGCTTTCCAATGGTGAAAGATTTTTTGAAATCGGCACAGTTGTTTTTGATTTATTCATTACATACATACACACACACACACACACACACAAAAATACAAATCTTTCCTCTTAATAATATTAGCATAGACTAATTCACTTTCCTATTTACGTTAAACATAAAATAAATTTACTAAAATCAAATGTGGTATAATAAGTTTAATATTAATTTAATAACGTACTTAATTATCTTACTTATATAAAGCTGATGGGTTTTGTTCGTTTGCTTTAACTCGCTAATCGCAGACACGACTGATTTAATTATTTTTTCAGTAGCCATTTACCGAGGAAAGCCAAATTTTATTATCAAGTTTCTAAGGGATTGGGTGACACCTAGGGTTGTCAGATGGTTGCCGGATTGCTCATGCGTACCCAGCCCCCGCCAACGGCGGATCGAAGGAGTGTCCGGGAGGTTTTAGTGGTGTAGGGTCCTCTCCTCGTGGTATGAGTTTAGCATACCACGCTATGGAGAGGGCGAGTCCCACATATCCCACCGCCAGCGCGCGAATACGCTGCAGCGGCGGCGGGAATGCGTAAATACATTTGTCCCCGGGCAACAAATAAAAAAAAGGGCCAGACGGTTGGGATTCGTATGGATTGTCCCGACATTTCATATGATGTCCAGACTCCCGACAAAATATATAATGTCCCGACAAACAGCTTCCTGTAAATTTTAAAATGCCATCTATAACATTACTTGTAAAAAGGTCAAGTCACGCAACTCAGATCTTTTAGCGTTAAAAGTTGTAAGATCTTTGATTTATTTGTCCCGACGATAATCCTTAAATCCCGACTTCATGAAATTTTGCAACCCTAGTAACACTACGCGCGGGAATCTGGTTTTAGAATAAAATGTTTTACTTACAACATTTATCAATAGACTGGCCGAAACGTAATACAAAAAACAGATATACCTAAGTATTTTGCGACGGCTACAGAGATTTATGCATTTAGCTGCAGTAACACATTAATACTAATTTCAGGTACCAAAACATGACACCATTTCGAAATAACTCTATAATAGTACATCTAGGACAGTCGTACTCAACCTTTTTTTAAATTTTATAGAGGCCACATTAAAGTTTCAGTAAGATGTTGCGCCACGATCTTCTTATACTACATACTACTACATATACCTACTTTTCCAGCATACCCTTCGCTGACGTCGGAATCATTAACGGAGAAATGAAAAACGAACAAAGCAATTACTACACAAATGAAAAAGTTTATTCATAATGTAGACAAATCGATTGTACTTATTATAAGTCAAATACAAAAAATCTTAACTTAGTTAAGTTTTTTTATTTTTTCATTCAATTTATTAAATTTAAATTAGTTGACATTTCAACAATAATGTTATAAAATAGAATTTACCAATGTTGTTATGGCATGTAATAGTCGATTATTATAAATATAATTAAGATCAACCAGCGCGGGCTGGGATCGGGCCTGAAGCATAGAACTAGTCGTGAGCCTCGCCTTGAGTCTTTCTCTATCTACCTACGGTGTGACACCCTGAGAAGAAACACTATAAGAAACTCCGAGATCATTCTTTTTGTCTTCTTTTTAAGTCTTTTATTAATCATTTTGTACATTTAAAAAAAAAATAGTATCTAGTTCAGTGATCCCCATATATCGATATGTAAGTACTGGTAGCAGGAAATTGTGGAGAAATCAATGATAATAATTTAAAATTAAGTAGGAGAAAATAATGACAATAATAAAAAAAAAAACACGTTTTTATTATAACCCAAGGTGGGCCAACATCAAAGGCCCGGTTGGTCACAGTCGCGGGCCGCAGATTGAGTATGGCTGATCTAAAACAACCACCTAAGTGAGTAACGACGTATAATTTGGCTCCAAACATTCAACTCACGTTAACGCACGATGCAGTTGCTAGTTACTACAAAATTACAAACACGGTCAACTTAAGGTACATACAACTTTTGAGTAGTCTAAGAGCCGTGGAAGATCAATATTCACCCATCTTCACCAGATGAGACAAATATTATTCATTAACGAACATGGCAATGTTAACTTGCCTATCAAAGTGTTCATGGCTAATTTTCATTTCATTAACTATAATCAATTTAGAGAAAGTAGAGTGTCGGACGTTTGTGTGATAGAACAGGACACAACATACCAGCAGCACTCTGCCTGACCGAGTGTGCATGCTCTTTTACATTTGATTTTAGTGAAATGAGCATTTGTTTTCACAACAGTAATTTTAAACCTTCTGACCATAATCTTACTTCTACTACACTTTTTATATTATATCATTACATCTTATTTATACATTGAGATGAAATTCATTGGGTTGGTGGTGATGAAAGATAGTTGTATAAAAATAATTCAGTGAAAAATAGCCATGAAAACTTTTTGATAGGCAAGTTAACATAGCGCCTCAAATATTATTCGTTAACAAACACACGTTTGTTAACGAATAATATTTGACAAAAAGTATGTCTCATCTGGTTATCAGATGGGTGAAGGTAGATCTTCCACGTCTCCTCTACTAGAGTAAATTAGTGTTATCCTACTTGGAAAATAAATGCAAATGCCATACATTCACATTACATCGGAACCCACTTAGTAGCAACGGTTTCTAGAACTCGTATGGACCTTTAAACTCTGGTATAAGCAATTAGCGCATAGGTTGTCTACACAAGTGGTTAAAACCTAAATACGCAACCGATGTGACTTCCGTATGAGAGCTGCTTGAGAAAATTTTACTTATAGTTTATAGTAAACTAATTATAATTAGCAGAGTTAATACTGGACTTATTAGTGCCTATTGAGCATAATTATGTCACTCGAACAAGCCATTACATACTTTAATAAAATGTGTCTTATATAATTCAATTGGTTTTAATGGTTAAATGACACGGAAAATGTTGTTCGATTATGATGATTATATTAGTTAGCTCGCGTCTCTCTGCTCCAGTGGGTCGGAGCGTGATATTTTGTAGCCTATATGTTAATCCAGCTTATAAACTATCCGCGTGCAAACTTTCAATCAAATCCATTCAGTAGTTTTTGCGTGAAAGAGTAGCAAACATACATACATCTACACATACAAACTTTCGCGCTTTATAATATTTATCGCTATCTATTTTAACTAACCACGGATAGTTGTTCTGAGTCTGGGTGTCCCTTCGAATTTTGAGACTTATAGAGAGTGCATCTGCGCTTGCGCATATACATACTTGTGCACTATAATATGCCTTGCGCAGGTGGCTAATCTCTTGGGCCGAATTGCTTATGCGTGCCCGGCCCCCGCCAATGGCGGATCGAAGGAGTGTCCGGGGGGTTTTAGTGGTGTAGGGTCCTCTCCTTGTGGTATGATTTAGCATACCACGCTATGGAGATGGCGAGTCCCACATATCCCACCGCCAGCGCGCGAATACGCTGCAGCGGCGGTGGTAATGCGTAAATGCATTTCCCCCCGGACAACAAAACAAAAGGTGGCTAATCTCTTGAGAGATCGGAAATTGTCATGATCTGCTATTTTTTTTCTTCTGCTAATTAGCATTTTTATTTCAGTAAGTAGGCCACTGCACTGACGTCTAGACGTCAAGATGCCACTCAACAGATCTGTCTGTCCGTCATAAAATATTTGACGTAAATAAAATATATATTTTTTTGAAAAATAGATACACAAAATTTAATTTTATCTGTTGGAAGGTCATAGAATTGAAGCAGTCACGTAACATATGTGATGGTTCGTCAAGATGATAATGATTAATGTAATTATGGGGATAATTTGCTGACAATTGCGGTCAGTGTCATTTACTTAAATTACATATAGTTCAATTCATCTGTGCTCGAGGCGCTATGTGTGGGTAGCGTTGCCAGGCGTCCGGACAAAGCCGGACATAGTTAGGCTTTTTGATTGCGTTTTTACAAATCGTAACTCAGCAAGTGCTTAGCTTAGCCGAGTGCGAGCGAATCGACTGTCGCAATAATCAAAAAATCTCAATAAAGTGGGGTGACCGGCCTTTTTACCCAAAGGTCCGACAGGACTGGCTGGTATGTCCGGCTGTTAACTTTCGTGACCTGTCAACCCTATGTGTGGGAAAACTCGCATAAGGGCAACTCACTCAGCACCGTACGCACATACGAGTGCAAATGTACAATAATTAGTACAAGTATTTTTTTGCCGATTGTTTTCTGTTCAACACAAATCCATTGGGGTTTCTCTATCAGGATTTTAGCAAAATTTGAATATAATTTTTGGCCTTTAGACCACTTAAGCTTTCTTGACTGTATTCTAATTTATAGATTATTATGTGTACTTTTATTTGTGTACATCCTTTTTACTATTGTATTGTTATTGCATTAAACATTATCGCGTTTCAATTTACTATTTCGGTGGTGGGTGGTAATGACTGGAACACAGTTGATTGGAATTAACTAATGGAGACATTTTCGAACCTACATATTTCAAATACACATGTTTTTGTTCCCATAAAGAAATTTAATTTAATTAACTTACAGACACAAACTAAACTTCAGTACAAATACCTTTCCAATATAAAGGTTAACCTCGTAAATATATCTGAATAAATTAACTACGATATTCACTTTGTTCGTCTTGTATTGACCTGGACCTTTAACTAGCTACTGAGTTTCATTTACATTCCAAAAGTCTAATAATAAAACAAGTAACATTTAACTGTAGGCAACATTAATCAAGCCACAGGGTTCTATACCACCTAAAGACTATTTATCTTAAGATTTAGTTCTAAATATCCTCGAGGTAGTTCCTAGTCAATAAATTTTCAGGTTCAAAATATAGATAACTGCTGCTGGTCCCTCGGTTTTACCCGCGTCACTGCTCTACTCCAGTGGGTCGAATCGTGAAGGTATAAAAATACCTTATATGTTAATCCAGCATTAAAATATCCGCGTGAAAAACTTTAGGCCAAATCCGTTCAGAAGTTGTATCGTGAAAGCGTTACAAACATCCATTGACTTGTAATCTGTGCTTGTTGTAATTAACAAGTTTTCTTTCTTCTTCTTTCTTTCTTTCATCAATCTATACTTACAAACTCTTGCTTGCTACATATTATATATCGTCGCCTGGTACCCATAGTACAAGCTTTGCTTAGTTTGGGGCTAGGATGATCTGTGTGACATTGTCCCTAGATATTATTATTATTATTATTAGTGGTCACCTAATGGTTGAAATTCTGCCACCGAAACAAACACCAAAATTCGACCAGGACTCGTCCTACTGGTGGTCCCCAAAAAAACGGGAGCTAAGCAGGTGAAACTGCGGAAAGGTACTAATGAATAAATTACATTTTAAAATCATTCATTTCCCCTAACGGATGTAACATCCCACAACAAGTGATAAAATCATTAATTCGTTTACCCTTCCACAGACCAAGTGTAGGCCTAATGAATTAATGTGTCTGTATTAATGTCAAACGAGCCATTCTCCGGAATGCGGAATGGAGCTCTTGATATTATCCACTTAGCTACTGCTGATGTATTGGGTTTGGTGTAAGGAACAAGAGGGTAGAGACATTACTGAGAAGTGACAAATAGGAACATTTCTAATGAAGAAGGTACATGATTCAATAAATCATGATGAAAATCTGTGCCTCGGTAAGCCGTTGGTCCCGATTGTTAATATAACATCATCTATAACAATTGTATAATAAGGGACGGGTGGCAGCGTTTCCCTGTATATTACAAGGTAATACTGCGGTCACCAGCCCGCCTGCCATGCGTGTTGACGATGACAAAACCCTCCATTTTCAGCAGTGATATATGGGCTGATAATGATGATGTCATTTAAATAACGCATCTAGAAAATTCCTTTACTTACATACAGGAACACAATACAAAAACAGTATAAGACTAATAGTAAAAGACTTACTGAATACGAAAAAAAAATAATTTCAAAATGCGAACATCAATTTCTAACCAAAATTACGAATCCAATTTAAATTAACCTTAAGGTTCTAATTGTGGTCCATCTCTGGGTAGTTTTGAATGTAATTTTCTATCCACTTAAACCACACGGACATGCAATGTCGTGCTCGAAGTTCATACGCAATGTCGCAATATGATGTAGGGCCTGATGGCATAACATACTCAAATATGAAAGTTGAGTGTTCTTAATTGTGCCAAACGGAGACTTTATAGCTATTTAACGCCGTCGCGGCGCCGTATCAAGCGTCACATATACTTGAATTGTAAGTACGTACTTATTAATATTAAGATATAAATATTGTGATAATGTCGTCTATATCCTTTATTTATACGATGTAAACCTTACGGGTAAGAAAAAACAGTTGTAATAATCAATTATTATGTTATGTCAAGGAACCACAACGTGTAAGAACGCATATTGTTATTGAACGAAACATACTTTGGAAATGACATTTTGGCAAGTTTTCTATATTACAAAAGCTTTACCCGCGTAACTTCCGTTTCCGTAGCAAATTCATATTTAAATAAAGCCTATCGCCTTCCTCAATAAATGAGCTATCTAACAATGAAAGAATTTTTCAAATCGGACCAGTAGCTCTTAAGATTGGTGCGTTGAAGCAAACAAATTCTTTCGGATTCTTATTATACACTGAAAAATATTCTCTTCTTCAAAAGTATAATTTCTTTTTTAAGCAACCCGTTAAAGCACACACATAACACTTATAAGTTTTTGTATATTTAACCGAACTATCAGCAATTACGAAAACCGACAATCAAAAGTTAAACGGCAGCAATTACAGTATGGATGATAAAAAACGCGAAGCCGATACGTACGAGATTACGTCTGTGACATTTCTGGGCCAGCAATAAATTATCGCGACACCCCATACGTTACATCAAGTGAAAGTGACGTATGTCCTCTGACACCTGTGGCCCTATTCCGAACGTTATGAATAAAGCCCTTTGTTCACTTCAAAAAAAAGGTAAGAAAAGCAACAATTTGGGTTAGGTCTGTATTTGGAAGAAAGGATTAGTAACCTATTCAATATTTGACATTGGTTTATCATCCGCGAACAATGGTATTACGGTTATATAGATGCTTTTGTTTTGACAACCGCTTTTAGAAAAAAAAATGTAATCCACAGATAACAAATATGAACTTTAACACTCAACTTGAAAAAGAGGATGATTCTAGAAAAGCAATAACAATATATGATGGTGATATAAATCGTGCTTATAAACAATGAGACCGTAGAATAATGAAAAAGCATATATAAAATAGCAATCACCTCTCAGTAATGCCTACGAAAGTTTTATATTAAAATCTCTTTTGATGTCCAGCTCAGCGAACACAACATAGATCACTGCTAAACATGGGCTTCCCACGGAATACTGTAACTAATGATCCGAGATGGTACTAGAGTTTTACTACTACAAGACTAGCCTTTCTTCCGCTATAAACGTATGCTGTATCCGCCCACATGAATACGAATAGTATGAAGTCATAACTAATTTACTTAAAGGTTTGATGCGGATGAATTACCTTATGAATATACAGTTTATTTAGCACTTTGGTATTTACTTCATTTTACACTATATTTATTTGTTATCTGCTTACAAATTTTGCTTGAACTAGATGAAATACTAATGGTAATAATATGGATAGTCACTGTTGTTTATTTCCTGGTAGAAGTACGATTGACTTAGTTGGTGTTATGAAGATCAACCACCGACTGCGGAACATGCTTTCCAAACGACGGGGGGTAATCCGTCAACCAACTAGACATAGAAACGTTTCCGCATTTTTTCCCGGCACTGCACTAGACGACGCGCGACGTCCTCTAGCGTAGCGTAGCGGTATCCCCACGCCAGATAAGAAATCTTTGTGTAAAATCTAACACATTTCTTTCTGAGTCTGGTTGGTTGAGGGCCATCCATGCCTCGGAAAGCGGTTGTCCCGATTGTTAAAACATCATCTATAACAATTGTATACCTACCAGGAAACAGGCAGCAGCGTTTCCCTGATCGTTGCAATATAATACGCTTCCTGACAAAACACTTCCTCGGTAGGAGGACCATGTTCAGCCAGTGGACGTTATACGGGCTGATAGCACTAGACTGCAATGCCAATACAAAACACTAATTGAAGAATTCCACTTGTGCGGTATTTGACGATTTTGCATTTTATTAAACCTAATTTTGAACGTGCATGCACTGTTTTTTAGCGTTGTAAAGGTTAAACAATGTAAGTCGACTAACAGTATTGACACGACAGTAGAGCTCTAAAAAATCTACATAAATTTAAATTATAACCATAGTAGGTATAACAAGATCAATGATCATACATATTACGAATAACCTTACCACTAATAACATACTTAAACCGAATATCCTATTACCTACTATCAATATTTATTTCCTATAGAAATACCTCAGATTGTAATACTAGTTACATTTTAAATCCTACCCACGTAGAAGAATAAATCGGCCGTTATTCAAAGCTTAGAAAGCAAAACTTCACTGCCCTTCGTATTGAAGTCCTAAATAACTTGAAGCGATTATTATCCGTCTCTACTCCAGATATTGACGGCCATCTAATTCGCATTGTTGGTTTAACTGAATTATTACACCGGTTCTATAAGAAAGTTATGCTGAATCATTTTAAAACCCATGTAGCGTTCCCATTCACTGTCGAACATGGACCTCCTATCAAACGCAGGGTTTTGCCATAGTCACCACGCTTGACTGCCGAGGCTCCGAGGGTACCCATTAACCAACCAGACCCAAAAAACCTTTAAATTTACAAATGATTTCTTGGCCAACGTGGGGATCGAAATCATGACCTCCGAGACATAAAGCGAGAGTTATGCCACTACGACACAGAATTTAAATACGGTATCTAAACTGGATCGAAGATTGAAAGCCGTATGTTTGCTTATATTTCTAAAATACGTACAATATTAAATCCACAATCCCATTGCGTTATAACTCATTGCAACTTCAAAGAACGATTCTTCATATTTCCTTTACTTTTGTTTGCAGTGTCACAGGCGTTAGAAACAAGACATGGAGTGATAATATATTTACAGATTTCAAACCGCTGGGACGCTGGGTTGATTATTTCATAGGGAGCTGTCTTTAATTGAAACTCTTGGGTTATAAATCTGCATTGGCACGCAAGAAGAATCACAGCTACTCCTGCATTTATATTAAACCACGTGCAAATTGTTCCCAAACGATTAATTGACGTCACAACGTGAATTTGTAGTCTATTACAATAGTGAATCATATTTTCGGACAAATAAACCACTTCAAATTATTTGTAGCCAATATCTTATCGATGGGATTACTTCGGTAATTGCTACATTAAAACAGGTGTGGCTCGAGCGGTTCAAACAATGCGTTATACCTATGATTATTAATGGTTATATCATGTTAATGTATTATTTCATCATCTTTTTATATCACCATTAATGAAGAACTATTTTTATTACTTTATGTCATCGTTTATTCGCATTTCCATATTCTACAACGTGATTTTTTATTGTTGTTAATATTTGACAGGACGATTTGCTATCAGACTTACTATCAAAACTTAACATTAAAATTTGAATATTATAGACATCTATTTTTTTTTTAAGTTGCCTTAATCGAGACAGCTGTGATAAATGAACGTGGCAAAATGGGTTCTTGTACCTTGCAATAAAAGTGGTACTCGTAGCACAGGTTTGAAGTCATTTTAATCTGTATTTATAGTGCTATGAGAAAAGTATATATACAATTTGAAGCTATGCAGGTTTCCACAAATCCTACTAATATTATAAACGCGAAAGTTTGTAAGTATGGATGGATGTTTGTAACTCTTTCACGTTAAAAGTACTGAATGGATTTGGCTGAAAGTTTGCACGCCGATAATTTATAAGCTGGATTAACATATAGGCCACAAAATATCACGCTCCGACCCACTGGAGCAGAGTGACGCGGGCAAAACCGCGGGGCGCAGCTAGTTAATATAATAATGACTGACTGAATGATTTTGACTATTTGCAAGTGCCTGTAATAGGTTTACGTAAATAAAAATGATTTTTATTTTATTTTATTTATTTTATTTTAATGAACCGTAGTGGTATAAACATCAAGAAAATAGTCTACTTCAGCGAAAGCTCGAAAAATATTTGTTAAATCAAATGAACCCCTAAATGTCTCCTTTGGACATGGGTCGCGATCTAATAAATATGGTCGTTCAACCCCACAATCCATCACTGACAGAGTCCCGGAATAAGTGATGGGTATCCTCGTTGGAGAACCACCCGACTGGTTTTCCAGGATTCATTTTAATTTAGTTGCAACTAGATTTAATTTTATCTGAAAGTTTATATGTCATCATCAGTCATCTGCGTTATTTTACGCATACCTACTGCCCAAACTGGCACAAATAATGGATTATTCTATCATCACCACATCACCAACAGCCCGTTTACGTCCACTGCTGAACATGGGCCTCCTCTTAACAGACCTTGGCAAGCCAGAATCGTTGAGGGATATTGCCATAATCACCACGCTTGGCAGACGGATTGGTGATCGCAGTAAGATGTAAACCTTGAGCTAATAGATGCTGCTGCCCATCCATCAGCCATATGTCCCTTAGTCGCCTTTTACGACACCCATGGGAGGACATGGGGTGGTCTATTCTAAGCCTGAGACCACACGGCCTTTATTCTATACTTTTTACGTTATTCTATTTTTTACGGATTATTCTATACTTTATCTATATTATAAAGCGAAAAGATTTGTATTTTTGTGTAAATAGTTTTAAGAAATTTTAAGTGAACTAAAGCGTTCATTACTACTTTTTGAATTTATTCGTAACAAAGAATGAATGAATTCAAATGTTTGTTACGAATAAATTCAAAAAGTACTGGACGGATCTCGATATTTCTTCCAGCATTAGAATTCTGCGTTATCCAGAAGAAACATAAGCTATATTTTATTATGCAGTTTTCATGGGAACGGTAGCTATGCGGGTGATACCGCGCGCCAGATGCTAGTTAAATATATATTGGATGATCTCAGACACCCTGGATTTATGCGAAAAGGGTAGGATCGTTAAACCCATTACAACTCAATAAGCATATAATATGTTATTGGTATATCGCTGTTATAAACCTCCGTCCAGTTTGGCCGGCCGTGACCAGAATCGGCCTAGAGGCACCATAAAATGTTTCAACCATATTACTAGGTGATCAATCATAATTGACGCCAAATATTTACGCGTAGGTAATACGTTTCTTAAGGCCTCGTTAATCAGATGTAATTTATATAGAGGGTTATTTGTAAAACACCGGTAACCTCTCAGGACTACGTTACTAACATTATAATCAACAACTTTTTCTCTCTTTGTATTTTGGGAAAACAAAGATTTCGGGAATCTTTGTTTTCCCAAAATCCTTACTAATATTATAAACGCGATAGTTTGTGAGTATGGATGGATGTTTTTTACTCCTTCAGGCAAAAACTGCTGAATGGATTTGGCTGAAGCTTTGCACGAGGATAGTATATAAGCTCAATTAACAAATAGGCTACAAAAAATCACGCTCCGACCAACTGGAGCAGAGTAACGCGGGTAAAACCGCGGGGCGCAGCTAGTGAAATATATAAATAAAACTAACGAAGATACTTTTAACACTACCTGCACACGACATTGACTGTGAAGAGAGTTCATCTTACAACGTTACGCAATCATCTTACACATTACAATATTTCGACTACTTACGACCTACGTATGTTATACCATAAATACAAAAATCATCCGATTATAAACCACACGAATCGGATTACAATACTTCGTATGATAAGTAATGTGAAACTTAATGCGAGAGAAATCTCTAAAATAATGTCTAATACTATTTTACAACAAGTAGTGTACGTCAGTCTGTTCAAATGTTCAAGCCGGATAAGAATATACGACCTTTCTCTTTATATTTAGTGCCCATCAAGCTTGACAAAGCTTCAATAGCTGTTTATTGCGACAAAACTTAAATCAGGCGGGATATTGAGCTAATAATGTCCAATAGAAATAATTACGTTCGTAAACTTTACTACATTACAATGACTTTATATCTCAAGTCATAATAATATATTCTGTTTGCAAGCTAAGAATAGCCCTAGTATAAAATAAAAATCCTTTTTAGCGATTTCGCAACTCAACGACTTTAACTATAAAACATTTTACAATACAAATTGATTATAAAGACTTGAAATAAAGCACAGTTAAGATTGATATCATCTTCTTCAGCCCGAATAACTTCCATTGCTGAAAATGAGTTTTCCTCAAAAGGAGTTTTGAAGTCACCAAGCCTAGCAAACAGGGCAAACGCTGCTGCCCGTTTCCAGGTACCTATATGCATGTCATGGATGATTTTTATAACAATCGGGACCAATATACAGCTTATCGAGTTTTACGAGGCCAGCTTAATTGTACTGTTCCACATTAGGGGATAAAATTAGTTTTACCACTAGAAAGGACCCTAAAATATTTTTTAGGTCTCTCAGGTCATCTGGAGATCTCGCGGTACCATATTGGCCGCGGGTGCCGTCGGGGGGCCGGATTGCTCATGCGTACCCGACCCCCGCCAACGGCGGATCGAAGGAGTGTCCGGGAGGTTTTAGTGGTGTAGGGTCCTCTCCTCGTGGTATGACCTAAGCATACCACGCTATGGAGAGGTCGAGTCCCACATATCCCACCGCCAGCGCGCGAATACGCTGCAGCGGTGGTGGGAATGCGTCAATGCATTTCCTCCCGGACAACAAAAAAAAAAAAAAAAAAAAAGTTCTCTCAGGTCATCAGGTACTGAAAAGTTTTCGTTTCGTAACGAAAAAATAATAATATACATTATGGCATACAATAATGCATATTATTATTGTATGCTATAATGCATCAAAGAAGCGACCGTAGCCTAACGGCTAGGGCGTCAGACTTGCGATGATATGGTCGCCGGTCTTATTCCCACCCATAGCGCTACGAACGTGAACCTACTCGTAACAAAATTCTGATAGCAGTCTTAAAAAAAAGTTGTGTGTTCCAATGAAGCGAATCATGAATTGACTCTTGATATAAAAATTATCTTCAAAATGTACGTTTTGCTTATTATTTTCGTTTACGGACTGTGATGGTGACGCCATTTACTCAACGCTTTGCGTTTTATGTCCTATAAAAAAATGATTCTATTTATAAGCAACGTAATCAAGTGACTTTAATATCTCCCTTACAAAATGACAGTTCTGTAGTTAATAGTACAACAGCGCGAACAAAACTTGTACAATGACAATATACCTCAAAAAGCCACTTCATTAATCAAATGGAACATTTAATAAGCCTCAGCTATCTTCTGTAATGAAACAGTGATGGATAGGAGTGTCACGTACATTTGTGTTTTGTGTGCTGGGAGCAATGAACCTGTGTTTTCTAGCTAGGCCTTTGGCAAAATAGAATAATTAAATAAAAAAGTTTATTGTCAATGGTTCATTGACTGAGGCGCGGCATCTTTATTTATACTACAACTTTTTTTATAGCAGCACATTTTGGCATGTGATCTGTTAATGTCATACTATTTAATCGGTATCACAGTATTCTTCCATGTGTGTTTTTAATCTAGATTGGGAATTTCATAATTCTGGCTTATACAGTTAAAGTATCACATTACAACTGCTAAATTACAGCGTTTGAGCTGTGTGTTGATTAATTAGTTGACAAACGTATTTGCATTTAAATGTGCTTATTCAAAGTTTTTTTTATATTCACTAGCTTCAAAAGCAAAATAGTATTTTATTCATGGAGGTACAAATTAGTGTACTCAAAATACGAGTCACAAAGAGTTTATTAGCAACGGATGGATCGGCTTTATCCGTGAAACTCTTTCACCACGCTTTTGAAACAAAAAATGAATAATAAAAAAGTTTGCCTTTGAGGATAGCTCGAAACATTTATGATTGAATGTGCCTTTTGAAAATGAAGTTGTAATTTAAATATGCAGACTGTTTTAAAAATATAACAGTAAAGTTTTTTGATCTGTTATTAAGGTAGTTAGTTTCCAAGTATAAAAAACACAAAAACTTTAATAATTATTTAACGTATTATATTTATCGTAGCAAGTGGAGGTCCATTGTCTCTGCCTACCCCGATGGGAAACAGGGGTGAGCTTATGTATGTATGTATATTTAAAATTATTATTATTATTTATCTATAAATACATTCCAAATTATATTCGAATTTAAATAAAAAATGCATTAAAAGTTTTTCACTAAGTACCATAATTACTACAAGTTACTTCCAAGCTGTTCGATATTCAAAAATAACTTAAAAACCATAAATAAAATACTAGTTAATTAGAGACAACTAAACGTACGTCTGCCACCATAATAAAAATATCGAAGTCATTCACGCGATCTGCGTTTAATTAGCTCATAGTGGGGGGCGGGAATTAGTTCCAAGGTTAAAATGTTTTTTTTTAATTGCCTCACATTTGGCTACTGTCCAGTACTGATTCATACAAGTCTCGAACGAGTCATCAATGCGAGAATACAGTTAGCAACACTGATTTACAATACTTTAATTACAAATATTGTTAAAAAAAAGCTTATCATGAACTTATTCAGCAGAAACACATAAGTAGATTTAGCGATTTAGCTAAAGAAAAACCTAGTCCATGCAAAGAAATCGCAGAGATCAGTTAACCAAAAAAAACATAAGTACCTATTTTATTTAATGACTAGCTTCGCGCGCGCGGTTTCACCCGCGTAACCACGTTCCCGTAGCAACTTCACAATTAAATATTTCTCGATAAATGGGCTATGTAACATCGAAAGAATTTATCAAATAGGTCCAGTAGTTCCTGAGATTAGCGCGTTCAAGCAAATAAACACACTCTTCAGCTTTATACATAGGTATATTAGTACCTATATGACGAGAATAACAAACTATCAAGAACTTTATTGATTATAATAGCACTTCAAGTTATTCAACTTACGACGTTTCGCACCCCGCAGCGATCATTTATACTAACTTTTGACAGTTTTACGGTCATTCTTTTTGGTAATAAAACTAGTGGATATAAAATCACATATTTTATATTTGATGCCTAATAAGTGTTACAAATCGAATATTATATTTTTATGATCATAATTAAAAAAATTCGTAATAAACATAAGCATGGCAACACAGCATGGCATACCTACAGTGATAGTTATGTTGATGTTGACTCACTTGTGGAGGCAAGTCTTCAGAGCCTCGAACACCGTAGACGAGTAAGGCTACTCGTCTACGGTGTTCGAGGCTCTGAAGACGAAATGTAAATGTAACCGATAAAAAACCGATAGGCAGGCGCCTATCGGTTTTTTATCGGTTACATTTCGGGGAGTGTGCGGAGGTTCTACATAACCTGATACCCCCTTCACCCTTCTATCACCGGAAGAAAAAGAAAAAAAAAATTGTCAAAAAAAAAAAAATATGTATCTTGTCTCTAAAAAAAATATATATATCTGTATATAAGGTTCTCTTCCGACAATATTACACTGTGCATATCTTTCTCCTGGTCGTCTCCACACTTTAACCCTACCATCATATGGTTAAACGCAAAACCTGGACTCGTCAGTGAACAATACGCTTCCCCAGTCATTTTCATTCCAATCACGGTGAACGCGAGCAAAGTTACTCCGAGCTACACGATGGCCTGTGGTAAGAAGAGGCTCTGGCAGTTATGAACGCCCCGTTCTGATCGTTAAGTCGTCTTCTTATCGTTTTGGTGCTAACTGCCATTTTAAGTATCACAGCCCGTATTGTTACCTACTTGTCCCTTTTATCAATATTTCAATATACACATACTAAAGGCTCGTTGTTTTTCATTGATTTTTTATTATAATAAACCGTTTAAACTACCTAATTTTCAGTTTTTATTAATTTGCCATTAATAAGTCTCGTATCAGTTCTCAACAATAATGACAACCCTACATACAGGTACAGTTGTGGTGTGAGATAGGCTGATTGACTGAATTTAGATACCAAGACCTTAACATAAAAAGTTGCTACAGTTAGGTTGATTGAGTACTATTAACTATTGTAAAACATAATGTGCCTACCTTATATAGCTTTACTTCTAAATAAGAAGACAAATGACAATAGATAGCCACAGATAAAATCAAAATGCGTAGTAAGTTGGTTCACAGTGCTTATATAACTTAAACAACCAATTTTATTGCATTTGTCAGATTAAGTTCCAATTGAGTCGCTGCACTAAGCGAATTATGCTAATTTTATGTGCCAGTTGAACATAAATATACGAAACATTTATAGTTTCGTCTGTCTATTCTTCTTGTTTATATAATATTGTTAAATTTGTCTGGGCGATACATAACATGGCGCCAGCGATTGTTTCTTTTAAAATCAGAATTAGGTTGGTGCGTCAGAGTTGCTATTTTTAATTTCTAGAATGTTATAGATTGCACTTAAATTTTGACTTATGTAATTAACTTTTTACGATAAATAACTGCGCCTAGCGATTGTATCGGTACACGTTGGACTGCTATGTACCTACTGCGGTTGGTAGAAGTGTGATGTTATTCCTATACGTGTTAATTAAATAACGCAAAACCTCTTAGGTGGTGATTGAGTCATGGATATGAACAACTTTTAATATGGGACCAACTTTGTAACTCGAAAAAAAAAACAACATTTTCATACATTTTGATCGAGTAGGAATTGAAAATTAGTATGGAACAGCTGATTTTTTACTTCGAGATACAATGTTGGACTCTTAAAAAAGTTGTTCATATTCATGAGCACAATCACCACCCAAGGATGGAGGTTTTGCGTTATTTAATTAACACGTTGAATAATAATCCAACTTATAAACGAAAAGCTCCCGTTCCCTTGGGAGCTTCACAATTAAACATAGAATATGTCAATCGAGGATAGCTTCCCAACCGTGAAAGTAGTATTCAAATCGGTCAAGTAGTTTCGGAGTCTATTCAATACAAACAAACAATCAAATCTTTCCTCTTTATAATATAAGTATAGATGGCTATGTAAAATATTTTCAAGATCGGTTCAGTATTTGACCGAACTACTGGACCCATCCATGCAATCTTTCGTGTTTATAATATTAGTAGGATTGAAATATGTAATAACTAATAAGCTTTCTAATTAAAAGTAGGGTTACGAGTATTTTTCCTATTTTAAGAGGGTTTTACTATTTAATAATAAACATCATGGCTTATTTTCACACAACATCACAGCTTAGCACAATATATCAAAAACAAAACGACCGATAAGTCAAATCAAAAACAGTTCTAATTGCGTCTTTTGTTTGCAAACAAAACTTGACACACAAATAAAGCAAACAATAAAAAGTACGAGTACAAACAGCAATAAAAACAGTTACTATAACTATATTGCGCAAGAGTTGTATTGAAGTGCCACTAGGTATGGCAGGTAGGCCGACCTCAGACCATATGGCGTCGTACGTCTTGAACCCACAGACGGTGATCAGGAAGCAGATAAATAACAGAAAACCAACGTGATAGACGTTAGATAAGGATCGAACAGTATTAGAATCGGTTTGGAGCCTTTAATCTTATTTACCGTATAATAATTGCTTTGGTGTAATTTGTTTAGTGTTGTGAAAATTTGGAGCCTGGATATAATTTTATGTTGTCAGAATTAAGGATATAGTTTGGGATGCTTCACTTAACCATTACTACCATTGCTCATGCATTTTGAGACTGAACTTAAGTAAACCAGTACAAACCAATTATGCATTGTTTTATGTATTAACTAAAACTTCTGCTAATTGTCTGTTCAGTGTATAAAATTATACACACGGCAATAGTTGGAATTGAATATTTATGATGATTACAGGATTTCTACTAACTAATGCCCAATTTGGAAGAGAATCTTAATGTCTTCATAAGCGAGCTTCAGGTTAAGGATAAATCAACTACCTATGTCAGTGTTCATTATGACACATTCAATGTTTATGCATATTATGTCTTATGTAAAGTCTAGGATATCTATATTTTGACCAGTGGCGACATTACGTTAAAACAAATGTCCAATTCTAGTGCCAAAATAGCACTTCGACCACAAACAAGACGTCACTTTTTACCTTGGCATCGTATTACGATTTAAGTGCTTTCATTGACCATGCAGATGCAGATTAAATTCTATTGCCAAAAGCTTCTAAGCCCTACAGAATTAGCACATAGAAAATAGCAAATCTATTCCAATGGAACTCTCCAATACAACAAAATAGGGACAACGGTGATAATTTACGGTTTCAACTCGGGTAAACATTGCGTTTTCACCAGACAGCCATCTGTTTTATCCGGAGCTCGGAACGAATCGAACAACAAATCCCATTGATAAAGTGCAACATTACAGCTAAGTATGCGCTACAAGTAAGGTAAGAGCACCAACTATCGTCACGTGCTAATAGTGATTTGTACTTCAGATACCATATGTCGACTTCGCAGCGGTTTGACTTTATCCAGCCTTTATATAAAGTTCGAAATGTAAAATGTAAATGTCCCTGTTAGTGGACACGTTTGCCAGTTATAGCTGATCCGGCAATTGGTAGCGAGTTAGTGGATTGATGGATGGCCTGACAGCCGTAGCCAGGTGTGGATGGTTTCTAGTGAAACTGTGTGAGATAATAATTGTTTTTGCAATGTTGCCGCGTGTCTGATAGTAAATATCAACCAGGTTTGACGTTAACGAACCCCTGAATACTGGATAATTGGATAATGTCTGGTTTTCAAAGAACTATGTTTGAAATCAATTTTACTATCTTTGACATGTTATTTCAGTCTTGTTTAGACGAAGTTATTGACACGGAATGAAATTGAACATTTGTTTAGAAATTTTCACTTACATATCACGGACACGTTACAAACAGCAATTAAAAAGAATGTATACGTTACCAGAAGATAATCCCTTGAATACCGCAAAGAACAAACGTACTGCTTTTATTGTGGTCTATAAAAAGTAAGTATATTATTTTAAAACCCAGCTCTTTTATAACAAAACTTTGTAGTGTAGTTCAAAGTAAACCTATGTTCAATATAACTGTTATTTATTGGATAAAAGACGTGGCTTGGTGTATGTATGTAAGTTCAATAGAAAGTTAATCTAGTATATCAATAGCGACAGCCGTATAACGAAAAGTGGTATACATTAAGAGCGGTAGCGATTAACAGACTGGTGTACAAAAAGTTATCAATTTAGAAACTGAAGCGGTTTACACAGAAATATATAGATACTAGATTCCCGCGCGCGGTTTCACCCGCGTAACTCCCGTTCCCGTAGGAACTTCATAATTAAATATAGCCTTCTTCGATAAAAAAAAACACGGTGTATATTCAATGGTAACTCTGAAAACATCATATCATAAAAACCGTACGACTAAAATCTTATTTTACAGTTGAGGCTACACAACAATTTTCTTTCCCGCAGTGGCTGTAAAGGTAAGAAGATTTCCCATTTCGTTACATAAAGAAATGGTATTAGGGTTGCAAAGGTCGGCTGTACATTTCCCGGATAATGTTTATTACTTCAACCTTTATAAGAAAGTAGGTCGGATGTTTATTTATCTTATTTTCTTAAAAAAAGAGTAAATAATACCTATCCTACTAATATTATAAACGCAAAAGTTGGTAAGTATCGACGGATGGATTGATTTTTGTTACTCTTTCACGCAAAAACTACTGAATGGTTTTGGCTAAAAGTTTGCACGCGGATAGTTTATAAGCTGGATTAATATATAGGCTACAACATATCAAGCTCCGACTCACTAGAGCAGAGTGACGCAGGTAAAACCGCGGGGCGCATCTAGTGAAACATATAAATCTAAAAACCGTTTAAAATATTTTCGCATATAAATACTAGGATACTTGTACAAACGAACTGAAGACATTCATCACGCCGTACAAGAAATCTTTGTGCAAAACGATTATATTTATTATCTATATATATAAAAGAAAGTCGGGTTTGTTACAACACTTATAACTCGAGATCGGCTGGATCAATTTTCATGGTTTTTGTTTCGTTGGATTTGTCTCCGCCCTGAATAGCAGAATACATTTTAAAAACAAAAGAAAGTCGTGTTAGTTACACTATTCATGGGACACAATGGGAGAAGGACATAGGATACTTTTGGGTAGGGGTAGGGTAGGGGTAGGGTAGGGGTAGGGTAGGGGTAGGGTAGGGGTAGGGTAGGGGTAGGGTAGGGGTAGGGTAGGGGTAGGGTAGGGGTAGGGTAGGGGTAGGGTAGGGGTAGGGTAGGGGTAGGGTAGGGGTAGGGTAGGGGTAGGGTAGGGGTAGGGTAGGGGTAGGGTAGGGGTAGGGTAGGGGTAGGGTAGGGGTAGGGTAGGGGTAGGGTAGGGGTAGGGTAGGGGTAGGGTAGGGGTAGGGTAGGGGTAGGGTAGGGGTAGGGTAGGGGTAGGGTAGGGGTAGGGTAGGGGTAGGGTAGGGGTAGGGTAGGGGTAGGGTAGGGGTAGGGTAGGGGTAGGGTAGGGGTAGGGTAGGGGTAGGGTAGGGGTAGGGTAGGGGTAGGGTAGGGGTAGGGTAGGGGTAGGGTAGGGGTAGGGTAGGGGTAGGGTAGGGGTAGGGTAGGGGTAGGGTAGGGGTAGGGTAGGGGTAGGGTAGGGGTAGGGTAGGGGTAGGGTAGGGGTAGGGTAGGGGTAGGGTAGGGGTAGGGTAGGGGTAGGGTAGGGGTAGGGTAGGGGTAGGGTAGGGGTAGGGTAGGGGTAGGGTAGGGGTAGGGTAGGGGTAGGGTAGGGGTAGGGTAGGGGTAGGGTAGGGGTAGGGTAGGGGTAGGGTAGGGGTAGGGTAGGGGTAGGGTAGGGGTAGGGTAGGGGTAGGGTAGGGGTAGGGTAGGGGTAGGGTAGGGGTAGGGTAGGGGTAGGGTAGGGGTAGGGTAGGGGTAGGGTAGGGGTAGGGTAGGGGTAGGGTAGGGGTAGGGTAGGGGTAGGGTAGGGGTAGGGTAGGGGTAGGGTAGGGGTAGGGTAGGGGTAGGGTAGGGGTAGGGTAGGGGTAGGGTAGGGGTAGGGTAGGGGTAGGGTAGGGGTAGGGTAGGGGTAGGGTAGGGGTAGGGTAGGGGTAGGGTAGGGGTAGGGTAGGGGTAGGGTAGGGGTAGGGTAGGGGTAGGGTAGGGGTAGGGTAGGGGTAGGGTAGGGGTAGGGTAGGGGTAGGGTAGGGGTAGGGTAGGGGTAGGGTAGGGGTAGGGTAGGGGTAGGGTAGGGGTAGGGTAGGGGTAGGGTAGGGGTAGGGTAGGGGTAGGGTAGGGGTAGGGTAGGGGTAGGGTAGGGGTAGGGTAGGGGTAGGGTAGGGGTAGGGTAGGGGTAGGGTAGGGGTAGGGTAGGGGTAGGGTAGGGGTAGGGTAGGGGTAGGGTAGGGGTAGGGTAGGGGTAGGGTAGGGGTAGGGTAGGGGTAGGGTAGGGGTAGGGTAGGGGTAGGGTAGGGGTAGGGTAGGGGTAGGGTAGGGGTAGGGTAGGGGTAGGGTAGGGGTAGGGTAGGGGTAGGGTAGGGGTAGGGTAGGGGTAGGGTAGGGGTAGGGTAGGGGTAGGGTAGGGGTAGGGTAGGGGTAGGGTAGGGGTAGGGTAGGGGTAGGGTAGGGGTAGGGTAGGGGTAGGGTAGGGGTAGGGTAGGGGTAGGGTAGGGGTAGGGTAGGGGTAGGGTAGGGGTAGGGTAGGGGTAGGGTAGGGGTAGGGTAGGGGTAGGGTAGGGGTAGGGTAGGGGTAGGGTAGGGGTAGGGTAGGGGTAGGGTAGGGGTAGGGTAGGGGTAGGGTAGGGGTAGGGTAGGGGTAGGGTAGGGGTAGGGTAGGGGTAGGGTAGGGGTAGGGTAGGGGTAGGGTAGGGGTAGGGTAGGGGTAGGGTAGGGGTAGGGTAGGGGTAGGGTAGGGGTAGGGTAGGGGTAGGGTAGGGGTAGGGTAGGGGTAGGGTAGGGGTAGGGTAGGGGTAGGGTAGGGGTAGGGTAGGGGTAGGGTAGGGGTAGGGTAGGGGTAGGGTAGGGGTAGGGTAGGGGTAGGGTAGGGGTAGGGTAGGGGTAGGGTAGGGGTAGGGTAGGGGTAGGGTAGGGGTAGGGTAGGGGTAAGGTAGGGGTAGGGTAGGGGTAGGGGTAGGGTAGGGTAGGGGTAGGGTAGGGGTAGGGTAGGGGTAGGGTAGGGGTAGGGTAGGGGTAGGGTAGGGGTAGGGTAGGGGTAGGGTAGGGGTAGGGTAGGGCAGGGGTAGGGTAGGGCAGGGGTAAGGTATAAAAGTCCACCCGTGCGAAGCCGGGGCGGGCCGCTAGTTATATATAGAGATAACATTAGTGAACAAATATAATAAGGCTGGAGCTCTGCTCTTTTAGCAAAAGCCTAACTATAAAAATTTCACATTTTGTACAAAATATCGCTCTTCCTCCTCCAACCTCGCTCTTACATTATCTGTATTACTAAAATGAATATAAACACAGAAATGTGTTTATAATGTTAAAAGTAATTTGGCAGCACCTCACTATAAAACATTATCAACAAAATTAATCTTTGTAAGGAAATCGCGCGGTTCGATTTCAAGAAATAATTCATAGTTCTACTGCCTGTAGTTATCAGTTGGTTCAGCTTATTTAGCAATAGTTAATTGGACAAATGTTTTAGGGTAACCTTAAAGACTTGTTCGAAAATTCAATTAGTTTTCTGTTAGATTACAATAACAAGATTTATGAGAATGTCTATGTTCAGCTTTTACTATGCGGGGGCGCAATATGTAAACGGCCTATAGGTATTTTGATATTGCACCTGTTTACCTACACACTCGTGAGCTATAATATATCTTGAATAGTTGGCTATTCTCCTTAGAGATTGGCCGCCGTGGCCGAAATCGGTCGGGAGGTATAGATATAAAGCTTGTGATAGGAACACATACATGTTGTGTTTTAGCCAATAAGTATTACAAAGTACGAGTCTTAAAAGCACGAGTGGATAGATAAAATAATTAACAGAGGTTTTTTTTTAGGAAGTAGCATAAGCTTCGGGGTATGCCTCGGGGTATGCCCCGAGGCTTTTGCTACTTCACCGGGCAAAAGGCGAGCAGAGCTCCAGCCTAGATAAATGGTTTAAACACTACAAACTAAGCAACCTACACAAGAGGGCGTCCCCCGTGGGACTTGGACCTCGGCTCAGGGCGGTCGCTGGCGATGTCATTGAGGGATTGTGATCAAAGTAAGGACATAAAAAAAAAAAATACAATTCATGTTTTAACGTAAAGAGTTTTTAAACTTGCATTTATTAAATAAGTTTATAAATAAATAAATACACATTGATCAATGAAAATTTGCATTAGCTCAATCTAATTTAAATCACACGCCGCGTTCAATATTTATGTGCTATATAATGTACTTGAAATAAATTATTTACACAATAACATTAATTAAGTATTAGTTACAGATCGGTTTATCGACAAAACTTGTTGTGGCAATATATTTTACCAAGGCTTATTTTTAGATCTAAGTAGCTGGCCCGCTAGGTTTCATCCGCGTTCCCGTGGAAACCTTGGAATATAGCCTATTACACTCATAAATCAAGTGGATTTCTATTGATAAAAGAATTTGCAAATCTTTTTAGTAGATCCAGATATTACCCTATAATCTCACTAAACTTTACCTCTTTATAATACTAGTATAATATGAGTTGTTGCCCGCAACTTCGTATAAGGATTTTATAAGCTACGACCCGCCCCGGCTCCGCACGGGTGAAATGCTGATGTATTATACATATAAACCTTCCTTTTCAATCACTCTATCTATTAAAAAAACAGCATCAAAATCCGTTGCGTACCTAGTTTTAAAGATTTAAGCTTACATAGGGATAAAGGGACAGAGAAAGCGACTTTGTTTTATACTATGTAGTGATAAACTTTAAGCTAATTCTAAAACAATAGATACTTAAATGTTCATTTTAAATCCATCACACATCCGACCTTATGCTGCTGAGTTCCAGATATAAATCTAAGATGAACCAACCAGCTGAACACTCGAACAATTCCGTGCACTATCTACCGGACATTGTTGCGTAATGTTAAACCACACGCGAGGCTTTCCTACAACAATAAAAATACCAGAAGCATTCTTGCGCAAGAGCAGCAGCAATATCGCTCGATATGAAAAATGTAACAAATCACCTTTGTACACGATTGTACGTCCAGTTACAAAACGCACATCATACGCACAGATGAACATAAAAATGCCTTATATGCATATACAGAGTGTAAAATAATATTGAAGTCATGTCATTGAATTCTGCTAGAGAAAATAAGGGCACGCGGTAAGCGTGCTGTTCCCGTGGGAACTTCATAATAAAATATATAGTCTTCGTCGATAAATGGGCTATCTAACAATGAAATAATTTTTCAAATAGGTTCAGTAATTCCTGAGATTAGCGCGTTAAAGCAAACAAACAAGCTCTTCAGCTTATATATTAGTAGCTATAGATAATAATATTATAATTATATATCTTAATTTCTCTTCCACAAATATTATTATAGACATTCACAAAGATTCCGAAAGATACATGTTCCATACAATATTGATCTGTCACGTGACTACTAGCCGTTTTATATGGTCTGTTTGTACATTTTTATCAGTATAGAGAGAATTCGCGAAGATTCATGTCGAATTATGAAAAAATTACAAAAATGTCGCATACAACATTGATCACGTGACTTGCTGTTTTATATGGTCGATTATCACAAGTTGTCTAGTAAAGGAAAAGTCCTAAATATACAGACTAAATATACAGAGTGTAAGATGAAAGTGTCGCTATATTACAGGATTAGGTTCTGCCAATATTATAATAAAATATTTAACAAATTTTCTGAAGAAAAAGGTCGTATTCTTGTTATTTCACATGAAGAACCGTTCTTTTCTCAGTTTTTCAGTATAGGGAGGGTCCTATAATTATTATGGCTACACTTTCACAATACAGCGTGTATATGTTACACGTGAAATCAAGTACATGTACTCCATTGTACTTAGGTCATTGACACCAACATGATTCATTACTAGTTTGTAGTAGTTAGCTATCGTTAAAGTGATGTACCAGAATTAGACGGATTGTTTACGTTATCGATATCACGAAATGTCGACATATCGATCAATTTCAGGTGTTCAGTCGATTGTGTAAAACGTGATAACTTATATTTCGAGAAAATACCTATTTGAAGTAATGTGTGAACTCCAGATGGAAATGATCGGTTATAATTTTATGTATTTAAGACACTGACCATCGAAAGTAGTATTAAAAAGTTAAGTAATATATAGTAAGCCAAAACTGGATTCAATTTAATATGTGCACTTCATGGTATATTCCGATCTTTTATTAATAACTACACCTGCTATAAGTTTATAATATTCAATAGGAATAAATAATACAAATTGTTAAAATTGAAAGAGTCCTAGTTACTTGAAAAATTATATACATATTATATTTTGATTATTAATAGATTAATACTGATAACAGTAATTTGAAAGCTAAAAAAAATTGAACCTAGCAAAAATGAAATAAGACAAAGTATTAGTAATCTCGACGTCCGTTTTATAGTCGACTGCCCATCACTAATCACTATCATAGATCTACGCAACAGAACTGTCGAAATAAAAAAGCTAATCAATAGTAATGATGTTTTTCGGTAAGTGCCCTTAGCTTTTTGCGAGGTTTTTTTATATCGCACGATTCAAGGTTTGCTGGACAGCGTCATGCTTGTTAATTTTTTTTTTCTTATGTGGGATGGGTAGAGTAGATGGGTGTTATAGTTATTTATTACTAGGTTTTCATGCCTCGCGTCGTCCGTTCAAAAGACCTGATACATTTGTCGCGGAATTTTCCAAAATTTTCTTTCATGCTAAAGTAGCGTAAATTATATTGATATTATTAGCGTTCAACCAAATTAGTCAAGTCGTACGTAAGTTATTCACATACATTTTGGGGATTAATTTTATTCATATAGATGTATCGGTGATTTTTATTCTTAGGTTAGATTGCAGTCTATAATAAAAGCGAAAAAATAGTATGGATGTATGCGTGCATGTTTCTTACTCTTTTACGAAAACACTATAATTAATAGATTTTAGTAAACCTTTACAGTAATATATGTCAAAGTCTAGGCTTTACAGAATATCACATAGGCTATATTTTCCGCAAATGTTCCCATGGGAAAAGAAAATACGCGATGCGAGCGCAGTATTTTTATGTTTCACTTGACTCATGTCAGATGAGGTAATTATTTGTCAGTCATTTCTGTCTTCTATAATAATATACAGGAATATAAACCAGAACTTACTTAGACAAAATTATTACCAAAATATCGCAAAACTCAATGAATCAATACTATGGAACGTGCTTATGAATTTCTGTGCTACAATCTTATAAAGGGGTAAAGTTTATGGGGTCGTAAAAAGTACTCTCTGAACCGATTTTAAAAATATTTTGGCTAATAAAAAGCCACATTAATTGAGTGTGATAAGCTATATTTCAAAACGGGATTAGGCATCTAAAGGGGTGCAATCAGGCGACAGCTAGTTATAAAATCTAAAATCGATTTGCAATTCTTCGCAGATTTTGAAAATATTTTTACCAACAGAACGCCACATTATTTGAACGTGTCATACTTAAAAATCGAGCAAAATCAAACTATATTTTAAGATGAGGTTCTCACGGCAACGGGATATACTTCATGTTGATACCTACATACATTTATAGGATCATAATATTAAGTATACTTAACAAACAATGCCAACACAACGAAGAACTATTAAACCAACTGCACAGTAAACCGAACAGACTGAAATTTCAAACAATAAATTGTATACAGTTCTATACATTACAAGTATCCCGAACAAATGTATACATCCCAAGTATCTCGAGCACTAGTTTTGAACAGCTATTATATACTGTACCTACAGTTTACACAGTTTCCAATGAAGTTTCCGATTGGAAAACACTTCTGGTATGTAGGTAGGTATGCCATATTAAGCCATATTTCGCTTTATAGGACGATCGGCATAGCGAGAGGTAAAAACACTTGACAAATTGACGTTGATCACATATTTACGGCTTCCAGTTCATAAAGATTGATAGCTATCATAGGAAATATTGTCATAATATTGTGTTTTTCCTTGCATTGTGATCTACTTTAGGACTGAAGTACCTAAAGTTAAGACTAGACTATCGATACGTGTAAGTCTCTCTTTAAGTCTTGAAGGTCGAAGGCTTGATTTCCAGTAGTGTTTCCCTGTGTAAGCATACATACATAAGATCACGCCTGTTTCCCAGCGGGGTAGGCAGAGACAATGGACCTCCACTTGCTACGATCCCTACAAATATCTTTCGCTTCATTCACTCTCATAACATTCTTCAAGCACGTCGGTTTAGGGTGGATCTTATTTGACCTTTTGATCTTATTTCCCTGTGTATGTTTAAATATAGTAGTGGGGCCACCATCCCACCTGCCAGGCCTCTGCCACCTTAGGAGGCCCATGTTCAGCAGTGGAAGTAGGCTTGATCGCCGAGCAGGATAAACTTTAAAATGAAAATACATAACATCTAATATTTCTTGTCGCGTTGCTTCGGAGAAAATTCCTCGAATACCACCATAAGTCTCGTTTGTCATAATATTATCTAGGATTATAATATTCAAGGATCAGACAGCAGCGTTTTTCACACGGTCACAAACCCGCATATCCAGCGTTGACTACGTTTATGTCCAGCAGTGGACTTTACACTGATTAATGTTGATTAAGACCTTTGTACATAATAAATTCTCCGTCTACAATTAGGAAGTGTATAACACATAAGTCCGGTCTGCATGGTTTACTAAATAAGGGTCGGACTACACGAGTCGGTCATGGTTATGATCATACATTCTATTTAACAGACTTTGAAATTTAAGGACACCACTGAATGAAAACCAATCTCTAAATAGACACCTATGTATGTCTACTTCCTTATTTTAATCTTTGTTTAATGAATAACTTATGTCATATTTTAGCACGATTGCAATTTAGTCTAATAACAACTTGTCATATTATAGTTTTGTCACGAACTAAAACAAAGCTTTTTTAGCTTACCACAACACAGTCTAACCGCACGTCAGTAGCAACAGCCGGCTACAATTAAAGCGAAAATTAAATACAAAATACAAGTAGGTGTTACCATTGATACACTGCTTGATTACACGTGCACTACGGATTCACTTTATAAAAGGTCGGCTTTGTATAACTCACATTGACACTCTGATTGACACTTAAGGTCCGGGACCTTTTATTAAAATACATCTATGGAAGACTTATAATTAACTGGCTACACTAAAAGTTGTCTATGCGACCGGAAACATACCTATATGTGATAAAAACGAGTAATAGTAATTTATCTAGATACATTTTGACGTGATTGAACAACTCTATTTCATCGATCTATACTTACATCCAAATTTGTGCAGTAACCGCAAAGAAATTAAAATATTGACAGGTAGCGTCATCTACAACTCTCAAGTATCCTATATCACGCAATAGGAGTTCGCACGCCAATTAGAACATAATATTATATCGAAGTTCTGAACTCTAACGAATTCATTCATTATTTCATACCACCTTGCCCACAAAAGTCAAATCTTCTTTCTCACTGGAGGGATACTACCAACCAGACAATAAACCACACGTCCAAACTTTGACAATTATATGAAGAGTTACATAAATATAAATATATTTATATTCTAATCTGATTGTAATGGGACAGATGCAGAGCTCGATTGATTGCTAAAGAGATTATGTAGGCAGATCTCTGACAAGCGATATGTCTAGAACTTAGCTGACGCTTTGTTTGTTTACTTGTCGGCGCGTAGCTGACAACTGAACAAACATCGCGAATAACAAAGATTAATTTCTACAATATGCTACTGCTACAATAACGTACAGTAATGACGTGTGAATATTACGTGTTTTGACAGTACCTTTGACTGATAATATTAACAATTCGTTCATTTATCTTACTTATCATAAGAGAACTTCAAATATAAGATCGAAGGATAGTTAGTACGTCAATTTTACCACTATACCTTTAATTTATTGTCATAAAAAGAAGAGTTTTGACTTATGTCGAGAATAAGTACCTACTGTGCTACATTCTACACTAATTAACACTGACTAGGTATTAAATAACACTGACAGTTTGAATTACAGTGAAATTCACAAACAATAAATAATCAAACATCTACAAATAAAGTGGAAAAAGTGATAAGGCGAAATAAATACCGACACTCCAATAGAAAATGAATACGTGACATAATGCGTGTACGACTAACATCGCAACATTACGGCTATAATAACCTATTATACACACACATTGATTATATTGTGATTCAAAAGTGAAACCTTGTTGACCACAACTAATAGCGCTGTGAACAAAAAGAAAAATAACATGTTACGAAACACTAAATTATATGTAGTCACTGGTCATGATATCCCACAAAACTACGCTATTTCACCGTACACATGATGTACAATAGTGTAATTGTGACCATTTAAACCATGGTACAAATGACGATATATTTGAGCATACATGTTAAAATTTAGATTAACGACGATGAGGTAACTTATTTTGTTCATCATTAATAAAACAATTGTTTCCTTCTGTTAACAATAACAATTTGAGTACATGAATTTTATTCAAATGTCTTGTATTTGAATAAAATTCATGTATTCTTGTATAATATGAGATCATAACAACCAACCCGTCCGATGATAGAATGTAGTACTGCTCGCCTATATAGGATTTTCCTATTTCGAAAAGAGTCGTGGCTAAGTAGACGTTCGTCAAACCATGACGATTCAGAAGTCTAAAGGTAGTGTTTTCTCCTATATAGAAGAGAATCGTTTAGAGTGTCTCTTGTTAAGAAAATAGTGATAGTCAGGGAGTATATCCCTGACTATCACTATAAGTCTATAAAGCGAGTGCCCGTAGGTAAATACCTAACACAAAGGAAGCATTTTAATTACACACTCATTTCTGCACGACAAAATGTTCCGACTAGATTAAAATTTATCTCCATTATGAATGCTATCGTCCGTCGGTTTTAAAACATCTAGCAATGCACGCGTAAATACCGGTGCTGTACTTTATACACAGTGATTAAAAGCGACTTAATTATTAAATAATGAGTAACCATTAAGTCTTCGTCTCAATCAAAGCTATCTAGAAAGAATAGCGACATTTTTCTGTCACAAACATCCAAAGAATTGCCAGGAGTTTCACTACTTTCAAACAGCTGGACATACAGGCATTCTTACCAATTAACTTGTAATATAAATAATTACAGATTTGATTGGTTTCGCGGAACAACCAATATAGTGGTGTAGGATCGGGGTCGGACTTGACAAGGACAGCAAGTTTGACGAGTTAGACTTATCCATTAAATAGAAAGTAGTACGTGCTAGCCGGAGAGCAGTCCCTTGACAGGGCTTTAAATTATACAATGATTAGTTTTGCTATGCGCCTCACATAGCCCTTGAAGTTAGAAAAGCCTTACAGGAAACTCTACAAGCTCGAAGATAAATCTTGCAAGTGAATTGATTATATACACCAATGCTTTAATCTTACGAGATGTATTTAGATTACGATATGCATTGGCAGTAAGTGAAAAACAAAATACAACTGACAAAAGCAATGACGAAGGCAACCATGAAATTGTCAATGACAAAACTTGTTAACTTGACTGTAATTTTAACATAAAAGCGACACAAATTAAGAATCATTAAGAATAATTTTACAGCCATTTAGTAAATCAAAAAACACGTTCAGAGAATTCCACAAAAGAAAAAACAAAAATATAAGTACTAGTTCAATGCCCCTGCCACGTGGTGTGTGTGTAAACAAACTGTTAACATATATATAAATTAATAAACATTTAGAGCAGGAAACCCTTGAGAGGATAAATATAGGGTGTTGCACAGACGTGGTGGCGCGGCTCGATCCGCCGTCCATGCAAAAGTTTACATCACTCAGCACGAATTCTTCTTAAATAATTTTCTCTAAACTATATTGTTTAATGTTTAACACAATGTTTCGAGATATTTTCAATTTAACAAATTGTTCGTTCGCTGCCAAAGTTAAAATAAACATGTTAGAAAAGTCTCGTCACTCACTGAGAAACATGCAACAAGAAGTCTTAAAAATGTTCGGTTTTATGATAAATTCTGGGATATCTTTAAATAGTTATGTTAAATGGATGAAAAATTCATGAACGTTGCTATACTAATAGATCAGGAAGACGTTACCTTAGATGTAAATTAAAATATCTTTAACGCTTTAGAGAGAGACCTCAGCGGAATATTAATGGCTCCCGTTAGAGACAGCAGATTTAATTACTGGGTCTAGAAGTAATTGAAGCTAGTAAACAAGTTCAATTCTCAGTGAAATTCGATACGCTACACTTGGAAATCGTTGGTTTCCTCTACTGGATATTGAAGCTTACATACCGACAGTTGAGTGATTATTTCGTTTCGCGTCAAAAGCATGGAACATACCTGTAAACAAGAAAACATGTTAATTAAAACTAATACCATAGAGGCTAGTTACTATACTAAGAAATACAAAATATCCATAAATTTAATCGTTTAGCGAGAATGCGTTCCAGCATCAGCTATAGACCACTCTGCTCAAAGCATTAGTTTAAGTAATGGGACGAAAAGATCAGCTAGTTAGCCAAACGATTACCATACTGGCAACATTAGGTAGGACTTTTTCAACTAAAAACATGATAGGTTAGAAAAGTCAAGGAAAGAAGAAAGAGATGTGATCCGATGTCTCATACAACAAGGAAGCTAGAATACCATACGTCACTAATATGGAAGTGACAAATCCCATTTGTACAAGTAGGATCGCGTGACAAGAATATGTGCGTCGGACACGTGAAGCCGCTGAAGTCTTACAAGAGACTTGCTTAATGAGATTATTGATTGTAGGCGGCACGCTGATGGTATGCATTTTGTTTGACTTTCCTTTTATAAGCAACTAGCCTCCAGCGCGCGGTTTCACCCGCGTAACTCCAGTTCCCGTGGGAACTTAATTATTAAATATAGCCTATGCCATCCGGGGATAGTGTAGCTTTCCAACAGTGAAAGAATTTTTCAAATCGGTCCATTAGTTTGGGAGTATATTCAATACAAACAAACAATCAAATCTTTCCTCTTTATAATATTAGTAAAGAAGTATAGACAAATACATAGTTCAGTTCGATGTCAAAACATTGAAAATGATTATAACTCGACGATCACACCATCGCATGAGTTTCGACAATAGATCAAAGCTTAAGTGAGCCAGTTTCAAACTTTAATCGCCAAAAATAGTTATAACTATATTAGCCCACTGTTAATGATGATTCAACTAAATTGTACATTAATTGACGTGTTGTGTGACCCTTATGACCTTGTCGAGGGAATTTTGAAGTGAAGTAATATTCCATTCTCTAAACCAGCAGGTACAGAATTACTATATAGCTTAGCCACAGATGTGACGATATGGATTTAAAAAAAAATAGGTATAGCAACCAATAAATTTTCAGATGCATCTTATCGTCTAGGAGCTCAAAGACACTTAATTCCTAGGATAAAGCCACGATCCGGTGTGCAAAAATACACTCTAAGTATCGCATCGCATCCTGGTGGGATTCAGCTGACCCTTAAGAGTATCAACAAATCTTATCTTGTTTTCATCGAGTTAATTCCCGTTACACAAATAATTGCAGATATAAATAGCTTCCAAGCTTCCTTGCCTCGTGGGAACGGTTCACAGCCGGCGCCGGCGCACGCAGGAAGCGGCCGGGACGTGCTACCGACGGCGGCACCTACTTTATATTTCGTATCCTTGGCAATTTGTTTGTTAATAAAGGAATGTTGTTTGTTGGAGTGCCGAGTGCTATGAATCTTCGTTGTTTATATAATTTTATCATAAGTGTCCCATAGAGTTGTATGTATGTATTTAATTATTTTTGGTATTTTATACGGTTTGTGATGTAATGGCTGTATTTGCTGCCGTGTGGTTTCCGGCTAAGAATAGACCAGCCCATGTCTTCCCATGGGTGTCGTAAAAGGCGACTAATGGACATATGGCTACTGGATGGGCAGCAGCATCTATTAGCTCAAGGTTTACATCTTACTGCAATGACCAATTCGTCTGCCAAGCGTGGTGATTATGGCAATATCCCTCTACGATCCTGGCTTGTCAAGGCCTGTTAAGAGGAGGCCCATGTTCAGCAGTGGACGTAAACGGGCTGTTGATGATGATGATGATGAAGAGTTCGTTTGGAAGAATGGTAATAAATTGAAAAAAAGAAAAATTCACATGTCTTCACTGTTACTTTACAACTAAATATATTATCAATGCTATATTAAGAAACTCAATCTTTTTACACTACTTACATCTTAAATTAAAGGTAAAATAATTTAAAATATTCTACATGATATAGTGCAAATACTAAATCACAGGACATAAGAATTCTAGTACCCACTTCTATTAGAATCAAAGACTCATACAATATTTAAAGCAATGAAAGGAGTCAATACCACCTCCAGCCATAACACAGACCGTTTAAGTCCTATCCCAATGAATTAACGTCTATTTTCTTTTAATTCCTACGTCCAACTCCTTGATTAATGGATACTACAATCTTGTAACTTAGCTCTTATAAATTTAAAGACGATTTTTCAATGTTTTGCTACTTTAAGGCATTTTCAATGTTTAGTTGCTCGAGGCATGGACACGAATATCTTTTGATCTGCAACTGCTGTGAATTCATTAACCAGTACAATGTGTGTAAATAGAACGGAAGCTTTATACTTATGCGTTGTCTTACCAGTATATATAGTATGTCGCTTACGTTCTATAGTTACGTATGTTGCAGCAACTATATTTTATTTTATTTGAATAAATATGGATTAAGTTGCACGTAGTTTTAATGTTAGTTCGTTGAGGTTATCTTTTATGAATACATTCGTCATTCAGACAAAATCGTGATGTATTTTTTTCCTGATAACTTCATCCGTCACTTAACATATCGTCACTTAATTTAGGCTATTGTAGACTGATGTTACATGAAACACGGTTCAAAAACTTATTAGTACTTAACAAACAACAGTATTGTATTGACCTCATCGCTTGAATCATCTTCAAAAAAGTCCCCTATTTAGACGTACATAAATCACGTGAACTAATCAATAAAATTAATTGCACCGATAAGCATGCCTTACATTATTATTACCTAATGTTCTTACTTAATACTATTTACATCACGTGTGAACAAGTATTCAGCCAGTGTTATCTTCATATTTCACATCAAGTGGTAAGTTCAATGTCAAGAGGCTCAGGGTATTCCCTATTCTCCCGCTATCGGTAAAGTACCTTCGTTTTCCTCAAAACTTCATATAAATACTGAACGTGAAGTAACAGTGGTATCATTTCACTATAAGTAGTCGTTCAGATTACATCATGAAGAAAGTAGTGGTAATATTCTCTGTGCTAGTGTTCTTTATCGCTGAGTGTTTATGTCAGCATATCATACTTCCGACATACCGACCTCCTCCAAAGAAAAACCACATCATACGAGCTCGTCGTGATATTAGTAATGAACCAGTCGACAAACTTCAGAACGGCCCTCACGCCGTAGTGTATGACTATCTGCCATCGTTCACTGAGCGTAGTCTCGAGCCCATCGTAAGAGTAGAAAGAAGTTTAGGCACACCGAGTGTTTCAAGAGGTAGCAGTGGCTCTCGATCGTCTTCCAGTAGAGACACTGGACCCACACATCCAGGGTATAACCGCCGGAATGCAAGATCCGTAAGTGTCGAGCCTCTGTGGCTTTATAGAGATGATGACCATCCCCGCGCACCAGCCACCGGGGACCATCCAATTCTACCCAAGTTTATTGACGACATAAAACTGGACGAAAATAGGAGAGTGGCGAGAAGTCTGAGAGATTTTCCGACGCTACCACCTTTTAACCCGAAGCCAAGGTATCCGTGGGATCCTGAATCTAGAACACGTTTCCCAATTTTGTATTGATATCTCATTAATTTAGTTTGCTTCTGAATATCATATTTTCATGCTGTCTCTATTTTTATAATCCATGTAAATAACAATATTGACCATTCAACGCTACTAGTCCACTAAGTAAGAAAGCTTCTAGTAAATTCTCATCGTTTTGCGTAATGTTTAGTAACGTAAGGAGCAATTAGTCACCAAGTTGATTATTCTTTATTTGTTGAATAATTTTAGTTAGAACAGTGGTTTATTACAACGTGTTGTTTTTAATGTAATCAGTTAAATAAGATTTTTTTATAAATGTATTTTATTTACTTAAGACTTTTCTATACTACATTCATTAACTTCCTTTAAAATAGAACAAAATGCTAAATCTGCTCCCAATACTGAAGTGCCTCGTCGCATAAAATGGAAAATATTTTTTCAGGGTTCCCTGTTACTTTTATTAAATACATTTAATATTAAAGTCACTTAAACACCTCGACTATTTATCATATGTCGTAGGCCAATCAACAATGATTATGTTAATTTATTTAGTAGGTGGCTAGTGTAAAATATATTAAAATTACATAACTAATGTCTAGTGTCTTTTGATGTTATCAATTTACTTACTGTTCTTATCTGCTTACTGCTCTTAGAAACATACACGTGCCAATGTTTGTCTTCTATTACAGGTGTATTTAATAAATGTGTATATTGGTATAGCATTAGATTTAGAAATAGTATTTTGAAGTCCACGAAAGCGTTGGCGTGATGATCTAGACCGCTTCATGCAGGATTGGCCACAACATACTATTGAAAGAGATGCTAGGAAGGAGTTGGGGTTGACCCTTGCCGAGAAGTAGTGCATACAGTGCAGATTAAAAAAAAATAAGTTATATATGTCTCAGCCTCGTTTCTATGCTAGCTATAAGCTTATAACAAACGTACAGACACAAAAGGAACCCCATCCAGAAAAGATATTCATGCTTGGCTGCTTTTTAAAAATAGAATCGCATATGCCAAGTGCACTTGTCTCGGCTTTGTGAAACAGTTTTATCTCAGACACTGGGAGGTACTTCAGAGCAAACGCGTCAGCAGGGTGGGATGCACCCTGTGTCAATGACCTGGGTGTTGTCGTAGGTCGGGGTGCTCATCAAATAGGGAGATCATCAATCTCCCTAACGAGAAATGCTATTAATTGGAGTCTGAACTACTTTATAATTATTTTGTTTATTCTAATTTCAAAATCAGCAAAAAACGTTCTTTTTTTTAAGATTGTTAGCTAGTTGTGGTAAAAAGTATTTGAAAAATGCCTGTATCTACTCAATATTTTTTTTAATTTAATGTTAGACAGCTATAGTCTTTTGGCACCTGAAAATAAATACAAATGTTAACGCCGCCGATATTGTTGCCTAAATGACATCATCGTCGCCAAATTATTATTTGAATTGGATTACATTTGGCGAAAGCAGTAGGTGGTAACAGTTGGACTTAACGACTCAATAAATAAGAACTATTTTTGAACGACTACTCAGTTCAAATAAAAGCCGTTTGGGCCATCCTAAATGAGATTAAAGCAATGTTTCTTCCCACTACGTCCATCGACGTCATGCGAGGGAGTTGGTGTTGGGGGGTGGTCAATAGTGATTATGTAACTCGTCTTTGTATCTACAATAAGTTGGTTCTAGAAGATTTTGTTCTTCTCTTTGAATATAAATATTGCGGTAATTGGCAGTTAAGCTATTTGACATTTATTTTCGCTTTAAAGATCCTCTAGGAAATGACCATTGCAAAAAAATTATATTATACCAGTATTCATTATGGAACATTCCACAATTTTCATTCACCCTCTACAATTAAATATCAAGTACAAAATCCCCGGCTCAAACCAAATCCAAAGAGCTTATATTCCAGTTCCGTGCAACAAAATTAGGTGCCATATTTCATATCCTAACACAGGACTAAAATAATAACGACTTCATATAGAGCATTCTTCATGCCAGAAGCGCAGCAGGTGAACTCAAATAAAACGAGGAATACAAAAAGTGGAAAAAAAATTGGCATTAACACAGCGGGATGCCAGTTAGAATATAAGTATGAAAAGGGGCTGTTTTGCAAAAAGATTTACAAAGCGAATTGTGAGTGTTGAAACGGCTGTAGTTGATGGTAAAAAGAAGGAATAATCTCGATCAAAACATGTTGGAAATGATTAATGTGTTGCGTTTTGATATAAATGTTTACATACAAAGTTTCTTTGTAGAATCGACAAGCTCTTCAAGAATGCCGCTATGATTGTATTCTTGCTACCTTTTATGCATTTCTTTTCTTTTTTCTTAAAAAGGCACCAAGAAAAATTAAATCACATGGATTAATTTTCCTAGTGAGGATTTGTCTTTTTGCGGGGGACTTAAACACTCAATGTACGGACACAAAGAATACTCAGGCTCAGAAGAACTATCTGTGATTTGCAGATATAATTGTCCCGGTGGGAGTCGAACCCAGACACAGTAACAACACAGTTGTCCAAATGAACCACCAGTGCAGTCATTGTCAAAAAATTGACTTTTATTGATAGACGATAACTATTTTGACAATCGACATTACATCACACGATGTAAATAAGTATGTATAACGCATATTGTATGACTTTTAAAATAAATTGTGCAATAATACTTTAAAATATTCATTTTTGTAATTGTAATAGGTGTACATAATGGCTACAAAACAGTATTTTAGTTCTAAATTAGAGAATTTAAAAATAATCATAATGTTGAAGTTGGATGCCAATTCGATCTCGTATATAAATCACTCCCATGAACATATTAAGGTATTTTTAGAGTAAAACTAGTTACCAACAAATTGACAAGTTTAGTTATAATGCTACAAAATACAGGACATAAAAAAATCCAGCCCTAATATTCTTTCAAAGGTCTCTTCGTATGAGAAGAGTACTCTAATCTTTTGTCGTGAACAGCACTACAATTGTAACAAAAGAACTCATATTAATACGGCACTTCAATGCGGGGAAAAGTGCGAAAGGGCTAGTGAAGGGCTCGTGTATTGTGTTTTAAGGGCTTACAAAAAAAGCGAAATTACACTGTCGTGTGTTTAATGGAATATCACTACTATTAAGTTTAGGATGCTCTTCTTAGTTGACCGTACTGCCTTAAATTGGAAATCATGGTTTCATCGACATCATCATCATCAGCCTGTATAACGTCCACTGCTGAACTTGGACCTCCCCCGAAGGAGATGTTGCCATAGTCACCACGCTTGGCAGGCGGGTTGATGACCGCAGTATTAAGTTAAGCATATACAAATCAAACATATTATGACAATAGGGACTAACGGCTTAACGTGCTTTCCGAAGCACGGAGACCCTCAACCAACCAAACCCGGAAAAAGTCTTTGACTAAACACAATTTTTTGATCCGGAGCGAGAATCGAACCCATGACCACTGAGATCTAAGGCGAGGTTGTCTAAATATACCAATAAAAATTGGTGACGTAATCTTACAGAATGTACAAATTTAAGGTAATAGATATATCAATAAATACATGTAATAATACCACAAATCAGTTATAATTAAATATTACCAAGAAAATTAATTATTACTTTGTAGTACGAAAATAAACTGAACCAATAAAAGGTTAAAGAGAAAAATATATTACATAAAAACGGTAACTTCCCAAGAACAGCGTCATTAAAATAAATAAAGCCATTGTTCAAACTTTTCTCATCATTTTTCTCGGAAACGGCGGCAGTTCAAAATTTCCGATAAAACTGTTTTCACAGAAGCCGGTGTCGACAGATCTCTTTTAAAGAAATGTCGAAAGTAAATCTATAAATAATTGTACCTGGTGTTAGAAGTCGCAGATGGACAATTACCAGAGAATGGCGCCTGTAAACTATATATCGTAGGGTTACCAAAACATTTTTAATTAACACTTTTTTTTTATTACTAGCAGAGTTTTGCAGTCTACCAGTATTCATGTTAACCTATCAGGCTAAGCTAAAATGCAGTGATCGAACCGGCGACCACAAGATCACTAGTCAGCCAATTAATATTTTAAAAAGAAAATATTTAATTGTTTGTTTGCATTCAATAGGCTCCGGAAGTACGGGGCCGATTTAAAAAACTCTTTCATCATAAGAATGCTACTTTATCTAAGAGTAACATAGGATATATTTGAATATGAAGTTCCCACGGGAACAGGACCAGTTAGTATAGAAACGTATTTCAAAATATCATGCTTCGAACAAAATCCGTACGAATGTAAACGTACGATTGTGTTCATTGATCATTCTTCATGATTTTATACAAATATCAATGCAGTCATAGCTTTAAATAAAGCGTTTAATTCAAGTATTTTTTTTATTAAGACAAGTATATTACGAACACATTCACTCATCTTTGTTCAATGGACACGCACTTTTAGAAGTAAATTATGTAAATTTATACAATTTAAGTAGCAGGTACAATAACTGCGCATGATTTATATCTGTCAGATCATCAGCAATGATAAAATAAAATAAACTCACGATCTTGACTCAAAGCATCGCAATTGTCAACATTTGTTACCAATTGTTTTTAAAATCATTGAGCAACAATGATTAAATTCCAATCTGGCTGAAGATGAAGGACGAAAACTAATAAGTATTTTATTTGGATATGATAATAACATTAAAGTTTGTAAGAATGTATGTTTGTTACCCTTTCACGCATATCTACTGAACTGAATTGGCTAAGAGTTTGAATTGGGATAGTTTATAAGTTAGATTAACATATAGGTTACAAAACATCAGGCTCCAACCCACTGGAGCAGAGTAACGCAGGGAAAACCGCGAGGCGCAGCTAGTAATAATAATAGCAGCGGCCTTCGTTAATGCGGCCCGTTCCTCAAGTGCTGGTTTTTGTTTTGCACAGCAGATTTATAAGCATTGCTATGCAACGGAGGAATGTTAACAGCATTCTGGGAACGTTACCAATTAGAGTTTTAGTTTAAATTAGCTACGTTTGTTGTTTATATGTACCTATTATATGTTAAATAAATTCAATAAAATACACATCTTATCTATCCTAATATATACAGCTGAAGAGTTTGTTTGCTTGAACGCGGTTAGCGCTAGAAATAAAGGTCCGATTTAAAAAAAAACTGTGTTAGATAGCTCATTTATCGAGGAAGGCTTTATTTAATTATGAAGTTCCTACGGGAACAGGAGTAACGCGGGTGAAACCGCGGGAAGCTAGTTTCATTATATTTTTATAAAAAACAAAACTGACTGCGACAGCCCTAAGCAATATAAACTATGCAAGTAACGCAGTAAAACAATTTGTAACTACTTATAGTAAAGTTTACCTAAAACGGTCACGTGTACCACACTCACCGTTCGTTTGATGGTGTTGTAACATTTTATATGGGAACCGATGAATTTAACAAAAGCTGTGAAAATCGGTGGTTATTTTTAGAACAATTTGTTGTTCTTTTTTGTTCCGGTGTGAGTATATTGTGAATGTGTAACATCTATTATGCCTAGCGTGCGTGGTGTATATAATATAGTACTGCTGTGCCACGCAGTTTCACTCACGTTGAACTCGAGCTTGTGGGAACCTTGTCTTAAAATATAGTCTACTAGCTTCCCGCGCGCGGTATCACCCACGTAACTCCCGTTCCTGTGGGAACTTCATAATTAAATATAGCCTATATTAATCAGTGATAATGGATCATTCAAATGGTGAAGGAATTTTTAAAATCGGTTCACTACTTTTTGAGCCAATTCGTTACAAACATACTTACATACTAATCTTTCCTCTTTATAATATTAGTATAGATGACATTCACAAATAATGTGGGCATACCTTGGTAAGATATATTCAACATCGGGTCAGTATGTCCAGTGATTACCCCCTACTACCCCACAAACTTGCCTTATTATATATAAGTAAAGTAATAATGACTTTAAAATATGAATCCAATAGAAAGCCATGTTGCATTTTTTTCGTTAAATGGTGTAGAAGCTATATTTGGCCGAAGAAGTTTATGTAGCAATAGATCCATATTTAAATGCTTTAAGAAATGGTTAACATGTTCTATAAATTATATTTAACATTAGAAACATAAATAGAAGCTGCGTTTTATTTTTAAAGAAGTTAATAATATAATGTTATCCTCGTAACAATGCAATCCGCACTACAGCTTCGAATTGAACTACAATTTGAAATAAAAGTCATTCGAGTCATTTAAATAAAATGTTCTTTAAGCGAAAGGTTTAGGATTTATAACAAATTGGAAGCTTTGTGGCATTTATGCCTTTCTTACAATTTGTAGTTCAATTACATTCGCACTGTTTTTAGTAACACATTAATTGGCTTTATGACTCATTCTTAAAGGGTCTAAATGAAATTTCTATTCCTACCAGATTATTTTAAAATAAACTCTATATTTTAACAATACGGTTGAAAATACTTTGAGCGTAAAGGGTCATTTTATAAGGTAATAAATAATAATGGATCGTCATTGGCCTTGGAGAAATTAGTCAGCTTCGTCTCGGCGCAGTAAATTGTGAATTAATGTGTTTGTGTGACAGAAGCGTATTAAATATGAAATGCTGTGTCTCAATAAGAGCGAAAGATGATACGACATTTGAGAAATACGATATTATTTGTAATACTTAGTAAGGTCAACATATAATATGTTATAATCAAAATAAAAGTATTTATTACCAAAAGTTTGTACATAGTTTACAACAAGAATGCAACTATATATTTACTAGGCTATATATGCAGTAAAACTGTCAATTTCTTTAATAGAAGACTTGAGCGAATAAACTGTGATATTTAACACCTTGTTTATGAAAAGATTAATTAATTAACCAGCTGTCAAAACGTTTGCTGAGCGTCGTTACTACTTTGAATTGATTTTTATTTCTTCTTCGATTTTGTTAGTTGTATATTAGTAATATTATTGTTCAGAATCGAACGAAAAACATATTCTTGGAGAAGATTTTCTTATTATTTTCTAACAAAAATTATTATAAAATTATTCTTCTACTTTAATATTGATGCTTGATGAGGAAGGCAAAAATCTCTTGACTAAGTACCTACATATGTCCACCCAAAACCTAAACTTTAACAATGACCTTCCCTATTAGAATTTCGTCACGTCAATAACATGATGAGAACCGGGACATTTGAACCTTTATCAGTGACATTGACAATAGCACAAGTTTGTATCAATTGGGAATGAGCTGTGGACACCCTTGCGAAACAATCTATGATATGATATGGGCTTGTACTTCATTCACATGGTTAAAAAAAAAATCCCGATGCAAAACAATATTATGAATGCTATCTGCCTGTTATGCTTTCACGCCTAACAATGAAAAAGTAACCAAAGTGTACACAAAATTTAGTACTGAAACGCAAAAAATACCCCTAAAACCCTCCCGACCTAATTGGTTTGCAAAGACTTTTCAGATGCTGAAAGACGTTGAGTGACTGTTGCAAAAAACTTCCTTAAACTCCGCCCTGAGCTGAGGTCCAAGTCCAACAGGGGAGCCATCTTGGGCAGGTTGTTCAATTTGTAGTTTATAAACCATTTAATAAGGCTTTATGCCCGGTGAAGTAGCAAAAGCCTACATAATTATCCGTCCGAAAAAAAACAGCTCAAACAAACTTTTAGGTACAGACGGACGAAAGCTAGTTCTACATATGCCGCGTTCCCACATAAACAAGACAGCTAATAAAACAACTGCAGTAGAACAATATAAAATTAAAGCACACATTAAATTGAAAACTAGATGCAAAATTACATCTTAATGGACTATAACCGTCCTAAAACTAAAATTAAGAACACTTAAGATCTTGTTATGTTAAGCAGCAAAATTATTATTGATATTCAATTTTAACTCTTTGTAGTAATGGAATGATAATCAAGACACTTTGCTGACGTTACCCTATATTCAATGGGAGTTTGTGCCTTCATTCCACACGTAATAACCTACGCACATTAAATGGTGCATTCACATGCAAACCTATGATTACTATGCCTTTTAAGTTACGTACGTAGTATACAATTTTCTAGAGTGGACGGCGATTTCTCGTAAATATAACTTGCGAGTAATATTTTTTTCTTTTCTCCGATAAATTTATTGCGCTGTAGAAGTGAATATGTTTACACGCGCCGTGATTTTTAATCGTTATTAATAATTAAGGAATGTTAAAATTATATTTTTAATAATTTTCATAAATAAAAAATCAAGCTTACATGTTACAAACAATCAAAATAAAAAGTTACTTTTAAATTTCTTTTGAATCTGAGTTTCGTAATAAGCATAGAGAGACAGAGAGATGGAGCAAGAAATGGCAATATTACTGATAAATACCTAGGCATAATAAATATTTAGACAATGCAGTGGTAGTACCGACCCGTGTAATGTGAATGTTGCCATAGTTAGCATGCTTGTCGGCTAGTTGTTGAATCAGTTTAATTCGTTTATTTAAATCAAGTAATAATTTCAATTTTAATTAAATTGTAAAAATATGTCACGATTTAACGGGTCGTGGGGCTTTTGGGACCGGGACCGCGGTCTCGGATTCCACCTATAAATGAAATATATATTTTTCAGTAGTATTTTAGGACCACAAAAAAAAAGTAAAGTATGTCTTACGAAAGTACGGTCAACCAAAAAATTAATATTTATGTCTTTATGACTGACATCTACGCAATTGCACATAACAATATCCTACCTAAAAATAGTTTTATTTATACTTATTTAAAAGTTTTTTCGTTGACCGTACTTTTGTAAGACATACTTAACTTTTTTTAATTGTGGTCCCAAAATACTACTGAAAAATAAATATTTCGTTTATAGGTGGAATCCGGGACCGCGGTCCCGGTCCAAAAAGCCTCACGACCCGATTTAACAACGCCTCGTAGGTATGTTAAAGGGCTAAAATCTACATAGGTACATAAAAAATGTGCTGCCATTTTCCAAATTGCTAAAAGTTGCTTCTGTACCCCGAATATCGATGCCAAATAATATTGCCATAATCCTCGACTTAAATTCTGCAGCACACGATAGATTGAACCGATTTCCAAAGATAAATTTTGAAGATTAAATTGGCATGACTCCCCAAGGAATAAAGGCTGGTTTTTTCATCAAAATATTATTATTTATTTAATATAACAAATTATGGAGAAGATTTATTTCGATGCCACTGAAACTAAGCGCTTAGTTATTGAATGCAGCATATTTCAATTTTATTTGCCTATAACACGTACGTGTTAAAATAATATCTAATACTTATAATATATTTTTCATCCCACCATCTCGGAAAGAGTATTTTTAATCTTCAATATCTGAGTGGAAAAGCCGTTTTTATTCGCTAGAGGATAAAGTAAATTGAATTTAGAACATCGTGTGCACTAAGTTTGTGAATTAAAAAAAACATTAAACCTATTTACTGCTACCTCTATGGTGCCGAATATATCATACAACTTTTTTTTAATTTGTTAAAAACTCTGACTCGGAACCTTCTTGGTGTTCTTTTTTCAATTTGCTTTGTACGCGGTTCTTTACGCGGCATTTTTTCACGTCATTGTTAAACCTTATTTTAAAAACAAGAAACTTGAAAACAAGTGAAAAAACTAAAATGAGTGATTCTAGCGACGAGGAAGTTTGTTTTACGCCAACAGAATTGACTGAAACTGTTAATAATGCGAATGCGCATTTCCTCGCTGAGGTGGAATGAAAAGTTACGTGTTGCACTCGAGTGCAAAGATTTTCCACCTCGTGCTCTTTTGATTCCCTCGCTAACGCTCAGGATTCTAATTTTGAATCAATTTTAGAATCCTTCGCTTGCTCGGTCATCAAAATTGAACACGCGGTTAAAAAGCAACTTTGCACTCTTGTATAACAAATAACTATTATTCACCAGAATGAACCGTTGTCTAACAAATTCATTATTTATCGATAATTTATCAAACACATAAAAAATATGAGAGAAATGAATTTTAATTTTGACAGATTTTGTTAGCCTCTAAATAATTAATTAATATTGTTATTTTATATAACACCTGGTATCAACAGGCTACGCTTAATCTAAATGGGTCACAGAAAGTGTGGCCCATGAGATCCCGCGGCGCCATATTGGCCGCGGGTGCCGTCGGGAGGCTGGATTGTTTGTGCGTACCTGGCCTCCGCCAACGGCAGATCGAAGGAGTGTCCGGGGGGTTTTAATGGTGTAGGGTCCTCCCCTCGTGGTATGAGTAGCATACCACGCTATGGAGAGGGCGAGTCCCACATATCCCACCGTCAACGCGCGGAAACGCTGCAGCGGCGGTTGCAATACGTAAATTTACCCCGAAAAATACGGCTATGCTTTATCTATACTAACATTACAAAAATGAATAATTTGATTGTTTCTTTATGGATTAAATTGTCTCCGGAACTACTGGACCGATTTCATACATTATTTTACCATTAGAAAGCTATATTATCCAGGAGTAACATCTTACCAATATTACAAATGCGAAAGTTGTGTGTGTGTGATGTATGTATGTTTGTTACTCTTTCACGCAAATACATATGAATGGATTAGGCTGAAAGTTTGCACGCGGATAGTTTATAAGCTGGATTTACATATAGGCTACAAAATATCACGCTCCGACCCACTGGAGCAGAGTGACGGGTAAAACCACGGGGCGAAGCTATTAGGCTATATTTAATTATGAATTTCTTACAGGCATTGGAGCTAAGCGGATAAAACTGCGCGCGGGAATCTAATCTATAGATAAATTATCTTAACTTAACCTATAATCGTAATGAAACCAAAGATTCGCTTCAGTTATAATAACCATGCGAGTTAACTTAAACCAATCTGCACCTAACAACTGTTATTAGGGGTTATTGAGACATCACATCGCAATTAAAAGACCAGCTTGTGTCCAACACCTGTAATTTTTGTTTCACTTGTCATGTCAATACTAGCTTAGCTTATATGTAGCGAAAATAATGCAATGTGCGGCGTTTCTCAAATATATGCCTTCCCTTTAACAGGAGTTGAAGTTAGAGAAGGAATTTCTGTAAATAAGATATTTTAAATATGGTATTAAAGTAGAGGTTGTTTTTGAATAAAGTTATCCGACAGTATTGGTTGTGCTCGCCTAACCCCGCGGCGCGGCGTTGTGAGAGGAATCTCACTTCGCACTTGTATTATGTACTAGCTTACTGCGCGCTGTTTCACCCACGTAACTCCCGTTCCCATGGGAACTTCATTATTAAATATAGCTTATAGCCTTCCTCGATAAATGGGCAATCTAATACTAAAAAAAGGGTTAAAATCGGACTAGTAGTACTGGAGAACAAAATCTTAAGCTTTATATATAAGTAGTATAGATTTTATAGAAATTTAATCACTAACGTATTTAGTAAACTTAATACTATCTGCTGTTAAGAGCAGGCATATATTGTAGTAATATTGCTACTTCTCTTTTGTTTCCTATATAAACTACACTCATCAGAATATGTCAAGTTATTTTCTGATGAGTAAAATGTAATGGAACAATTAAAAGTGTTATTAAAATAGATTACATTTTGAATGACGGTTTCATCTTTTTACATTATTATAAAGAGGTTTCCGGCTTCTGGGACCGCAATTAACTGGAACCGCGGTCCCAGTCGACGGATTCGAAAAATTAAATATTTTTCTTCCAGCGACTGGGACCACTCATAGATAACTTAAAAAAAACTATTATTCAAGTCAAAATCGGTACAGTCAAACGAAAAATAATCTAAATTATTTATATGAATATCATTGACTCGTTCTAGACATGATTTTATCCTATGCGCTTAGTAATAGATTAAGCTAGCCCGTTTTTACATAATTCACACATGCAGGTAAACACACAAAGGGAATAGCATTGTATGATTGTATAATAATATCCCTCTCTAGCTCGAGTCCATTTTGCCTGTCGATTTCAAGGTCAGGTAGCCCTTTTGTTATAAACGGGAAATTTTGCATCGCCCGATGACTGGCTCGGCCAATCACTGACAAGAAGCTTATCAGTTTAAGAAAGTCGAGTTTTGCATAAGGCAGTTTTTGTTGCAAATTGTGTGATGTGAGTGGTGGTGTAGTGACTTCATTTAATAGTCTTCAGGTATGTAAAACAATTTTTTGTTAAATTATTTATAAACAAATGAGCTAAAAATATTTGTAAACGACGGGTTTACAAATATTTTAGAACGCTTCTCATCTTTAATGAGACTTTTTAATATCATAAAGAAAATTGTCATCTGTTAAGATTATCTGAGAGTTAATTTTTTTTTTCGATTTTTGAATTATCAAAATGGATGTAATTAGTCCTTCAACTTCCCGTGGTGAACAGTCATTTTATATTGATGTCACACAAAGAGCACGTGAACTTTTGCGAAGAGCTGGCTATGAATTACTTATTTGACTGATTGTGTGTGAAGCCATTTTAAAGGAATTGTGATTGACATAGATAGTACCTACGTTTAATATTTTTATTGTGATTTATGTTATTTTTTTATTATATTTACGGTACCACTTAAAGGCTGATTTTGTCATAAATAATTACTTTTTGAATGTTAATTGTTTGAAAATTGTTGATTATTATTATACTTAAGCACGATTTATGTGTTTTTTTTTGTTGATTATTGTTAGCATGATTTATGTATATGTTTTTATTACGAAAGTTTTAAATAACAGAACTGTATTCAAAGGCTGTTTTTTTATAACAATAAATGATGTTTGTAAATCAAATTTTTCTTCAATTATTACATCTAAAAATGTTTGTTTGACTGTACATTTTTTGATTTCAGTTATCATTTATGAGTGGTCCCAGTCGCCGGAAGAAAATAATTTATTTTTTACGGATCCGTCGACTGGGACCGCGGTCCTAGTTAATTGCGGTCCCAGTCGCCGGTAACCTCATTATAAAAAGAGCGTTTTATAATGTTTATTATTTCTTGTTCAGCTAAAAATGAAACATAAAACTTGTGCTGTAGCTATCTCTTTCATTTCAAAATCAATTAACAGTAACACATATAAGCACTTAAACCTTTGTAATAAATTTTACACCCCTTTAATTCCGTTACTACGAATATATTCGTATTAAATCGTAATACCCGCTTTCATAACACTGCAATTTCACACTGCAATGCTTTTGAATAATTGATATTGTAATTACTAACAGTGAAAGCAGTTACCAAGCGGTGCACTTAGTAATGCTCGAACCAGAACGTAGTTGCAAACAGACACACAGGAAGCACATGGCAGGTGTAAAGAGAGGTGTCCCAGAATGCCATGGGTCCCTGGGCCCCTCACCGACAGAGGATGACCCGGGGGTTTTAGTGGGTAGGGTCCTCTCCTCGTGGTATGCATACTACAGTTATGGAGAGGACGAGTCCCATATACCCCTTTGTCGGCGCGGGAACGCCGTAGCGGCGGAGAGGATGCGTAACATTGAAGCATTTATCCCCGGACAAAAAAAAAGGTGTAAAGAGAGATAGAGCATAGCCTTGATACGTTCAATGAACTGCTCGACTGTGGAAGTACCTCCACCTTACAGAATACAACAGCCAAATAATTAATGTTGTGTTGCTGTGCGTGAGTTAGGTCGCCAGTGGAGGGAAGTAGAAAGGACCGGCAGGATAAGTGTGGCTACGATGAAGAATATAGGTATTCATATTGGGAAATACATTTTAATTTAATATTCCCAAGTTTATGACAGTAGTTCACTGTTATATATATTTGTACACAGCTAGCAGCGGACACTTTGCCTTTAAAGAGTTACCGGCTGCCGTATTGTTATTTAAATATATTTATTTACAATAATTGATACAGACGGTGTATACTTATGTGTATACTCTTTGGCTGTCTACATATCAGGCTGGGTATATCGTCGCCCCTTCGTCAGAGAAATAAGGTCTTCGATTATGAGTTTTTGTTTTCAACAATCAACATAAAATTATTACCGGTACATAGTGTGACATTATTTATTAGTTGTCTAGTCAAAGTACCCAGTCTATCCACAGTGTAAATCAACATTTTAATACCGTCAATGTTCATTTAGCAGGAAACTAGAAAATCGACCTGACTCAAACCGAGAAGTCTTCGCTAACACCGCAATAAAATACACACAACTTCATTATAACTGCAATACTAACATCTAGAATCTAAAGTCACCAGAACTAGTTGTTGTCCAAGTAAGGAAGAAGAAATTACTGGACATCAAAGGAGATCTACCGCCGTATGAAAGACGCATCCGACAATCGACATGTCCAGAAAATTATAACTTACATCGAAGCGATAAGATATATTTTACATTAAGTTGAAAATGGAAATTTCACCGTTCTTTCTTGACATCATAGGCGTATCGATGCACTCGTTAAATATGTCATAGGGAGTGGCGGCAATCAAACGCTTCGGTACTTTGAGATAGGGATGACAACTTGGTATCTATTTATAATTACGTTTATTAGATATAAAACTGAAGTCTATAATAGCTTATAGATCCCCTAGTATCCGAGATGGATCATCATCATCATCATCATCATCATCAGCCCGTATAACGTCCACTGCTGAACATGGGCCTCCTCCCGAGAGGGAGGGTATTTGCCATAGTCACCACGCTTGGCAGGCGGGTTGGTGACCGCAGTATTATGTTGTACCACACAAGGAAACGCTGCTGCCCGTTCCTTGACATACGATTATTATAGATGATGTTATAACAATCGGGACCAACGGCTTAACGTGCTTTCCGAGGCACGGAGGGTAGTCCCTCAACCAACCAGACCCGGAAAGAAATCTTAGAATTTACACAAAGATTTTCTGTCCGGTGTGGGGATCGAACCCACGACCTCCGAGATTCAAGGCGAGCCAAATACCGCTACGCTACGGAGGTTGTCTTGTAATTGTGGATACGTACTTGTAATTTATATTTATATTTGCCGTTACATTGATATTAATCAATGTATAATTATTTGCGATATGTAGTTCTAAGTGTGCTCAAAAATAACTACAAATATTCACATATCAAATATAAAAGAAGAAACTGATTGATTCATCGATCAGCTGAAACCAGAGTCTAGAACCATGAAAATTTGCAATAATATTCCTTGAGTTACTCAGGTGTGCACTAAGAAAGCATTTTTAGATATGCAGTCCCTAAGATGGCAAAAAGGGTTGCAAGTGTGTATGAAGAAATCGAGATCTACACGGACGATATTACAGATAGTTCAAATCATGTGCGCGCACGGGCCTATATGTTGGTAAATTGTACTATGCCCTGCCGCACAGATGAGTGGAACTATATGTAAATCATAATGATTCCGTAAGTATAATTTACAAACAACGAAACAAGTTATTTACAACAATATTAATACACTTATTTAGTACATAATATCTAAAACAATTTAGTCCTTAAACTATTATTCCTGATAGTATTGTATTCGACACTGAAATGGAGCGCACAATGATAGCAATAGAGCGCACAATGATAAAAATACAATATTACGGGCATAACAAGCCAGCTCTCGAAACTTATAGGGTTATAGACAATTACGACTTTTTATGTGGCACATGCAAGCTTGTACGCTTCCCTTTTGTAGAACATTATGTATGTATTTCGATTGTTGATTTAGAGTGTTGCGTGTTTTTGTATTGTTTTGTATCCTAATTAGGTATATTTGTATACTGACTTGTGAGTTATAACTCTATATATACTCGTAATTATTTTCTGATTGTATAACTACAAGAAGAATTTAAATAAATCAAAAGTAAAGTAAAAATAAAGGTGGCCATAAACAAGATTTAAAATAAAAAATTCTAAGATATTAAATTGTTTGATATTTCCTAGTTACCTACGTCGAATTATATAATTAGAGCGACAGTTGCACAAATCTCCCCAAAAACTCAACGCCCTATACAAGCAATCGCCCAGAGCCGAGGTCCAAAAACCCCTATTGTGCATGTTGCTTAGTTTGTAGTTTTAAAACCATTTGATAAGGCTGCAACCCTCCTCGCCATTATGCAATAACGTCGTGGCTAACTACATAGTCCGTCCAAAAAAAAGGAAGCTAATATAAAAGACTAACTAAAGAATACGAATATAACAAGCGTGTCAACCCTAGTACAAATAAAATCAGTAGAAATACAAGATTATATCAGCATTTTGCATGTCTCCAACTCATCGTTTGAATTCCAAAGTCGCATAATCAGTTCATACTTACATTTATGAATATACAAGAAAACATAAATATGCGAGTTTACAACAGCTTTACATATTTACAACATTGAAAACATTATTTATGATACGCTATCGGATTATTACAATTTCATTGGTTATAAAACGATTGTATGAACTTATTAACATGGATGTAAATATTACAAGTAGTATATGTATACGGTGTCAAAGTGGTCTAACATCTAACTTCGATGCTTCATATTCTAGTTCATTTCTCGTTTTAATAAAGTCATACTTGGTTTTAAGTACAATCCTTAGTATTGAAGTTTGTGCCTATTATCTGCCACTGTTATCATCATATTATAGATTTTATTGGCCAAGAAAATTGTTGGTTAAACGTGGGTGTATCACACCTACCCCTTCTGCGATAAACGCATGCTCCACCAAGCCAGACTTAAAAAAACAACAATTTTATCTCATTCCTATAAAAGTTTATGTAAACCAAAACCGACATCATAAAAAGGAAAACAAGTTGAATAATAAAATAGCAATTGAAGAAATAGGCTTGCAATTTTTTTGCCATTGTCGTCCAATGCAGTACAAAATCGTATTGAATACAAATTTCTCGTCTATTTTTAAACGATAAGCCCTTTCATACCAATTACAGTAGCGATGTGTATGTAAAAATAGGCCTACACAGTCCATTCCTGGAGACATTCTTTCCAATTTAACTATTCAAATGTCTAGATACTCAGAAACAATCGTTTAATTGAAACAAGACTTTTGTTTCTTATGCATTTCAAGTTATTTTTAGTGTTGACAATGAAAATAAGATCTTAACTTGCAATTAATATGATTTGAATTGAACTAGCTGCATTAATTAAGACTAATGTGCAGTTGTAAGCGAATCTAGAATAACGTGCCGAGATAACTCTTCTTCTGTGATATGCAATAATCAGTCTTATTATTAAGTGCATAAGGTTTTTGAAATGTGCAGAGTTAAGTATAGTATTTTGTGAGATGAGACCTCGTCTTGCTACTTGACAATTCATCTGGTTGGCGACGCGTCGCGCCGTCGTATTAATTATTTACAGTGACAATAATATGGAGACAAGAGATGTATGAATACTGTGCATCTAGTTTATGCGGCTCTGGTACCAGTAATGAGGTCTGTTATAGTTAAATGTATGTTTAATCTGTGGTTTAAATGTGCAGAGGAATTTATGCTGAGGAAAGTTGATTCTGAATCGATGAATAATCGGAGTATTATAAGGGAAATAAATTTATAAATATGACTATAGCAAGTTAACTTCTAGTTAAGATTTATATATCAACTATGATTTTGATTTATAGCTTTTTTATAAGTTCGTTGATGTCCACGACTGAACATGGGCTTCTTTAGCAGACCGTTGCAAGCCTCTTTTGATTGATATTGCCGTAATTAGGCAGGCGGATTGGTAATTGCAGTAAAAGGTAGTAATTTTAAGCTGATAGATGCTGCAGCCCAATCAACAGTTGTATGTTCTTTAGTCACCTCTTACGACACCCATAGAAAAATATAGGATGGTCTATTCCGAACCGGAAACTATCAATCAAAGTATCAATATCCTTACTAATCCTTACTAATATTATAAATGTGAAAGTAACTCTGTCTGTCTGTCTGTCTGTTACGCAATCACGCTTTAAAGAACATAGGCTATATTTTATTATGAATTTCCCACGGGAACGGGAGTTACGCGGGTGAAACCGCGCGCGGGAAGCTAGTAATAAGATAAAAATAACGTAATGTATTTTTTTAACTTATTTATTTTATATTATTAATCATGAATATACTACTGCATTGTAATGTATTGACCTCGGTTTAAATATGTTTTTTTATATTTAAACCGAGTTATAATTTATTATATTGTTTATATTTTGTTTGGAAATACAATTATTCTTTATCTATCATGCACAATCTTTCTTAACTAATAACGCACTAATAACTATAAATGCCTGCATTCCTTTGTATAATCAAATTTCTTTTTTTATACAGGGTTATTTGTAAAACACCGGTAACCTCTCAGGACTATATTACTAACATCATAAACAACAACTTTTGTTCTACGACTTTTTACAAAACATAATACATTTACCAAAAACAAACCTTCAATATTTCGTTGTCCTATCTAACACATTTCAACTCTGAATTCCCCGCTCCCCTCGCTATTATCGGTACTATCGCTTTCTTTTGCTTCGCATAGACTTCGTAACATTTAGAGCGTTGAATTTAAATATTTTTATTTTTGTGTGTAAATCTGATGAATTAAAATATGATGAATTTTTAAAAGTCATAGAACAAAAGTTGTTGATTATGATGTTAGTAACGCAGTCCTGAGAGGTTACCGGTGTTTTACAAATAACCCTGTAGTGGGTACCACTTAGTTATATATAAGATATATATCATACTAAAATAAATTTTAAAACTATCTTGAATCAATCAAGTTATATTGCTTGTTCGCAACCAACCGAAGCAATAAAACTGTAATCAAAGGAAAGAAATACAACATATAATGTGGTGGCATTTGATTAACAAGAACAGTTATTATGACTGTGTTAATTAGTGATCCACATTTTTAGATCAATTTGGAAATAGGGGTGTTCCATAGACTAGTAGTGAATACTTTAAAAAAATCGATACCCTGATTGATAAGCTGTTTATAACCAATCCATACTACTTTAATGCTAATATATTAATAATAAAGTTGGTTAATAAAGGCCCATGTTCAGCCGTGGACGTAAACTGGTTAATAAAGTAAGTAAAAAGTATGATGCGATCTTCACATTCTCCATTTCTTTTCTTACCACCAGTTCTCGTGGTAACTGTAAGAAATGGGTACATCCTTAGACGTAGATCAGATTAGATAGTAATAGGTATATAATAAAAAGATTTTTACCTCATAAACTATTGTCTATTAAATTACTGATGTCTATCAGTAAGTTAACGTGGATGTAGTAAATCTTTTATGATTTACAACATATGAATGTAAATATGGCACAGTAAAATTCAAATTTAAAAGCCTTCTTATTAATAAATCTCGCTTCCCACGCTTGACAAGAAATCTTTGTGTATAATCCAATATCTTTTTTCGGGTTGAGGGACTTCCCTCAGTGCCTTGGAAAGCACGTTAAGCCGTTGGTCCCGATTATTAAAATATCATCTATACCTAACAATCGTATAAAAGGGAATGGACAGCACAGTTTTCCTGTGTGTTACGACATAAAACTGGGGTCACAAACCCTCCTGCCAAGCGTAGCGACTATGAAACCCCTTCCTTGGGAGGACGCCCATGTTCAGATGAATGATACTATCTATGTACTGTTAAACGGATGTCATATTTTTTGAAAGTACCTTCATCATCAGCCCGTATAACGTCCACTGCTGAACATGCGCCTCCTCCCGACGGAGGGTTTTGCCATAGTCACCACGCTTGGCAGGTGGCTTGGTGACCGCAGTATTATGATGTATACCACACAAGGTAACGCTGCTGCCCGTTCTTGATGAACGATTATTATAGATGATGTTATAACAATCGGGAACAACGGCTTAACGTGCTTTCCGAGGCACGGAGGATAGACCCGGAAAGAAATATTTAGAATTTACACAAAGATTTCCTGTCCGGCGTGGGGATCGAACCCACGACCTCCGAGATGTAAAGCGAGCCAAATACTGCTGCGCTGGGAAGTTGTAAAAGTACCTTAATATTCAATAAAAATGAAGATCAATCATTACAGAACTTTAATGGGTTTATAACATAATTGTCTTCGCTCGATAATTGTTACAAGTGCAATAAATACACAAAAAAATGCGATTTACGCGTACTAAGGAAGTGATCAAAGCATCATTATCCAATAAAACGTACAGTACCATCAGTGTCATCACATATAATTAGCTATATCAACAGTAAAGCAAGATTGTAAACCTCTTATTGAGTGTGTAGTGTCGGAAATGTATTGTAAATAATAAAAAATAACGATTATTACACGTCCGGTTCCGTACTCGATTTCCTTTAAATGTATGGCGATGAATTATAAATCGATTTGATATTTTTGTGTGTCTCAGAGAAAGGTATCGATACTATTATTAATAACCATCTGCCCGCATATCGCTAATAGAATTTTAGCGGCGGGCTATAAAGGATCCTTCTAAAGTGATAACATACTAATTATACTTAACCAAAACCTTTCAGAGGCTCCTCACAAAGGCCAAAACGAGGCACCGGGAATTCTAAATGGCATCCAGTGCCAAAACAAAATAAAACTAGATTAATATCTTTTTGCAAAATTTCATCATCATATTTTTTGTAATTCTTTGTCCAGCACTCAGTCCTTTAAGTGAGTTGTGAAAAAACCTTGACGGCAGATTTAAATCAGTTAGGACTGTTGTATATAACATTAGCTGTAAGCTAAAAACTTAATATTATGGTTATCTATTTTTTATACGTCGTTATATAATAGGCTATTATTATCGTTGAGTATCGTTGATAATAGTCTATTAACATCCTTTATCGTTCCTGTGCTCATTACAACCATTTCGTGTCTAGGAATTGCGGAAAATAAATAGGATGTGGGCGGAATTCCACACGAGTCTCGCTGACCTTGTGTTGATAAGAAAATTGCGTTATAATATTATTTACTGTGGCGAGATTTACTACGCTGTATACATCACAGTTTCTGATTCAACGTATTTATTTAGTCTTTCTACTTTCGTCAGTTCTACTCACAACACAATTCTACTCAAAAGAAAACGCATTGTTTGTATGAGCCATGTTGTACCTACATTGTGTGTTGTGTAATATTCAGGTAGGTATTTTATATCCCAAAGCAATATTTAAACGGTATTTTTTATCAAACTAAACAAAATTGTTTAAAAATCAAAACAAAATAGCCGAACCCATTTGATCTCGAGTTTGGCTGACAATACATTTGCCGATCTATTTTTATTTTAAAAATATTCAGTGTTCCATGTTTAAATTATGTAAAATGGACAAAGGTTTGCTACAAAGAGCCAACCAGCCAGTACCATAATTATCTTATTTATGGTCTCATCATTTTTTTGGCCAAGAGCAATTACAAAAGTGTACCACAATAATTCGGACCAGTGAAACTACATAAAATTTCAAATTGTTTGTGTAAATTTTTCATAATTGGTGTTAATGTTTTTATCTTGAGTAATAACGTGGTTCCACTCTGATATTCCTCATTGTTATTTCAAGAAACAAGAAGTAAACATATTTTAACAAAAAAATATGAATTGCATTAGTTCCTATTCATTCACTAGAACAATATTACAAATGAATCTTTATAAAACGTAAACAGAATAAAGAAATTGTTTGGATTTCGCGCTTTATTAAACCGCTAGTAAGATGATATTATTACTAAATTAAAATAAAATTAAAACAACTATATTAATAAAACAATTTGACACAGCCTGAGCTGAAAGCTGGCGACTATATTTTCTAGGAGCTGAACGGAATGGTCTGGATAAAAAAAAAATACTTCCACTAAGAAGATGAAAAGGCTTGGCAAAGTGTGTATGGCGAATGGCAAACTTAAAATTATCTACATTATGGCTGTTAGTTACCTAGTGGTTTATTCTGAAATTCTGAATAGTTTTAAAATTTCATTAAATCATTAAAACGAAACACTAATAATAAAATATGCCGTATAATGCTTGAACATCATTCTTATTGATACATTTCAATTAATCAATGAAACCACACACATCACTCATTGCAATACTACATATAATATGAATCACAAAGACTTCGCAAACGACTCTTAATTACAATACTAATAAAAAATTTGTAAAGAAAAATAATCGGAACCGCATAATAAATACAGTTCAAATCCTATAAAAAAACAACAAATAAGTTGAAGTAAGTAAATAATTCAAGTTATGTTAATACGTAAAATATGAGGGCAAGTATTTGTGACCGCATTATTTAAAAAATAATTGTATCAGTCTGTAACCTGATTTTTTAATTATGCCTTGTTTAATGAGGCTTACTTATTTATATACACTTTTAAACACAACTTCGTTCACGTAGCTTTCGATTATTCCATACAAATTTTGTCGCCCCTTTTCATAATCTTAGGGATAGAAGTTTTAAAAATCCTTTCTTATCGGATGCCTACGTCTTATAAAGAATACACCCTCCCGGTTTCAAATATCTATGATTTTCCCTAGCCCAATGGCTAGCGCGATGTCGCACTTGTGATCTTGTGGTCGCCGGTTCGATCCCAGCCCATTGCACTACCGACGTGAACCCACTCGTAACAAGCATTTTAGCTAAGCACGAGGGGTTAACAAGAATACTAGTAAATTGCGAAAACTCTGCTAGTAATCTGTTTAAAAAACGAAGAAGAATTCTGGACCACCTATTGAAATAGATAAATTAATAAGTTATGTAATATAAGCATTATATATCCCTACTGATATAATAGTTCTGTCCATTAAGTTTTCTTGCCACCATGGAACTGATTTAAGATTATTTTAACAAAATGGCGCACAGATAAACTAGACCTTTGAAAAGGAAATATGATTATAATGGACGAAAGTTTGTATAGAAGTGCTTCTAAGTAATTTCGCCACGCAGGCAAAACCTGGTTTTAAATAATATTTGTTTACTATATAGGGTGACTGGTAATTAGTGACCGATACCTAAACACATGATTGTGCTCATGATAACAAACAACTTTTACTTTGGCAACAACCCTGAAATCGCGAAAAAAAAAATCAGCTGTTCCATACATTCATGTTCACATAACTCGTCAACATGGTAGGGAGCAGCTGATTTTTTTTCGCGATTTCAGGTTTGGTGCCATAGTAAAAGTTTTTTGTTATCATGAGCACAATGATGTGTTTAGGTATCGGTCACTAATTACCAGTCACCCTATATAATACTGAATATAACAAGGAATATTATGTTCCAAAACTAATTCTCAGTTCTCAGCCAGTAACTTATTACAATCATCCCGTCAAGCGACTCTTTGTTATGCACTGTGAATCTTCCTTTTAGTTTCTAAACTCATAAACAAAATAAACATTTTATCATTATAGACATAGTAGGTACAAAACATTAACGTACATCGCACTAACAATACTAAGTATGGTCCACACGTGGTCCATGACGTAACCTGTGGTTAGGATGACCAGGCGACACTACGGAATGTCTCGGAATCATATAGCCTTGAAATGCCTTGAATTCAGCATAAGAAAAAATTATGTGTAATAAATGATGAGTTATAATGTGGTATTTATATAATATGAATATTGTGACTTATTTAATATTTTCATTAAATAGGAGGCCACGCCCTCAAATTTATTTGGCAATATCCAAAAAGAGGACTCACGTCTGCAATTCTAGGATGTAGTATTATTGGTATAATATTATTATTATATATACTTCATATCTATTTAAGAAATTAATTAACTACACACAATCCGACGACGAGTAGTATAATTTTTGTCACGTTGATATATCCCGTAACAATAACATACTTGGTCGCCCTACCTCTGATTCACAAGTTGAATGGTAGAATGACAGTAGCTAACCATGCTATGCTAAAATTAGTTATATAGTATGGCTAAAGGAATGCGGAATATGAAACTTATGAAAGTAGCACATGGAATTGACGACGTTCTTAAATATTTGGTCTCGATAATGTTATAGTTATGAATGCTGATAATTTGCACAATGAAACATATTCTTAGTACTTATCAATCCAACTGTATTAATGTATTATGAGCTCTCTTCGCAATTTTAATAGTTAGTAAACTTTTGGATAGTAATTATAAACTAAAATTCATATGGTTGATTAGTTAGTTAGTTTAATTCTAAAATGTAATAATATTGTTGTCTCAAATTACAAAAAATTGTATTTACTCATATATCTTGTATTTATTCATATATCAATTAAAGTGAATTATCATTCGAATGATGTCAAATGCATTACTCGAAAATTGATTATAATTTTATTTTAACCTTGTTCTTTTCTTTGTGAAAAGTTTTGTAGATTTTCCATGTATTATGTCAGAATTTCCTGAAAAGCAACGACGGGCAAGATCGTTGAACAGCTATAACAAAATAAACACTAACTTCAAACGAAATCCACAACGTCAACTTATTTCCTAGTTATAATACGCTTAAATTGGCAAAGTTTGTTGTATCCTTGAATTAATAATAACAAGCGTTAGTTCGAAAAATTGTAGTAGCAACATCGAGCGGCCCCGTTCTCTGACCTCTATGTTCATACAATTTGATGATGTACAACAAAACAAAACAAAAGTGTGTAAACAAACAGACCTGAACTGCGGAAATGGGCTTACCAACGTTATATTAATGCTAATTTGTGTAAGTTGCCATTTATTGGAGAGCCAACTTACATACATTTGCATGTAGAGATCCACTTTAAAGTTAAATTTAGTAAATGAAATTATAGTAGAGCATAGTATCGTTTTATGTTATAAGCAATGTAGTATTGTTTTGTTTTATTACTATTTGTGTATCTGGCTTAACAATATGTAAATTATTAATATTTAATAAGATAACTAATGATTAATTGCGATACAAAACCTGATTAAGTATACTTAAAGACATTTACAATTATACGAATAATAATTTGGTACGATGAATCGTTTTTTTTGTTAAAAAGAACAACCTGAATCAGATGTATTTATTATTTATTAAATCATAACAAAAATTCAATCAGTTTAGTATATTTTTACCAAAAAAAGAGAACGTCTACATTGAATGAACATACACTACTTGTTTCCAATCTATATTTTGCTTTTACATCGCTTCCAGTAATAGTAATATTTTATAGCTGAACCACGTCACAGGAATAAGTGCTCTAGAGCATTGAACCAAAGTTAAAACCGATGTACTAGACAGTAAAATGGCACATTTATAAGTACACATGATTCATATATCTGCAGTTGCTATGAGGAAGTTAGAATATTTTCTTTAATCGCCCCAAATCTCAATAGCACGTTTTATTCGTAACATTAACTAAAAGATTTAAAGTTATGATATGTTTTGACTATCGTTTCCACTCGTTTTAATGATCTTGGATAGTAAACTTCAAGTCTGCATTTAGCAGAATTCAAACTGTCATCAAATATATTAAGAGCGTTATTCATGACACTCTAAAATTCACATCAAATGCCAAATAGGCAAATGGTTCAGAAAGTGGACGGTGGTAGTTAATCCGACAAAGAGTGCCGCAATGTCCTGTCCGTCGTGCCGTAAAGAATAGTCATAGTAGCATAAAACTCCTCAATCATTAGATGAATTTTGTGCTTAAAAGTCATACCGCAATTCCACGGTCCAACCCCACAGAGGGCGCTCTCTTGCGCAATTTGCTTAGTTAGTAGTTTTTTAGCAAAGGGATAAGGTTGGAGTCATGGAGGCCTTAAAAACATCATAGCTAAATACATTTATCCGTTCTAAAAACATACATATTAATATCGTTCCTCATTAAGTCCGTCGCAGGGAATACGACCAACGATTATTTCCACTCAACCAGAAACAGAGACACATGGCGACAAGAGCTGCGTCGCCAGAGCTGCTGTGTCGCAAGCATCGACTTTGACATGACCACGACCATTCTGTCAAGAGTGTAGGACAAAGAAGATCGTTCAAGGTTTAAGAAAAGTTATGTATATTGCAATCATAGTTCTGTCGAAACCAACTATAACATAAAACTATGGTACTAAAGTATGGTAATAAATTTCGTTTTATTAAGTATTGTTCTAGAACACAGCATCATCATAATGTTCCAGAGCTTAGTAGATTTCTCATTAATCAAATTTTAAAGCATAAACAAGACATTCCCATAAAATTTTAAGCGCCACTTTACACATCAATTACTACCAGAATTGAGCTATTTTTCAATATAAATATAGTTAATAAAATATACGAGTCTCCTAGAAAAGTAGACAGATATAAATTAACCTGTACGTATTAACATATTCTTAGGAGTGCCATTAATTTTCTTGAATTTATTGAAACAGGAAATATAAAAAAGCTTACATTACGCAAGGCACCACTGGGTAACTTGACTTTGGAAATGCACCATATCATTGATAAAACCATTAGTTTATGTGTATTATATTTTGTTTTAAGTTAAGTAAGGGGCCATCCAGCTGGGCCGGGTTGCTTATGCGTACCCGGCCCCCGCCAACGGCGGATCGAAGGAGTGTCTGGGGAGTTTTATTGGTGTAGGGTCCTCTCCTCGTTGTATGTATTATATATTTTTTACTATACGGTTTAAACTGTTTCTTTTTGTTGCAGAGTTCATACTTGCTCTACTAGCTTCACGCGCCGGAGTATTCCTCTTTTAGCACTTATATTTTGAGCACCAATTGTTTAAGCAACAAATTTATTTCAGGAAAAGTTGTGGTGCTAAAAACATTAGTGCTCAAAAGAGTGGTGTTGAAAGAAAATACTTTTTTTTCGACAGAAATGTAAGTCGGCCACGTGGCTTTTGCTACGTCTCCGGGCATAACTACAAGGATCCCTAAAGCTTATGGTAGAGGGCCTCTTCAATAAGTTTTAGCCTCTAGGGCTCGCTAGGCCACTGGATAAAAGCTATGTTTTTAAGCCAAATGAAAATGAAAATTGCTTTAACATTATCGTAAGTATCATTATTACTGTAACTCGGTTATCTCACCGAAAACACGGTCCCTACTCCTCATTGTTGGAGTAAGCGAAATATCTATCGCAGTTTTTGCTTGCGCAACGTGCTCGAAAACAATGCGCGTGCGCAAATCGATATACTTAGAGTTGTTTTTATACGTTTAAGAACACAAGCCGCTAATTATATTAATAAAAAAGTGGTCGATAAAGTTTTTGTTGGTTGAATAAGTATAAAGTTACGATTACTTTTGATGTGTAACAATTCTGACTTGGGTTATTAAAACTGTCAATAATATTTGCATTTCTAATGAACAAAAAGTTTGAATTAGAATGTAAGTCACGATTTGGACGAATATCCTTCATGACTAACCGCAGTTTTGTGGCCAATCCTGTTTTCTATATGACAAAGTGGTTCAAATCACCTGATTTGATTTGAAGGTTAATTTTATTAATGGTTTTGACAGCCGACGTTTCACATGTAACAGTGATCAGAGAAGACTATTCATTTAATTAGTTTTGGTAGTAGGTAGCAGGTAGGTAGGTAGTAGGTACTTCCTTGTGTGTTATAACATATTACTGAGATCACCAACCCGGCCGCCAAGCGTGATGCCTATGGTATATCAAGAGGCCCATGTTCAGCAGTGGACGTTATACGGGCTGATGATGATGAGTAGGTAGTCAAACTTAATTAACAACTGTTTCATTAATTATTTCATAAAAACCACACATTTATATACATATTATTATATTTTACCTAACTTCCTTGCTATGTTTGTAGGTAATAGACAAATTATCTAGTTTATTTCGATTCCAATACCATTTATGTTTTGACATTAACTGCAGATTTACAAACAGGAAGTCATAATTAGATGCTAATAAAGCAATTAACACAAAATATAAAGTCGGCCAAACGTGTCGTCCATTCTTACGTTTTTTTAATTTATATGTTAATTCCGGCTAGTTGACATTTGTTTTTAAATAAACATCATTTCTAAGGGAACGGTTGTTTGGGTAATAGACTAAACAAAATAAGAATTATATCTTACTAGCGGCCCGCCCCGGCTTCGCACGGGTGGACTTTTATACCCTACCCCTGCCCTACCCTACCCCTACCCTAACCCTACCCTACCCCTACTCTACCCCTACCCTACCCCTACCCTACCCCTACCCCTACCCTACCCTACCCCTACCCTACCCTACCCCTACCCTACCCCTACCATATCCCTACCCTACCCCTACCCTACCCCTACCCTACCCTACCCTACCCTACCCTACCCTACCCCTACCCAAAAGTATCCTATGTCCTTCTCCCAGTTCTTAGCTACCTCCCTACCAATTTTCAGCCAAATCGGTTCAGCCGTTATTGAGTTATAAATAGTGTAACTAACACGACTTTCTTTTGTTTTTAAAATGTATTCTGCTATTCGGGACGGAAACAAATCCAACAAATCAAAAACCATGGCAATCGGTCCAGCCGTTCTCGAGTTATAAGTGTTGTAACAAACACGACTTTCTTTTATATATATAGATTTACGAAATAAAAGTATTTGATATAACTTCATATTATTCAATAGTTTAGTGTTTCTATTCGTATTTTTAAATGAATAAATAAATTATTTATACTCTGTAGGTACTATCTGTATTTCATGGATTTATGCTGCCAACGTCTCCATTACTTCCTAAATTATGTGTTTCTAAAGACCCCACAGAGATTTATACCCCGTGTGAAACCAAAACATCAAGTCTCAGAAGCAAATCCTAATAATATACAAAACACTACTAAACCGATGTAAAGTACTACATGTTAGAGTTTATTTGAGGCTTTCATTCCGTAAGTTAATTGTGCAAACAGTGCACTGACTTAGCGTAACATCGGTTGCACAACTCTCGCACTGTTTAAAGAAGCTAATTGCTTGTTAATTTTTTATATAAGTATACACCCGTTGCCCGCATTGGGTATCACAATGCCCTCAACCCTTCATTATCTCAACATACCTAAATCTAGTACAATGAAAGGCTGACCCCACATTGAGTGTACCCGTCTCTCGAGCGTATGACCGACATGAATGACCCAAGCCCCGAGCTCTCGACCTCGTCACCCGCGGAATATTCCTCTTTCATTACCATTTTTTTGAACCAATACTTTGAGCACCAAAACTATTCCTGTTTCAGAATACTTTTGATGTTTTAACCATTGGTGCTGAATGAGGAATACTCCTTACCCGCACCTATGCCGTCGCGTTGTCCGCATGTAACACACGCTCGACGAAAGCACACGTCTAATGTGGGGTCAGCCTAAAACATATACCCATACTACAATTGGCTAACTGCGCAATATCTACGCCAGATCTCCCATTGATCTCTTCAATTATATTCGGATGCACAATACAACATTAACCATACTACGATGCAAATGAAATAGCTTTATCTCCCTATCTATACCTACTACAATTATAAAGGTGAAGAGTTCGTTTGCAGGAACACGCTAATCTCAAGAACTACTGATCCGATTTGAAAAATTCTTTCAGTGTTAGATACCCCGTTTACTGAGGAAGACTATAGACTATATTTAATTATGAAGTTCTTACGGGAACGGGAGTTAGGCGGGTAAAACCGCGAGCGGGAAGCTTGTCTTACATATAGATAGATGTCTTAAATTACGGGAACACCATCATAATTTCAGGTTATGACGGAAGTCAGAACAATAGTTTTAGAACACATATGGTTGGCGCGGGGCCAAAAGTATCTAATCCGATTTTATGAATCGTGCATTGTGAACGGAACGAAATAAAAAAAAAACCGTTTTATGACAATTCACTGATTTAGAATTCATTCAAAACCCTGCTTTAGCATAAAATATGGTCTTTCTACACTAGCCTTTCCCGACTTTCCGCGAAGATTTCGCATATAAACTTTGCCACCTCTTTTCTTTCTCTTAGGGGCGGAATTTTAAAAAATCCTTTCTTGTTGAATGCATGCGTCATATAGTCTGGTGATAGGTGATACTGCAATACCGCATAAATAACAGTTACTCGTAAGGTGTTATTTTACCTGTCAAGAAATAATTTCTTTATACGTATTTTGAAGGGAAAAAAATCAATTTGTTACATTTGATTTTCAGCCTTATTAGCTATAGTCACTAACGCGGTATTGCTGTATCACCGTCGATATAGAGAATACACTTTTCAAGTTTCAGGTCTCTAGGTTTAGACTGTTCGGTGATCCGTCAGTCAGTCAGGAAAAAGCATTTTATTAATATGGATAAACTATTAAATATGATCCATCTGGATTATGATCAATGCTGAAAACTTATATCTTATTTGTAATCCTACGGTAACTGACGATTACGCACTGGTTCAGTGGTTACAATAGCTGCTTCTGACAACTGGTGTTCTGAGTTCGATTCCCATCCGGAAGATCTAATAGTGCGAACCACGGATAGTTAATCTGAATCTGTATGTGCAAGACGTATGTAAAGCAAGACTAAGATTTAGTTTTAAGTCTTCAAAAAACGTATTATTGCGTTGAGTAACGTATCGTTCTTAGCAATCATTTGTATGTTACACAATAAATAAGCTTTTGCTTTTTATATACAAGTTATACAACATTGTTATTTGACAATTAATATGACTTTCATTGACAACATATCAATTCGACCTTGAAATATGATCCGATACAATGCATTCAAGTGTAAAATATCAAAATGTTAACATATATATTGATTTGATTAGACTATGAAACATAAATGAAGATTTATTAGCATGTTCAATAAAAAAAAAATGTGTAGTGTAGTTGCTTAGCAAAACAATCCAATCATTAACAAATTTGATTTATTATTCAGAAAAAAAAAACTTAAATTTCTTCATATATATCATCGTATGTAATGTACTTAAAAATCTATCTCAATACCTAAAAAAAAAAATACAAAACAAGTATTTTAAAAGAGGCATGTTATTTGTTCGTATTTTCTATTCCGACCCCTGGTTATAACGAACCGTCCCGCGACACCGACCTGAATCTATATGTAGAATGTTAGTATGTAAATCAGTTACAGAGATTATGCCAATCATAATACAGACAGACGTAATGAGGAACAGTTATATCTATAAATACATCGGTAGGAGACTTGGAGCTGACGACGCTCCCGGCGTGACGTCAGGTTGCACAATTGATGAGTAACGCTGCTGGTTGCTGACTTGATTTCTACTTCCTAGATTTCTTAGTTTTGTCTGCTAGGCACTCGTACTATTTTTTTTCGGAAAAATATGAATAGCAAAGTTTTTTCCACACTCTTACTATTCATGTTAACCCCTAGTGCTAAGCTAAAATGCTTGTTTTACGAGTACGCTCACGTCGCAAGTCCGACGCCCTAGCTATTGGGCTTCGGCCGCTAAAATATTATCTATACTAATATTATGGAATAAAGATTTGATTTTTTGTAATTAATGAGCTCATAACAGACAATCTTCGTGGCGTAGCAGTATAAGTCTCAAACGGTCGGGGAATTGCTCAATTAATACGTTACCATTTAGTGAAATACTTTTATCAAAATTGCTTAACGCTTAATGATAATGCTTTCCTAGTAAATAAGAGCTGCGAAGAAGGCACAGTAATAGTTTTTTTTTTGCAACTCCGCCATTTTCAAAATAGCGGTCTTAGTAACATTCATCATCATCAGCCTGTTGTAGTCCACTGCTGAACATAGGCCTCCCCCATCGATTTCCAGCGGGAACTATCGCTAGCGGCCTGCATCCACCGACTCCCCGCGACCTTTATGAGGTCGTCGGTCCATATCGTGCAGGCGGTCGTCCTACGCTGCGCTTGCCAGTTCGTGGTCTCCACTCGAGAACCTTTCTGCTCCATCGGCCGTCAGTTCTTCGAGCTATGTGTCCTGCCCATTGTCACTTTAGCTTGCTAATCCGTTGAGCTATGTCAGTGACCTTCGTTCTCCTGCGGATCTCTTCATTTCTGATTCGATCACCCAGGGAAACACCCAACATAGCTCTTTCCATAGCTCGCTGAGCAACTTTGAGCTTTCTTATGAGGCACTATTAATTGTGATTTATGATATGAACAGCATAATATAAAAGATCTCGACCAAAATTACGTTGCGACACTTAATTGATAAAAAAGAAAGTGATTGTCACACGTTTTAAAACTTGTCTGTAATTTATAACTACCAATGACTATCATAAATAACAGAGAACACATTCATTTACAATCAGAAGCTCATAATATTTGCATAATTACCTAATTATGCATTAAAACCATAATAAAATATGTATACTAGAACTGAATAAAATACTGTCAATATCAAACTAGATTTATGCCAAAATACGATTTGATTTCCTTGATTAACATAGGTCAGTATCGAAACCGGAGCTATAAAAAGTAAGTGACCGCAGAAAAAAAAAACTGGTAACTATTATCAGCTATTGGGGTCTGTCTGAACTCCTTGTATTCATTTGACACCTTCCAAATAAATATAAATGGTAAAATGTATATTTACCATTAGAATATTATCATACTCAGCTAAATCATTAATTTTGGAATTTATTGATCTATGTATATACTTAATCAATAACTTTAAAAATGTCAGATTAAAATAACTTCGAACCTGTGTTATTAGGAGCACAGGTTCGTACAACCTAAATGATCTTGTATTGTAACGCACTACTGTTCATTTTGCCATGTACTTTTATCATTGCCGTCTTCCTGTGGGCAAGTATTTTAGGTAAAAGCAAATGTTCATTTTAAATTTGTAATGTTACTTTTCGATATTAATATTGATGGCAATAAGGCAGCAATAAAATTACTAACAACGAAAAAAATCACGGAGTATATTTAGAATTATGTAAGTCATAAGCTTGTCATCATATTATATAAACAATTATCATTCTACATTTAAATATTCATTAAATGAATATCATTAAAACGTAAGCAGTTCTCTGTTTAATATTAATTACGACTTGATTCTTCAAAAATGTTTTAACACCATTTTACAATCTAATACTAACTAACCTACCACACTAAAACCTTAAAGTAGCAAATAAAATAGTAATATGAATAATAACAAAAGAAAAACGAGCCAAGTCAGTGACCTCAAGGCTGTTTATTAAATCACGCATACTGGGTAAGCACTTAGGCACAAAGTTCTTTGACCTCGCATAATAAGGTAAAAAGACATCACCTGAATGGGCGGTAATCAATCATAATCCTCCGTTGAAAGGAGTTTTTATTTGGTTGCATCTTTACTTTCACTGTCGTATCTCATAAATCATAATTTTCTTAAAACCGTGACTGAATCTGTTTCGCGGTTAAATCCAAGGACATTATTGTGGCAGACGTTTAGATTGGAGCTTAAAAAGCGTTTCGTAAATGCTATAGTTGTTGTTAGATGTTGCTAAATAATTGTCTTGGCAAATGTATTTATTGTCATGGCTGTCAAGGGTGTTTCGTTATTCTTATTGTCTACCTTAAAAGATGGTGTAAGCGGAGGTTAAAAAGTGTTATAATTCTGTAGCATCTTTTTGCATTCTGACTTGAAGATTTTATTTATTTGACAAAACATGTAGTATATAAACTGACATGCAACATAATTATATTTGCTACTAGCTGACCCGGCAGACTTCGTACTGCCTCAATCGATACATAAAAGACCTAAACATTTGTCTATACTAATATTATAAAGAGGAAAACTTTGTTTGTTTGTTTGGTTGTAATGAATAGGCTCAAAAAGTACTGGACCGATTTCAAAAATTCTTTCACCATTCGAAAGCTACATTATCCACGAGTAACATAGGCTAAATTTTATTTTGGAAAAAAATGGGGTTCTGCAAGATATTTGGATTTTTCGGACACAAGGTGTAAAAAATCAACCAGAAAAGTTACTTATTTTGCGTACGCTGCCTAAACTATAAAAGATAGAACCATAAAATGTTCTAATTAATTGTACATTTTATAAATATCTACAAAAAAGTCCGCAACACACTATACCTATCTATGTCGAGTGAGGCACGACAACCATTTTCTTATTTAGAAATCTTGATTTTTTTTTGGACTACATTTAAACGCGTTTATTTTACTCATGCTATTAATCCTTATCAAAATAAATTAGTTCATCACTAAGAAGAGTTTATGTAGATAATATTTGGTTTTTGAATGATTAAAATTGGACGTTTGGTTTTAAAGATATGGCGAAATTAAAATATTACGATTTCTGATAAATCCATGGACACCGTCACTAACATCGAGGACGCAGTGCACTACCCCCAGAAATTTTTTAATTCTCTGAACCCCGCTGGGCTACCACCTCACGAACTGTCGTTAAAAGTTGGCATGGCACGCCGATAATGCTTCTCAGAAATTTAAGCCCCCCCAACATGGCACGAGACTTCTTATAAAGAAGCTAGAAGATAATTTAATAGTAGCGAAGATTATCACCGGCCCTGCAGCTGGTGAATTAGCTCATATACCAAGAATACCCATGATCCCTACTGATTTGCCTATACCCTTCAAAAGGCTCCAATTTCCAGTAAAATTTCTTTCGCACTAACGATAAACAAATCCCAGGGCCAAACATTCAAATAAGTAGGAATTGATTTACGCAAAGAATATTTTACGCATGGGTAACTTTACGTTGCCATATCACGGGTCGGGGCTCCCGACCATCAGTATATTTTGTTACCTGAAAATAATTTAACGTCAAATTTTGTTTATAGAGAAGCTCTACAATAATCGCTTTAGTTATCTATCCTAAAACAACGGGTTGCACTCCGGGACTGTCGGCAGAAGTAAAAACTTAGTATTAATTACATTTAAATATTTTCATCATTAACAACTTTAACATCCACAGAAAGACAATCTGAGCAGCCTGCGGATAATGACTGCGTCGTCGATGTTTGTGTCAGTGTCTGTGAATTGACCTGGGAATCATTTTGCTGACCGTGTCTTTCCTGGGTAGGCTTCTTGCAGCGGTAACCGACATCCGCACGGAGCCGCGGGCGACCGCTATCACTACATCACTACATATTATAAAACAAATTCCCCGGCCGCGTCTGTCTGGCTGTCTGTCTGTTCGCGATAAACTCAAAAACTACTACATGGATTTTCATGCGGTTGTTACCAATCTATAGAACGATTCTTCCGGAAGGTTTACGTATATGATTTGTTTGGTTTATGTGTACATTTGACTAATATATATTGATTTGGGAGCTTTCATCGAAAACGCTGCCTAAACCCTATGACATATAACAAAACAATGTATGGCGAAAATATTCTTCCCTTTTAGATCTACAAAAAAGTCTGCATAGCATATGTCTATCTTTCAAGGTTAACTTGCTATATCCATTTAAACTTTTAGAAAAATAATCATTTCTAATGCGGTAATTGTAAAGCTAATCAGACGGATTCAGTATTTATCCTTATCATTTTAAATGACTTAATATTCTTAAGCATTTCATGCAGATTATTTAACCCCTACACAATATACTTTAAATGAATAACTTAGAAGTTATCGCAAAATAACAGCGAGTGTTTTCGCAGCGCAGCGAGTGAGGTAGGCCGAATGCGATTATGCGCGCTCGATCCTTAAGAATTATAAGGCAAATTTTTGGTTTGTGTTCGTTGTAACTATGAGGGATGTCTATCCATCATAGTTACAACGAACACAAAACAAAAAATAAATAGGTATTCAAATATCTACTTGAATACCTATTTATTTAGTGTTTGTTGTATTGTTAGTCCCGAAGAGTATAGGTAGGTATTTCTTACGATAAAAGTATACCCACCTACTTATTTCACAGAGTTTTAGTAGGTACCGATATTAATTTGTTTCTGTTTGTTTTGACCAAATTTCGCCCGTTTGTTAAAGGTTTAAAGACATTCCGTAGTATAAGTATCAGTATTGTACCTGTGCGAAGCCGGGGCGGGTCGCTAGTATAAAATAAACTGGGCCGTAGAGACTTCGTTTATGCGGTACTCCTACCCCTACACTACCCCTACCCTACACTACCCCTACCTTACACTACCCCTACCCTACACTACCCCTACCCTAAAAAATCTTGGCAAAAAAATTCAAGTTTTTAATTAACAAAATAAAGCTCAAATTGACTCTACATTTTAGTTAGAAAACGTTTGTATGGGAAAAAGAAAAAGGCTGTTTTAAGGGGTTTTCAGGCAATTATTCGAATTTTTCTCGCCGTAAAAACCATCCTTGAACTTCCACGAACATTAAAAAAAAAAGAATTGGCCAAATTGGTCCAGGCTTTGTAGAGTTATGCGCTTAGCAACACATTTTGCGATTCATTTTTATATTATAGATATATAGTCGCCCAATGCAGAGGCATAGGTACATTTTCTTCAAACGTTATAATGTTATTACAAATAGATGTCCTTCACGGTTCACCCGTGTAGATCCTGTTCCGTGGCAACATCGTCAAAATATGGCATCTCCTAGGACACACACAAATAATGTGACTTTATATTGGTAAAAGAATTTTCAAAATCGGTCCAGTACAACTAGAAATAACCCACTGCCTCCTCACTAACTGGGCCTGTTTATAATATTAATATAGAGCATACATAACCATTCAACAAATCAAACAGTAGGTAATTGCATAATTTATCGAAAATAAAAATTACAATGATTTTAACCGTACTAAATTTCTCCAATAAATTCCTTGTTAACAAAAACATGTGCTACGTTAATCCCTACGGTATAAACTATACGCTCGAAGAGTTATGTAAGTCCATGGTACAAGCACTATCGCACCATGGGATACTATCAGTGCACAGTTCGTTGGCCGTTAGAGCGGTTTAATTTCTCTCTTCTCTCGTCATGCTTCAGAGGACACGTTGAGTTGTAGTCGACAGTCTTAAAATCACGTTTAACGCAATATACAACAAATACTTAAAAAAAATAGAAATAAAATGTTTAAGTTTAAAAAAAAAACCATCTTTAACACTTCGAATGGACCTCAAAACGATACCGTAAAAAACGAGATTCGTTTGTTTTTTTTACTTTTTTTGTGGGATATGTAACAATCTTTTAAAAAAAGAAATCCGACATTCTCTCTTCATAGACTACAGAAATTTTAATAGTCATACATTAAAAAAAAATTCAGCTATATTGAGCAACTTTTTCTTTATGGGTCATTCCAAATACAGGATCAACTTTTTTTCCCCCGTTAGTGACAAAAGCTTGTAATACCGCCAAAATATTTCGCTGTTTCAATAAAAATAGACAAAGACAGCGCATTAACAATTCCAATACAGTGAATCATCAGGTTTACGGTTTCGGTGTAGAATACAAATGGTTTAAAATAAAAATAAGCGACATTATGAGTCATTTTGAAAAGTGTTACAACACGGTTGAACGAGACATTAAATGAACTTACATTATATAGTAAGTCTAAACAACATACGAATGGATATTAGATGTTATTGTATATCGTAAATAATATAATACGATATCTTTATTTCTCTTCCACAAAAGGTTCCTTGAATATATTCTCAATACTGACATTGATTACAATTTATATAAATGTGTAATACGAAATTCAACTAAAGTAATTTATTTGATTCATGAGTTATTGATACTTATGTTTTGTTGTGTGTATCACATTAGAAAAACTAAACAAGGACAAGTAAACCTTCGACAAACCCAGTGGTATCGCTATCTTTCTTATTTAAAAGGTTCTCTAACAATAATTTGCAAAAGAACATGAGATACAAATCAAAAGTCCTTAGTAGCAAGACTAAGGTATAGCTGCTATATATATTTTTTTAATTTACTTGCGGTTGTAATAGCTGAGAACTAATTGTACTAACCCGTAAACTTCATGATCTTGATATATGTGTCAATTGATTAATTTCACGGAATGACAATATATGGAGCGATACATTGTAAGGACTTATGTCTTTCGAGGACTTCCGCAACAGAAGAATATAATGAGCCTGTTAAGCCCTGTCTCATTACAATTTTAGTTCCCTTTGCGGTTCGTTAGTATGCCCATTTATTTTTCTAAGTAGCACTTACAACGACTATTAGCAGTATAATATGTACTCACGATAATCAATTTGCTTTTGAAAATGATACTATATATCTAGGCATCTGGAACATACCTGCAACAAGAAAAAAAATACAATGAATAAAAAAAACGAACAAAAAACGGACAGAACTAACATATCCGCAGTGCTATTACGTAAAATAACTACAGCGATTACTGAGTAGATCAATCGCAATAATGTCACGTTGCCATAACAAGATTCTTTTTCGGTTTATATTCATATAGTCACCGGGTATAAAGGCGAGCAGAACTCTAACCTTATATTTTCCATAACAACGCAACAACAGAAATCCTAGCTTAATCGTAGCTATCCACCACAAAATCTAAACATTTTTTTTGGATGGAAATTATGTACTTAGCCATGAGACTTTTGCTACTTCACCGGACATACAAGGAGCGACAAGCGATGGATCTATTTAGTCAATGCTCTGCTTTTTTACGTATTGCCATTGCTATTTATAAAAAAACCTTTCAAAAATAAACATTAGTCTTTCAACCGATTATTTTCACACTGATTCAATACACATATCCTTTGCCTAACGAGTAAGCACTAATAAGGATACCATCTAAAAATAAACATTCTATTTTCAAGGTTTGGAAGGGAATACAGTAAATGCTAGCCAAATAATTACGTCAATGTTATTTCCAAAATCTATCTGCATTCTGCAATTGCAATGGAGTAATGTGTTCTACAGGATCTTATATGCAATTATGGGTCATAAAGTAATTATGCAGAAACATACAATTTGACAAAATAATGCAATTGTTTTCGGAATTGTTCAGACATTTGGTTGCGTAATGGTACTACGGCCATTATGAAGAAATAACTGCGCAACGCGGTTTTACCCACGTTACTCTGCTCCCGTGGGTCGGAGCGTGATTTTGTTGTCTTTATGTTAATCCAGCTTATAAAATCCATTCAGTAGTTTTTGCGTGCAAACAAACAAACATCCCAACAACCAAACATTCTTACAAACTTTCGCGTTTATAATATCAGGTTAATCAGTTTGGTCATAGTTATTTTGTATCATATTGATTTTTATAACATAAGAATAGTCATTTAAGTTAAGTTAAAGTTGTTAATCAATGTCGATAGTTCATAATTGATTTTATAAATACTTGATAAAATATAAGTATCTAAAATACAAACATCTTTTTTTCTAATCGGAATGTTACTTTTTATAAGATTAGCTCTTCAAAACCAACAATCTCTATAAATATTTGTTACATTGTATCAATATAAATCTGCTAAAATATCCTTTAGTATCATTTAAAAAAAAATGGGCATTTTCCTTGAAATCACTGTCCATTTTTCTTTACTTTGACCTCACGTTATCGGTATATTGATTTAGGAACATATTTCTAAAGAAGAAGCATAGGGTCGGATGTGCCTTTATACATCAGAAACATTAGCTGAATATGCCTTTATCGTACATATGTCTTTATGCTTCTGAGGTCTTCATTTTAACGTACTCTTATCATCTATACATCTTCAAACATTCGGAACTGGTGTAAAATTTATTTTAGTGCCAACTAAAAAAAATATGTTGCAACAATACGTCAACACGCCACGTTTTGTTTGCACATGACTGCACGTGCGTTGTAATGTGGAGTGTGTGTATTATCGACTTATTGTAATGTTTAGTATTATGTTCGAGCTAATTTATTCTAAACCGACCACGAGACCATTCCAAATGACGTTCTAATATATTATGAACAGCATCAAGATTTTAAAATTTAAAACAATTTACGGAAAAGATTAAATTAAAGCATGCCTACTAAATTTCAAAATTGAGATGAATAAATTTAGACTCGTCTTGAATAAAGATACTAATAAATTTCAACGACCGGTTGGGATGCACCGTGGCAGAACCGAATGGTGTAAACATTAGGGGCTATACTAGATTCAGGTTCGTATTTTGTTGGCAGTCAAATTTTATTAATCAATTAATTCAAGTCAATTTTTAAATTTAGCATCAAGATTTCCAAAGTTATAACGCTAACAAATTTTTGTAAAACTTTTCTTTCCCAAGGTCTAGTCTATACCTATACAAAATTTCTTCAAAATCACTTGAATAGTTAAGGAGTAAAACTAGACAGAATAACCATATTAGGTACTAGGGATTACATTGGCATCAGGATTCTAGAATACACTTTCAAATGGAATATCTTCTAAAACTCAAAATGTATTTAAGTAAAGTATTACGGAAATATTAATGGTAGTCAAAACGTAAAGGCTATCTAAGACGCAGATCGGGCTAAGGAATATTATAAATCAACCTTTATGTAGGATACGCATTTGTACTCAAAATGCGTCTGTTATGGCGACTCACACAGTGCTTTGAATTTAAATAGCGTAGTTATGCAGAATGCGAATACTTATGTTTAATCAAGTTCGTAAAACGGTAATAACGTAAAAAAAGAATATGTAGGTAATTGTGATATATGTAGTGTGTTCAAGAAAAAAAAGTTGCCTTCAATTATTCATATGGCAAAATGAGCTCTCTTGCCTTTCAATACAAGTTAAGATTGTACGAACGGGCGAGCTTAATACAGATTGAAATCAGTTTTTAATATGCAATTTTACTGCTATTGAAAATTATCGATTGAACTACAATAATAAATCATTTCGCTGAGTATTTATTAGCAATGACTAAAAATCATGGTGTAGATGATTACCGTTGACATTAACGTTATCTATACTAATATTATAAAGCTGAAGAGTTTGTTGCTTGCTTGAATCCGCTAATCTCAGGAACCACTGGCCCGATTTGAAAAATGCTTTCAGTGTAAGATAGCCCGTTCATCGAGGCAAGTTATTGGCTACACATTATCATCATGTTAAGACCTATTATTATTCCTACAAGTGGAACACCAATGAAGTATGTTTAAAAATCGAGGTAAGCTCAAAGTAACTATAGCACGCGGACTAAGCAGCGGACACAAGGTAGTAACATAATAATAAATCGTTTTTCTTTCTTACAAGTGCTACAGGGGACGCCCTCTTGAGGTTGCTTAGTTTGTATTTTTTTAACCATTTATCTAGGCTCGAGCTCTGCTCGCCTTTATGTCCGGTGAAGTAGCAAAAGTCTCGTGGCTAAAAACATATGTCCTTCCTAAAAAAAAAACTTTCTTACAAGTAAAATATTTATGACGGCTCGTTTATTTTAAGACAACAGAAACAACCGTATGTGAAATTCAACATAATTTTTCTTTGAGAATAAGATGAGATGATATGTTTAGTTGATCTCAATATCGGCGAAGTTTACTCAATGCAACTGGTGCAAATCATCAAAGAAGATTTATAATAGTACTGTTTCCTGTGACACGGATTGACGTAGAATTCTTGAAACTTTTAACGAGCCGTCACTCCTAATAGAATTTTTATGAATATAAATATTTTTGGTTTAAATAAAATTGTAACAAAAATCGATACCAATATTTGAAGCTGAAGAGTTTATTTGCTTGACCGTGCAAATCTCAGGAAATTACTGGTTTGATTTGAAAAAAATATTTCAGTGTTAGAGAGCCCTTTTTTTAAGATTACTAGCAGAGTTTTGCAGTCTACTAGTATTCTTGTTAACCCTTATACTAAGCTAAAAGTGATTGTGTTACGAGGGGGTTCACGTCGGTAGTGCAATGGGTGGGGATCGAACCAGCGACAACAAGATCACAAGTCCGACACCCTAGCCATTGGGCTACGGCGACTATGTTTGTTCCTGTTTCTTCCGACAAGATTAAACCAATGAATATAGAACTTACAACATAATTCAGAATCAATACTGTCTTAATAATGTGTGTATCACGCATCTGAACTTAGCTCATTATAAGTTAAGTGTTAATTGACCGTTTAGCGAACTAGGAAGTACCTACACATGTAATGTTGTGAACAATAATGAGAACAGGACAGTTGCACAATGCCTTTAAAAACTAAAAGTCATAATTACGCAATCCCCACCCCAGCGACCGCTTTAAGCAGAGCTCCAAGTCCCACAAAGGATGCCTTGTTGCGCAGGTTACTTGATTTTTAGTCATACATTTAGAGCATTGCTCAAGCCATCGCCAGCGACCGCCCTGAGCCGAATTCCAAGTCCTACTGGGGCCGCCCTCTTGCGCAGGTTGCTTAGTTTGTAGTTTTTAAACCAGTTTTTAAGGCTGGAGCTCTGCTCGCCTTTATGTCGGTGAAGTAGTAAAAGCTAGAGCCCTGTTCGCATTTATGCCCGGTGAAGTAGGAAAAGCGTCGTAGATGATTACACATCCGTCCAAAATAAAGACAAAAACAATTATGGTGGTAAACCAGTTAAACTTTTTAAAGATTTATATAGTAAACTTGTAATTTAAAAGCACATTAGATTTCTCCGTCAAAGCAAAAAATAATTTTCATTCGTGTTAATTATTCTAGTAATTGATTAAATTGATACCAAATGGCTTGTGCAAACAATGTTGTTGCTATGTTTTCAATTAAAAGTACAAACTGGCTATTCTTGGTATTCCTCTTACGCCTACATTGATGTCATATGTGAAACATCTTCTATATTAATAGAACGCTTTGTACTGAATGACTGACTTGATCAACGCATTGCCTAAAGCGCTGATTATAAAGATCTGAAACTTTTCTATATGACGACAGCGTCCGATAATAGAGGATTAAAAAAAAACAACTCCTTAAAGAATGCTGGCAAATTTTGTATAAAGTAATCAATATCAACGTGGACAGATTTGCGGGCTACAGGATGAAAGAATCAAATCTTTTCTCTTTATAATCACAACCTCCGTAGCGTAGCGTAGCGGTATTTAGCTCGCTTTATATTTCGGAGGTCGTGGGTTCGATCCCCACGCCGGACAGGAACTCATTGTGTAAATTCTAAGATTTCTTTCCGGGTCTGATTGGTTGAGGGACTACCCTCCGTGCCTCGGAAAGCACGCTAAGCCGATTATTATAACATCATCTATAATAATCGTATAGCAAGGAACGGGCAGCAGCGTTTCCTTGTGTAGTGCAACATAATACTGCGGTCGCCAACCCGCCAGCCAAGCGTTCTGACTATGGCAAATACCCTCCCTCGGAAGGAGGCCCATGCAAAGCAGTGGACATTATACGGGCTGATACATACTAACATTATAAAAATAAACGATTTGATACTTTTAATTGAGTAGTCTCAGGAAATACTCAACTGATTTAAAAAATATTAGATAGCTAAAATATTATTCAGGAGTAACTTAGGCTATATTTAATGAATACAAACGAAGATGTTCCCACGGGAACGGGAGTTACGCGGGTATAAGCGCGCGCGGTAAACAATTATAATATAAAGTACTATCGTCTCAACAGTATGCCCATTCGTCATCACGAGGCGTGTCAATCACTCTTCATTAGGATATCTGCAGCCGTCACTCCGTCCGTCCGTTTGTGTACTGTATTTAGATATCACACGATTGTAGCCAATAACCATATGCATTACCACTACAATTTCAAACAAATATCTCTTAACAGTAACATAATAAAGATTCAGGAAACCAATAATAATTATTATGAACATAAACTAGCGGTAAAATTGACCCAAGTGCAATATTTTCATAGATTTATTTTCGATTGATTTACTTTTGTTAATACAGAAGTAACAAAGTTGAGTTACAGAGAAGCTAAGCATTCATTTAATACTGATTTGTGTAACTTACCTATTTATACTAATATTGTAAAGAGGAAAGATTTGTGTTTTTGTGTGTATGTTTGTAATGAATAAACTCAAAAACTACTGTGCCGATTTCAAACATTCTTTCACCATTGAAAAGCTACATTCATCCTGAGTGACATAGGCTATATTTAATTATGAAGTGCCCACGGGAACGGGAGTTACGCGGGTGAAACCGCGGGCAGGAAGCTAGTACTGAAATATAAACACTACCGTTTTGTTAATTCAGTTAGTAATAAATGTTACATTAAGATATTCTTTCTATCTTGCGTTTAATATACAACTAGATACGCTTAGTGATGCATTGAAATGCATCGTCCATATAAAGATAAAATTTGCACCAATCTCTGACGCGGCTTATCTCGTCTGTCGAGAAATAAACGTAAGAATTTCCACAAATGGCAGATAAAGCAGAAAATCTTTTCCTAACGATGTTCATCCCGTTTTATTTTTAGCTGCGGAAACACGAAAATAACCCCAATGCAATGCACTCATAACATCTGAGGAATGAAGGAAGATGGATGGAACAACTGTAGAAAACAAAGTTCTCATAAATAAGTACCTACCTAGTATTAATCATAAGTACAAACACAATGCCAAACAGATAAATTTCTCAAGGCAATCTAAAGTGCTAACTATCCTAAGATTATCGATCTACTCTTGTGGGAACATAATATCTGGCATTATTCCGAGAATTACGAGAATATTTTGTATTTTCAGACGCATTAAGACTGTTTAATGTTAAATAATGTATGTATCTATAAAATTCTCTATTCGCTGCAGTCTGTGCATATCATCAGTCACATGTCATGTAATGGAATTACTCACAATATCGAATGTATATTGTGAATCATTATTTTCATCATCGATGTTGATATTTCTTGCTCATAGCATCTTACATCAATTATAATGGAGAAGAATAGATATAACAATGTACATCAGCTGGAGAAGAAACAATATTCATAGCATATTCGCTTCACAATCTCATTTTAACCATGGTTATTTAAGTACCATTACAAAAAAAAATTAAGATTAGATTTATCAAAAAATGCGTGATTCATATAAAATAATGAAGGATCAACGCAATCCAAATTACAGATAAGAAATTCCAGTAAAACTGCGGGTCGTTCGATACAATCTAAGTTATTACGAACAAGGTTCTACGAAATTAGCCGTACGATTTTGAAAGATTACTCCGACGAGATATTTCTAGATATGTATCAATCAATGACGTAAACAGGTTGTGACTTGTCACAAGATAACGATAATAGTAAACGCAGTTGCAACAATTGCAATGTAACAAAGTGTAACTAACACAAAAGCGTTACAGAAATTCGGTTAGACGTTCTGAAAATGAGTCAATCAACGCGCAACGGTTAGTTGTACTGTAAAAATACCGTTACAGATATTCCATTTCGCGTTTCAATTAACAAATCGGGAAATTGAAACTGTCTAGAATTATACGACTACCAAGCCATAAAAGTGTCTACATCAAAAACCGTCAAAATAGAAGGAATAACTCGTAAAAAAGCAAGTCCAAGTGCAATTACACGGCTTTAAATTAAAAAAAAGTTAAGTGCTTTTAATTACTATCTGTGTTTAATACTCGTACTCGATTGAAACTTTACAAGAATAAAGATAAGATAATTGAATTAGATAATTAAGTGAGATCGAAAGCAAAATAAATATAAGTAGAACAAAGCTAGCAAAGAGACCGCAAGTCATTACATACAAAAGAATTATTTAATGGGCACGATCATGGAGATAGCGCGGATTTGAATATTGAGTTAATTCTTGGCTTGAGTGAAAAGCGGACAAATGAAAGCTAAAAAGGACGGGAATGAGAAAATTACTATAGAGATGAGACAGTGTTTCAGATATGTTGTGGGCTGCCATACTTGAGATCTGGAGCCCGGAGATCAACTCCCAAGTAACAAAACGGAATATCGCCTCAAACTTGCACTAAGCTCCACATTGCCGTGAGCAGCTGGTGAAGTGCTAAAGTGTAGTCATTTGCATTTCAAGGAAAATGGTGTTATGAACGGTCATGTAAAAATTGATATCAAACTATCAGTGAAACTTAAGTGGCCGGTTGTGGTGGTGGAGTGATAGTTGGTAAACTCTACTGAAACAATTTTGAAAATTCCTTTACCAAAAGAAAGCCACACATATTTTTGAGTCTATATTTTAAGACAAGGTTCTCACGGGAAAGACATCTACGCAGGTTAATTAAACTCCGCGGGACAGGGGCTGAGGTGAAAAAAGATTAAAAAGGAGAAGAGAAAAATACATTAATAGTGAGGTAAAATCTATTTGTTTTTCTAAAGCTCGCTACTTCTTCTATCTCAAGCCACACAGTTCCAGAATCTGATACATCGATAGTGCACAATCAGTTACGAAATGGTGACGATAACATCAGACTTTCAAGATGTTTTGATGACGCAGCTCACTAACAAATATTTTGGTTGCGTAAATGTTTGCCATCGAACTATTGAACATGTTTTCATTTGGAAAGGTGAATTTGTCACTACAAAGGAAAATAGTTTAAAATAGTAATTATTAAAAATTCTCAGCGGAACTTATTCAATCCTCAGTTTAAGACAGATTTTAAATTTACAACTCTGATTAATTTCAGCTGTCGATTGACTTTTGACTGATTCACAAGTAAAAAACAGACAAAAAACAAAATGTCTTTCATAAAAACGACCATGCAATTAATGGTAGCAGAAAATATTCAGATATTATTATAATGGCTTATTATAATAACTACTTGTAACACATTTCCATTAAAGCACAAATAGCAAAAAACCGTGGGCTTGTGGAGGCTACGAAAAAACATAAAACTACTTCATGCGTATGACTGATACAAAAAACTGTAACGAGATATTTGTATTATGCCTCTGGCGATGTTATTTTAATGTTTATCAAGTATGTATAAAATAAAGGTGAGTAAAAACTAGAGTATTTGCTTGAAACAGAACATCGAACGCCAATTGTAACATCGGTAAGGTCGGTTCTTGTGTTAAAACAGCGAATTTGCGAAGTTCTGTTACAAGTACCGCTAGTTTAGTTTAGCATTTAGAGCTAGTCTTTACTCACCTTAACATTGATTATTATTGAGTGGTACCTATTCGAATTTTATTAGGTTTGAAAGTAACTCCAGTGAAACACGGAATACACCATTTATAAATTAACAAATTATTGTGAAAATTACCTACTTACCATAAAGTTGTCCGATTTTTGCTCATTGATATTTTATACGAAACAAGCAACGTACCTGGGAACAAGAAAAAGGTTCTATTAGAAAATGAATCACAAAATAAATTAGTATAATAATTAAGGGACTATAATATATGGTGTAATGAATGTTACGGCGAATATTGTGTTAAGATAAGATACTCTTTATTGCACACCAACATAACATTGACATAAATAAGTTCAAAGACACAATATGTGGCCTGACGACCTCAAATAATAAATAAAATGAATTTGGAGTAGACGTTTGAAAAATATAAATGTGTCTTTATTTTACTTTATCCGCCTGTTTAGGTTAACTGCTGAATATGAGTCTCCTCATAACGGACTTTGACTAGCTAGATCGTTGAGAGATATTGCCATAATCACCACGCTTGGTAGGTGGATTGGTAATCGCAGTAAGTAATATATACACCGTGTATATATACTTGCGCTTATTGTTGCTGTTGCCCATCCATCAGCTGTCACCCCTTACGACATGGCAGGACATGGGGTATATGAACAAAAGCAATGAAAGCAAATACTTAACTATAGAGCTATTAAGGGAATATGATATATCTTAGGGAGGGAAAGTGGCACCAGTGATGGAAAAGCTAAAGGATAGAGGACAGGGAGGCCAAAGAAAAGATGGGTTGTGTGAGAAGTTATATAAAGGAAAAAGGAGTAAGTTATAGCGTGACGGCAGACAGGAGAGACTGGAAGAGACAAACGTATTGCGCCGACAGTAACAACTTAGGATAAGGGCAAGGAGATTATGGCTTAACTATTTTGGCATTAAAGTTCATTGATCGAGTGCTAACAAAATGTAACTGTAGAATTAAAGTAGGCTTATAAAACACTTCGCTTCAAAAACATAACAAGAAGGATTAAACCAGTATCTAAATATGACATGTCATTTTTTTAGTGTACACGATTACCATAAAAACTTCGCCAAGTCTTAAAAGGATTACAACCATAACCCCAAATCCGAAACGGTTTTCAAAGATGTCTAAAAGCGTCACGCTTAAAATAACTGTTCCTCCGTTTAAGTCCACGTGGATGAAACCACGTGACAAGAGATATGCTCAAACATAGTAATACGTTGTTAACACCTCAACAATAATACACTTAAGGTCAAGACCACAACAATCTAAGAACGTTACTCGGATGACGTCGGTCGCACGATAAACTCGCCCACTCATTCACCTTTATACACAAAACTATTGACAAAACATAAAGAGTAAATATTGACTTGGCGATGAAGATTAATTTCTCGATGAAAACTGGAATTTAAGAGTGCGCATAACGCTAAAAAGATCACAATTTCATATTATTAAAAAAAAAAACATATTAAAGTGTGCCAAAAAAAATTGCTAGTACGTACAGAATAATTTCAAGGGTCTTTTTAAATCAAAAACATATTATAAAAAATGGCTGCTTGGCAATAGATCACGAATGATAAATCTAAATTGTACATATTTTATGCAATATACTTGTAATTATTAGGATACGTTTGCTTTATTATATAATGTTTATCTTTATATAAGTGAGGGTGGGTGGTACGACCTGACTAGGGTTTTTCAAAATAATTTTAGTTTAACTTACATTTATTACGAAAGAACATATTTGCGGTTTTATTACTCCGCGATCTTTCGTCTTAATTTGCGTCGCATTTTAAGTCTGTTTCACTCTAAATTTAAAATTCAGCTAGCTTTATGCGAGCTCTTAATAGTGGTTGTACACACACGGAGTACGGTAGCGGATCGTGAGTCACGCCATGCGCTCGGCCTCATGCTAGTATGAACATGTTAATTGTTTCGGATCTACGGCCTATCTCACATATCCTTTGTCGGATGTGGAATTTTCATGTTAGGCTCGAAAGAATGTGAGCTATGTAGAATGATCAACCAATAAAATTAATGTTGCTTTATTCATCTTTTGTTGCTGTTCTTATTTTTTATACAATATCTATGGAATAAAGACATTCGAATGTAATTTCAGTCATGGCAGACGTACAACTTTTTTGTATCGCTCTTAGAGAACCATATCTACCATGATATCTCTGCACGACCTAATGCCAAAGGTCCGCCCATGTACTAAAGTTAAAAAAATAACATGCTCATTGATAATAATTAAAGAACTACTTTCTCGACTTCTATTGATTCAAATTGATAACATAAATGCAAAATAGCATTACCTAAATGGTTGTCATAAGTCAATGTCAATACAAAGTGACAAAATTAAACAAAAGACTATCGCGTAAGAACCGTTATCTACACCCACAAACACAGATATAAGTGACTAAACAAACAAAATTAAACACATTCTTCAAACTTAACACAAATGATGAAACAGCCAATCTCGACGTGACTCATTATCGAAATGACATAACGTTGGTAAGCATTATGGAATGTCATTAATCTGGTAAAGTAGAAATGAAAACCAAATAATATCGAAAATATTAACGTACTTGTGTGTACCTATCTATAGTATGGAGTTAAAGGTTCCATACTATAGATAATGATGCAGTATCGCGTGTTAGGAAATGGTATAATAAATAATAGCATACCGCCTAAATAACACAGTCACACACGTCTAAGTGACACAGGGAAACGCTGCTGACAATCGGGAACAACGGGTTAACGTGCTTTCCCAAGCACAGGGGGCAGTCCCTCAATTAAAAAGACCCCAAAATAAAGTATGAGAATGATATATATACATAAACTGGACTATTTATAATTTTGGCATTTTGTTCTTAAAATATATATTTGTAAAGGCAAAATGAGTAAGTTATGGTCTTCATTTACTTCGCACTCCGTATCTCATGTTAGCCTCAACCGGTCATCAAAGTTCGTAAACTTTATTGTTAAGTTAAGCGCAAGTTTTAGATAGAGGATAGAAGATAGACTTTCTTTTATTAAAATAAATATATGTATAAAACTAAGAATTTACAATGATTTCAAACAGAAAAACATGATAAACAAACGAAACCATCAATCAAAACGCCACCATTGATTAGGTTATCAGTTGAGAGGATGCACTTTATAGCCAGCATTAAAGTCGAACATAAAACAAAACTGGCTTTACTTATCGTGTTTTTTATCGATCATCCATCTTCATGAATGTTATACGTCATGAGTATGCACACTCGGTGGACCTTTGACATGGAGCACACGCGTGCGCCGCGGGCGTTCGCGCACGATTTTAGGTCAAGGCAGCACTCGCCAGGGATCGCAAGAAGATTATTACAAATTGCACTACACTGCAACTACTGGCCCCTTTTGTAAGCAATGTTTAGCATCATTTAAACGATGGTATACAAACTTGTCTAGTAAGACAAGAAAGATAACCTGATGCTATGCAGAAATCATTTGCAGTGGGGATTTATCGTGATGCAATTTGGGAATCATCGTAGGCGGGACTATTTAAACAATACTTGAACAACAATGAAATGGAAACGATTTGGATGAAGGTTAACAAATAAAATAACAAGTTGAAAGACAGATTTTGACAAGAACCTCGATTACAAACGTAAAGATGAAAGACAAACAGGTGCGAAACCAAACTTGATCAAAGAAAAAACGTACACATTTCGATGTTATCGACGTAAATATAAACCCTGGAAATAAAATCGTTTTACGTTTGTTTTGCGTTTAAATTGTACATTTTATTTTGTCGGTGATTCAACAAAACATTTATGATACTGACGACGACGTCTGCGGAATATATTTGTGTTACTGATGGTATAAAAATATTATTTACGTAGTTTAATTACATGTTTATGGATTTCTTCATATACACTATTCATTATTAAATCATACTTCGTAATTTAGTATAGCTATTACAGTAGGTTAACTACGAAAAGATCATAAAAAGGCATAATATCATAAATATTGTAACGTCAAATACGATCTGATAAATTTGATCAATGCGTAAACGTAGTGAAGATTTTAAATTGTATAAACATTTTGTTGGCATGTTTTCAAGAACATAATTAAGCTATAAAATCAATCAAGTGTACCTTAAAAGAACATGATTACTGAGATAAATCAAGGTGCAGCAAGATCTCAGATAATAGTTGAATCAGAAGTTGATTCAGTCGTGGGAATGATAATAATTGAAATCATGGGAACGGTCAACGGTCGTGATGTTCTGCGATGGATTTGAACGTTGATGTGGTTTATGGTTTGCGAAGGACCAACGAGATGGTGATGTAATGTTTAAAAAAATGAATACTGTACCGAATGCTCAGTGAACTACCACGACAGGGTTAGGAGTTACCAATTATTCGTTATATAAGCAATTAACAGCATTATGAAGACATACCATCCATCCGGAACGAAGGACCATACTTAAGTTTGTTAGCGAGATAATATCTATCTATACATTTTGCACTATTTAAAGCAATTACCACAAATTAAAAATATTATTTCCCACTTATCTTTTCTTATCTAAATAGATAAATACATTCTTTGTGCATACAAATCAATGCCTTCAATATTTTTTTCCTGTTAAATAAAGGAGCTCATAGTCGATTAACACGTAAAATGTTCATAGTTCTTGATTTTGTTTACACAGCTAAAGTCACGTTTACATATGAACAATGTATTTAATTATTACTGTTTATGCATTGTTAACTTTACCTACTAGTATTTACTTTACTTAGTATCTACGTATCATAATTCAACTAAATATCAAATCTACAACAACAAACCTTCATGACTGGAACTAAATATTAAAAATAAAGAATACCTACAAAAAATTATTACCAACATAAAATAAACTGTTTTAGAGTCACAAAGAAGTTCTTATATATTCTAAATATCTTCGCTATGACGTAGCGCCGAGTAACTTTTGAATTATGACAGTTGTAACTGGCATCGCCATATATTTATGGGGGAAGTATTGCTTGTAAATATGCGAGTCTGTGGGAACAAAAGCACAGGTGATGTACCGACATGTGCAGTCACGGTCGTGAGCAGTAAGGTAGCCATAAAGTAGGGAGAAATTCCGACACTGTCGAAGGACGTGAGGTGGGGGGAAACATAATGTTAGTGAGGGTGAGCGGTGGAGTGTGTCCCTTGTAAAATGAGGGAACAGCAAGCTAGTTTGGAATTCTAGACCTCAGAAGCATAAGGACGGATGAACTATATACCTCAGAAGTATTTGGTCGTAAGTGCCAGTTTACAACAAAGGCACATATACGACGAATGTTTCTGACGTATAATGGCACATCTGACCTTATGCTTTTGAGCTCTAGAATTTTGTCTATAGATATAAAAAAAAAGATTTGTTTGAAATTTAAGGTAATTGTCGATTGATTATTTTTACTTTATTTTACTAGAATGCCAGAAACAACTTGATACGAATTTCAGAAGATTTATGTACGCATTGGTACATAAACTATATTTTTTTATTAATAGTATTCCCAAAATGTAAAGCAGAGTCATGCACATATAAAATTAAGTAATACTGAAAAATAATAAGTATACAAACAGCGCACAAAACTCACGTAGCCCTTAAAATATCGATGTAGCGGGCTATCATAATAAAAAAACATAAAAGTAATTAATAATGGAAACATAACTATCATAATACGAATAGTAAGGTCATTAATCAAGGTTAGCTAAAAGTAAACAGTACCCGGGGGATAACAAAAAATAATCCCAGCCATGTGTCACAAACATGCTAAAATGATTAGCTGACAGCTATCACTAAAGAGCTTTTTGTATGACGAATAAAATTTATTACAAGGAAGCAGTTAAAACTTGCGATATCAAACAAGATATAATCCATGTTGTTAGTTTCCAATGTATAAATCTTTTATTTAGAATTGATACATCCATGTTTGAAATTATAAGCTGTTTGATTGACGAGCAAGCAAGAATCACCCATTTGATTTGTACCTACTGATTACAACTGACTCTACTCAACTATTTTTACATTTCAACGATAACATTTGGTAAGTTTTCTATCCGACTTAATGCCAAACTTAACAGTGGTTGTACGAAACGATAAGCGCCACGAATATTAAAATTGGATGTAACAGATAAGCCATTAAACACAGAAGTCAGATTCCCCTAAATATCCACTCAATATACCGATATAAAAACCAAAACTAATGTCCAGACAGAAATCGTCCATGAGCAAATCCCGTGAGAATGATCCAAGATAATAACATATCGAGAACCCCAAAGGGTGTAAACTGAGGGAGTGCACTCCGCCCTACAGTCGAACAACGAACACAATGGGCATGCGCGCACCATACCTACTACGATTTTGGCAGACTTTTTTTATTTTATTTTTAACAATGCAGTCACGCTCCACGACTAACAACAAAGCGATGATGAAATTAATCACCGGTTTGATGCGAATTCTGTTTTGCATCATCCTTTTCAATTTCACTAAGTTTCTTAACCGTTTAAAAGTTATACAACTGGCACAATTTTCATAATGCAGCTCGATTCTCGTATTCCCACTTCAATTTAGTAATTAGTAAAATAAACTAACAATGGATAATTACAGTTTTAGTTTCTTTGCAAAAATTAGCATAATAGCATCGTTTTGCAGCTAAATTGGCGATTGTTTGATTAGATAACGATTTAGGAAAAGAATAAATCAACACAAATGGCTGGTGTTAATTGTAGTCATTGTAATACTTTTACTTTTTAATTAAATCAAATCAAATATTCTCTATGCATTAAACATTTGAAACCATGTGTCACGATTAGTTTTTATTCAGTTCTGGACATGGCCACCGAGCCACTAGCAAGAAATATAGAGGTTTTTTTTTTGAATATATATTTTGTTTATAAAACAATTAATGATAAATCAGTATTGTTTCAGAGCAATTTACTCCCAAGCAGTTTTATCATAGACATAATCCAAAATTTAGTTTAAATATTACTACTATTAAACTTGTTTATAGACATATATCTTTAATTATTAGCAAGTTTTTCCTAGAAGCGTAATACATTACCTCATCAAAGAAAACTTGTTTTTTTTAAAGATAGCAATAAAACCTACATATAAAATTATCATAATATGTATAATGCTGTAGTTACACACATTTTTGCATAGCTAAATAATGAAGCTCAAAATTGCATTTACGACTCCTCTTTAATAAACACGTCATGCGGTGGCTTTGTGCCATCGGATGCACGCTCCAGAAATTCGCGCGTGGCGAACACGCGCCCTCCGCCCTCCGAGGGACAAAGCTCTTGGCAACAAAACACGTGGACACCCTAGCAATCTGACTGTCTCGCTTATTTGGATGCAGGATGTGCGCCCCAATTACAAAGTTCGCAATACTTCGAATTGCATTTTATATGAAAGTGGTCCTTTGAATAAAAGAAGGAACGAAAAGACATAACAAGATAAAGTATTTTGAGGGGTTACCGAATAAAACTTGGCATTCCTTTCTGTGTAGACTTTTGGATACGATACATAATTATGTTAGAATACTCTTGTGCTAAGGATAAATCTGTATTCGTATAGGCATTATCTAACTTTGGTTGGACACCGATCATTGAAGTCTAGGCTGACATATTCTTTTTTTTTTTAATTATGCAATTTATTGTATGTATCGAGACTGTATTTACTATATTTAGCCAAACAATGCAAGTCTGATAAAAAATATCCGATACTATAAAATTCAATCCCTCAAATTAACTTATCAAATCGTACGATCGACTTATCTAAATTAGAGCAAGTATTTCCGTGGTAGTAAGACATGAGTTTAACTTTGTGAGATTATTATTGAATTAAGATAACACATGTATCGATAGTCTATAAATAATGGGCATATCTATAATGATAACACACTGTTCTATAGCAGTAAAATCCCGATGAAATATATAAATAATATAAATCTCGTAGACGCGTCTAATCCCGTTTTGATAGGAATACAATCCTTGTGGATTAACGAAAATTCCCAGCTTAATAAACGGGATGAAATACGTAAGTTAGCACGTTATAAATTTCGTCAACTATTGTAATAAAATAGCCAATAAATTGTCGGCCTATAGCCACGTAATATATGGCTAGGGGCTTTAGTTGCAACCCTTTATAAACTAGGGGATCTATTATCTAGGGGTTCTAAAATAAATCATAATAGAAAAATGTGTTGATTTAAAAATCTTTATTTTAATAGAACATAATAATAATACGCTGTGTGTTGCTTAAAATGTATTGTCCAGTTCAATTAAAGAATGATCACTATATAGTATAAAATAAAGTCGCTTCCCGCTGTCTATGCGTCTCTATGTATGCTTAGAACTTTTAAATTACGCAACGGATTTTGTTGCGGTTTTTTTAAATAGATTGAGTGATTTATGAAGAAGGTTTTTATGTTTAATACATCACAATTGCACCCGTGTGAATCCGGGGCGGGTCACTAGTTTATAATTTATAATTAAAAAAAACTAAACTACATCGCCCCCCCAAGACGAGTAAGATAATACTTTTACACACAGGAATATGTATTGATTTTTATCAATATAGTTTATTTTCAAACTAATAAAATCGTGTTATGGCTATGTTTATAATCAATTATTGGATATATATGTGTTATCTTAATATCATAGATACAACATTTATGGACATATATTTTCGAAACATACATTTCGCCATTCGCTTTGTTAAAACCTATGTCTACATGACATTTCATCAAAATACATAATGCTACTGAAACATAAATATTCCCAAAATGCTGGGGGAATCAAAATGTGGGTGTCATCAGTGCAACGCCGCCGATGCAACACATACATGCAAATTTAATTATAAAGGGGTGAACACAGGGGAGGGTCCGACGATTGTATTTGCATAATAAAAACCGAAATAACGGACTCTAATGGGAAGTTCACACTACGTTTAGACGTGTAATTTCTGATCAATAAAATGCTTAATATAGCGTCAACCCTAGTTTAGTAATACATCAAATGTAGATTTGAAGAACTTGTCTAAAAACTTAAAAATAATATAAAATGTACATATTTTTCTGTGTAATCTAAAATAATGCACAAGACATTAATTAGGAATAATGCCAAAATAGAACAAAAGTTACTGCTTGTACTGCACCATTCACCCTCATCCTATCGTCTCAAACTCCCTTCCTGTCCCCAATTAGGCTCCAAAAGCAATCATAGTAAGCAACATCAATAAATAAAATGACATTACGACTTTGGTTCTCCATAAGATGACGACCAAAAATATTTGCATTGCGATACAACATCAAAAACGTCAACGCAATAAAAATGAGTTCATAAATAGGTCCATTACCTACGTGCCCGTACATTGCAGTGCAACGGAAGTGGCGTATGCTCAGTGACTGCAATTAACTGGCACCGCATTGTATCCTGTCGGGTAACTGTACTGTACTCGCATTACGGCTAATATTGTGTTGCTACTATAATGGCTTAGGAAATGAAATAGAACAGAAGTGTGTATTTTATTTGTGGTACTCGACAATGTCAAAAAAACGTATGACTTAAAACTTAATTCTGAAACTTCGACTTGTTTTGCCTATTGTAGCAACCTGCAAATTAATCTTAGTATGTAAAGTACTATAGTATATCGTTCTATATGTGTCCTGAATCATTGGATCTCGCCATCTTACTTTGTACTTTGTAGTCTAGCAACTCATGTAACCGACATTGCCTATCGCTTAACTGCAATCTTATATTTAATTGGTCTTAATAACACCACACTAAGACCCAATATATTTTCTATTTAAAATTATAGACTTTAGTAACACACATAAGGCACTAATAAATAGAAAAACAAAACAAACCATCGCCTAATCAAAATAGACAACAATCAATTAGCACTTATCATCCGATACAATACAAGCACATTAGCCAGGTCAAGCCACAACAACAATCAATTGGAAGTCAATGATAAAACGCACAAACGTAATACTCATTCATAAGCCCCTCATAACAGATTACCGTGTTCTCAAAACACGGAGATTATACAAAAACACAATAGGTTACAGTTAAGTGATAAGAAAACAACATATTTATGCTAATAGGAATTTTTCTATGAGGCACGAAGTTGATAAGTAAGTAGGTATATTTTGTTATTGCAATATGATGGTTCCGTAAACAATAAGAATGAAGCAATTTAGAAAAAATACATTAATTACAATAAATTGAGAGTGACAATTTTTCCCAGCAAACTAAAAATAAGCTTGTAATGATAGATATTATATCTTATCTCGTTTAAACACTACATAACTTCTATGTACTAACACCTTCCCAACGAGCCCATTAAAACCTTTATTTAAAAGACCTTGAAGTTTATGACAGCGTATTATCTGTAGTATTACGTAGTTGGCCGGCAACAAGGCCATCGCTAAGTATAGGAGCTTTAAACCTTTATGAAACAGGTACATCACAGCTAATGAGTAAAATAGGTCACCAACTTCCTAAAAGGCAGTTAAGTGGAAAGTTATTAGAAACTAGAATAAGACATTCTGAACACTACCTTAATGCGGCGAAATAAAGTCTAATTTCGTTTGTAGCATGGGAACTGTAAAGTTAAATTAGGAAAGTTTAGATGAGTGTCTGAAGTAATTATTTTAATAGTGGGTATAACACACGGAGAACTCTTTGACATTATGTTGGTACCTATTTTCTTATTACCTGTGTGTTTCCCAAGTCGATGTCAAGAACTGATTGTGTCACTAAAGCTTGATTTCATTTCCTGATCAATGTATACTATTGTTACAGTACACGAAAAATATTGTCAAGAATTGTTAAGCTACGCTCTATCAAAAACTGTCTTCTAGTCCATAATCTCTTCATTAATTACTTTACACTATGTCACCATCACACCGTATTTAACTTCACAATACATTTTCATTCCACTTGGATTTACTTATGACGCACTTCTATCAATGAAAATAGCAAGATTCTATCGCAAATAGTTGGAATTTAAAGACTGCATTCGACAATAAATCCTATCTAGCCACGAGTCCAGCAACACACAGAATGACATTCCATTCAATAAATCAACTATTCATATGAATAGTAGTTAAATAATTTGTATATTCGTACAGGCTGTCCCGCCCCGTATAATTTGTGGCCCGCATGTCAACAGTACCGAGATTCAAAGGGAATTGAATAAGTGGTGCTTGATTGTGGACCTCGATACGACTCTATAACAAGATAACACAGACATGGTTATCAAACATTACGATTTTATCTGGATTCTATGGAAAAACTGTTAGTGAAACCGTATTTGTAGTAAAAGCTTAGCGTTAATTCACGGAAGCTCAATATTACTATGCAGAATTTACAACTGGATTCGTTTAACGGGCTATGCGAGACACGGAGTACTGCCTCAACTAACCAGACTCGGAAAAGAAATCTTTGAATTTACAAGACTTTCGAACCGAAGATCTTCGTGATCTGTCGTGTCTTACAACACTACGGACGTATCAATTAAATATATTGACCACAAATAATCGTTATACAGCGATTTACAAGCCTATATAAAGCCTTTCACAAACTTTTACCAAGTAGTTTACTATTTTCGTTAGTACGTTCGTTCTCCTTGACATTGGATCGATACAACGTTCATTACTAATTCCCACCCTCTCATATCCAAAGGTTAAAAAGAGACGGTTCTATATGTCAGGCCGTGACAATTCAAAGGTGTGGAATTGATCTAGGGTTCAAATGGGTCAATGGCAGGTTAATGCATTCTTTAACCAATCTCAAATAAGGAGTTATGGTGCTTGAAGTAAAAGCTATGTGAAAAATATTAGTGTTTCTAATAGGCTGAGTGTTTAGTTATAAATCACCAGATAAAGGTTAGTGAGGAGAAAATATTTTTAATGGCAATAAGATGGAAAGGCAACCAGCCTTTCCATCTTATTACTTACCTTCTACTGATTATAATGACTTCTTTAAAAACCACTACTGATCGACCAAAGTCAAAAAGGATTTACGAATTGTCACAAATATGTGTCAAAAGAGAATCAAAAGAAGTTGCTTTGTAAAGTAAGCAATCATGAAACGCAATCATACTTTAAAGAAAAAACAAAACGGCCAAGTACGAGTCAACCCTAACGCAGCAAGGGTTCAGTATCTATCTACTACCTATCTATACAAAAAATCAGGTTTGTTGTTTTTTTACCTTCCTACTACTATTTTTTTTTTAATTCTGGTTAGTTTTTGTTACAGTAGCAAAAGAAACATCATCTGTGAAAATTTCAACGTTCTAGCTATCACGGTTCATGACACACAGCCTGGTGACAGATAAACAGTGGAGTCTCAATAATAGGGTCCCATTTTTGCCCTTTGTATACGAAACCCTAATGATATTATCCTACGACCTGCAAAGTGAAAGTGCAGCAGTAAAAAAACAATCGCACGAACATGTCCTGCATATCAATCGAAGTTTAAGATTGATAAAATGATTGATAATGAACTGCCGAACTGCACGGCAGTTATAACCTACTCTCTCTGCGTAAGGTCAAACGATGATACGATCTGACTTTGTATGATACATGGCCGAGAACTTGACAGAAGACGTGTTCTTTTTAAGTTGAAGTGACCTAAATACTTGAGAAGCTAATCAGTTGTAATGTATCGAGCTGTATAATTAATTAATATATTTATATATATTAATTGTGATAAGAATCTATTCAAGTTGGACAACGTCGCTTGTATCGCCTTGATTTAGTTGCCTATTAGTTACTGTTGTTATTGACGTAGGTTTACGAAACAATTTTTATATGGTACTTAGTTGTTTTTTTCGGACGGACATTTATGTACTTAGCCACGAGGCTTTTGTTACTTGCCCGGACATAAAGGTGAACAGGACTCCAGACTTATTAAATGATTGAGAAATTCAAACTAAGCAACCTGAGCCTTGACGTCTTAGACCTCGGTTCAGGGCGGTCGCTGGCGGGGATCGAAGAATTATTACTTATTTTAGATCGGTGTTGGTCAACTGTCGCTCTACGTTGCAGTTTGCGGGCCTTTCGGACTTTGGGTCTACGAGGGCATCGGAAAGTTCTTTGCACACTAAGGCCGTGTTCAAACCAAACTGACTGTCAGCCGCCGAATGTGAGCAGGTTCACTGTGAGCCCCAGTGTAAACGTGAAAATAAACGGTATTTTTCGTTCACAGTGTGCTGACAATACGCTATAGCTCACTATACGCCAATGGTGTAAACAAAACAGTCAGCTTGTATATATAATAGAGTCCGCCGGCCGAGCTGGATCCAAACGCTGACGTTTAGCTACGTAGCCAATCAGCGTCCGCGGAGCGTAGTGAGACGCTATATTAATCGGTCGCCGAATGTAAGCGTCTACACATAGCGTAATAACATATCGTCGGTTAGATGTGAACGAAAAAGTGAATATGTATGGAAATACAATAAACTGCGTAACGTTGGCTCACTTTCCGCGGCTGAAAGTCAGTTTGGTTTGAACACGGCCTAAGAATCGGGAAGTTACTTAGTATAACTTTATTAATATATTAAATTTAACGTATTCAGAAATTACTTATATATTTTTTCCGTCATAACATAAAATATAGTAGGTATCATAATTCGTTTAATAAAGCTAGTTTTAAAACCTAACATAACTCATAAAGCTAATTAAGCACGAAAATCAAAAGTGAAAATAAAAATTACATTCCACGTTTTTTATATATAAAAAGAATTCTCAGAAACTTCGCGATAATGTATTGCTAGTTATTTTTATGTAACTCATACACACAAATTCTGAACTTGGCTTCGTTTCAAACTGTTCTCGTTTTAATACCTCGGCTTGTACTTCGAATGTCAAAAGTACCTACTCTATTTATGATTTTAACTTCATGAAATCTAGTCACGGAGATAAATTTGCAGTTTTACTGAAGATTTTACTAGCATGTTCCGTAGAAATGAGATATATGAGACTATCAAACATTTACTAGTTGTATACCGGTGTTGCAGTAAAATGAGATAACATTCAAGAAACAAAAATACATTTAAAACATTTTGTACGTTTATGTTCAACATTATAATCTTCTTTAACGATAATTGCGGATGAATAATGATAAATAAATAAATGTTTAATGTAATTAATGATGATCGATTAATCGTAATTATATACCTAATATCAATGCGAATTTAAGTATGACTAAAGTGAAAAAAAGTAAGTAAGTCAAAGTAAATGATGGTTGTTTGTTTAAAAACATAGCAGCAAACATACCTACATAATATTAGACCTTTAAAACATTTTCGTATTTAAACACAATCATAGCCAGCAAATTCACAAAATGTCTACGTCTTTATAATTTTCACGTAACAAATTAACGGCTAGTAAAGTGAACAGTGAAAATATCTATTATAACCGAACAATAACGGTTTTTTGGCCCCTACTGCGACCGTGATACGTTGGATTGACGCAACGTTGCCGTGACGATGTCGCGTCGCGTCGCCCGTGTCATTGGAGCGTGACCGGTCGTGTCGTGCGGAACGTACGTACGATTTTTTGAGAGTAATGTCAGTAAGATTAATGGAAGATTACTTAGAATACTACTATTTGTGACTGTAAATCGTTGATAAAACATTTTCAATTATTATAAATGAACTGACAACCTATTTACTGTAACGGGTAGATATTTAATAGAGCGTAAATATTTCTTAAAAAATAACGAAAACCTATTAATAGAAGATACCTATGTGTTCTTAGAAACACAACTTGTTTCGATTTAAACAACTAACGGCAAAATTTAATTGTTTTACAATTTTTTCTACATAATAAAAGCGGACTAATCTCTTCGTCTGAATGTTTAATATTTCTGTTCAAAAGATAAAAACAGTACGACATGTGAATGCGTCAAATATAAATTTATAAATCGAAGCAGTACAAATAGATGTTAAAATCACTGTATGTTTATAAAACAAGATTTGTTATAATAGAAACGAGGCTTTTGCTACTTCACTGGGCATAAAGGCGAGCAAGACACAATTCTTATTAAATTGTTATTATTATAAACTACTAACTAAGCAACCGGTGCAAGAGGGCGCGCTCTGTGGGACTTGGGTAAAAGACAAAAGGTACATACGACGAATGTGGAGAAGGGTATATGGTACCGTACTATGCAGGATGAACCTTGGAAGATACCATCGTTTGATGGATGCACGCTGGGATGAAACACATTAGTTACAGCTTTTAGACTTCGATCCGGTCACATTCCACTAAATAAGTTCGCTTACATGATGAAAAAATATCCATCTCCTTGTTGTCCACTTCCCCCCGCGCCGTCACAGCTGTCAAGTCATTGCCTATTGCAGCACCGAATTTAATTATTTTTTATCGTTTCGCGTGCGAATTTTAGCCGGTGGCCTGTGTGTGATTGTGTGGTATAGTGTTTAGTGTTGGGTTCGTAAGTTAAATTGTATTTTTATCGTATATTTTGAGCAAATTATTCAATTATATTTCGGTAAGTCATCTTATTTTTTAATTTTGGTTGAGGGTAGTAGTGAACAGTAGTGAAACCGCCGTTAGTCAGCTGTTAATATCGATATAGGTTGTTAACTTAGTTATTTTTTATCCGTGAATAAGCCCGTTGTTTAATTATTATTTTTTTTATATATATTTTTTTTTTGTTATTGAATTGTTTTTGTAAATGAATATGGCGACTCCCAATAATGATCCACCGGACCCGGGCGCGTTCCGTCGAAGTAATTTAGTCTCGCGATCACCGCCATCTAAAGTTAAGCAACAACTTTTTAGCGATAAATCGCCCATGATCAATACACCCGTCTCAACATATCAATCCGTTAATGAGTCACCAAGCTGCCTAAACGTTAGCGGTAACAGCCAGGCCGACTATTGCGATTTAATGTCACAGGCTTCGAATTTTCTCGCAAAAATTAACGAATTAGTGAATGATCAGGGCACTCGTATCACTATAGCGAATAAAACTGCGATTATGGATTTCACACAACGTATTACGTCAATAGTATCTGCGCTCGCGTTAAAGTCAGCATGTAATGAAACAAAAATCGTTAATATGGAACGCGAATTAGAAAAAATAAATAAAAACGTAAGCATTAATAATAATGAAATTAAATCGCAACCAAAACAGCCACAACAGTATAGCGAAATACTAAAGTTACGGCTGCCTAAAGTAGTCCCGCCCATAGAATCGAGACCTCCATTGCCTTCCGTTAATGTGTACCCGGTTGCGGAGAAATGTACGGAAATAAATTCATCCTCCGCTACTAAACAGGTTTTAATGAAAGCAATAGATCCTAGCAATGATGGATTCCAAATAGTGGGAGTTAAAAAAACCGCAAAGTCGGGCATCGTACTGCGAGTTGCCAATGAGAATCAATTAAAAAAATTGGAAACCGTAGATGCTATTAAATCAGCTGGGCTGCGTCTTGAAAAACCAAAACCGAGACGGAACCCGAGAATAATAATAAAAGACGTACCATCCTCTATGGAAGACCGCGTGTTCCTTGTCGCGTTATATCGTCAAAATATAAAAGATGAGCTTCAGATAACCGAAACCGATTTTATTAATTCTACTCGAATCGTTCGTAGGCGTGCATTTGATAACGGACGGAAATGGTTAGGACTCGAGCTTGCGCCCGAAATAAGAAAACATCTGGTCTCCACCAAAGAAAAATTATTCATTGATTGGGCCACTTGTCGTTTTAATGACGATGTCGAATTAGTGCGATGCCTTAAATGTCAACACTTTGGTCACGTAGTTAAATTTTGTACCAATCAAAACCCTGCCTGTGCCATCTGCGCAGAGTCACATGAGACCAGGGTTTGTCCGCATAAGGGCAATAATGAATTTAAACCTATATGCGTAGCGTGTAAACGGTTAAATAAGCCATGCAATCATCAAATCGGGTCCGATGATTGTTCCACCTATAAGTTCAGATTAGAACAGCTCATCTCAAATACAAATTATTAAATTTAAATAATGAATCACAGAACTAATATGAATAATCTCAAAATAGGACAACTTAACCTACATAACGATAAGGCTGCCACGTCAGAGTTAGATCAATTAATTTCAGAACATAAATTAGACATCGTCTTAGTACAAGAACAATATCAAAAGTCGCGACTGAGTAATACCGTTGTACAATTGGATAACAGGTCGCTGGCTGGAATATATGTACCGCGGTCTAGCTACACAGTAACTTCGGTGCGTAACTTAATGACACCACACTGTGCCGTTGCGGAGGTATCTTCCTTATCTTTTAACATTTACGTTGTGAGCTGTTATTTCCAATATTCCGACCCAGTAGCCCCACACATTCACCACCTTCGCCACGTTTTACGGTCTCTTGCAGGCCATAAAGTTATCATCGGGGCAGACGTAAATGCGTCATCGACACTGTGGTACGGCAGATTTCGGCACACCGACACTGAACGACGCTGTGCCGTTGAGGATTTCATTGCTGAAATGAATCTCACCATTCATAACACTCCCGATGCACCACCAACCTACAGCAGCCCTACGGGCGAGTCTTCTATAGACGTCACACTTTCTAGTGGAGACGTTCGAATACAAAATTGGAATGTCTTACCAGACGTTTCTTGTTCCGATCACCGGCTTATCGTGTACGAGTTTGCTCCAAGGTTGCCGCGGGATCCTGTAAACCATGCTTGTGGCTTTAGGTATAGAAGTAGAAATGCAGACTGGGAATTTTTTTGTGCACTTTTTGCTTCGCATGTTAGAGATTTCACTCGCCATGGACTCCCCGCTGAAAAATCGGCTGAAATTATGTCGGACACTTTTATTTACTGTGCCGACATTGCCATTGGTCGCGGTGCATTGACAAGCTTGCGTAGATGTGACTGGTGGGGTGACCATCTTGCCGCATTGCGTAGAGACTTTCGACGCGCACGTAGGAAATATAATAAACTCAAAAAACAGAGGGCTTCCGAGGATATATTACATACTGCTCTTATAAAACTAAGAATCGCGAGATCTCACTATAAATCATCAGTAGAAAAGTCAAAAAACTGCTTGCTGCGAAAAATTGTTGATAGACTCGATAGAGAGGGGCCGTGGTCTCCTTTATACCATGAGTTCAAAGCCAACAGATCTATTGATCTGACATATATTCAAAATATTAAAATTAACAACAACCATACTATGGGTATTGAGGAGACTACGGAGGCTCTATTATACGCGTTGATCCCGGATGATAACTTAGACATCGATAACGAATTTCACAAGCAGGTTAGGATGTGGGCTAGTGAACCCCCACTTACGGCCGCGTCAAGTCTGCCATCAGAAAATGAATTCTTGTCGATCATAAATGCCCTGCCCTTAAATAAGGCCTCCGGCGAAGATAAAATCTCGAATAAAATGATTAAAGAGGCGTGCAAATTATCTGGTCAGTATATTCTTAACGTTTTAAATCGTTGCATTTCGGAAGGTATATTTCCCAAAATATGGCGTCGAGGATTTATCAGAATAATACCAAAAAATGGTGATAAACCGCCTGATGACCCTAAATCTTATCGTCCTATAACCTTGTTACCATCGTTGGGCAAACTGCTAGAGCGGCTTATAGTCCCCAGACTCTTCCCCGGGGGACCACAGTTCCACCACCAACAATTCGGCTTTAGCCCTGGTAAATCCACTGTAGATGCAGTCATTTCTGTTAGGAAAATCGTAAATAGGTCAAATTCAAAATACGTATTAGCCTTATTCTTAGATATTTCGGCCGCCTTCGACACTGCTTGGTGGCCAATGATACTATTAAAATTGAAACAGCGAGGCTGCTATAGTAATATATATTCACTAATATATACCTACTTTATACATGGCACTACCCAATTGAAACTTGGACACCATTCGGTGTCGAAGGCCCTGACGATGGGCGCACCACAAGGCTCAGTTATTTCACCCTATCTCTGGAATTTGGGCTTTGACGACTTTTTAACGTTACCGCTACCTGAAGGCTGTTCATTAACAGGCTATGCCGATGACGCCCTCTTATTAATACAATCTAACTCGAGAACCGGCTTAGAAAACTTAGCTAGGTCATGTCTAGAACTAATTTCCGAATGGGGTGAGCGAAATCGTCTTAACTTTGCTCCCCAAAAAACTTTTCAATTATTACTTAAAGGCAGCCTAAAAACACCACCAAGTATTAAATTTAACGGTATCTCAATTAAAAGAAAGGATTCAGTCTGTTACCTAGGATTAGTCTTAGAACGCAACTTCACATTTATTGAACACATCAGAACTGTAGGTGAAAAAGCAAAACGTAACTTCTTTGCCTTGACTAGAATATCAACCGCTACGTGGGGCCTCACTTTTAAAACCCTAAAACAAATCTATGTAGCTACATATCTAGGTTGTATTTGTTACGGCTCGCCAATATGGGCCGACCGGGCTACTATCGGTGCTGTGCGAAGAAAATTACTCCAAAGTCAGCGCCTAGCTTTAATATTCTTAACTAAAGCATACAGGACGGTTAGTACTGAAGCTCTTCCTGTGCTCGCGGGCGTTCTTCCGGTTGATCTTGAGGCTCAAAGACGCGCGGCTATGTATTATTCTACGAGGGACAACATTAACCTAGAATTCTTACCACCGCGAGACCAAATTAAAATCTCAAGATTATTTAAACCATTATCCGATGCATACAATGACATTCTCGATGAGTGGCAGTGTAGATGGGACGTCTCCACCAAGGGCCGACATCTTTACCGGTTCTTTCCAAGCGTTCGTGAACGACTGGATAGAACTTGGTTGGAGGTTGATCACTGTACGGCTCAATTTCTCACTGGGCACGGTAATTTTAAAAGTAAACTTTTCTCAGTTAATTTAATTCCATCCCCGACATGCCAATGTTCAACCTCAGACTGTACATATGAACAGTCTGCTCATCATATTCTGTGGGAGTGTGATCTCTGGCAAGGCGAACGCAATACTATGTTAGACAACTTAGAATCCGCATCAGGTGTGGTTTATTATGCTGATCTTGTGGCAACTAGGAGAAACTTCCGTGCGTTTAAACGGTTCTGTCATACTTACTACTGGACTCAAACATAACAGCTCACATAAAAAATAGGACCTTTATTTAAAAAAAAAAAAAAAAAAAAAACACATTGTCCGTGGTGCTTTGCAATTGGCTTATCCAATTGTAAGTGTCTTTTCCTGAGGTTAAATATCTCATTCGTTCATTTATGTCTCCCGATTGCGCTGGAGGGAAGTGGAATTTTACTTTCCAACTCCTCCTATAAACTTTCTGATTAAATTCGATGCGGGATCCAAGACATTTAGGTGTCCCGGGACCAGCCTAAGCCTAACAGCTTAGAGCCTCTTTCGTGTGTGCCGCTGTTGATCCTGGCTTACAGGAGTTACAGTGGCGGGAGTGTGGGAGGGATTAGTCCCAAAAAAAAAAAAATCTCCTTGTTGTACTGAGTGCGGTATAGTCGAGGATGCTTTCTATATTATGATGTAGTGTGTCCGGATCGAGGACCTCAGACTCACATTGTTACAAGTTGCTCCAGAGTTCAGGTAACTTTGGAGGCCGTAATTTAATTGTATTATATCCTCTTTCTGAGGTGGCCAAGATGTTATACAAATAGTTTTGAATGGCATGCAACGGCGTATATTATGTATTTAGTGTTACACATGTATGAATTTGTGTAATGTAGATATCTACGAAGTAGCGTAGTCTTGGTGGACTAAAACACCTTAAATAAAGAAAAAAAAACATATAATGGCATATCCGACCTTATGCTACTAAGCTCTAGATTAGTAAAGCTGTAACCGTTAGTAGTTTGGCGTATCGTACTCCACGTTAGATACATAAATTACATTAAGATGTGTACTTGCTATAACTCTTGGCTTCCTCAGACGACCCGTTATGGCCTCGATTGTAGCTTAATTAATGAATAATGGATGCTAAGTAATATTTCACTGATTTCACTCAGTACAGCACTTTACGAATACGGGAATCGAATGTGGTTTAGTAAGTGAAAATGCACTTTTTAATTGGTTTCGAATATTTTTTTTATTTTACACCTAGATTGTACTGTCGCGTGTTTTATTCATACGTCTTTTTTCGCAAGTTTATGAAATAGAACTGTAAATTTCGTTCCTTAAAAATCAACAGCGATCCATATTAATATGCTACCCGTTATTGTTTCATCCCATATATGTTTCCGGTAGCATTTTCTGGAAATTATCCTTAATTTAAAATGTGTTCAATGTACTCATAAGATTGTATTCTTAATCGGCTTCACCACCGCTTAAGAATACAGCCTATTTTATAACAAACTATAGGACAGGGATGGCAAACCAATAATAACACGCGACGCAATATTTTGGGCACGCCTCTATTTAGTAGATATAGTTAAATAAAGCCTAGGTATAGTCTTCTTCGATAAAATATGGGCTATCTAACAATTTGATTCAAGTTCACAGCAAACAAACAAACTCTTCCGCTTTATTTATTAGTATAAATTAGCGTACGCGAGAGATTCTAATTTTCATTAATTACATAGTTCATGCATAATGGTTCGCCATCCCTGCTACAGAATTTTAGATATCTTCAATCGTAGTACAAAGTTCAACGCGTATGTCGTAGCTACTGGTAATAGTAGGAAATATTCTACTTCCCCAACATTTAGGATGATGCCTATACAACGCTACGCCACACGTCCAATATATATATGTACCAATAGTTTCAACCCCACATGTCTGCGTCAATAAATCAGCGTACACCGCATTGCGTTGCGTTGCGTCGCATCACAGAACGACGGATATCAATAGGCATCACCCATTAATTACTCTTCACGTGGTACCGATACCATTAATCTTTACGTGCAATTCCTCACTTGATATAGTAGCAATTACGGCAACTTAAACATTCATATCAACCGAATGGTATGCCACTCATGCGGCCTAAGTTCTAATAAGAGACAGAGAATAGTATATTTTCTTTTCCTTTAGCTAAACTATTAAAAGAAAAGTAAATTAATTACTTGTCAATCGTTAATGACACAATTGATTTTGGACCGTATTTCTAGAAGATAAGATTGAAAGAGTTTTAGAAGAAGTAGTATTATATACAGCTTTAGTAATTAGGTATGTGTGTCTTAAATCGAAATCCTACTAAAGTTAACTTATTAGTAGTACCTACTGTAGATCTCTGTCCGGTGAAGAAGCAAACGCCTCCGAGCTAACTAAATAATGACCGCCAGAAAAAAAAATATGACTGTAGCATAGTTTTTATTTGAAATTATGATTTAACTCATGCACCGACAATAATTTTCTATACTTATATTACATAGGTATAAAGAGGAAAGTTTTGATTGTTTATTACTAGCCGATTTAAAAAAATATTTCACTATTTGAAAGCTACTTTATCGATGAGTAACATAGGAATATATTTAAATATAAAGTTCCCACGGTAACGGGACCTTCAAGGTTGAAACCGCGCGCAAGAAGAATACTGTAAAACTTTCAACAAATCATACAACATTGTATTTCTCAGAGCTACTTCATCTCCTATGCTACATATAGTTTTTACAGTGCTTTACTTTACAAGAGGCCATTAACCATAACACCTTAGACTAGGGTCTATAAAATAAACCTGCTGTCTTTTCTACCATAAATGAGGATCACCTGTCGCGGACAAGTTTTTATAAGTTCGAGACATACTCGATAACTACGGGTACTGAAGGAGAAAAAAATTAACATTAGACGAGGATAATATATAACTACTTGCACTTTCGCACGGAGTTCTATAGTTTTTATTTGACTATGTTATGAGCTTGTTAGCAATCACATAGTTGAATAAGACGAATAATTTTATAATAAGCAAACAACAGTCACTTACTGTAAAGTAGAGCGAAATTTGGACAAAATTCCCCTAAAAATCTAAAGTCTAAAGCGACCGCCCCGAGCCGAAGTCCAATACCCACAGCGGGCGCCCTCTTGTGTCGGTTGCTTAGTTTGTAGTTCTTTAAACCAATTATTTAGGCTGGAGTTCTGCTTGCCTTTTTGCCCGGAGAAGTAGCAAAATCCTCCTGGCTAACTTCATAATGTTCATCCGAAAAAAAAACAAAATCAATCAACAGTGACCCACATAGCATCGATCCTACAGCCCGTACAAGATTGAATTTCAAAAGAAATAAAAAACCATCTCCAATAAATATTAAAGGCTTGACATAAATAGGTAGTTAAACATGATCCAACTTGTAGAATAATAAAAGAAACTAAAACTACGTAACGACGACCTGCATTAATTCTTAAGACGAATTCCGACCGAGTTCTTTTACAAAGAAATATTTTATGCAATCCTGTTTTAATTTTGATACTGTACTTTTTCACCGTGCGTAAACAGGCGTTGACGTGACTAATATATATAAATAATTTCATTTTTTATCTTTTTGGATCATCTAATTTCTAAAGATGATGATTTTTCTAAATTACCCTAAAAACGTCAAATAGCTAGGTGACTCCTAACAAAAGTACCGTAAAGTAAACAAATTAGTAACTAAAAATGGGCCGCTTATTTTTTTTTGTAAATGGTTAGTGAGTTTCAAAAATCAAGTAATATAAAAATTAAGTTTTAAAATAGAAAATAGGGTCTAAATTACTTAACCTAACATTTATAGGTTCTCGAGTAGAGAGAACTGGCAAGCGCAGCGTAGGACGACCGTCTGCACGATGGACCGACGACCTTGGTTGCTAGCGATCGTTCCCGCTGGAAATCAATGGGGGATGCCTATGTTCAGCAGTGGACTACAACAGGCTGATGATGATGATGATGAACATTTATATTCATTTTTTATAATTTAGCTCTTAAACAAAGATGGAGAGAGCGAGAATATATCGTCCGCAGCATTTCCTCTTAAGCGAAATACTTTTAGATCCTACAGAATTTCCATTATTTAGCAATAAAAAACCTGATTTATTTGCATGGCAGGCAGATTTATCTCACGTTCTAAACTGGGTAAATTGATGTAAAAGGCGCCAGGGTCTAGCCATGCTTAGTGGGGCAGTGTGAACCCATTTAAGGTGATACTTCGTTAAGTTTTAAGAGGTTTAATCGAGTGTGATAGTGATGAATCGCCATGTCGCATTGCCATTACGGGCAAGACAATTAGCAAAAGAAGCAAGAAATAAAACAATGTGGATAGCATGATCGAGAGGTATAAAGCTGAGTCTGGGTAAAGAGTAGAGCATTTACTTGTAACAGAAAATACATTATTCACCTTTTCTCCAATCGGTAAGATCGGTTCTTCTAAAAACGGCGAATGTTCGATCTTCTGTTAAAAGTAAATGCAGTACAGGGCTTCCCTAACTTTGAAATTAAATTAAATTCATGAAATTTATAAAATATATAAAAGATATTTGGAGATATTCCGAACCTGTTACTAGGTTAGAACTACAACTATAGTATGGCTGGACGCTTTTACTACAGTACTTAGAGTGGGGTACGTCGCAAAAAAAAGAGAACTTCTCTAGGGCGTCATAGTAAAACTAAGTTTGGAAAGCCCTGCTCTAATCTATTTTCGTTGTATTAAAATTACTATTCGAAAATATCGATGTTCATACTTTAATGTGATTTTTTAATTTTATCGTTTTAATTGCATAATAATTTATAAGTTAATAATAAATGATTATGCAATGAAAACGATAAAATGTAAGAATTTGCGTCCTTTAAATATATTTTTAACAATATTATCGCAATACGATAAGATAAACCTTTACTCAGAAAACCCATAGCAAACAAACGATTTCCAAGCATGCAACTAATACATAACGTCGCATCGCTAAGGTGTTATTTCATCTGCCAAGAATTATTTTCTTTATTTCATATGTTTTATAGGGCAAAAAATCAATTAGCTTCACATGGTTTTCACCCTTATTATCTATCTTCAGTTACGCACTATTACCGACGATAATATTTTCTCATTTTCTACTATCGATATTCACAAATGCGCAGGCGTGAAGTCGAAGATACTTGACAATTAAACGTCACAAATCGTGTCAGTTAATCAGAGATGTTCACGCGCATTCAGTTTATTGCACTTGGAGTTTCTATGCACATGTAATGGAGAAATTATGGCTTTTCATTTTATTGCTTTAGAGGTGTGGCTGCTCATCATGCATAACACTGAGTGCTATAATTTAAAAATTAACCATATTTTTACTCTTTTTTTTACAACCGATATCGGTTAGGGCGGTCAATCTCTAAGGAAATTAGCCATTTGCGTAAGGCATATAGTGCAGTAGTATGTGCGCAAAAACAGGTGCATTATCTATTCCTTTACTCTAAAAACCCGGAATCCCTTTACACCACCACGGATGAAACATTACCATCTTCCAGTGTTCGAGCTAACAGATACTTAGATTTTTCTAAATATAAATTTTCTAGTTACATAATTTTTTGGCCAGCCCCGGCAATCGCACCCGGTACTTCGTTATTACGTTCAACCACATTACCGCTAGACCAACGAGACAGTATTTTTGTAACATATACTGAAAAGCACAAGTGTAATTTATTCATAAAAAAAATAGCTTGGACACATCCAATATGGAGTGACTTTATCGTAAAATGCTACTAAACATGCCTTATTGTCACTTTGTCACTTGCTCGACAAACATTAGTGCTGCAACGTAACAGCTAAAGTGGCTCAACAAACATTAATGCTGCGACTTAACAACCAAAGTGCAGGGATATGATTAGTTTACCGTTAAACCACTCTACTAAATGTTAGCCTTAAGAGAGTGCGCACGTCCACGACACTAATCACAATGATTTAGATAACATTACACGACATTTAAGACTAAAACACTAACAACTTTAGTCTAACAGGATAAACTAGATTATTGAATAACCTCATTAAATTTAGCGAATAATCTATCGTTAGTTAGTGTTCATTTTACGACTAAAGATTTGTTTGAATACAGTGTTATTTACGGAGTATAAGTTACTACACCGTAAAATAACATTGCCTTTATAACTGTTACAGTAATAAGTATGCAAGTCGTAATATGGTATGATAGTCACGTAGCTAAAAAATGGATTCGACTGCTCTTCAATACCCTATTTGTTAGCTAAACACGGAGAATTTTTCCACGTTTTATCGTCTTATGTTAATTGAAATTTTATTTGAATACAGGATTCCGGTGCGCCTTTTACGGTTGTCCATCTTTCCTTTTGGGACAGGTCTACGTCAGGCGACATTCCGCATGAGCCTCGCCAATTACGCGGGAATCCACTGAAACTTTTTTCACCAACTCGACCGTTATTCGATGACTTCGGCAATCGTTAAAACCTGTCCCCTTGACCATATAAGTAGGATCATGTTCCGATTTTCTAGCCTCATCGCATTGCCACTTTTTTCCTACTTACGTACTTTACGTACGTATGACATATTGGTGTCAATGCAACAATAAAATTTTAAATGCATTTATTCATGAACCTCCAATGAAGAAGGTTTTCGCGTTTGTTTGTGGAGTTGAATGGTACGTTCTTTAAGTGACATGAATAAGTGTGTTTATTGACAACACCATCTAAATGTAAAACAAGCTTTCTGTGCCAATGGTTCAGTTCTACTGCTCGATTTACATATGACTAGCCTACGAAACGACTACATATGCTTAAGGGATTACGCGCTTGCTTAACAAACTTGCTAATATTTTGAATTGATCGCTTACCTATCAATTACGATACTGTTATTATTATCAACAGTAAACATGTTTTCGTTGGTACAACAGTATCAAATCCAAGGTTGTTTACAGATTAACGTCATTTTAATCAACTTAGGATCAGAAAGTGAAACTAAATCGGTAACTAATTAAACTTTTAGTGTAACACGAATAGGTCACAAAGACCGGTCGGCTCAGATTTCTCGCTTCACTTTTTGGCGACACGGCATGAATAATTAAACATTATTTCGGTAGCGCATTGTTCATTTGTCGTTGGCCTAATGACACCGATAAAAATCCTTGTCCATATCGGCATCTTCTCATTGTCTGCCCTTACTAAGTCACTAATGATTAAAGTTACAAATCCGAGCGACATGATTATCTGCTGTGGGAAATCAACAATGTATAAGTATAGGCTGCTTATGAAACATTAGCCAAGGTTACGAAAACTAAGACCCTACGTACGTTTGCGTACACCAATGTAACGTAAAGCGTCCATGAGAACTAATAATAAACACGTAACAAATAACAATGAGCTGCTTCGCTTTTAATATGAGCATACGCGTCAATGCGGCCGGGAGGAGGAGGTTTACCACTCGTAAAAGTAACTAATTTAGTGTTAGTAAACTGCCAACAACAAAATCTCGGCATAATAAAATCTGTGTGAGTCGAATCGATTTGCTCGAAGACAAATGATGCACGCTCCGAAAATATTTGCAGAACTAAAATATGCCGCCGAGACGTGCTTTCACTGTCTCAAAAAAATGTTTGCTGGCGCCCGCTAAACTTAGTGCGGGTTCGCGACCGAAGACGTGATACCATTTCGCAAATACAACTGCGTGAAAGTGGACCGAACCTTGGCGTTCATGTCCTGGCGGAAGGCCAAATTAGCAATTGAATGAGTGACGATTAGCAAACAAAAAATAACAGGGGTAGACGAACACGAATCGATCTATTTTGGGGAGGTCGAATTTTCTGAAGTACCTACCTGAGTCACAAGCGGTTCTGGCACTTGAGGATCGCGCCCATTGAGCTAGAGGAAATGCGTGTCTGTTTACGATAGTGATAGTGTCTACTCGACGAAATTGTTTTAGGTCATCGTTTGTAAATGGGTGTATGAGCGACGACGGTTCGAACGAAAGAGGCTCGTTGAAGAGTGTGTCAGACGTGACCAGGATAGAGAAGGCATCGGCGCGGCGGCGGCCCGTCCGCGGCACGCTGTCTCAATCAACTCTGTTATCGCTACTCGAATGTCGCTTATTGCTTTCTGATCTATTGGGTCGGAGCTAGTGGACAATTTAGCAAATAATAATATAATCAATCAAGTTTATCTTTATATTACTAATGGAGTGGTAATTTGCGGTAATCTATGAAGGAACTTTGACAGATATTTTATTTAAAAAACAATAGATTATTCTGTCGTTCCAACCTGGATTTTTTTACATGACCGTTGGGGCTCTTCTAGTTCAAACTTATTCTAGTTGGCAGATTTTTGTCCGCTTCGATTTTAAATAAGCATTTATGTAGATACTATTTGGTGTTACATTAAGTTATTTTAGTTTTTTTTTACGATATAGGTATACAACTAAAAGTAGCTAATTTAAACTAAAACTATCTGAAAATACTAACTGAAGCTACAGTCTTCAAAATAAAATAAAAAAACTTGATATTTAACAGAGATGATCGCAACTGTCCAATGGGTACACAGGAACGACGTAGGTATAATTTTTATTATCGAGTCGCAAATATCACGTCAGTTGATAAGCATAATATATCCCATAATTATGCCCTTGGTAAAGTAAAGATAACAAACATTGATAATGAATGTACCTACTTACATTTTGGCCAATAATAATATTTAAGTTTCTTGGTGGAATTTTTTGGCAAAACAAAATAAATATATGGACAAAAAGGATGCGTTATAGTGTAAATAAATCAAATGCTATAGAATACTGAGAAGGAAATTATGTTGTTATGTTTTAAATGCAAAACGCTGTCATAAATGTCTTGAATGAGACCACAATACTCAAACATTACTACGGATACATCTGGTAAGACAATAACAGTTAAGTCATAATGAACAATACGAAATTCATAACTTTGATCTCAAATATTGTTGTTATCATTGTTATAAATACAATATGATGTTCAATTGCAAGGTTGCTTGTTAGTTACGCCGACTAGCGTCAGGCGGAACATTTCAGATAAGCCGGTATTGTCGCTGATAATTTCAATTGTATCCTATAAATATACTGTGCTAAAATATTTACTCCCAAATCAAAATTTTCCCTCACCTTAGCACCAGAGATACTGGCGTTCATCCAACTATCGGTGCAGACGCCTTGGCTGTCGCCGAAATTCGTATTCAAGCACTTAAAAACATGCAATGAGTTTCTCAAACTCTAAAAACGTCGATAACACCAAAAGCACAGTACAGAACTTGGCACAAACTAAGCACGTCTGAACGGACACCAATTTGGTCGTCTAGTTTCGAAACACCAGTTGTTTAAACCAAAAATGGTCTTTCACATCACGTCAAATATTTGCGTGGTCACAGGTGCACACTGTGTAAATACAATAAGCGTTCGATGCCGGTGACACGTGCGCTTTGGAAGGCGAACCGCGAATAACAGTGTTGAACGTGAGCGGCGCGAGAACGCCCCTCTACCACGACCGCTGCACGCACGGGGCACAGCGAGACTGACGCAGCGATCTCAGCTCGATCCGTCGCCGGACCTCAACCCCTCGAGCTTACACCCCGCAACGGCTCGAACGACTATTTTTTTCACCCTGAGCAAAAACGTACATATTATCGCGCTTCGAACTACTGTCCGAGCTTCAGGAATTTGACCGCTTTTTACTGTCGTTGTAATTATTCAGACCTTTTACGGAACCCTGAATTAACGTACGCCAACGAATACTTAACTTACAGATAAAGATTCTCATGGGAATGCAAAACCCAGATTATTTAATTACGATTATAAAAATCAAGCTACTTAGCACACACTGCAAAAAAAATGCCGCCATAAAACTTACGAAGAACCAAAGATTGGATTATGAAAAAGGGCGCAATTCCTCTGATTACGTCAAATTAGACCACTGTATTGAATTGCGAAAGTGTGCCACATGCTGCAGCCTAACTAGTTAATGAGCAGATAATGACGAGCACTGAGATTCCGCTAGGCGCTAGGATCACGTAGTCAACGGTACCGTGTCTATACGCCTGTATGCACTCGGCTCATTTAAATAATTGTCGCATTGACGACCCGAGGCTTTGACGATTTGTGGTGATATAACGACGCCTAGACGTGTCATTACGTGGCTTACAACCGAGAAGATTATAGGTTTGCAAGATGTCGACTTGTTTCAATATGGCCTAGTAACTAAATGAAAGCTAGAATCAATTCACGTGCTTGGTGAAGAAGAGTTGTGCTATAAAGATGTGATGTTTACAGTAGTATTGAGGATGTCATCTACTTGTTAATGAGGTCAGGCAGATTTTAGACCGTTAGGAACATAGAATATAGCTTTCTTAGAAACTGGCTGCTCAAAAATGTTTGTTACCGTCTACGTTTTAGGATTCAAAAACACATGTATACATCTTACTATTACGTAACTTTTGTAAACTTGATAAAGTAGTATATCATCATCGATAGCAATCATAAATCACATTTTGAAAATGCTTGAATTGAATCTGTGTCTGAGTTTGTTTTAAAACACAAATCTATTTTGCAGTAGTATTGCTCTTTTGTTATGATTGTATACAAAATAATATTTGTTTTCCGGATGGACGTAGTTAGCCACGAAAGTTTTGCTGTTTTATCGGGCATAAAGGCGAGCAGTGCTCCAGCCTTGAAAAATGGTAAAAACTACAAAATAAGCAACCTGCGCAAAAGAGCGTACCCTGTGGGACTTAGACCACAACTGAGGGCGGTCCCTGGTGGCGGATTGAGGAATCAAGAATTGAACCATTTTAGGGGAATTTAGTGCAACTGTCGCTCTAATTTGTAGTTTGCAAAATTCTACTAGTTAAGAATGTTCAAATCCAACAAACAAGAATGCATAAAATCAGCATTTAGTCCTGATTTCCTTCATCGATTTAAAGATTAATATAATTACTACCATATACACGATAAGAATGTTCAATTGGCTGAAATCGATTGAAATTAGCGATAGCAATTCACAGATGGAAGAAAGCTGATACAATTATATAGGAATCTAGAAGACCCGGTCACTAGATTGTTGTTATTAATCATGCATAACACGACAAAATATTAATGCTGCGAAATACATAGTGGACTGTTCTGGTCGGGGCGCTTCTTAAAATGGCCGTTTGTCACGACATTTCCAATGGAGGGAATGCGACGGACGAGACGTGCAGCATTTGGTCTCGTTATGGTTTCCTGGCTTTCTGTGTGATCTTGTTAAATTGAAGGCATGAATAAAATCTGTCGCATGCAACTTAAAGGTTAGATAGAAAAGACGGGATAACGACTTGGAAGTGGTTAGTGTAAATATTCAATTCAATATATAGTGTATGAGTGTGCATAAGATTTATATATTAGGTCTTTACCTATGAAATTGCCTTACTACAGTACTGGACATTACAATTTAAAGAAAAAATTGTTTGGCTAAGAATTCTAATTAGAGCCTTTTCCAGTGTAGAGATATGTGTTGATGACGTAGAACGTGGAAGAGTCAGCCAAAACCTGTAGTTTTAGTCCATATTTCGCTGGTTTGCTGGGAATATACATTTTGAATTTGCACCTACCTCTGAATGCAATCAACATCTCATCTACCGTAACGTTAGCACCTGGATTGCAATACTGCTGCGAGTTTTTATTGAAGTGATCTAGTAATTCACTTGTAACACAGCCAGGGTCATCTTTCTTTCTTTCTTCTCTGTAGTCATCGAACGGGAGTGCAACCAGAAGCACAAGAAATCGTTTCTTGGACATAGACGCTCGAAAAATGCTTCTACCCGTACCATGAGTAGCGAAAATGGACAGAACGCTCTCACGATCAGATTTGAAGACAGCGGTGTAAAGTAACGGCGCTATAAATCCTTTTAGTTCTATCTGATTTGTGTCTCGGAATGTATATTGTTCAGACGGGTACTTATTCCTCATATCATCGAGTTTCTTATTTGCCAATTGGATAACGATATTCGTGATTTGAGCATCGAATATGAGTTGAAAAGTTTCCAGCGATGATAAAGGACCATTCTCAAAAACAGAGTTAGGCACAGATGGAATCCGAAGAATGTTGTGAGATGGTGTTCGAAAATTTCTCGATGGTGGTTTCGCGCCAATTTGTGTCGGTTTTTACCATAATAATAGTTTTGAGGCTCACCCGTGTTTATGTTGTCATCGTCGTCTGAAGAGGCTGAACATTCAGAATCAGAGTCATGCTCAGAAGGCACGCAGTCATCTTCTGATTCTGACACCACATCATCGCGCTCCAATCTCCGTGGCTGATTCAAAGGTGTTTGATCTTCCTGTTCAGAGTCACTCTCATCGATATATTGGAGCCAGTTGTTCACTACAGATTCGGCTTCGTCGGCCAGAAGGTTAACGATATTACGAGACGCCATTAAGATTCCTAAAATAATTAAAAACACCTTATAAAGAAAACAGCACCGAATCCAAAACAATAACATACATACCCACCCATGGTGGATTCCCACGGACTCCTCAAGTGTGTTTACTTACCGATGGAAGTCGCACGCGCTGACGTCAGCCCGCAACCGGATTAAACATGTTTTAAAAATTTTACCTGAAAAAATATGACGTGCATTGTGTTAGGTACATTGATTTGGGATAAAATATAATGACCACCAAAAATATATACTTGACACCAGAAAAATAAAGTCTAAAATTATAATAGTACTAGCTATTTTAGTCACGACTGCACTTCAAATTGTATTCGAACACCAAATGTAGTTAATGATCACCAAATCTTAGCGAGCAAATTATTGCGCTATTTCTACCTTAATAAAATCAATGAAAAATGACAATCGGTTAGGTTAGGTTAGAGCTGCGGCCATACAACGCACGAGCCGAGCGAGCGAAGCGAGCGGTGCCGCGGCAGCGGCCGGCGAGTGCCAGAACCGAATAGTAAATTAGTAAAACATTTAGGTACTTTTGGTGATCATTTACTACTTTTGGGTTAACAATGATTTATTTGGAGTCATTTTGCTTAAATACGATAGCGAAATGTTAAAACTTTGGTTACAATTTTACATTAAAATGCGGGTTTAATTTTGGTGATCATTTTTACTATATCTGATGGTAAGTTAAACATAAGCCCATTGATTTCGCTCGGCCAACGATTCCGAAGTAGCCAATCAGTGACAGTGACGAGTGAAGTTTTGTTGACTTGAGAAATAGTCCAGTCAACAATTGCCTTTTTGTTCAGCTTTTTTCAGCAGTCTCCGAAAATTATGATTGAGGTGTCATTCGATTTATAATGGCATCTAGATGATTTTTGAAAAAAATGAAGTTCCGCTTGCAAAAATTGCAAAGTGATTAACAATTAACTAAAAAAAAAGGGAGGTTTAGTTTTTTGCAAATATCCCAAAAACCCAAAACGACGGCTAACAAAAGAAATTGTAACCGATAAGTGGTACCAACATGTAACTGTTCAACTTCCTCCTAGGAAAATTACAGTCGGTCTCTGTCTGGAAAAATTTAGACTATAAGAAAGTTGTCCAAATTAAAGGAGAATATGACGTTATTAGTTATTCGATCAATCTAGTCAATTATTTTATTTGATTATTTTTATTTTATTTGTGTCAAAAATTAAATATAAGAGTTAAATGAAAAACATGACATCTTTCATTTAACTCTTTATAATAGCTTCCCGCGCGCGGTTTCATCCGCGTAACTCCCGTTCCCGTGGGAAATTCATAATAAAATATAGCCTATGTTCTTTCTCAGGCTCTAGACTATATCTGTACCAAATTTCATTTAAATCGCTTCAGTAGTTAAGGCATGATTGCGTAACAGACAGACAGACAGACAGAGTTACTTTCACATTTATAATGTTAGTAAGGATAAATAATTTAATTTAGCTTTACCCTAAATTTTATTTAACATAACCTGAAGTTCCAGAACTTCAGGTTATGTTTTAGTTATCTGTCCAAATCAAAAGAGCCAATGTCGATTGTCTGTGATGATTTTATATCGTAATATTAAGTTCTATTTTAGTTATTTAATTATAATTGTCAAAAACTTTATTTTTTATGGTCTGTCGAAATAAAAAGATCAAATTTCTGATTGTCTGTGATGCTTTTCAGTTGTAATTTTAAGTTCTGTTTTTGTTATGTAGTTAATTAAGTTGGTCAAAATCTTTTATAATTATTAAGGTTTGTCCAATCAGATCAGATCAGGGGATCCAACCGGAATAAACCGTTGTGATGTAATGATAGATGTCATTATAACTCTTACAAACAGTTTTTTTGTACAATTATTCATTTAAAACTTAGGACAATTATACCAACAGTAGAAAAAAAAAACTAGACATATATATATATTATACACTACTAACAAAGTGTCCTTATAGCTTAGTGTGACGACCTGATGAGCTCGGCACACACGTCTTTCACATCGTTCACACGGCCGACGAATGCGCACGCCTAATATGGGGTCAGCCTAAGCGCTAATGAATTCCTGTAACTTAGTGCAGCCACTGAAGTCATGTTATAAAGCTCGTTTAGTATTATTCAAATCTTTTCGATACTTAGTTAAAACGTAAAATAGTTCTATATTTCTTTCATCAAATTAATTTTGGTAACTAGTTCATTTCTCTCTAGTTCTAAGCAACTGCTTTAAATACATATATACAATTAAAAGTAGCTACTTTTAGTTGTATATATGTATTTTATTCATGTAATAAAAGGCCCTACCTCTCCATATGTATTTACCAAACAAAATTAATGCATTGTAAATGACGTATAACAAGTGCAAATTATATATCAGCAGTAAGTGTGGTTACCTCACAATAATCAATTCTACAATGCTGTGATGAAATTGGGTTCTATTCTGACTACACAACGCGGAAAGTCGTCCGCGTTATCCATTACTGCTACTTTATATTTTTCCTGAATCCAGCAGTAGTTTATATCAGTCGTGGACGATTACGAAGCCAATACATTTTCATTTAGAAAACAATAGTGCTTTGTAATAAGGCAGACAGTTACAGTAAACCTTTAAGATTTACGTGCATTTTTGTCGTCAGTCTGATCTCGCGATTTCCTCGAGACTTTCTATTTCCTCATTGTAGTATCGAAGGTGTTGAGTTCGATTTATTGTCGGGCATCGTCCGACAACGACACGACAGGGGAATCGAACCCGGCGTTAACAAAGGCATAAACAAGTTTCACTTCGCCCGACAATTTACAAACTGTGCTTGTAATTTAATGGCACTGGCACAGTTTAACGCTTAAAGAATATAGTACGTTCAATACTTTGTAGTAAAAGGTCGTTTGCTTTAATAAGATATATATTAAGTAAGATATATATCTAAGTCCAATAATTAAACACCAGAGGATGATTTTAATGTTAATTAATGAAGACGAAACAACACCAGCAGTTTCATAACAGGTTCGTAAAACTATAAAATAACAAATAAATGAAGACTTAATCAAACTAAATGTCACAAATCTTTGCTGCATTCAAATGCAGAAACGGAGTTTGAATGCAGCAATGTGATTGTCGCTTTTCTTGTGCAGCAAAACAAATTATTATCGAGTAGATTCCCGCACGCGGTTTCACCCACGTAACTCCAGTTCCCGTAGAAACTTCATAATTAAATAAAGCCTATTTCATCCGGGTATAGTGTAGCTTTCCAACGGTGAAAGAATTTTTCAAATCGGTCCAGTATTTTCGGAGCCTAATCAATACACAATAAAACCTTTCCTCTTTATAATATTAGTATAATAAATATACGATTATACTAAAGGCTTATACTATAATTATAGTATTAGCCTTTACACATCATGTCGTGAGCATCAAACCATAGAAGCGTTTTTGTTTTATCAATCATTACACTTAAATATGGAAGTCCTTCATTAACACACGCAAGTATTTAATTATATAGATACTAGCGACCCGCCCCGGCTCCGCGCGGGTGCGATGCTGATGTATTATACATGTAAACCTCACTCACGTTGAATCACTCTATCTATAAGAAAAAACCGCATCAAAATCTGTTGCATAGTTTTAAAGATCTAAGCATACATAGGGACGGACAGACAGCGGGAAGCGACTTTGTTTTATACTATGTGATGAAATGCAGAAAACTTTTTTTTTTTCGTCTCCTATAAAGTAGGGGTAATGTTTATACGTCCATGGTTTGAAGCCCGTAATATTTCCGTATAAATCTGCTATTGAATTATGTTTTTTTATAGAGTTTAATGAATACGTTTATTAACAAGGAAAATATAATCCATATGTACAACTAAAAGTAGCTAATTATACAAAAGAACAAAATGAAAGAATTAAGAAAAGTAATATTTATCAAACCGCTTTTTTTTTGTCCGGGGGGAAATGCCTTTACTCATTCCCACCGCCGCTGTAGCGTATTCGCGCGCTGGCGGTGGGATATGTGGGACTCGCCCTATCCATAGCGTAGAGGACCCTACACCACTAAAACCCCCCGGACACTTTCGATCCGCCGTTGGCGGGGGCCGGGCACGCATAAGCAATCCGGCCCATATTTATCAACACCCTTGGGCGTCAAGAAGTCTGCTATCGTGGTTATGACCTCCAGCACTTGTTATCATAATTTGATATCTAAATGTTTTATTTAAGCTACGGCTACCTAATTTAAATGTTTACCAAGACCAAGAACAAAAAGTTCACCTTACTTAGGGTTGGGTTAAGTTAATTAGTCATAGAACGACATTTACTTTTTAGGGTTCCGTACCCGAAGGGTAAAAACGGGACCCTATTACTAAGACTTCGCTGTTTGTCTGTCTGTCACCAAGCTGTATTTCAAGAACCGCGATAGCTATACAGTTGACATTTTCACAAATGATGTATGTCCATTTTTGCTCGATATCAAAAACGCCACTTGAAAATGAAATGGAACCCTTCGTACGCTAGTCCGATTAGCACGTGGCCGGTTTTTTAAATCAACCAACTCAATTGCGGTGCTTAATTACTTTGGTAATTGTGCACATTTTACGGTAACTTTAAAATAATCCTAAATGAATACCTGTTTTATGTTTCTTTCGACTTTTTACTTACTTTTTATTCATTAGAAGCATACTAGTAATATTAACTGTTCAGATGGACGCTCTTAAATGGTACTACTGTATCTAATTAGGCTCAGGTGTAGTTAATTTTATAGCAGGGTTCAAGGCTCCCAAAATAGATAATACTTCATAAATCATATCCATTAATTCATTTGCCGCACAAAACTGTGTCTTATTAACTAATACATAAAAACCAGGGTGATACCAATAGAGCTTACGGTAATTAAGCTATGCAATAAAACTACGCAAAGGGATAGACAGAGATAGCTGACTTGCTATCATTGTCACACATCTTTTCTGTGTCCTTCACTCTAATTACGGTCTTCACACAAAAGTAATGACGCAGATAATTTTGCTTGCATGGTCGTTTAATCCCCGGGTTGCATCTCGCGCGGTTTTATTCGGTCTAGTGATAATCGCGTCCACGCATGGCCAGAATTCTTTTTATAGGTAACCTTTAGGATCTAAAGCAGCGTATGCGAGCCATTTTGTGCCCAATGGTCTGAAAAACTGGTGTTGTGTGAAATAGGAATATTATTGCGTTTCTAGAATGTATCACGAAACTGGGTTGAAGGCTAATGTTACTGTGACATATTTATTTCAGTGTATTTTAGTAAAAAAAGAATCTATTATGGGACATTTTTTTTTACTTTTATTTCATAGCTTAGCCAATGCTTTCATAGCTTAGAAAATGCCTTAGATTATCATGCATTTTTTAAGAAAATAATCATGTTAATTTAGCAAGACAAGTCAAGCTAAAAACACTTAATTACGTTCAAATTCAGGGCAAATAAAATATAAATCAAGAAATATCTTAAAAGGGGTTTTCAAAAGATTGGCAGGGCAGAACAGCATGTTTTCACCACATATAAGTCGGGGTCGCGGTTGCAACGTGACGGCGATTTTATGAAAACAAACTCATGCAAACAAATAACGGCGGCCGCACTGCAGGAACGACAAGCGAAATGTATTTGTTCGTCCCCGGCCTTAGACTCACACTTATTTAAACTATATCCATACAAAATCTGTATTTTCTATGGAGATAGCGCTGAACAAATGTGAGTAGCCCCTAAAGCTTGTCTCACACAGCCGGTATCCGAAGTAACACGGAAACACCGTATCACGTACATTGATATAATCAATTAATGGTTTCGTGAGTACAGGTAGCAGCCGGAACATTTCAAGCTGTTAATTGATATTTACATAGTACCGGTTACGTGGAAGGAACGGTAAATGGTTACATCAATGACCTTTCGGTAGATCGTTATGATTTATAATGAAGGTTTATAGGCTCCTCTAGGTTTACAATTCGCTTGTTTAGACAGCTTTGACTGCCTCGTTGCTTTAGCGGTAATATGTTCGACCGTAACTACTGATGCCGAAGGTTCGAGAAAAATCTAGTAACACAATTTTAGCCCTAACTTTCTAACTTTCAGAATCAGCCTGAATTTAAGAAGTAAGTGGTGTTTCAACTTCACAACAACAGCCCGTTAGCGTCGACTGCTAAACATGGACCTCCTCTTAACAGCCTTTCAGAACGACAGACCAGGCCAGGGTTGCAGTAAGATGGTAAGTAAACTTGACCTGGTGGATGTGTTATTGTTCACCCATGGGAAGCATTTTCTAAGCCGGAAACCACACGGCTATCAGTACACAAGATTAAATGTCCATTGAAAAGTTGCTAATGATGCATTTGCGAATGGAGCTCAATTATAATGCCAATTTATTGTCACCACATAAAAACTGTCACAGAAGTATATCAGTTAAGAAGAAGTAAGAATAAATAGTAAAAACTTAGCCGTTGATCAACCTTTAAATAAATTAACCAAATAACGGAGCATTTAAAACTAAGAAACGTATAGAGTCCTCAGAGCACCGTGATCAGTAATTAAACTGTGGTATCTTTATATCACTGGTGTTAAATCTTCAGCCGTGCCTCACGACTGAGGTTGCTCACGCTTCGAACTGACTGACTATTTTATTTTTTGTCTGCCACTAGGAAATATTGAATGCAGTGACTTTGATATTTAACGTTTAGATCTGGGTGTCATGTTTCTTGGAAGTCTATTCTCATGCGATTGGGTTGTTCAGTGGTACGTTGATGAGCTGGGAACCAAAAAAAAAGTGGAGCAATATTTGGAGCTACTTTTTGCAAGCCACTAGTTCAGCGTAATGGTAGTCGAAATGTTAATTATACTTCAATTTTTGTTTCAAAAATATTAGAACGGTCACAGTAGATAAATATCAAGGAATCTATAAATAGGTATAGTTGTTTCTGGCCGACGACTTGTTGTAATCTTTCTCGCATTATTGAGGCAGTTTTGGTTCCAAACATTACTATATCTCCCTTTTACTATTTCTTCAATTGGTATCCGCTTCCGTAGTATCTTCTACAATATATTGGCATGTGTTTTCGTTTTTTGAGTCTACTACTCAACGGGTCAATGTGAAGGGGTAACTTTTAATTCACTATATGTAGCGTGCTTCACTTCATGAAACCTTGTTATATCATTGAGCTGTTCAACATACAAATACCTCCCTAAAGCGGATTTCGGAGTCAATACCGGTAAACTATATATATATATAACTATAGCTAGTTCCTTGGTATACGGCATATTTGATATTCCGAAGCACGGATGCAGTTCTTCAACACCAAACAGACACGAAAACTATTTTTAGACTTCAGCGTGCGAATCGAACCTAAAACAAGGCTACCGCTAGGCTACCGGTTATCATATTGTATATAATTAACATAAGATTATTCCCACCGTGAAATGAGGAAGTATTGTATATCCTAGCGACAAATTATGAGCTGCTTAAAAAATATTAAGTACCTAGCGAATTTTAATGGCGAAATATGCCGCATTAATTTTTTTCACGTTTGATTGAGCAATTTTTTAACGTTTGCTTTGCTTGTCAATTATTGTATCATTTCTAGTAGTCATCGGAACGTAAATATTTTCCACTTGATCAATTTTTGTGGTGGTACAAAAAATAAATTTAAATATCAACGTTCTTTAGACGATATTTCTATACGTCGTAGGACGCAAAAATGTTTGGCGAATTAAGATTGAAAATTTATTTAAATAGAAAAAAAATGATGTAGGGAGACCATGTTTAATACCGCAGCCGCTATTTTGTTGTATGTTTAATAACTAGGAGACGTGTGAACTTAGCCATTGGTAAGTAAGTTACTAGTATATGATGTAAATAAATATTAGCGTAAACTTTTACGTACGAACACTTGGATCGGAGATATTGATATCATAACACTAAACGTTCTCTAGGATCTTTAAAAAGGTTCTACAAAATCAAATACAAACGAGATCCCTCTAACACCATTAAAGATGCACGGCGCGTACGCATACCTGCAACAAAACAACATCAAATTAATATTCGAACTCCAATTAAATTATATAACAAACATATAAATATACTGCGGCAATAAATACACGCTCTTGACTATTTGATTGTATGGTCTAGTTAAGTGAAAACTCGAGGTTACGTCACTATGGCCTTTTCGATACGCAATGATTTTTAATGGGCAAATTATCGTGACGGCCAAAATTGACTCGGAAGTTCTGTTTACAACTAGATTGCGAGATATCGTGTTACGTTTTTCTTCCTTCCTTAGCAGTAATGTATTAGAGCCAGTCATATATTTAATTACTTCGAAATCACTGAGATTGGGACCAATATAACATGGTGTAGAAATAGTGCTAATTGTATGGACAGCGCTAAAGGTAGAAACCAAGTTGTGTATTGTGACTATCACAGATAAACTTAATGTAATAGGTATGAAGACTAAACAAATATACCCGTCAGTTAGATTTCAAAAAAACATTGTAGACGTATTTTTTTATTTATCAAAATAATAAAATATTACAAAGCTACAGAGCAACAACAATCTATAAAGTTCAGGAGAGGGCTTGTGACATCACTTTTATGTAAAATTGTACCTAGAAGTGACGCCTCATCAAATTACAACGCACTGTATCTTAGTAATTTTATGTTTAAGAAACGAAAAAGTTCAGTAAGTCAGTCTTTATTGCTTTCATTGTTTTCAAAGGTTTTAAGGTTAATACAGTATCAACATGAACCCAGTTAGGGCACAGGACTGTAAGAAGGGTTAAATAACAAGTGATAAGACGTTCTGAAGACTACAAGGTTGTTTAAGGTAACCGTCGACTTAATCCAGGACGAATACAAGGAGCTGACAACTCCGATTAAACCCCAGGCGCAGATGAATAAATAGTTACTACCTCCAGGCACATCAGAACTAGGAGAACCTCCGAACGAGGATATGATGGGAAAAGGCAAAGAGACGCTTAATAAACTGCCCGAGCGTATAAATTCTTAACCTTCCGACATAGCTAAGTGCCTACCGTAAAACATGAATTGACGTCACGCGATACGATGGTCACTTTTTGATAAAATTGTCACTCGTTTACTGCTTGGTATTAATAACAAAGAAATTTTATATTTCAGATAAAAAAAGCAATAATCGATGAATTAAAGCTTTGTGTCGATTTCTCATGCACAATTATATTTTGTTAAAATTAATTAATTAACTTTATTAACCTGTCTCTCAAACTATGTATTACAATCAAATCAGAATTTACAAGCAACGTGTGGCCGGTTAAAGCCATTAAATTATAATTTTGTAATCAATTACAATAGTATATTATACAACCAATATAATTAATGTCATCTTATTTCTCTGTGTTAATAAATTAATTTTGTTACATCATCACCATTGCGTAAATAAAAGATTTCTAATTCAATTCTTAGTCCATTGAATTTAATTATAGCACAGAAGATTTCAATTCAATTTTAATTATTGAAGAAGTCTTTCGTTCAGAAATATATTAAAACGTTGTCTTAATTGAATGTTACAAACATTGATTTGTTGTATTACATAATAATTACGATTTTAATGTCCGTGGCTAAGCGGCATTAGGATTCGATACCCGCGGTAGACCGAAAAAACATTGTGTAAAATTATTTCTGAGTCTGATTGGTTGACCAGCCTCCGTGCCAGATCCGTTAAGTTAAGTCGTTGGTTTTGATTGACATAACATCATACTATATAACCTTTTAAGCCACAAGGTTTTTGCTACTTTACCGGACATACAAGCGAGCAGGGCACCAGTCGTATTGTGTTGTTTAGAAGCCACGAACTAAGAAACCTGCGCTAACAACAAAGTTATTATGCAAGAGGCTTCTCGGACTTCAGGTCTAGAAGGGCATCAGAAAATATTTTATTAAACGATACAAATATAAGGGCAGCAGCGTAGACCTATGTATACCTAATTAAATACTTTTTTTTAATTACATGGTATGGCGAAATTATGGTCAAACGTACGTATATACGTACGTTTGACCGTAATTTCGCTTAATGGAAGGCGAAGATAAGGCCTAAGATGCCTAGAAAGTGTATGTTCACTTTAGTCTTAAAGATGTCCAGATTATAACGTTCCGGAAAAACTGACCCCGGCAGAGAGTTCCACTCCTTAGCCGTCCGCATTATGTAAGAAGAAGCAAATCGCTTCGTGCGTATTGAAGGAATGTCTACAGCAAAAGGGTGAAACCGCCTAGTCGTCCGGTGATGGAAAGGTGGATGGGGTATCAGGTTAGATAAATAACCGATAGGCAGGCTACTCGTTTACGGTGTTCGAGGCTCTGAAGACTTGCCTCCACAAGTGAGTTATTGCCTATGACTCTTCGCTCGGCGCTCCAATAAGTCCAGAGCATCCAGCTGATATCTAGCAGACCCATCCCAAAGATGAGAACAGTATTCCATTGAGGAGCGAACTTGAGCTCTGTAAAGACTTAAGAGCTGCTCCGATGTGAAGTACCGCCTCACCTTGGAGAATGCCAAGTTTTTTGGCTGCAGTGTTTGCAATGGACTCGATGTAGCGACCGATGTTTAGATTAGAAGAGAGATCAAGCCCTAAGAGCTCAAGATGGCCATTGATCGGAACGGAGACATTCGGGAAAGTCGGAGTCAGTTGGAATGGACTTATTATAATGTTACTAACCCCCTGAAAGGTTTTATAACTTTTGCCCGCCCCATGTTCAATGGTGGACGTAATACATACTGATCGTGATGATAAAGTCGAAAGTAACTTTCATTATTCCCGCATTTTCATTTACCAAAGCAAAATAATTCAAGGTTAAGTTTCTTTCCACCGAAACGAATGATATTAAAAATACATTAAATTTGTGTTCAGATCTCTGATTATATTTGTCGCCATAAAAATTGTCGTTAAATGGAAGAAAGTTTATGGATATAAAACATACATAAAACACTTTTATAGGTTATTAATTAAGTGAATTAGGTACTTATTCGATATCTCATCTAACCCGTTCTAAAAGCTAAGTTTTTCGAAATAAATGATTTTTATTCAGCACTTAGGTATTTACATACACTTGTACTTGACAAGAAAATTCACAAGGCATATAAAATTAATTATAAATAGGTGATATTTACTATTAAATTATGTTTAAATCTATTTCAGGTTTGATAGAAGTCTGTCAGTCTTGTCTTGTAAATAAGCTCTTAATATTAACGTTATTATCTTAATATTAAAAATATATGTCTATGGTTGTTGCTTTGATTGACGTTTGAGGAATCGACTGTTATAATTTGACGGAAATTTGATCAAACTGATATAAATAAGAGGAAATACAAAATTGAACACAATATCCCATAGTAATATTTGCCTTTGATGTGGTAAATCATAAAATCGTTGCCACACACAATGCTCTAAGATATCATGTATTGCATCATAGCAATAAACCGCATCAATACAGGATAAGGAAATTAAACAATACCTACAGTAATATTTCTTCAATTTATTTATACTTATTACGACTTCAGTCTTTTGATATGACCGCCACAGTACAAATGATGTTATTGTCATTTTTTTAAATAGTTACCGCTAGGCTTATAAAGAAGCGCTATGCCTGATCCTAAACAGATTCGGTGTATGATGGATATATTATATCAATAGTTTTTTTTTATGACTAACCAACGAAAGGTTAAAACATTAATTCGTAAGCATTTCATATCAAACTTAGTACATAATATGCATGCCTATGTGACGATACACATACTGACAATTAATCAAGCATTCAAGTTATAGTAATTAAACTGCTGAAGTACCATATTATCTGATGCCTCCGTAGCCCCGTAAGTCAGAAAAGCCCGTGAAATGTAAAGTAGAGCGACATTTGCACAAAACACCCCTAAAAAACGGCCGTAACCCAATGGCTTGGGTGTCGGACTTGTGATCTTGTGGTCGCCGGATCGATCCCCACGTGAACCCACTCGTAAAACAAGCATTTTAGCTTAGTACGAGGGTTGACAAGAATACTAGTAGACAGCAAAATTAGGCTAGTAATCATTAAAAAAAAAATGTTACAATATATGATGCTGAACAATTTTTTTTATACCATTTTTGTTTGAATACAAGTTACGCTGGTGAAATGGCGCGCAAAGCCAGTTTATAAAAACTAAATAGCCCATGATCCTCATAAATAATGTGGCTTTCTTTTAGTTAAATAATATTTAAAATCGGTTCAGTAGATCCAAAGATTATCCCCTATTACATTTTTTTTTAACTTTTTCTTAATTTCTCCGCCATCGACCGAACTGAGCTGATGTCCAAAGTCCCACAAGCTGTGCCCTCTAACGAAGGTTACGTAGCTTGTAGTTTTTGAACCGTACATAGCCCTGCTCGCCCTTATGCTCGGTGAAGTAGCAAAAGCCTGGTGGATAACTACATATGTTCCACTGAAAAAAAAAAAGAACAAGAATTACCAAGCTCCTTTATTTTCTGGTTTCCGTTGATATAAAACATAATGTGCATACCTAAAATAACATTAAATTATATTTTCGTAATACTACCAAAAGTAGTATTCAATGAACAAATTGGAACCAATACGCGGCCGTATCGTCAGATTGTATTAAGTATATTTTTTATTAAAACATACCTTTTAAAGATATCGAATCCCAATAACAATATAATAACTTAACTACCCATCTGTTTTTGTGTAACGTTAATGGTCAAAGAATGTATATACAATTATTGTTGAGTTCCATGAAATAAAGGGTTATGCTTTCGTTAATTAAATGATACGAGATTGACTCGGTTTTTTTGAGGGCTCATAACTATTTTGTTGCAGTATTATCGAAAACTCCGATATCTCTTCCAACCAGTTCCAAAAGTGACTTTTTGTATAAGTATATGTGGAAGAAGCAAATTTTTTTATCTTAATATAGTATGTGATTTTGCTTTATAAATTAAGTATTTCTAGAAGTTTATAGCTAACTGCCTAATGTCAAATGAGGGTCCGAAAGCATGATTAGCTAATTTGATTTGATTATCATGTTAGTTGATTTATGATTAACCTTTTCAATCAGAATCCCATAAACATAATTTGGGACACGAAAGAGATTTTTGATGTACTGTGTTTTGTCTTAATTTTTATGATAGGATATTGATTCTGTTTCTTTGGGGCTCATAACTATTTGTTGCAGTATTATCGAAAACGTTTTACAGATGACAATGTATATTGTTTCTTTATATACTTCTTTGAATTTACTTTCGTTTGTTAAACATACATCTACACTTATATCCGCCGCCACTTATATCATAAGTCCGCCTCTGTACGCTTAGTTTTAACGTGCATAAAGATTAAATAAATAAATAAATATATCATAATGAAGTAAACTTTATGAGTTCGGTTGTCTGTGATTATCTCCGGTAGCATTTATTCGATTTCAAAAGTTCTTTCACCATAAGTATATTTACTACGATATCCAGGACAAACATGGGATTTATTTTAAGACGAGGTTTCGACGGAAACCGGATTTATAGGTGTAACAGCTAATTCTATAATAATAAAAAAACATTACGACTCGGACAATTAGCGGCTATGATTAATGCATCATATATTGTTATCTACTGAAGATTAAACAATTAAAAACCGATAATAAATATCGAATACACGACACGAATGCTTTATGACAGCAAGTATAGCGATTTGTAAAAATTTAAATACTACAATGTAAGGTGATGGAAAGCATACGGAACTTGTTATCTCATAAATACAGATAATTGAAAGGCAATTTCGTATTGTAATAAATTGAGGTAGCGCCTGATACAAGTCGACCCTTTATAGCTTATTAAAGCATTTTAATGATACAGCGATTAAGCTCTTTGAGTTCTGCTAGTTGAAACATTACGTCAATAACAATCAGTAAGCTAGATTTGGGCATTGACAAAAAATTTAAAATAGTAATAACCACAACATTTTTCATAGATTATTAATAAAGTTAAGGCTTGACTTCGATTCCTGCTCCGCACAAAAAAAAAGAATTCAATCAGAAGCATAAGATTTCTTTGTGGGACTGAGTGGTTGAGAGACCTTCCGTACCACGGACAGCACATTAAGCCGTTGGTCATAAAATCATCTATGAGTGCGGTCACCAACCTGCCTGCCAAACGTGGATACTATGGTATCAACCCACTAGCTCCAACATTTAAAGCGAGACTATAACGCTACGCAATAGGTGACAATTTGTTAAAATAAAAATCTTATCATAATTAAAGCAAGACCATTTTTTTTATATCAGAATACATGCTAACACACGTTAAAACAATTTGCTTATTAAAAAACCTTAAAATAACTTCAAGATAATGTCCGTGGAAACGCTTAACTAAACAACTGTGCACGCAAATCTTTTAATTGGCGGATCGAAACAATTAGTTTTTAATTTCCAGAAAGATACACTAGGGCTGCCTACGTTAATTCAGACTACAGTCCGACTAATATTTTAAACGATAAATAAGGTTTTTTGAGAAGTAGGTCTTCTTCTTTAAAAAAACATAGTGTACGGATTTGGTACAGAGATGCTTTATAAACCGGGAGTGCGAATACGTAAAATGGCGATAGAATAATTTTTGGTAGAAAGGGGTCTAAGCGGTATCGTAATACACCGGGTCTGTCCTCCTATATGTAAGGCGATTGGAAAGTTTAAGATAAATCCTTGGGTCAGTAGTAGTTTAATATTATTGGTTAATTAATTTGACGTAGACCCATTGTTGCAGCTACTTACACTTGATACTTTTAGTAAAACAAAGAAGCTAAGATGAATACTATTTAAAAAAATTAAGCTATCAGTTCAGAGGTGCTACAAAAAACTACATTACAGTCGAGCGATTGCTTTCGTCTCGTAAACGCGTTTGCAGCAGAATAGCTTTAGAGCTATACAAAATGATTAATTTTAAAGGATCGGTTTTTTAATTAGATCTATAGCCTAATTGTGATTACTTTCACAAAAATGAAAAACGGATTTAAATGAAGGGTAATCGATACTATTCCATCGAATATATTTAAGTAGCCACTAGTGATGGGTCGTCGACATATTTGACGTCAACGAAACTAGACCGTCCAATTTCGTTCATCGACTAGTCGATCAACTAGTTGAATTCGTCGACTAGTTTACGCGTTAACTTGGTACACATTACGACGAAGTCTACGGCTGCGACGGCGACGTAGGCGGTAGACTTAGACTAGTCTCCCGTATGCTTAGGACTGGCTGAATACTGAAAAGAGTTAATTATAAAGTTTTATTCACTATTCTGGCGTATTTAGAACATCAACTGATTTAATATATCTACATTATTTTTATTAAATAGACCTTTCCTTCGGCATCCTTTCTTCACATAGCACAACAATAATTTCATTCGACCCGAACAAATATCAACATCTTTCAACTAGATTAAGAGTTCTTTGTTTGCACGATATTTCAACGAACAAATGAATTTATATCATCCGACTGAGACCCGACTACGTTCTCGTCTCGCCGTCGCCGCCGTCGCCGCCGTCGCGCGTCGTCTGTCGTCGCGTTGGGAGTTTCAGTTTAGCCCCCTGAGGCGTTTACGGATTCGACTATTCCATCGTATAACGGTGAACCGTCGATTCGTTCACAGTACATCGACGGTCGAATTAACTAGTTTGTTCATTCAACGCTCATCTCTAGTGGCCACTTGTTTAAGCCAACAGTAGCTTAAGCGATAAAACAAAACATAATATTTTATAACTAGTATACTAAAGTCAAATAAAACAACTAAAGTATTGGTATGTCAGTAAGAAAAGTAAATGTATTCATCGTGATGGTAGCCATTGGCAGCCCTAAGATATCACATCAGCGCGTGCGCAGGTCGCGTGATATGCCAAACGTGTGTTTGTATCGTTGTCGCGATCTCAGAAATTCTTATTCTTTTTAATTAATTGTTGCACATAAAGGTCACTGTTTGATTTTCGCACGCTTCTTTTCAGATGGCATTTCTTGAGAAGAATTGATAGCATCTTGAGAATTGCACGAAGTGAGTGGCTATCGTTGAGTTTGTATTGGTATTTTTTACTAGACGAGATATGAACAATGGGGATTTTCTGTATTGAAAATACATTTAAGGTTTCAGATAAAATTATATTATATTACATTTCACATTTGGTTTTCATCATCAGTCTGTCCACGGCTGAACATGGGCCTGCTCCCGAGTTAGGCAGGCGGGTTGGTAACCGCAGTATTATGTTGTAACACACATGCAAATGCTGTTGCCCGTTCCCTTGTATATGCTTGTTATAGAAGTATGATGTTATTAAAATCGGGACCAACGGCTTAAAGTGCCTTTTGAGACACGGGGGTTAGTCCCTCAACCAACCAGACCCAGAAAGAAAGCTTAGATCTTACGCAAAGATATCTTGTCCGACTTATGTAGTCTGTCCCAAGAAAAAGGGGAGACAGTGAAGACTAACCTGCCACTTAAAAATAATGTTATAACATCAAAGATTATTACGAAACCCAACGTGCGAAAACATCAACACACATTACTAATTAACTACGAGTATCGTCTCGCTATATAAATCATTGGGCGAGTTTTCGACAATTTTCCTTAATTGGTCTGTTTCCCAATCGAGTTGATTCTGATCTCACAACGTGTGGCCACAACGAATCAGGGTGATCTCACGACACTGGACACGAGAAGTAATTAGCGAATGAGACCACACACCGTCGCCATTAAGCCAAATCTTAAGCGCCTGCTCAACTTTCATCTTTCAAGTCTGGGTCGTATGAATCACGATCAATGTTATTCGTATGATGATACGCGAATTAAATGCGTACTATTACGTCTGTGTTGTTGTTAAGGCTATCTTTTTTATACTACTACTTTGTAAGTCCGTCTAAAGATTTGCAAAAATATAATATACAAATTTTTGGCGGAAAAAAAGTTAGCCACGCGGCTTTTGCTACTTCACCGGACATTCATATTATATACACCGTGCTGTTTTAGTTGTGGCTAATAATTGGCAAGCGATTCGATTTCGGTATTACTATTGAAACTTTACAATAACATTTGAAAAAAAGCAAAAAGCCATATCAAAATGTGCTGTACTACATTGCAATAAAATATGAGTTAAATTGTACGAACGGGCAAAACTAACACAGTTTCGGAGTAATTTTAACCTTTAATTTTTAAATGCTATTGAAGAAGTTTATACATAATTCGATTGTTCTAGCTAAAATAAATAATTTTACTAAGCAACAGCTAAAAAAATACGGTGTATAATATAGCATATATTTTCATAAGACATTATATACTAAACTTAGAATACCTAATTATCCAATGATAAAATCGTAATCACTAATGTAAAACAATGCTCTTTTTTTTGTCCGCACAATTAAATAGAATACCAATTGTATGAAGTGTATAAGCCTTAAAATACGGATCGTAACCAATGCAATAAAATATACCAAAATATCCCAATAACATGTACATAATATATAGAGGGGTACATGACAGGAACACTGCTATAAGGCTAAGGGAATTTGAGTCCGTTATATCGCATGTTAAACAACAATGTGGGAGCCCTTATCAATACCATAAACAACATCAAATATAATCCGAGCTCAATAACTTCAACAGCTTACAAGGCCGTGAAAATATAAGAAGCCAACATAGGTTTCACAGATTTCAAATTAAAAATAAGATGACATTCTCAAAATTCCTAAATTTCTGTTAACGCGAAACATGAATCAAACACTAGCAGAATATATATGGCGAATGGGAATGGAAGTGGAAGACCAAAGCGGAAGTTCCAAATTCAAATTAATGACGTTCTTAAAAAGGTCAGATTAGAAGTACCCTACCGAAAGTATGCATGAGAAATTGATGAATGTGGAAGAGGCGAAAGTGATATGTCAAGATATTAGCTAGTGGAGGGAAGTGCTCTCTGTCAACCCCATTGGGGAAGTCGCGTGAATTAAAAATATACATACGTGAATTTACGCGACTTCAGATTTTTTTGACTTTACACAAATCAGACATAAAAACAAACGAAAATATAACATTCCACGCCACTTCCGCTAATAAAGAACTCAAAGTTGATGAATCGAAATTACAAGAATGTATTAATAAATTAGAACCTGTCAAAATGCCACGTCAAACCACACGATGCAAAAACAAAGAATACATAAACAATGTTAACTAAAAACTAGTTTAATATTAACACACTTGCATAACCAATTATATCTAGTAATAAAAAAGAACAACATTTTTACACGTGTTTTACAATGTTCGCGGCACTAACATGCGATAATCAATCATACACAGAATATTTACACAGCCTAATACCCGTATTTAGGGACATTCTGAAAAAATTGTGAAAATGATTTTTTTATTAGACATCACAGTCATGGTAATGCTATTCGAAATTGTATTGTAGCAAATTATTAATTACTGAGAAAAGTTGTATTGCGGGTCACAATATATTAATAATGCGTGTTAGAAATGTATATGTATCAAATTCAATTCAAAAACAAATAATACAATAACAATGTAACTCCTTCGGTGGGTACTAGCCGGGTGACAGAGCCACTCAATTCGACGAGATTGGATTTCCGTATTTCCGTAGCATATCTCCTCACCTTTGCCACAAAATTCATTTGCTGAACTCTACAGGAGTGTGAAATAACGATATCATTTTACATAGACAGTAAAACAGTGAAAACTTAAGTCTTTCTTACTTGTCTTTTTGATAACATTCGTTGCGGGTCCCAAGGCAGTTTAACTTTTTCCCGGGACTTTGTTAGCCTCGGTGCTCATTGCCATTTCCAGTGTATGCCACTGTTGATCCTGGCTTACAGGAGTTGCATTGGTGGGAGTGTGGGTGGGATTAGTCCCAAAAAAAGACATCTTTACAATACCATTTTACATAACTTTACAGGTTTCTATCGGACGATGTGTGTTTCTTACTGAAAATATTGGTATTCCGATTCTAAATATTCTGTTAGATAATAATCGCTGTAGAAATATTAGAATTAGAATTTCTCACAAGGCAAAAAAAAAACTTAGCGCTATAGATAAAAATAACGGCAGGTTTAAATTTGGATTGTGACAGTAGTTTCATATAAGATCTGTCAAAATTGAAAATTGAAGTAAGTTTGAATTTAGATTATTTTTATCTGAAGATTGAAAAAAATGCCATTCAAGGTACGTGCTCATCCTATGTGGGCTTAATCTAACTTAGTAATGAGGACCAATATGTATTGCATTAGGCAAATACAAGAATTTACACCGCTACTAATATCGAAAGAGACAGAAGTGACAATCGAATAGTACATGACATTAACCATTTTAAAGAGTATTCAACAAAACAAAATATACACAACAAAATATCCGAAATTGCATAATTGGCATCGGAATCATCAGTGAAAGTGAAGAACCGTCTCACGAACGCTAATGCACGGGTTAATGATAGATGGCATCGTGCCGTAGAAAGCTTGGCGATTATATTATTTATGATCAGTAGAATCTATTGTCCGAGAATGCGTAATTTGACGACTGTGAAATGTCCTCCTCTATTGTGAGGTAATGATAATGTAAGCGCGTTAGCGATGGTTTTTTGGAATGGATTTAATTCATATTTAACGTGTTACTGCTTTTTGTTGAGAAGGAACGCTTTTCGTGTAGAGCCAAATGTTTCTAAGAATAACTCATACCTTCAATGTTTTTGATGGGGGTTGTCGCGTCATTTTTAGGAAATTTGAGTTTGGGGTGCTTTAAACAGAAGCCTGATTATGTTGATCAGGTAAATTAAGAAAACTTCAATTTGACTCCTTATCACTACATAGTATAAAACAAAGTCGCTTTCTCTGTCCATATATCCCTATGTATGCTTAAATCTTTAAAACTACGCAACAGATTTTGATGCGGTTTATATGTATAATACATCAGCATTGTACCCGTGCGGAGCCGGGTCGGGTCGCTAGTATTCTATAAATATAATAATATGTCTATAACAATATTAACGTTAATCCAATCAAATTTATAAATAAGTACTACTCTGCTCCAATGGGTCGTAGCGAGTTGTTTTATAGCCTAAATGTTAATTCAGATTATAAACTATCCCCGTCCAAAGTATCAGCCAAATTTTAGTAGTGTAAAGTGTAACAAACATACATCCATCCATACAAACTTTTGCGTTAATATTTTTAATAGTATAGCATACTAAAACAATATACGCCTACTTTTGTTGTTACTATGAGACCAGTGGCTAATTTCTTAGACCTTGTTTGCGGAGACGCGGGGCGTCGCGCGTCGCGTGCCGTCTCGCATCTCACTCGCACTCATACAACGCCATATGTTTGATTTCAGTGCGGGCCACGACGCACATCGCGCCGCGCGCCGCCCCGCGTCTCCGTAAACGAGGGCTTACGATGCTACAGTCGTAAAAGCTCTAGACTTTATGGCCTCAATTGGGACCACAAATAATTAAGTAATTAAAATAACGCGATAGGATTTCTTTTTGAACATAGTAACTACCTTCCTTTCGAAATGGTTCTAATAATATAATTGCAGTATTAGAGTTGCGTGACTAAAGGGTTATTTTGCGAAACCGACCATTTTATCTTGACCTTCCTTTGCACTGTATTTATGTAGTTAAATGGTTTTATAGCATTGATAAGTGCAATAGGTATAAAAAAAAGGGTTCATGTCAAACGTAATAGATTATTATCGTAATTGGCGTTATTCGAAAAGAAAACCTTTGTTTACTTATTTTAATTTAGTTGGTTAGTGATAAAACTTTCATATCGAATAGAATGTGTATGATAGTTACTCTTTCACTTAAAACACTACAAAATGGATTAGGCTGAAAGTTTGCATGCGGATAGTTTATAAGCTGGATTACCATACAGGCTACAAACATTACGCTTCGATCTACTGGAGCAGAGTGACGAGATAAAACCGCGGAGCGCAGTTAGTTTATTTATATTTGTCGTATTAAAAATTTTTCGCACATTACGGCTAATCTACATCAGTAATTCCCAAAGTGGTCCAGAACCTGGTACGGTTCTAGGTGTCCACGGGAGAACAGACGGGGGTCTACGTTAGCGTTAAAGTTGTAAGTGTGTAATATGATAAAAATGTAGCAACAGGGGATCCACCGACACCAGTTAAGTTTTTATACGGGTCTACGAGAGAAATAGTTTGGGAGCCTCTGATCTATAGTAACTAATATTATTAAGAGGAAAGATTTATTGTGTTTGTTTGCATTGAATTGTCTCCGGAACTACTGGCCATCTTTCAAAAATTCTCTCACCTTTAGTCACGTAACGTCCACTGCTGAACATGGGCCTCCTCCCGAGAGAGGAGCCACACAAAGAAACGCTGCTGCCCGTTCCCTGGTATACGCTTATAAAGCCTATGCAATAAATACATTCGGGCAGGTGGAACCGCGTGTGGGAAATAAGTTTCTAATAATTTTTTGTTTGCATAGTAAAAGTAAGTAACAAAATGCGGCTAATGATAACGAATTATCGTGACATGCTGTCAATCCTCCATAACTTAGTAAATTTTAAAAAGTAGGTATCATTGCAATGCTGTTAAAACGAGGTGCAGGTAGTCATAAAAATAAAAACATAAGTCTGCATAGTCTATACTTCATAATCTCGAACAGTTACATATTTTTTTCCGCCAATAAATCATCCATTTCCGCAGCACCTTCCGTAGCGGTATAACGTGTAGCTAAGCAAATGCAACTTCGAAAACAAACAAGTAAAACAAGATTTGTGTTAAAAACAAACTTTCTATACGTCAATAATAATAAATCGCAGTTACATCATTTGTTATTAATGTTATCACAATAATGGCAATTAAAATCTTGGAGGTGCAAACAAAATTAATGGGAACTACTTTCTTAGACCGCTTTCCAACAATAGACATTCTGGCGAAGCTCTAACAAAAGTTGGGAGTAAATTCTGACACAGTAAAACACGATATTACTATGTGTGGCTGTTCGAGAAGTTATTGTCTTTCTAACAGGAATTTCGCTTTAAATCATATGATTTGAAAGGTGATTGTGTTCGATCCAGTTTTTGTTCATTTTATTGTTTCCATTACAGATTTCAATTAAAATTTTATTAGCTTGCTTGTTTCTTTGACATGACTTACAATGTAAGGGCAAGTCTGTTAAGATTGAAGTTGTAATTGGAAGTGTAAAATTAATTATGTTACACAACCGAAGTAAAGTTTTGATACGAACGTCCTTTATTGCACTTAATATGGAGGATGCTGGTTTCCGAATCCAATAAAAACATTATGTAAAACTAATACAAAGTATGTGCACAGATTTTATTTAATAATTATTATTTAATATTATACCATTTATTTTTTATTTATTTTGTCCGGGGGAAATGCATTTACGCATTCCCACCGCCACCGCAGCGTTTTCGCGCGCTGGCGATGGGATATGTGGGACTCGCCATCTCCATAGCGTGGTATGCTAACTCATACCACGCGGAGAGGACCCTACACCAATAAAACCCCTCGGACACTTCTAAGCAATCCAGCCCCCTGACGGCACCCGAAGCCAATATGGCACCGCGGGATGCGCCTATTTTCCCTAGTAACTATATTATCAATTTTGATATATTTAATTTATTTACAAACTAGCCCGTGATTTCTTCCGTGTAAACTATCCAACATTGAAAGTCATGTCTAAGTCTGTAATACCATTTTGGACACTTAAATTTTATTAATTTGTATATATAAAACTTAATAGCAATTCCATTCAATGTGTAACAAGCTTAAACAATTTGTATCGAAATTAAGCCGCCGCTGCCCACACCCTGTTGCGCCATGATCGTGGCTATTCGCTACCGGGTTCGGTCCCGTTACAACAAAGCCCTCGCCTCGGTTTGTCATTGTGCCTTCTAATTGTTCTGATTCTAGACATCTTTCGGCCTTTCACTGGCCGAACAATTATTGCGATTTACTGATAACGATTTTATAGTCGACGTTGCAACAAGAGGTAAGATTCGGCATTGCACCGGTTTCGTTTTGAAACCAGGCTTAGCGACTTAAGTATGACAGTAGTAGTTCTTTTAAAACCGGTCAAGTGCGAGTTGAATTATTTTATATCAACGTACTCCTCACCGTCTGAACATGGGCCTCCTCTTAACTGACCTTGGAAAGCCAGGGTCGTTGAAGGATATTACCATAATCACCAGGCTTGGCAGGCGGATGGGTGATCGCAGTTAGATAATGAGTATGTTTGAGCTGATACATACTGCTGCCCATTCATCAGCTGTATGTCCCCCTTACGACACCCATGGAACATATGGGGTGGTCTATTATAAACCGGAAACCGATGCTTGGGTAATATTTATAAACATACTACTACTTATATGAGAAATACCTATATACTTTTTTGTTACTTCCCTCCAGATATATTTCAACAGTACTTTAAAATAATGGAAGGTTCTCTTAGATCTTGCCCGTGCGTATAAATGTTTAAAGAAAAAATGATTTTGTTATAATTTTTCAAAATATTTAATTTTAAATGATGCAGAATACTAAACCTCCTCTTTTACATGGTACATGTTATGGCAAACTTCTTTTTGGTGGCCATATAAAAGACACTGACGAAAGTAAAAGGAAACATAGGAATTACACGTAAAATAACATTTAGATTTATGCGCATTCTTCATAACTAAGATATAGAGTAAACAGTATTCATACATAGGTTAAAGACTCCGCCCTAAATGGGAAATATCTAAGCAAGAACTTGGTTTAATATTTAACTACACATTAAATACTGGTCATGATAAATTTTAATAATGCTATTAATTATAAATTATCAATGTTGCAACAAAAATTGTAGTGGCAGGTGAATTATAAACAAATTAAAAAAATACACATTAAAGACTCATTTAATTTGTAAATGATGCTCAATTGTCCTAATTCCGTGCTCCAATTTTTTTTTATTTACTTCGCATTTAACAATTCATTAAAACTCGCCGCATAGCGTTGTAATATGCTTATTGTAAGTAATACTTTACTTGTAAATTTAAAGTAACTTTCGCGCTACGATTCTGCCCAGTCACTTGATGTTTACAAATCGATTACACTTAAGATACAATGGTGCTGTTGTGTAACTGTCCAAAGTGACTCAACCAAATATATTAGACTAACATTTGTAGACCTAATATGATTATCTAATATCGATTATTGACCTCCCACGTGCTGTCACACATCAAACTCAAATCACAAATCGAATCAAACGTAATCGAATACGTACAAGATGGTTAAGCGCCTGTTTGGCACCAATCGAAATTATTTGTTGTGCAAAATGCATAATCAATTAGGAGCGCGTCCGAATTGTACGGCGTGTATTATCTGTGCTATATCAAGGTACCTATTAATTTTTTTTCTGAATTGTTAAGTAAAGTTCGGTTATTTTATCAGAGGACTAGCTTCCCGCGCGGGGTTTCTTTTGCGTAACTTCCGTTACCGTAAGAACTTCATATTTAAATATAGCCTTCCTCGAGCTATCTAACACCGATATAATTTTTCAGCAGAGCAAACAAACACACTCTTCACATATAATAGGTATATAGAGTAAAGATGCCAAAAAGAAAAAAAAACAGATAAACCACGGAACACATCTCTAAAATTACTAGTCCAATATTCATGAATTGTCCAGATGTATAAAAAGCATATTTATTACTACGCATAAATATCTATCCAGCTTGAATCCCGGACAGATTAACACGCAATGGTACCGACCAGTGCTGTAGGTGTTGTATCGATAATATCATCGATATTTGGAAATCGATGCCGTTCACTTGCCTGTATTGTTTTGCAAAATGATTGGCCAATAAATTCCAGATATTGTCAATAATATTTTTGCTCAATTATTTTATTGTGTATTTATTTTTAACTATGTTATTATAGTTAATATAATACCTATGCACTTTAAATTTTCACGGATATTCGATTTAAATAAGATTCTATTCACATTACATTTAAAAAATAAAAATATTATCCATTTATATATGATCAAAAAAACTTTATTGAATGTATGTTGTTATTCTATATAAAATAAAATAAACCTTGAACCATCGGACATGTTCTAGGTTCATTTTATTTTATATAGAACTAGCGGCCCGCCCCGGCGTCGCACGGGTGGAGTTTTATACCCTACCCCTACCCTACCCCTACCCTACCCCTACCCTACCCTACCCCTTCCCTACCCCTACCCTACCCCTACCCTACCCCTACCTACCCCTACCCTACCCCTACCCTACCCCTACCATACCCCTACCATACCCCTATCCTACCCCTACCCTACCCCTACCCTACCCTACCCTACCCCTAACCTACCCCTACCCCTACCCTACCTCTACCCGTCTTATGTCACGTCACACGGGAACGACGGGAACGGCATAAAAAGTATCCTATGTCCTTCTCCCAGTTCTTAGCTACCTCTCTACCAATTTTCAGCCAAATCGGTTCAGCCGTTCTTGAGTTATAAATAGTGTAACTAACATGACTTTCTTTTATATATATAGATAGATAAGAACATAAATTCAATAAAGTTTTTTTTTTGCATTAGCTAGCTACATACCATATCATCTTTGAAACAGTCTTATCAAACATTGGCAATGTAACGAAAACAAATGCGTATATCAGCTTATGCTGTTGAAAGAATATTTCCAAGTATAAACATCCAGATTATAAAAAGGTTTTATGGCAAATGAATCGCTTATATAAAAATAAAATATAAGACTTATACTTTCTTGTACTAATGAAGTTACTACACAATCTTCTATATATATAAAAGAAAGTCGTGTTTGTTACAACACTTATAACACGAGAACGGCTGGACCGATTGCCATGGTTTTTGATTTGTTGGATTTGTTTCCGTCCCGAATAGCAGAATACATTTTAAAAACAAAAGAAAGTCGTGTTAGTTACACTATTTATAACTCAAGAACGGCTGAACCGATTTGGCTGAAAATTGGTAGGGAGGTAGCTAAGAACTGGGAGAAGGATAGGTAGATGGATTTTTGTAGGGTAGGATAGGGGTAGGGTAGGATAGGTGTAGGGTAAGGGTAGGGTAGGGGTAGGGGTAGGGTAGGGTAAGGGTAGGGGTAGGGTAGGGGTAGGGTAGGGGTAGGGTAGGGGTAGGGTAGGGGTAGGGTAGGGGTAGGGTAGGGGTAGGGTAGGGTAGGGGTAGGGTAGGGGTAGGGTAGGAGTAGGGTAGGGGTAGTGTAGGGCAGGGGTAGTGTAGGGCAGGGGTAGGGTATAAAAGTCCACCCGTGCGAAGCCGGGGCGGGCCGCTAGTAATATTAATAAACATAACATCACTATTGCATTGCTATCGAAAGTGTGAATTGTTTGGTCTTGACAGGCCTTTAATGTGCTATTCACAGCCGTTATTCAATAGTTTTGACTTGTTCATGTCTTGCCTATGATGCAAACCACACATACAAATATACCTAACTTTTCATTTTCACTTAAAGTTAGATCAACTCATCTATGCTCTGGAAACCTCGCATATGTAAACTGATTTAGTGTTCGTGCTGGGACTACTGCCGTGTAACTATCACACTAATTTTAGCAGCATTAGAAGCGCACTCACATATTTCCGGGCGTACAGATGAGTTGGACTATCAGTAGCTGCGGTTGAACCTGCGTTGTATTTATGCTGTGCCCTAGATGAGCGTAGCATGCAGTATCAAAGCCTCTATTAACTTAAGTTATAAAGTATCCAAATTTCATCCAATCTATTCTGTTTTTTTATATATATGTTACGGGCAATTTGATAAGTCCGGGCATTATTAATAATGGCCGGTCTTTATTCATAATGCCCGACTCAATTGGGCAATGTGATTAAAACAGCATGATTAATCACTTTTCCCCGGCCATTTTGAATAATGCCCACCGTATCTTGGGCAAAGTTATGAAATAGGTGAAATGTAGTGTTTTTGTTTATTAAATGAATTTAAACTTAAAAATTTTTATATGAGCAGCGCAAAAGGTTTTTAGGTGGTAAAAAAAATAAAATAACCTAAAACTAAACCTAAACCAATTTATCACATTGCCCGGCTACAAGTAGGGAATTATTTATACTGCCCGGTCCAAGTGATAAATTCAAGCTGTCTCAAACACTGACTTATTACATGGACCACGGGCCGTCGGGCATTATTAATAATGGCCGGTCAAAGTGATAAATTAATCACTTTGCCCTTCGCTCTTGGGCATTATTAATAATGGCCGGTCCTTATTAATAATTCCCAGTTAATCACGTTGCCCGTAACATATATATATTATTGGAAGAATTTTCTTATAAGCGTCTAATAACACCATTTGATGGTTTTAAAAAAAATCTTCTTCTACTCCTTCTTATTCTTCATCTTATTCATTTTTTTATCGCTCTATTTTATTTAAGTCTTTGGCATTTATTGATGATAAATTTGACAATGTTGCGTCTGATTATGATTCTCACTTTAATATCGACCTTTTGAAATAGATCAACTGTCCCCGGCTATTGTTAATTTACAAATATTCAACCGTAAGTCGAAAGTTAACATACGTATTGCAATCAGAATAATCCAAAAGAAAAATAATGTTGTTTTATTTTCTCCAGTTATTTACTACTTCATGCTACCATAATAACAGTTATAAATTAAAATAAGTCTGCTACAGATTTTAATCTACAAAAAAGTCAATAAAAACGCACATAAAAAATATCGACCGAGATAAATGAAAATCTTATAATTCTTTTGTCAACCGATTATTTTCAATGGTACAATGGCAGATCAACCACCCAGTGCGGCTGCATAATTATTATTACGAGTGACATCTACATAACAAATAACTGTTATCCTTCATTGAAGTCCAGACGTAGATCACTGATAAATTATGACGCACCCGAAATGGCAGGCCGATTAAGACGTCTCGTACCACGGAACTCCAAAACAATAAGAATCGAGATAAATGTCTCGATTAAAATAATCGAATTGACCTTTGGATTCGCCGATCCGTCATCCGAATATCTCTATACTCGATGCTGTAAAAATGACGTACGTCAAAAACCTTAAATGGTGGTGGAGTGCGCTGACAGAAAAATTGTTGGTGAACAAACAGCCTATTGTTTTATGAAAGAGATGTGGTTTCTCTCTGGTCCGCTGTTGCTAAGTGAAGGGCCGCCATGTGATTTATACGATGTGTTATAAGAAGATTATTGTTTCGTATAGCGATGGTATAATGGAGTTTCACTTTATTGTTTCATGGGCTTTCGGAGCTCTTAATTTGGTCTGACGACCTTATAACGTTCAGAATCTGACTAAGTAATATCTTATGTTAAGTACTGGATGCGCTTTTACTAGACGCACTCCGCGCTGTTACCCGTGTTCTATTGTTCTCTGCTGAGTTGCTAAGTTGAAGCAAACGATAATGAGTTAATCCAGGTATAAGATATATGTGTGTCAAATATAATTGTCGCGCGCCCGCGTCTACTAAAAATTATGTGTACAAATCGCGAAAGTTTAAAAACATTAGTTTATTGATATCACAAAAAATAATAGTTAAGTTGATTTTCATACATCATGGCCTAAAAATCAACGATGTTCTTGTATAACGCTTTTGCTCTTAGTAGGGCAGTATACATCCTAACTAATGATAAGATTTATAATATTAAAAACACTGCAATGGAATCACTTATACCACCTGCCCGAATACCCACTACCCGATATCGATAAAATCATGCAAATAGAGATGTTCTTATCATTAGTATATCGATTGTTCTCAGTTACAAATTGTTAAAGTGTAATCACCAGTCTAATTCATGACCAATGTTTTGAATCGTTAAGTCGATATCGACTTTCTACGTGAGGCAATGAAAACATTTCCATCGATTAAACACCATTTTGTCCAGTTATTTGTTGTGTAATCTTATCTTCTTGGATGCAAATATGCTGTCCCTTATCTGTCGATAAATTCAAGTGACTACACTTTCTACAGATCGCGAAATGTCGATAAATTGAATGATAATAATATGTCAATACTTTTTAGGTTTTATTGACAGTAAAACGTTGATTACAAGCTTATATAAAACAATAAAATACAGCTATCTAACAGTACAAATTCAATAATAAAACCGCTGTACGTAAAAATTAATATAATTATAAAATAATAAAAATGAACTGTTCATTTATTTTGTGTGTCAGTATAGAAATACACTGAGATTTTGGCAACATTAGGTCGAAAGGTAACATTAAAAATTTAAAGTAGACCTTTGTTTTTTTACAGCATAAGTTTCCCCAAGGAGACAGCAATGACAAAAGTACTCGGTAAGGTTGTACAAATGATAGCGCAAAGTTTAAAGTCATTTTAACCTGTAATTTTTTATGCTTTTCAAAATGCACTATGTAGGTACTATCAATATATTTATATCGATTGTACTACCAAACATAAATTACTTCGATAAGGTAATAGGAACCATTAAAAATTAACGGTTTATATATTCCGCAACTGAATTATGTAAATTTATTTAAGCACTAGTTTGTTCCGGTACGAATTTGAATATGACAAAATAAATAATACGCATATGCGCGTACGCAGTCGCGGCTTAAGAATAGTTCTTAATAGAAAACCCACAAATCTTGAAACAAACGATACTAAACGTAAATAACATATTTAAATGTCTTGTTTACAAATAAACCCGATGTTTTAAACAATAAATAACTATGCACGGTCGATTTGCTTCACAAATGAGTAAAACGAGCTTTTTAATGTCCATTCTATTTCAAATGGTCTAATTGAGATGTTGTCTCAAACAAAAGGTTTCTTACCTTAAACATGTATCTAGCGATTTAAAGTGACAGTTTTTTTTTTTAAGATTACTCGCAGAGTTTTGCAGTCTACTAGTATTCTTGTTAACCCCTCGTACTAAGTTAAAATGCTTGTGTTACGAGTGGGTTTACATCGGTAGTGCAATGGGTGGGCATCGAACCGGCGACCACAAGATCACATGTCCGACGCATAATAATAATTTATAATAATTTTATTCAGAAGGAGTACACACGATAGGACAGGTGGTAACACACGTTTTGTGACTGTCGAATTGCCGATTTTGGCGCAGCATACTTTGCGGCAGCAATATCATCATTTTCGGCGATTAAAATAGGCTTAACAACCATCCGATGCCGTTGTAGACCCGAAGTCCAAGAGGTCCGCGAACTGTAAAGTGGAGCGACAGTTGCACAAAACTCATACCATAATCCCTCAATCCGATCGCCAGCGACCGCCCTGATCCGAGGTCCAAGCCCCAACAGACGCCCTCTTGCGCAGGTTGCTTAGTTTTTAGTTTTAAACCATTTAATAAGGCTGGAGTTCTGCTCGCCTTTATGAACCATGTACCCAATCTTCACAAACAAACATCAAAAATAAATATAGTATTTTTGTAATAAATAAGCCGATTATTTACTCATTTAACACGCAATTAACTCCACTCTCAACATAGTAAGGCTCTTAGAAAACATAACGTATTTTATTTTCCGTTCAGATAGAAATACACGTACAATTAGCTATGCTAATTTAATTCATTAATACAGATAAGCCAGTAGCGTGGGATGTCTTTAATTATTTTATATCATTAGAATTTGTAGTAAAACTAGACTTATTGAAAGAAAATCTTAGACTTTTTAATATTTCGCTAATTATTAAGTATTTAGATTAATACTTTAGATTACAGTCATCTATTTATTTATACTCGTCGACTACGCCCACACTGGGTTGCCTAGCTAGTATATATTGTATACAGGATAAATTGAAAATCGTTGCATCATTGCATCATCATCAGCCCGTACAACGTCTACTGCTGAACATGGGCCTCCTCCCGAGGGAGGGTTCTGCCATAGTCACCACCGTGACCGCAGTGTTATGATGTAACACACAAGGGAACGCTGCTGCTCGTTCCTTGGTAAACGATTGTTATAGATGATATTATAACAATCGGGACCAACGGCTTACATGCTTTCCGAGGCACGGAAGGTTCATCAACCATCCAAACCCGGAATGAAATGTTACAATTTACACAAAGATTTATTGTCCGGCGTGGGGATCGAACCCACGCCCTCCAAATACCGCTACCTACGCCCTGTTCTTATGTTAAACAGGCTCAAAGAAAGCGCACGCCAAATGTGTGGTCAGCCTAAGAATATTAAATGCATTGAGAACTCCAAAAGAAAGTGGAGTTATAGTAATTCAGCTATAAACCTGATACAATATAGCCAATATTGATATGAAAATGGCTAAAGGATGCAATAAAAAGCGGAGCTCACGGCTATAATACGCTTTCCCGGAGATATTAGCGTAACTTCAATAAACCTGCACTAATACAAGCAAGAACATCTTGGATATCCTGTACGTATTTTTAGAAGTGCTTAGCTTCCGCCGACAAGTTGTCGTACGTTAAAATTGATGCGAATTTAAGTGTCGCAGCATAGGTTTTTTTTTCCGGATAGACTTCCGTGGGTAACCACGAGGCTTTTGCTACTTTACCGGACATAAAGGCGATCAGAGCTCCAGCCTTAATAAATGGTTTAAAAACTACAAACTATGCAGCCTGCGCAAGAAGGCGCCCCCTGTGGGGCTTGGATCTCGGCTCAGGGCGTTCGCTGGGGATGAGATTGAGGGATTATGACTTTTAGTATTTAGGGGCACTTTGTGCTACTCTCGCTCTACTTTACGGAGCGTACGTAGATCGAGAAAGACTTATAGGAGGCAAGGATAGGGTTTGGTCGTCCTCACGAGATGAAGCTCGCGACAAGTTCTATGCTTCAAACATGACCCCAGTCCGCGCAGGTTGATTTGAAATCTATACTTCTGTACTAATATATAAAGTTGAAGAGTTTGTTTGTTTATTTGAACGCGATAATCTCAGGTCCAATTTGAAAGTCAGGCTAGGGCGTCGGACTTGTGATCTTTAGGTCGCCGGTTCGAACTCCACCTATTGCACTACTGACGTGAACCCACTCGTAACACAAGGTTTATAGCTTTGTACGAGGGGTTAACAAGAAATAATTACCTACGAGTAGACTGCAAAATTCTGCTAGTAGGTAATCTTTAAAAAAAAAGTGTCTATCAAGAAGTGTTAGATAGCTCATTTATCGAAGAAAGCTATAGGATATATTTAATTATGAAGTTCCCACGGGAACGGGAGCTACGCGGGTGTAACCGCGCACAGAAGCTAGTTATTTGATAAGAGGATCGTTTCTCAACTGACAACGTCGTATGCTTTTATATTTTAAGGCATTTAATCGGCAAACAGCCCGCTGGTTACCGCCTATGAACGCTTGCATTTTTTTACTAGCCTACCCTGTGCCACTCCTTGGGGCAAAGGCCTCCCTCCACTCCTTCCATCGTTCGGGAGCAATCTGAAATTTGCGCACCATCCAACGACTTTCTTGTATTCTTAATATAACAAGTGGAGCATACTAAAAGAGCATTGAACAACAAGCCGATCATAAAGTCACAAATATCAACTGTCTCTTTGGGATCAGATTAGTGGTCGCTACGTCATTCTCCTGCCGATTTGTAAAACCATTATGTACTAAAGTTTATAATGCAAAATATGAATGCGTTGAACTGTTTTACCGTTGCATGCAATTCATTTACTTCAATAAAACGGCGCTTGTCTATACATTTATCAGAAAGGTGCAACAAATAATGTGGGTAAAACAATATACACCTTTAACTTCAAGGTGTTTTTAAGCACAGAACAAAGAATTGGCAACACACGCCAATTAATGAATAACTAGTAATTTTTACTGTATCCGTTTATAATAATTACTGATGCAGGTTCAAATCCTGCCAATGATTTATATGAAGAATAGACGGATGATCTGGTTAAAGCCGCGGGATCACGGTGGATACAGGCCGCTTCTAACCGCATCAACTGGAGATCTATGAGGGAGGCCTATGGCCAGCAGTGGACGTCCTACGGCTGAAATGATGATGATGATAATGTCATTTTCCGTAACGAGTTCTAAAATTTAAAAAACAGTACCTTCTCATTCTCCGATTTGATGAAACTAACGATAAACTTCTTTAATATTCTCGCCTTCGTACATGTTGTTTCCAATTTATACAAATTATTTTATGTTATTTTCTGTGTAAAGTATAGCCTAGTAATGTTACTAAAGTGGTGTGTAAGACGATGAGTCTCATTCAACTTTATTGAATATTTAGCGTTGATTATAAATCCGATACACCGATTAACTTGATCGCTCATCAGTGTAAAATATTATGATGAATTTCCTCTTTCCTTTAGTACATAATATACTGAGTTATTACTGGCTTGTAATTACAATATTATTCTGCTCATCGTACTTATTATGTCCTAGCTGCTGCCCGTGACTCGGCCGCGTAAAATAAGGATTTAATAAACTATTTAACATTGAAAGTCCCGTCAGTGCGACTTTGACATTACGCGGAATATAAGGACAAACAAACAGACAAATAAAAACTGAGTTTTTTTATTTTTTTAAAGATTACATAAAGACTTTTGAATTCTACTAGTATTCTCGTTAACCCCTCGTGCAAAGCTAAAATGCTTGTATTACGAATGGGTTCACGTCGGTAGTGCAATGGGTGGGGTTCGAACCGGCGACCTCAAGATCACAAGTCCGAGGCTTTAGACATTGGGCTACGGCCGCTTTTTTAAGTTTATAATCAAAACGGCCGAATCGTTTTGTGCTAGCCAAAATCGCTTTTGTTTTAGTAAACAAAGCTTCTATTCGATCATTAGCTAAAATTACAATAATAACTTAATAATGATTACTTTCAAAACTGTGAATAACAAAATTAAACTATTGAGTTAATTTATTTTAGTCACGGCTAATCAAATATTCGGTAGATTATTTTAAAAAGTGATCTTTCTCACTAATAAATCAAAAAGTCGAATTTGACAGAGTTTAGAGACGAATATAATTTAAAACAACAACTATTACCTATGTACTTTCTCTGTTGAATATCAACTTAAATCGCCCAAAATGAAGCCGTAAGGAACTGTTTTAAAGTTGAACCACGGAGTACAATACACCATAAAGGTGCCATTGATCTTATTATCACAAGGGCTTTGCAGTTAACGCTACTTCAACACAGTTATGGTGTAAAACAACTAGTTTTTGATGGCCTTTTTAACGACAAAGTTGCTTTATGTGGAGTAGTCAATATATTGAGTTGTCGGGGTTTGTTTGTGATTTGTACTGCTTTTATTTTATTTATAAAATAAGTGTGTTTTAAGTATTATATTGTACCTAGCAACTAGCTTCTTGAGCGCGATTTCACCGTTTCATCTTCATCTTTAAATATAGGCTATGTTCATCATCATCATCATCAGCCCGTATAACGTCCACTGCTGAACAGGAAACTCCTCCCGAAGGAGGGTATTTGCCATAGTCACTTGGTAGACAGGTTGGTGACCGCAGTATTATGTTGTGCCACACACGATTATTATAGTTTATGTAATAATAATCGGGACCTTAACATGTTTTCAGAGGCACGGAGGGTAGTCCCTCATCCAACCAGACCCGCAAAGAAATCTTAGAATTTACACAAAGATTTGAACCCACGACCTCCGAGATTTAAAACGAGCTAAATGACCCTATGCTACTCCTTTGTTACTCCTTGATAACGTAGATTTCTACTGATTAAATAATTTTTCGAATGAGACCTGTAGTTCCTGAGATTAGTGAACAAACAAACATTTTAACTTTAAAATATTAGCATAGAAAGATATCGTTCTACTTAAATCTGTTATGAATTTGATATGTAAATAAATATTTGGATAGTTCACAAAATACGCCTAAGCCATAAAGTAATATGCCATTTGTGAAAACAAAGTTGGCAGAATCACGTGACAGCGGTAATTTAAATTTTCTCTAGTCTGTTTAACGTAAGTCCTGTGCACCTACCACATTATTTCTGCACCTTCTGGTTGACTGGTGGAGATTTGGGCGGAAGTTTTTACAAAAATAAATAAATAAATAAACTTTTCCATTCCGGACCCATCAGGAACATTCTTCAACTCCAACGTGTTTATAAAAAATATTGTATGGTAACATTAGATTCTATTGCTGTGTCACGCTTAACACACGCAAACGCTATAATTCATAAATATAAATTACAACATAAATAAAACGTTTTAACACCACTCATATATTACTTAAATGTTTTCTATTAGACAAATTGAAGTTTATTTTTAAAAATAAAACGACAAGGAAGTCTCGGTGTCCAAACAGCCAGATCGTCTCGGCGACAAGTTTTTATCGTAAATCTGTACGTACATCAAAGAGCTGCGCGTGCGCAGCGTCAACGTAACGTTACGATCGTGACGTCATTGTAAAAAAGGAGAGATTTTTTTGTACACAATAGTTATGTGGTTCTTACATACGAGACATTTGATATTATAAGCCGGTTTAATAGACCTTACTATAAAGTTTTTAAGTAAGTATAGTTAAACCTTGGTAAATATATGTATTTTAGCTTCTAATATTTTTATGTTTCTAATCTATACTAAGTTTTTGAAGTTACTGAAGAGTTTGTTTGTTTGATTGGGAGCGGTAATCACAAGAACTAATGGTCGGATTTTTAAAATTCTTGAAGTGTTAGATAAACCATTGATCGCGGAAGGCTATTAGCTGTATTTGTTAATGAGGTTCCTACGAGAGCGGGAGCTACACGGCTGAAACTGCGCGCAGATAGCTTCCAATCATAGGTATGAAAATATATAACAACATGCATTCATTACATACATATGGTTTGTGTGTGACATTTACAATTCCAAAACAAAGCATCGATGTTGCGAATATCAATACTTATTTGTTTAGTCGTGACGTCATTAAACCACAAAGCGTAAAAGTTACATGCAAAGGCAATCTCACGACACAATGATTGCATTAAGTTTATGTAACTTGGAGTAACAGAAGCTGCATTATGAAGGTTAGTTAGGTTTAGGTTAGGGTTAGTATAAAAATACTAAAAAGTGAAGAGTCCTTTTCAAAATAATATAAATATATAGGGTGACTGGTAATAAGTGACCGATACCTAAACACATCATTGTGCTCATGATAACAAACAACTTTTACCATGGCACCAAAACAGAAATCACGAAAAAAAAATCAGCTGCTCCCTACCATGATGACGAGTTATGTGAACATGAATGTATGGAACAGCTGATTTTTTTTCGCGATTTCAGCACTATTGGACTATCACTGCAGTTCGAGGAAATAAAACTATAGATGTAAATCTTATTCTAGACCAGGCAAATGACCCCTATCTACCTGATGTTAAATACAAAGTGCCAGTACAATAGTTATGTACGATCCTATGTCGATCTTATGCAAAGGAATACAAATTAATCAATAATGTTATTCAACAGTGGTAGTATAGTTTAGCAGCTCAAAGTTCTTACTAACGCTATGCTCTATCTCTGTCCTCACATCCTTACTAATATTATAATTGTGAAAGTAACTCTGTCTGTCTGTCTGTCTGTCTGTTACGCAATCACGCCTTAACTACTGAAGCGATTTAAATGAAATTTGGTACAGATATAGTCTAGAGCCTGAGAAAGAACATCCTTACTAATATTATAATTGTGAAAGTAACTCTGTCTGTCTGACTGTCTGTTACGCAATCACGCCTTAACTACTGAAGCGATTTAAATGAAATTTGGTACAGATATAGTCTAGAGCCTGAGAAAGAACATAGGTTATATTTTATTATGAATTTCCCACGGGAACGGGAGTTACGCGGGTGAAACCGCGCGCGGGAAGCTAGTTTTCTATATATTCTCAAAAATCCTGTACGACCGATGAGAGAGATCAGGAGTTTGACATGTCTCTCGAGGCATGAGTAAAGCACCATAAATATGTTTATATGTCACTGGAAAATTATGAGAATCGTAGGTAACTTACTAGTTATTTGATTAACTTTCTAGTAAGTTGATAAACTAACGACGTTACGGGTGGTTAACAAAAATTACCTAAATCTAAGCTAATGGGGTTCAACCAACAGGACTCATTGAAGTTGAAGTTTTTTTTACTATTATAGTCTCGTTTGTAAGGTTACGTCAAGTGTACCACAGAAATAGACAATTAAGTAAATAATAGAATAATAAAGCGCGTTCACTGAAACGGGCAACTAAATTTCACAATGTAAGAGTTCATCAACTTACGATTCGTATTATTTTCTGGTGTCATATACATATATTTCACTACATAGAAGACTACATATCAAACTAGACTACAAAGAGGTTGGTCTGCAAACACTATAGAATCGAAAACCCTATCAAAAACCAGTAGTAACCCTACACAATCAAAAGCAACTTATTATTCCTTTATTATTCAAAAGACAAGCTTTCATACCGTTACGATCAGCGACCACCGATCACGTCTACTTATACAACACCATTAAGCTGTAGGACATTAAATAAGCAGATAAAAGCAGTCCAGTACTGCACAGATGCTAAATAGGATACCTCAGGGTTTCCCAAAGTGTGTGTCCCTGCTACTACGATGAGCGCTCGTTTTCACTTGACGATGTTTTTATATAGTGAAGAAATAAGTACGATGATAATATCTTCCAAGTATTGTGGTCATTGACCTCTTATATTTTATACTGGCACATGATCCCCATATCTACGTGATGTTAAGTGGCATAGAGGTCTAAATACAGATACAGCTAGTGCCAAAACAGTAGATATGTAGAGCACTAGCCACCCTTATCCTACCGGCCCTTTTCCCTTCTACTTGTGAGCTCTGGTGTCCATACCACAACATTAATCAATAATTCTATTTGGCTGAGGTTTTCTGTAAGGTGGAGGTAACTGTCCTAGTCGACCGGGTCATTAAGCGTACTAACGCTATATTCTACCAGTGTTACATAAAAAGGAAATTCGAAAAAAACATGTTTAAATATTTATTCGAAACTATCAAATTATATGTATACGAGTACTGTATATAGGTACACCGTACAATTATAGCTATATGTGTGAGTTATTGTGACACAAAAAAACTGTTAAATTGTGAACGGTAAAGACATAATAATGGCGGCCTAAGGTGTCCTGCTTAGAATAGACCACCCCATATCTTCCCATGCATGTCGTATGAGGTGACTTAGGATGATACAGCTGATGAATGGGCAGCAGCATCTATCAGCTAAAGATGTCTTACCATCTTACTGCGATCACCCATCCGCCTAACGTAAACGGGCTGTTAAATAAAAGACATATTGTAATTAAAGCGACCGTAGCCCAATGGCGCTGCGGACTTGTGATCTTGAGGTCGCCGGTCCGAACCCCACCCATTGCACTACCGACGTGAACCCACTCGTAACACAAGCAGTTTAGCTTAGCAGGGGCAGCAGAGGGGTTAACAAGAAAACTAGTAGATTGCAAAATGCTGCTAGTAATCTTCAAAAAAAAATGTGACGCAATTTCTGTCGTAGTTCAATATATGCTAAGTTCGTGAGTCAAGATCCATATAATGCTAAGCCTAAGGTGTGAGGCACGGTCTGAGTTTGGGAACCTTTAGGATATCTAGAATCATCTAAATACCACCTAAATGTATCTACGATCTGAGAAAGCGCGATAGCTACTAATTTCACTTGTCATATTGCAAATGAGTTTCGTCCATCATTTAGAAAGTCCTTTTGAAATGAGTTAATGGATCTTAAAGTAGGTTTCTGGCAATTTTAGAGCGAATTCGGTTTAAGTGCGTTTCTAATCATAAAGTTTGGTTTGAATGCAGTTTCTGCTTACAAGTAAGTAATAAAATATTAGGGTACTATATACACCTTATAACAGTTGAACTCTTGTGGTCTTGTAATAATATAAAATTATCTTCGAACATAACATTTCAATATTTTAATTTAACATTTTAAATCATTGAAGTGCCTAGAAGAGACATGAAAGTAGATAAATGCTGTAGAGATGCATTCTTTACGAAGTATGCGTTCTTTAAGAATGATATAAATAGACAACGTTGCGGTTTAAAAGAAGATGTAGTGACAAAAATTGTAAAGAGTATGCTTAGGTGGTTTGGTCATGTGGAAAAGATGAATGAAAGGCGAGTAGCAAAAGGTATTTACAAGGCAGATGTGAGTCGAAACGCCGGGAGGGGACGCCCTAGAAGGACATACACTGACCTCATAGGTGATGTTCTTCAGAAAGGTCAGGTGCGTAGTACTCGCAACCGGCGTGCGTGTATGACCAGATGTATGAACGTGGACGAGGCAAAGGGAGTGTGTAAGGATCGTAGCAGGTGGCGTTCTTTATTTTCTGCCTACCCCCATGGGAGAAAGGCGTGATTATATGTATGTATGAAGTGTCTAAATATCGCCCAATTAACGGATACAAAGCACATCCAGACTAAGAACAACTCCCGTGGTTCACAGAAAACAATTGTCCCCGGTGGGTCGCTTTTATGTCCGTTGAAGTAACAAAAGCCTCCAGGCTAACTACATAATATCCGTCCGAACATGCGGTTGTCTATAAATCTGCATGTCTTCCGAAGAGTATTTTTTAGCTATTTTTAAGGCTTTTACTACTACACCGTGCATAAAGGCGAACAGAGCTCCCGCCTAAATAAATGGTTTAAAAACTACAAACTAAGGAAGCTGCGCAAGAGGGCGTCCCCTGTGGGACTTGGACCTCGGCTCAGGGCGGTCACAGGCGGAAGGATTGAGGTGTAGGGGAGTTTTGTGCAACTGTCCACCAATCCACCTGCCAAGCGTGATTATTATAGCGATATCTCTGAACAACCTTTTTTCATGTTGGAGCCCCAATTTATTATTCAAAAAAAGATCCACAACTACTAGACTGCTGCAAGAGTATGACCTCGTTGCCACGATGGGTGTAATACACAGGTTTTCGTCCGCCACCTCCGCCAAAGTCGTCGTCTACGGTGCGAATGTGCCTCGGCATCATTTTCCCTCACCGCCTCCCACGACCTCTCAATCTATGTCCGGTGAAGTATCCTGGCTAACTACACAATGTGTTTCGAAAAATAAAGAAAAGACCTCTCCCTCTTAAGCATTTTTTTTGATGATGGTCGATGTTCTAACATAAACTAGCGTTAAAATTAACGGGCTGTGCAATCAAAGTAGCTTTTAACATTATAATGAGCCGGGGTAACAGCTGTTACCACACTGTACAGTACACCTTTACATCTAAAGTACTACCGTCTAACTTGATATATAGCGATACTAAAGCGAAACACATTCAAACATAAATGGAATACACTTGTAAACTTCAGATATCAGGATCATACCCAGTCATACTTGTCAAAGATAAATTATAAGTTAACATAAATAATGGACTTCGTTACGAAACACGAATAAATCATAAAATCCAATTAGTTGCAAAATATATCAACGGAACCTCGGAAATTATAATCCACCCATCTGCAAAGATCTCTATGAAATGAATTTTTCATTTACAAATGTCTGAATAACGTTAATAGATAGATCATGATATATTGGCTGATGACTATCAATGGGTAAATTGAGCGGATATCGGTTGCAGAATACATAACAGTAAATGACAGCCTACCCGGTGCTTGGATTTGTTTAAAAATAATATACGTTGCTTTGGGATTTCTATACTAAAAGTATATATATCTTATGAGCAATATAACAATCAACCAGTACAACAGTTTTGGCCTAGCTATTTATTATATTTAAACCTATCATATCGTCATAGAAGTTTTAATATCAAGTACCTACCAGTAAGTATTTTTTCGCAGATACCTACGGCATTTGGGTGACATTTACTAAAGAATCGAAAGATCAATCGTTTCAGGGAATTAGAAACACACATCGTCAAATAGAATCCTTTCGTCAATTTTTAAGTTAAAACTTTAATTACGATATTAATAAAATCTAGGTCGTTCACGTCTGGACTATATCTTTTTCTTCTCCACGTAGACATCCAGAAAATGTTTGCAGAGGGGTATCATTTTGCCAGCTACATATAATTCTGAATTAACAACTGGGGGCTCATAGTTAAATCATATTATTCTCATTCATAAATAACATAAACAAACGGGTGTACTACTTATGTTCGGTAGCCTGCTACTTGTATCATTTTATACATTGGTTTTCAAGAAACCTAATGGAAGATATCAATCGATAGCGACGATATAATGCAAGTTCTTTGCCCAGAGGTGCGAACTAAGATGCTTTAGCAATATATCAGTGTTGCAGATCGTAATATAAACGCGAGTATTGAACATTAATTGTGTGAAAGTGGTAGAAATAAGATACTCCTGAGATTGTCGTTTGATTGTTTAAGTTATTGTCTGGAGATACCTCTATAACATAATGTTTGAGATTGCTGAAATACTACAATTAAATTTTCAATAGAAAATATATTTTTAGGTCAGCATTTATTGGCTACATCACACAGGAAAATATAGGACGTACTCATGCAAACAAATGGTATAGAATTCCATTAAACTAAACTAGCATTTGAAAACAGTAATTATTGTCACTTTGTAGTAGACAGATATGGTTTCATTACCTGCACCCATTTTTGTTAATTTCACAGTTTTATAAAAAAATAAAAAAAACTCCCGTACCAGCGAAATAAAACTTTGGTTAATTTGTAACCGACACAGGGGCTACTAACCAGACTCACAACAACTATCCATGAATGCCACAAATAATAAGAATTTCTCTCAGAAGCATCTAGCGTAACCATAGAGCCACCGGCGTAGGCATTAATAGAAAATATATATCTGTGAAATTAAATATTAAAGAGCAGATAAGAGTTTGCGACCGATATGTGCAGTAGTTTGCAAGCTATTTACAGTTGGAGCCAACCGCACGGTCAAAGGGAAGAGGAAATCGCGATTGCACTCTAGTTTCAGAGCCTTAATATCCATATAAATATATTGAACACCTTTTATATAACATTTAAATACCTTCGTATCTGTAATCTCGACTCATAGGCTTCATTAATTTTACCTGGAAAAGATAAAAAAGCATATTAATAAACATCCATAAATCTTTAAAACCAGATCACTTACAAGGTTTAGTCATAAAACAGTTTCCTGTTACAGATTTGAGAACAGATAAAAGAATTTCCTTTTGCCATAACAAATATTCAATATATATTATCTATTATCTAAGTTGTCGTTGCGGAAACCGCGCCCAAACTCCAAATACTAGTCAGGTACATAATCAGACAAGTTTGAGTAATGCATCATAAATAACAAACGCCTAACGAGGTAGATGCACAATTATTCAAACTATCATTTCCTACTGGATAATGCAAAGTAATATGTTTTACAAATTGCCTCGCGCATGTTTACAGTACGCATTGAGTTGCGTAACAAAAATTGTAAACATCCACCAGCTCTGTGTTCTACAGGGTTGTCGTTAATATTAGTATTGAGGTAAAATACCATATTTATGGATAAATAGATTACTGGGATAACTTATTTGTGGAAAGTCTGGAGTCAAAACTTAGCCGAGGCCTGTACTGTAATTGCATAATTTTAAAATAGACTTGGTCGCTGCGCGCGCTTAATACGGTCGCAGATGGCGTTGATTTGATATCTTATTCATTAAATGAATTTACACTGTTTTGACAACTTAGTAAGATAACATTTTAAATTATGATTATTAGTTCTAGGCTATCGAATTAGGTAACTGTGTAGTAATTGTAGTGTATTTCGTAAAACTAAATAAATAAAGTCAAAAATCCGGAAATATTGCGGATAGCGGTCGTTGTGTTTGGACATGTCAACACAAATGACACGTGTGACATATCCGTATGGTAACCCTAAGGTTATAAAACCCGGAAAACTATCATTATTCATAGTTTGACCGGCCAACGGATTAGGAGAAGCAGTATTCAAGATAGTAATACATAAAACATGTAACTATAATAACCTTTAGGATTTTGAGATATGTACCAGTTTATAATACCCTGGAGGTGTAATCATTTACACGTATTATGCGTAAGAATATACTTATGTATAATATTTGCATAACAGCTAACAAATAAACGCTAGATAGGAAATATGTTTCCACAACTTTGCATTACCTGCTTAGCTCTTCTCTGACAGAATAATTCTTCATTGTCACCAAAATTATATAACGTCAGTTCTCAGGTGATTTATACCTAGACCCGAATTATTTTGGCTGCGATATACTTTTGTTTTTATAATTTTCGGCCATAGCTAGTAGAGTAGTATGTGAGAAGTAATTGTTGCATAGTTTTTACGTGAAATCACTGACTCCAGGCGATATATGTGAAACCCTTGAGAGCCTCCTACGGTACCCTAGGGTCCCGCGAAACACTATTCGGGAACTGCTAAAAATATATTATGGTTTAGGTACTGCTACAGTCTCCCAAGCTAAGCGAATGCTTGTATTTTGGGTAAAGTTTTCATTATTTATCGTAGTTAAATTTAGGTTTCATTAACGTAGTAAATTGTCAACTGTGTTGTTGCTGAATCTCGAGAATCGCAAAATTAATATCGCAAGATACGAGTATATGGTCACTAAAAGAATAGTTGCATTCAATTCAACAGTCCATTACGTCGACTGATGAACATGGGCCTCCTCTCACAGACAGGACAGACCTCGGCAAGACAGGGACATCGAGGAATACTGCCATAATCACAACACTAGGCAGGTGGAATCGTGATCTCATATGGTAGGTAGTCTTAAGTTGATAGTGCTGCCGCCGATCCATCAGCTGTAAGACCATTAGTCGCCTCTTACACCACCTGCTATGAGAAGTTTCAGGAAAACAAACAAATTTTCAGGAAAAAGAATAATAAACATATAAAAATATTATTGATGGAAAAATACATATCGACAATGAACTTGTTATCAATTGAAGATAAAAAAACAACAACAGGAAAAGAGTCGCGACGCTACTAATCCTCTCGGATATTCGTACGATAACTGCATTATTAATAATAATATACACAATATATTGTTTGGTTGTAACTATTCGACTTAATATCATAAGGGTTACCACATCTCGAACATTCGACTACAGCATTCAGTGTTACATTTTATTTTACTTACATTATCATCTCATTTAAGTCCGCTGTTTTAAAAAACCTTGGCAAACCAAGTTCGATGACGGATATTGCTAAAATCACCACGCTTGGCAGGCGGATTGGTGATCGCAGTAAGTTGGCGAGCCTTGAGCTGATAGATGCTGCTGGCCATCCTTCAGCTATGTGTCCTCCCCTCTAACGTCACCCATATGAAGACATGGGGTGGTCTATTAGCAGACAAACAAGAAAAAGCCTATATTATACCATATCAAATTACCTGTCTACCCGTGACAGTCCTGTCAAAATCAGTGCAGCCGTTCCTGACATTAGATGGTACAAACATAAACAGACAAAAAATAATTCTAATTGTGTTTTTTATATATAAGTAGTATCTATACATCATATGCATTAAGTAAAAACATATTATTCTATTTTATTGTTAAGTTGCAGTCAAAACTCTTAACCAGTCAAAAGTACTTTTATCATGCAAAATCAGTCAAGACTATTTTTAGGTTAGGTTAGTTTTGACTGATTTTGCTAGTTAAAAGTACTTTTGACCGGTTAAGAGTTTTGACTGTAACATAATATTCATGTATAAATTTTCAACCGCGACATAAATTTTAGGCAAGCTTATATAGATATTGTTGTTCACCATTCAATTTCTTATAAGACAATCTAAACGCAACATGACCCCAGTGAAAGTAAAACGACATAATTAATCAGTATCCGATAACAATAATTAATGTAAATTAATATAAAAATGTCACCATTATCATTTTATATCGAGTCTTGTACGTACAGACAAGCCATTAAAACGTTAGTAGTAATAGTTATCTACTATATCTCACGACGAAGTGGCGGCCGATCCATCAATGGACAGGAGTAATGATTATTATTTAACAGTAGCAAATAGATAATACTAAATAATAGTTGTACTGGGCACTATTAATATTGTTTATCTTGTAAAGGCTAGGATACTTACTGTTTGTAAGCGAAGTTTCAATTTGTACCTTTAAGTAACCTAGAAAGTTTGACTTCTTGAAAATTTGTCTAATCTATATCAAGCTGAAGAGTTTGTTTGTTTGAACGCGCTAATCTCAGGCACTGCTCTTCAAACCGCGTAGCTCTAGTTCTCGTGGGAACTTCATAATAGAATATAGCCTTCCTAGATAAATTGGCTAACTAAAAATGAAATAATTTTTCAAATAGTACCAGTAGTTCCTGAGATTAAGTAAGATTAAGATCCTAAGAGTTTGTTCCAGAGTTCTTTTGGTCATGCAAATAAAACCCTTCAGCGTTATGTATTAGTATAGATAGATATATCCTATGCTAGTGGTGCATCGAGCATTGGTCTTAAATTTATCTCTCTAACCAAAGTTAGAGGGATAAATTTAAGCCGGATGAATCGCAAAAAGTCAAAAGTCAGTCAGTAATTGGTGGCTTATTTGACCATGTTTGGTACTCAGGGATAATGTAGCATTCTAACGGTGAAATAATTATCGAAATCCATCCATTAGTTTGTGAATTTATTCGTAACGAACATACATACAAATATACAAATAATTCACCTTCATGATATTATTATAGATATAGATTAAATCACTGAATATCATCATCAGCCCATATAACGTCCACTGCTGAACATGGGCCTCCACCCGAGGGCATCACTGAATATAGCAAGAAGGATTGTCCCGCAAATAACAAGACCCAATATTAAATGTAATAATTTTCACAAAGGTCCGACGCGATTTCGGTTGCCAGAGATGGTCGGGATTCGGCGGGACCCTCCCGAATATTTGAATACTCTCCCGACTGCCGACGAAATAAAAAAATCTCCGAAAATCCATAAAACAATATTTTCGAAAATTCTTTGAATTTCAAATAGCAAATTCTTTCCGGAGGCCCCTCTTAATGACCCAGAGTCGCTCAACGAGCCTTTTTTTTAGGCCTCCACCTGTTGTAAAATAATCAATAAAAATTAATTACTTTATAAATGTTTTCAATATATTTTATTTTATTTTATTTTTGTTTCTCAAAAATAAAATAAAATTAAATATAAAACAAACAAAGTCCCAAAATCCCGAAAATTTCTTATTTTCTCCTGATAATATAGTAAGGTATTCGATCTGGCAAGCCTCTAGACGCGATGTCCGTCGCAGAAATCAAAGCGAAGTTAAACCGCTAGAACACGAAGTTATAGATATAGTTATATGTAGAATTAAACAAGAACATGCCTCTATTTAACACAATTAAATAGATAAAGTAAAGTAGACCATAGAATACCAAGAACAATGAAATCCGAAATATTTCACGGCAGTAACCCAAGCCGGGGTATCGATTTCACGGCCGGATAAATCGTAGCCTCGATTAAAATATCAATGGCTCGACTTTCACTGTGATTGTATGCAAAACTACTGCACATTTAAATAAAGAGTATTTTCCCCGTGTGGTCTGCTCAGGGCTCACATTATGGAGAAGCAAAAAAGCATAACTCCTAATATTTTGCAATGTACTTTTCCCTACAAACATGAATCAATTTTGCATAATATACTGTTGAAATGAAGCATCCCTCGTCCGTGGGTCACTACACGAGTTGCCAACTGAAAACCAGCGCTAGGTTTCGCCTAGCCTGTGCTGTGGTGGCGACTTTTTTTTTGGCAGAACATGCAAGCCGTCTTATTGTTTGTACTTTTAAATTATGTTTGTTGTATAATATCTTTTGTGTTGTGCTGAATTAAATGTATTTTCTTTCTTTCTTTTCAATATAGCTGTGTGATGTTTGGCTTAGAACAGATCATCCTATGTCATCCAATGGGCGTCGTAAGAGGCAACTAAAGGACACACATCTGATGGATGGGCAGCAGCATCTATCATTCACACAGAAAATCTTTGTGTAAATTCTAAGATTTCTTTCCGGGTCTGGTTGGTTGAGGGACTCCGTGCCTCGGAAAGCACGTTAAGCCGTTGGTCCCGATTGTTATAACATCAGCTATAATAATTGTATATCAAGGAACGGGCAGTAGCGTTTCCTTGTATGGTACAACATAATACTGCGGTCACCAACCCGCCTGCCAAGCATGGTGACTATGGCAACTACCCTCTCTCGGGAGGAGGCCCATGTTCAGCAGTGGAAGTTATACGGGCTGATGATGATGATCTATCAATCAAGGATACCCGCAATCTAACTGCGACCATCAATGTCCCTCAACGTTGATATTATTTTCATTGGAATAATGGATTCACAAAGCGGACATGTATAACGCCATCATAACGGAACACTGCATATCAATTTAACAAGAAGATGTTAACAAAGGTTCGCTGACTTGTATGCTTTTTGTAAGAGATTGCTTTCAAACATTGTTCTGACTATATTGGATAAATTCAGTAATTCTTTTAATAACTAAGATATCACTTTTGCCCTTAATATTGCACAAATCTCATATTGATATTATAAACGCGAAAGTTGGAAAGATTGTTGTAACTTTGTTTGGCCGATTATGTTCATATTTCGCATAGCATATATTAAAATACATCACGCTACGACCTACAGCAACAAAGCATTCTAAAGCATGCAAAATCGCGGGCGCAACTAATCCACGATAAAAGTGTTACTGTATTTTTTTTCTAACTAGCCTGTGTTGTCCCACTGCAGGGCAAAGGCTTACCTCTCCCTTTTCCACACAACTCATCATAATTTTTTTTATCAGGACAAAATTTATGGCAGCCCTGCAATTCGCGAACTCATCCTGAGAATATCTGACTCCGAAACACATTGAACAATTTTATTTATTACAGCTTATTTGCATTTTTCTGATTTATTTTTCAATTATATTGCAGTTTTTCTGTTTTATGAATGTTGTGACACAATGTTCAACATACTTTATCCCTGTTGACAACATTATGGGTACGGTTATTTATTATTTTGGTTTTAATTGTATTTATTGTCCGGAGGTGGTTAATTTATTTATTCATTCATTATACAATGGTGATTGAGAGTTTTAGCAGTTCATAAACAGTTGTTGCGTAGCACTAATTGAATAAAGGACGAAACGAAATTGGATAGTTTTTAGGGTTCCGTACCCAAAGGGTAAAAACGGGACCCTATTATTAAGACTTCGCTCTCTGTCTGTCTGTCACCAGGCTGTATCTCAAGAATCACGATAGGTAGACAGTTGAAAATGGATTACATTTGTCATAGTCATAATGAAAAAAAAAATCTTCTCGCTCTTTTCATTACTAAAACCTTGGCATTTGAATCGCAGTTATGATTATGTTGCAGCACACAAGTAAACGCTGCTGCCCGTTCTTTGGTATACGATTATTATTAATGATGTTATAAAAATCGGGTCAACCAACGGCTTAACGTGTTCGTCCGTCAAGGGGAAGCCCTAAAACGAAACAGACATTGAAAAAATCTTAGATTTCACAAAAAGATTTATTGTCTCGTCGAGATTTAAAGCGATCCAATATATTATTATTTAAAACAAAACAAAGACATCGATGTCGACTCAGCCTTATTGTCTTAAAATAACTATAGGAGGCATTATCTAATTTGAAGAAAGTGTCTTAGCGGTAGCTTTCGTGACAGACAGACCGAAAGGATGTGCATAGTTAGAATTCCTATGCAATCTGCTTTCACTTCGGGGAGTTGCTTCTTAGATATTTATTGCATGATTTATATGAGCGGTTGTTCTAGTTTGGGGTTCAGTCACTTTTGTTTTAGTTAACAGTTCGGAGTAGAATAAGGATTTATTCCGTTCTAATACCAAGAACTTATACCTACTAGTGGTGTTATTTTATTTATTTATTTATGTACACAAACAAGAAAAAAAAAGAAACAACAAAAAGACAATTATGTACAAAGGTACTACTTATTTCTAAAGAAATCTCTTCCAGTAGACCTGCAAGAGGAGAAGTCGAAAGATAAAAGAATTTAGAAGGTATATTGTATATACATACAATAACTAAACAAAGAACTTATTATAATGCACAAGTCTGTCTACAAGCACAGGTGCACTCCCTATTTCCTAACTCTTAAAATCCGGTGGTACGGTTCTAACGACATAAGCGGAGATTTAATAGGCACAAGGACAGGGAGTAATTTAAAAAAAACAGTTTGAGTTATCATACTGTTGTAATTTTAAGACAGTCATATTAACTGGTTTTACAATTACCAGATTTTAATTTAAATACATTTAATCAATACGTAGGTACTAGCACGAAAAGATAAACCAATTTAATCTTAAAAGAAAACAATTACTTGTTGGTCAAAATAAACAAAGAAACATCGCCAATAATAAAAATAAATAAAACTTATAGGAAGTCCCAATAATTTGTTGTAACTCATTTTGAACAAAACCTTCAGTACCAAGTGTCGATACCAATTAATAACACGAAGGGAAGTAATTTCACTGGTAGTAATGAAGATGGTTCTGACACCGACTTGATTAATAATTAATAATAAATAATTGTTGAAGCACCATTACTTGAGTAAACCCGTCGACAAAACAAATTGCGTTTTTCTTATCTACCATCGAAATATTCGCCTGAGACTCTCAACGCATTATTTTAAACAAAAACCGAACTTTAAGTGGACTTTTTGGACACTCAACGGTGCACCGCCTTTTATAAATACGCTTAAAACAGTAAAGGCTTTTTAGTGCGATATATACATAATAAATATGTAGAGGATGTTTCTTTCGGCTTAGTAACTAACAAATATACAATATCGAAACGTAACTTCAATCATTTTATTTTACAAGTAGAATACCAAGAATCTTTATTTAATTTATTTTTAATAAAAGGTTCTCAAACTAAAGTTACAATATTTGGTTTACTTATAAAGTTAACAACATGTCTTAAAACTAATTGCACTTCCAATTATAGGTAATCACCGCATGCTTATTTAGTACCTACTTATTTAATTGGATAAAACTATAATTACATTTAGGTATAACTAAATAAAACAGCAGTAACAAGAAAAATACAGAAAAACGGAAAAATAAATAAAAACATTAGTTTTTAATTAACTGGTCGACATGTTATCTTAAACAGCCTCATAAGATTTTAAAGTGATATTGGGCATCGCGGCTTTCAGAAAATACCGGCAGCATTGCCCCATATAATAATAATGCTTATCTGTCGAGAAAAGCACATTTTGTTTTTAGTCGACAATAAATATTTCGATTGTAGTATTTAGAATAAGATGCCAGCAAAAACCTGACTACCATAACGGACTATAAAATTGATTGTACTCAGGAAAAGAAAAATAAAAATTCGCCAAAAAAGCTTCCGAATCCCGTAAAAATACAATAAAACTATTCGACCACACATTTTTCTGCGAACCTCGCCAAAAACGGACAACGACCGACAGGAAACGTAAAAACAGCCCGCTATATTCTTTCGCATTTATGAATTAAACATATCGCCAAAAACGTACATCGTCTCAACGGATACCGTTTTTGGAGCAATATGAACGCAGAGCTTACAATCATTTATCATTTCTGCGTATGTACGAATGTGTGTTGCCATGTAGTGTGGTTTACTTCCGTGTCTGATCTGACAGCTTGTCGGATTAGCTATGTTGCTACATCATGACGTAAACGTATTGTAGTTGAGAATGAATTATGCCTTGAAATTAAGAACGAAAACAAGTCTGCAAGTTGACAGTATGTTTAAAAAATTAAATTAATTATTTATTTATGAAAGTAAACTTCTCTTTCTTTCTTTTTTGACAGACACAGTATCAGATACCTGACTACATATATAAATAAAAAGTATTAATATGATAAAAATAGAATGTTTAGCGTAATATTTTTGCCATACTAATGGTGACCCTTTGAGGTAGCCTGTAGTTGAGCAGAGGATGTTATGGTCTGCTAAAGATTATGATAATGTAGGTAACTTAAAAGCATTAAAAATCGTGTTAAGCTCTGTTTGCCGCGTAAAGCTTACATTCAAATGAAGTAAACTTGATATTGAAGACAAACGTAAAATTTAAATTAAATAAAAGCTAAATTTAATACAACTTATTGAAATAATAACCGTTTAACCTAACATTTCATGTCAACAGATACAGGACAATATAATGTGAAACGCATGTAAGCGTTGTGTTTCAATAAGGTAGCATATTTCGAAATTATACTACAAAATTCATCAGAACTGACCTCTCAGACCCACAATTGGGAGCATGGGCGGATAACCTACAGTGAAAGTGGCTGTCAGATTTTATAACACTAAGTCTAGGCATATTGATTTCTTTATGATAAAAAACCGACATCTTTCGTTAGAAATAATGTATTAATATTGTATGGAGAGAGATGAGTTTGAAATATTGGTATTTAAAATCTAGAAGCGTGAGGCTCGAACCTACGAACTCCCATACAAAGACTTAAGACCTGACAAGTTTATACGGGCGGTTTTAATATTTACTTCCAAATGCAACTTTGGAGATATTGGTTAATAGATGTAAATCTATGCTCTATTTAGAGACGTGTTATACAGATATTGATAAATTTTGACGACCGGTTGGTTCTACAGTGGCCTAGACATTACGGGGTATCCCTACGACGCAGTTTCGAATCTTGTCTACATTTAATAAATCACCATTTTGAAGTTTACACTATGATTGAAAGTGAAATAAAGTAGTTTTTTGTTCCGTTTTTTTTTGTTTTTTTATATACCTAATATTTATATTTTTATAATATTTCTTTTTATAATTACACCCGTTTCTCAAAAGTTTTACATAACAATTTAAGTCTGGTTTTCGATGTAAAAAAATATAAAAGACCTTTCCATTTGTAAAGCGAGGAAAATCTCTCTGTCGTCAAAAACACAATGGGTCCCAAAATGCACGTTGATTCTCGAGTAATACAACATAAGTACTTTTAAGTACCGTAAAGGGCTTCCAAGTGATGAAACCAAGCTTTACACTATCGTTGCTATTGTTTGTACAAAATAGGTAAATTGTACTAGATATGCTAATTTGTTAGCCTTATAGATGAAATCAAAATGGAGTGTACTGGAAACTCCCTTTTGATTTCATCTGTATACTATATACACCTAAAGGGCTGAATATCTAATACTATAATATTTTAGGGCCATTAAACACATTATAAGTAGTAAAAAAGTTTTGCATCATTTAGAAATAATGTAATATATGATACTGGTACAAATATATTTGTCCGTCATAATAAAATGTAGTTTGCTAATTCATCGGACGGACGGATGTACGAATTTACATGAAATTGGTGTATTTTTTTTTTATAATCGGCACACTCCTTCACGAACTTTCCGTCCTATGAGAGGTTATAGTAGAAAACTATTCTATTACACAAAAATAAGTGAATGAGCTTTATTATCTACACTAGCGACCCGCCCCGGCTTCGCACAGGCGCACGTATTATATAATACCTTCCTCTTGAAAAACACTTATCTATTTGAAAAAAAGGCATCAAAATCCTTTGCGTAGTTTAAAAGACCCAAGGTAAGGCAAAGGGACAGAAAGGCAGCGGGAAGCGACTTTGTTTTATACTATGTATTGATCAACATTTAGGCAACATAAATGTATTACGGAGCTAGTGACGTATATACAGCCAGGACCAATAGTTGAATAGTTACTTCACGATACTATTATCTATAAATCGATAAATCTGCAGATAACATATGGCAACTCATCATCCATAGACAACTATTCTAAAAAAATGTTCACTCAGTAAACAGAAACCAATACAAGAAATATGGGGTAACAGTAATTAAAAAGTACCATAGGATGCCGTCGAACTGTAAAGTAGAGCGACAGTTGCACAAAACTCCCCTAAAGAAAGTAAAAGCCATAATCCCTCAATCTCCCCGTCAGCGACCGTCCTGAGCTGAGGTCCAAGTCCCACAGGGGACGCCCTCTTGCGCAGGTTGCTTAGTTTGTAGTCTTTAAACCATTTATCTAGGCTAGAGCTCTGCTCGCCTTTATGACCGGTGAAGTAGCAAAAGCCACGTGGCTAAATACGTATGACCGTCTTAAAAAAATAGTAATTAAAAAGCTATACATAAACATGGCTTAATTACCAAACAGTAGTCTATATGAATCTGACGTACTTTCTATTTAAACCGGATATTAGTATAATTGAAAAGGTTAAAGTACTTAGATATTTATCAATTAACAGTTGAACTTAAAGTCTTAAACAAGTAGCGCGCATTCAATGAACGCGACTCATTTAATTTAAGTCGTGTTTCAACTATTAAGCAAAGGACATAATATGCAAACTTTAATTAAGCACTACGACAATTCAGTTAAAGTTTTTGCGATCAGGAAACACAGAAATATCATACGTGTTGTTATTAAATATTATAAAAATCACGCTTTATTATTTAATATAAGCAAAACATTATGCCAAGGGTAGGGAACTCTCACTTCTTTCGCATAATGTTTTCATACGCTATTTTGGTATACAGTTTAGGTTTATATCATTTTCTTTTGGGCTAATTTTAAAGTCGAATAATGTAAAAAAAGTCTTCACGATTAACAAACAGGTTTTTAGCTACAGAATCAAACAATATTACAACCTACCTATATAAGAAAGTGTCCATATTGGCTCACCTAAAGTTCTTTACCCGAAATTGTTCTTCCTAACGATTTGTAATCAGAATGATCACTCTTCCTAAATATGTTCATAACACTTATATTTACGTAAATTGTAATTAATAATATCATTAATGTAAATATATTTAAACTCCTACTCTTTTTATCATAACGCTTTTATCCCTAAACATAATTACCATAATATTTTCACTCATACTCAGAAAGAAACATTTACAAAGTGTAATAAAAAATATATGTTTAGAATGATTAAAGGTAAAATGAATGAAATTCATAAAACACGACTCGTTTACGGTTATGTTTATGACCTGGGAGTTTATACCGCAGTTTTAACCGTACCTAAACCAATAACTATTAAGACCGATTCGGTTCTGGAACTTGACTGAATGACTGGAGCGGGACTCTGGCTTCGCTCGCTCGGCTCGTGCGTTATGGTCGCAGTTCTAACTTAACTTAAACCAATGACTATAAATAGTACCGTGGTATATATATGTGAAAATAACTTAATAACTAAAACTGTAAAAGTTACGCAAAATTAATGTATATAATACTGATTATAATGAATAAAAATAAATCTTAACAAAAAAGATATGACTTTGAATAATAGTGTAAAAGTTGGTTATGTTGTGAAAATATAGGAAATCAAATAAAAGTATAATAGATGTTTATTGATACTGACATTATGAAGTTGAATGCTTCGGAATTATGAACATTAGAGACCGAGTAGTTAGAAATTGTGATTGCTATGATTAAAAAAATTAGGAAGAGCATTGTCGGATTTCCAATTATCGGAGTTGAAAATTTAGGTGAACTTTGGCGCACCCTATAAGAAAACATGATGTGAAAAGAAGCGATCCCTCAATTGTTTTCGCATAATGTTTTCTTTGGCATTAATATTTTGGTATAAAGTTAGGTTAACAGTTAGTTTTGACGCATAACGCATAACGTTACCAGATGTTAAGAACAAACAAAAAAATATTACTTCAATTTTACAAATATGTTGTCGCAGTATATCATAAATTTTCAACCATAAAAATAATCGCAAATGCAGCAAGTGCTGTCAATTATGCGGAAGTGAAGCGACAAGTTAGGTGTTTTTCTATCACTAGGTGCAATTAATAAGCGACTCACTTAGTATTTATGAATAGTAGGAAGAATACAGAGCAAAACCGAGTCAATCATAAAGTTTAATTGCGCACGCTTTCCCTGCCCTTATGTGGAGCATCGATGTCGCTCCTCTTAAGGGCTTACGATTTGCGGTTGTCACCTTCCTTGACATAGAAATGCCGTAGTTCTCTATGCATGGATTACCGACAGAAGTTACAAGTCATTTAGGAATAGGAAACTAGTAAGTAATTGCTGTCGTTAAGTAATTAGCGAGTAAACATACCTATATAGATATCTGTTTTTTAATTTTATGGTATTTTGTAAAGATAAATTCCATGCGGTATGAGGTTTTTCTACATATATATGAGCACGAGACATTTAACCGAAACAGACGAGGCAAATTTTTTAAAAATTAAAGTAAACTTTTTGCAATGAAAATAAATTGAAACCAGACCCCACATTGGGCGTGTGTCTCGAGTGTTTGAACGACGCAAAAGCAAAACTATCTCCCAGTGACCCGCTAGGCCCGATGATAGATGGACAGCAACATCTATAATCACAAAGATACTCCCATGTTACTGCGATCACCAATCCGCCTGCCAAGCGTGGTGATCCCTCAACGACCCTGCTTGCCAAGATCTGTTGATTAGGAGGCCCATGTTCAGCAATGGACATCAACGAACTGATAAAGTAATATACTAAAAGCTCTGATGCAACAATAACACAGGTCCTACCAGGTAAAACCTCTCTCACACTGCACATTCGAATCAAACTTCCACTAACCATTATTCGTTAATATTATTTCTCAATGAGAATCAATCGATTCCATTTAAATAATAGATATCTTAGAATTCGAGACATAGGGTTTTCGTAATATTGAGTAACTGACAAAGGTCAAAGCAGTGAAATCTAACCCAAATCCGATCAACAATGGGGTACAGCAGTTGCAATTACTTGAACGAAATGCAGTGTCTATAGCGAGTCGATCAAAATATCTAATTTAGTATTTGTTGGATAGTGTATTTCGAAACTGCTAGCGAACTATGCATAATTAAATATGCGTTTGGATACAATGTGCATTGAATTACTTAATAGGATTAAGCACCGCTTAATAGGTTACTGTAAACGCGTTCTAGAGTGAAGACTGCTTCTCAAAACGTAAGGTAGGACGTCCCCCGGTAAGAGGGACCGATGACCTGAAAAGGGTAGCCGGAGTACACTGAATGCGGACGGCGAGGGACCGGGTGCTCGGGCGCAAATTAGGGAAGGCCTATGTATAGCAGAAGATAGATTGAATAGGCTTGCAATAGATAAAAAAAAAAAAAGTACTTACAATGGTTATGAATATGAGTAAGATATAAGAAGAAAAAAAAAGAAAAATCTCACGCCTTTCACTATGCCACGTCTTTAAAAACGATGAGGAACATTAAATATCTGCCAAAATCTCTAGCTTTTTCTGCCAATGTTTTGTAGTAGAAACTCATTGGTGAATAGCTTGTTTATGGTCATTATCCATGTTGACAGTTACAGTTCACTTTTTGATCACTACCTACACGCACAATGGTGACCTGCGGGAAACGACGCCTTATTCTTGTAGCCATACAATTACATATATCGCCAATTTTAATATCAAGCGTTGGTCTGTAAAACTCATATGAATAAATAATGTGGAAGGACATAATATATTAATATATTAATTAATATATTAAACAGACAGAGCCATATATAATGATAATGTTAGTGAGGATTATTTTTTCTATAAAAAACAATATAATTTGTTTTTTAAATACATACTTGTTTTGATTAAAATTATCTCCCATCCCAATGCTAGCTTTGCTTGCTGAAGCAAGCAGTTTATTGTGGAGTAGGAAAGGCACCACCTCGCCCTTGTTTATAATGTAATTTTATTTCTGTTAATATATTTTCTCTTAAATAAATTATCGTATGAATATTGCTTTAGTCACCACGGCAGGTAGGTTGGTGATCGCAATAAGTTGGTGACGATCGTTGAGCTCCTGCTTTCCATCCATCAGCTGTATATCCCTTAGTCACCTCTTACGACACCCATGGCTACCACACGGCACTTATATTGTACTTTTATTTAAGCAATGAAATGGTGACATCGCTATAATCGCTGTCCATGGATTTAAAATCTATCTGAAACTTTGAATGTAAAATCATCTCAATGTAAAATAAAGTATTTTGTAATTAGGTTGATAAAATATTGTGATATAGTATTAATTTTTTAAAGAGGGTTTGACTGAGTATTTATAATGAGTAGCAATGTTTCTCAGTCGCCACGTCACGCACTGCACGGTATGGGAAAAATATGACGATTCCAAACAAATGTAACCATTTTTACGGAATAAATTAATTTTGAATTTGAACAAAGCTACAGCTTCATCATCCGCTTCTTATCTTATTTTAAAGTAGCATCCCATAAATATAGTGAGCTATTCGCCTAGAAGTGTGTTGTATACCGTTATCAATGTACATTCAACAAATCATACAGGTGCAAGACAACTTCATAAATCGTTCGATATTCTCATAGGGTCTATTCGTCTCGCTGCAGGCTCAACAAATTCTCTTGAGGATTGCATATACGATACATAAATCACGAGAACCTATACAAAATAAGACATTAAGCTATTGCAGGAGCTAAAACAACTACAAGTGACTACATACGAGGCTAGTAGTTAATTTGAGAGAAGATGTTTGGTTAACCTAGTGTTTATATAGTTTCTTTGGGCTTACCTCGATTTTGAAACATTATTCACTGCTGCTCCGCTCTTATTGGGCTTAGCGTGATGATACGTAGCCTATAGCTTTCCTCGATAAATGGGCTATCTCACAATGAAAGAATTTTTCAAATCGGACCAGTAGTTTGTTCGCATTCTAACAAACAATCAAGCTCTACAGCTTTATAATCTTAGTATAGAAATACAAGAAATATATTAAAACATATATTTACACGACAAACTTCATGGTTTAGCGGACAACCTCCGTAGCTTTAAGTTTTGGTGGTTGTGAGTTCAATCCGACCAAATAAGAAAAATGAAGATATCTTTCCGGATCTGGTTGATTAAGGGAGTACTATCCGAGCCTCGAAAACAGACAAGCGTTGTAAGCTATACCTAGAAATATTATATTTAGAAAAGCAAAATGCATATGTTATTTTAGTACTATATTTTGTCACTTGCTTCCTACATATTCTGCAATACAAGATATGTAAATTAAAACCTATCTTGGGTACAATAAAATGCAAGATTTAAGGCCTCTTCGACTTGAATTATGATCGGCGTTGTGGATTTGAATCGTTTATTTTACTTACGCATTAAGATCTCAATGAGATATTTCTATTCAAATATAAGGCTTTCGTTTAATAATATCTCTGGGTCTGTATTAAATGTATAATTTAATTATGAATACAAGTATCCTTAGCTTTCATATTATATTACCTGTACATTTTTGAGCAGGCGTAAAGGCAAAGGTGAAATGTATTATTTATTATTTTATTTTCTTACATTGTAATTCTGACAAGTACAAGTGTATGTAAATACCTAAGTACTGAATAAAATTAATTATTTCATTATAATTACCGCCCTAGGCTCGGCCTCGGGGAGTGGGGTACATGGGCCCCGCTCCCTTCGAGGCTGACCCATGAGGAGTAGAGACGCCTCTACACTCCGAGCGTCCCTATAATTGCGCAAATGGATCCTGCTACCATATTGGCCGCGGGTGCCGTCGGGGGGCCGGATTGCTCATGCGTACCCGACCCCCGTCAACGGCGGATCGAAGAAGTGTCCGGGAGGTTTTAGTGGTTGTAGGGTCCTCTCCTCGTGGTATGAGTTTAGCATACCACGCTATGGAGAGGGCGAGTCCCACATATCCCACCGCCGCGCCGGCGCGCGAATACGCTGCAGCGGCGGTGGGAATGCGTAAATGCATTTTCATCATCCCGAGGCCGAAAGTTTGACTTTCTTCCCTTGTTTGCGGGAAGAAAGATGCATATTTCAGACTACCCACCCGTGGCCGAAAGTTTAATTTTCTTCCCTTGGGACGGAAAGATACAAATTTCAGACTGCTCACAATTAGTGACAGTTTAAAATTTAGTCTTTTTTTGTTTTAATTTTCTTCCCGTTACCTATTTGAAATAACTCATTACCATGGTAACCGTGCAGTTGTTATTTCGTGTTCAACGTTCAATTTTTTTTTTCTTTGCGTTCGATAATAAATACTATTTTTCTTACAAAAAAAAAAACAATATTAAATTATCTCGAATATTAATAATAATATCTATTAAGTATAAGACAATAACATCTATTAATTTGTTTTGTTTTCGTCTGGGGAGGGGGCATGGCCCCCCAGCCCCCCGGGGTGCGCCCCGGACCCCGTCAATTAATAGTTTGAACTACATTATTTTTTCTTATATACAATGTAATTAAACTTTCGGTCCTGGTATGATGAAAAATAGTATACGCGCCACGGGAGGATAGCAGGACATTTCAACCCACGCTTTTGTCACCCTCGCCTTCGGCTCGGGTATCGCGCGGGTTGAAAAGTCATACTTTCCTACCTTGGCACGTAATGTACTATTCCCCCCGGACAACAAAAAAAAAGGCGTAAAGGCAAAAGTATAAAAATGACAAAATAAATCGCCATTTGAAAATGTATATACCAGTAGTTTAGTCACCAAGTTCAAATTGGTGAAAAATAATGATATAGCTCCTAAAAATATGAGTGATACCTCATTGGATTCGGAATGACGTCTAGAAAAATGTTTTCGAAGGAATAATTAGCACGCAAAAAATTACAAAAGTTATTAACAAATTAAGTTGCCAAAAAAAGGATTTCATTGTTTGTCAATAACTCCGAAACTATTCATATTTAAGAATTTTTAAAAAAAGCATCTTATAGAGGAAGAAATTTTTAAATTAAAAAGTTCTGACTTTCGGAGTTCTATCTCCATTATTTATAATTTTAATTTAACGCTGAAAATAGGACTCCGCGCGGCAGATACGGCATGCGCGCGCCACTTCAAAAGAAAATATATTTTTTATAGTATATCAATAAAAAAAATTGAATTAATTATGGTTTGAATTAATCGGGATTTTTTTCATTCAAGCGTTCAAAATACACCATAATTAATTAAATATTTTTATTGATATTTAATACTATAAAAATATATTTTCTGTGGGGTACTCACTTTTGAGGTGGCGCGCGCATGCCGTATCGGCCGCGCGGAGTCCTATTTTCAGCGTTAAATTAAAATTATAAATAATGGAGATAGAACTCCGAAAGTCAGAACTTTTTCATTTGAAATTTCTTCCTCTTTAAGATGCTTTGTTTTAAAATTCTTAAATATGAATAGTTTTGGAGTTATTGACAAACAATGAAATTCTTTTTTTTGGAAACTTAATTTGTTAATAAATTTTGTAATTTTTTGCGTGCTAATTATTCCTTCGAAAAATTTTTTCTAGACGTCATTCCGAATCCAATGAGGTATCACTCATATTTTTAAGTGCTTTATCACTATTTTTCACCAATTTGAACTTGTTGACTAGACTACAGGTAACGGGCAGCATCTTTAACCTATGTATATACATAACATAATCCTGTGGTCACCAACACGCCTTTTTTTTGTCGTCCGAGCGGAAATGCTTTTACGCATTCCCACCGCCGCCGCTGCAGCGTATTCGCGCGCTGGCGATGGGATATGTGGGACTCGCCCTCTCCATAGCGGTGGTATGCTAGTCATACCATGAGGAGATGACCATACCCACTAAAACCCCCCAGGTACTCCTCCGTCCACCGTTAGTGAGGGGCCCAGGAACCCATTGCTTTCTGTGACACCCTCCGGCGGCACCACATTAGCGCCGCCATTAAGCCAGTTACAGGGACACCCTACCTATCAAATGTTCCTTCTTTAAGCCCGGTAAAGTCTCGTGGCTAATTACATTAAAAGAAAAAGTAAGCACCCATTTAGAAGGTGTCATGGCGGGACCATTCTAATGTGGAAGTGCCTTTAACATTTAATGCCAATAAATAATAAATGAGTGTGTATTTCTCCTTGAGCTTACATAAACAATTAGATATATAAAAAGGTGTATTGGCTATGAGTCAGCTCGTGTTTTTGTTCGTTGTGGTAATGTATTACGTGACTCTATTTTCCAATTGTTATGTATCTAAAGCGTTAAAGCAGTTCAGTTGTTAATGATTACGTAGACTAAGATATGAATGGAAATATTTAGAGGTTTGTATTAACACTTGATTCCCGCGGTTTCAACTGCGTAACACCCATCCCGTGGGAACTTCATAATGAAATATAGCCTTCCTCGATAAATGGGCTATGTAACACTGGAAGAATTCAATTTTTTTATTCGTACATGCATATGTCATGCACTAAGTTAGCCACGAGGCTTTTGCGACTTCACCAGCAGTATAGGGCGAGCTGGGCTCCAGCCTTATAGAATTCAACAAGCTGGTAGTAATTTCAAAGGGAACTTAACCAATATTTCAAAACCTACAAGGTTTCAGTTCGTCATCATCATCGCTCGTATAACGTCCACTGCCGAAGATGGGCCTCCTCCCTCGGGACGGTTAAACCATAGTCATCACGCTTGTCAGACGGGTTTGTGACCGCAGTGTTATGTTGTTGCACCCAAGGAAACGCTTCTGCTGATTCCCTTGTATACGATTGTTATAGGTGATGTTATAACAATCGGGACCAACGGATTAACATACTTTCCGAGGCACCGAGGTCCCTCAGCCAACCAGACCCGGAAAGAAATATATACAAATATTTCTTGTTTCACGACTACCGAGATTTAAAGCCAGCCAAATATTGATTCGCCACGTTGAACATTTGAGTTAAATATCAAAATAGCATTTCACTATAAAATACCATCGAGATGCAAGTCGATAGATCTTCTTAAGTCATTAATTATCTTAAGTTTATAAGGTTTGAACACGTCCCTAAACTTTTCAAGAGTTCCAAAGGCCAAAGTTCCAAAGATCCTCTTATTGAGGACGAAATTCGAAAGTACTGAAGACAATACACCTTAAAACTGATAGCATCGGTACATTTAATTAACGAAGCGAACATACAGACGAGAAGTGTGGAAAACATGAATTTCGAGTCTGGAAGAATTTTTGTTGGTCGACTGATATTCGTGTAAAATTAAAAGATTTCATTCCGGGTCTGGTCGGTTATCGATAAAGACCTAAAGATAAGAACATTTCGGAGATTAACGCAGTTAACAACGCCCTCTGTACTGTTTATCGAAACGAAAACGAAGTACAAAATAAATAAATAAAGTAAGTTTATGGCAACTTTATTCATTTTATTCTGTGAATTTTTAATTTCATAATTTTTATTTCAGGATTTAAAAATAATTTTTATTTCAGGATCTTAGAATAGAATATATTTATTTGTATAAAACAATTAAAGTTTTAGTGACACGTGTTTTGCCGGTGATCGGCGTACAAATATTAGGTAAGTACTTATATTTGAGACTAAGTAGCATTACAACTTTTAACTTATTTTATAATTATTCGAATACTTATATTGTAAATGTCTCATTTGATATCAACAACGAAACCGTTTCATAGCAGCCATATTGTAGAGCCCACATTAGTTCGCCACTTTTCTTTCTCGTATTTCGCGAACGTGACCAATACACGTTGATAAATTGAAAAACCTCCGAGCACGGATATTAATTATGGCTTCTCGATCGTTATGGAATCGTTCGCAGATAATAAGCCCTGATTTATTGGTATGTCTCAGATCGTAGAGATCGCCCTTTTCCGGGTGCCTCACGACCGATGCCCGATGACGCATCGAAAGGTTGTGCAAATAACTTAGTATTATTTACTGTGGCAATTTTCACAAAAGAACAGACATTTATTTGGAGGGAGCTGTTTGTTATTGGGCAACTAAGTGAGACAAAGATTAGTACCTACATAAAAACCAGGATATAAAGAAGATAGTTCGTATTTGCATCAAATAGAAAAAAACATAACATAAAAAAATAAAATTAATGTGGATAAAATAAATAAATTATTAAAAGTAATGTTGTCCACATTACTTTTAATAATTTATTTATTTAAAGACCTTAGAAATTCTGCACCACAAAAGCTAGGTAACTTTGGACTTGCTTTCCACGTTCCCGTGAGAACTTCAAAATTAAATATTACCTTAGTTACTCTTGGATTACGAAGCTTTCGAATGGTGAGATTTTTTTTTAAATCGTCCATGTGCAAACAAACATTCAAATATTTTCAAGTTATAATATTAGTCTAGACTGCTTACATACGTCGATATATATTATCTTTTGACAAATAAGGGAAAAATAATAATTCAAAATGAGTCAATTAATAACAAGCTGTAAAGAATAAAAGGCAAATAAAATGCTATACTATTATCAAGTAGATCCTCTTCGGTTTCCTGTTAATGTAGGTTAGTAGTATTTTCAGGTTAACCCATCCATTAGCCTCATAGCTTTAATTAATTTCCCCGTTTAATTTTACAGTAAAAGACCATCAATTGTTATTTATAAAGACAAATTTAAACGTTTATAGCTACTATAATGACGGATGTTTGGCGGAAAAGATTTACTGCGCAAACCACGATGGTATTTAACCGATACGTACGGTATAATCACAATTATTAAAACAATTAATTGTCATAGATCTAAAAGACTTCGTTTTCCGTTTCATCATTACTCTACTAACTGTTACAGCTCAGAATATATTGGTTTTCATTCTGACACTTCTCATAGATATCTTTACTCATATTATTAAGCTGAAAAGTTTGTTTGTTTGCTAGAACGCGCGGAATTATTGGTGCAATTAAAAAAAAAAGTATTATTTGCCCCATTTGTCGGGAAAGGCATATCTATAATCACGCTAAGAACAATAGCAATAGAGAACCAATGAAGAATGTTTCAAAATCAGGGTTAGCGTAAAGAAACTATTACAGATTTTTTTCTTTGTATCTTATTTGACTTATAATAAGTGCGATCGATTCGTCTACATTATCAATTAATGTTTTCATTTCATTCCACGCGGACCAAGTCGTGGATACAAGCTAGTTTGATAATAGTAACAACCTTAAAACCAAATTAATAGTAGACAGGCTAAGTAGCGACATTTGCACGAAACTCCCCTAAAATAGTCAGAATTCATCATTCCGCAATCATCCAGCTAGCGAGCTGATATTAAAGTCCCATACGAGCACTCTTGCGCATGTTGCTTTATATATAAATTTTAAACCATTTGATAAGGCTTGATCCCTGATCTCTGACATTGCCTTTAAGTTCGGTGAAATAACCAATAATATTAAAGCAAATATACCAGTAGTGCTTTTTATTTAAAAAAAAAACTATTCTATCAAACATTAGGTTAGGTACTTGTCCAGAATGCATTCTTTAGTGTCCAACGCACGTACAATTACAAATGCAAATTATTGTATACATCGGTATTTTTTGGCTTTAGCAATTCTATAGACAAGTAAAAATACCCATTTCGTAATACCATTGCTGGACCGCGACAAAATTGGTCCTTTCAACTTTCGCTCACGATTTTCTGTCAAAGTTGGAAGTTCTCGATATGACAATAAATAACTAACATTCTTATTATCGCAGAATGAATAAAAGGTATAACTTATTTATCATGTTATTCGTCAGAACATAATAGTCATAATTTAGTATTATTACATTCGATTTATGTTAACTATAACCTGTGAGTTCACTTGCTTTGTGAGCACAATTAAGTTCGTAAAAAGTAGAGTAGTAAATTAGAAAAATCTGGGAATATATATTCTTGTCTATCCTCTTGGTGTGCTTAATGCCTAGGACAACACCCCATAGAGGAAAGGTTGGTGGTGGGGATTTTCCACAGAAAATGAAGATCTTAAAAAAGATCTTGCAAAGCCCGGGCGAGGTGGTATGGCGCGCGACGGCCACTTGTGTAAGTCTGCTCTAGATGCAACGTAAAGCCAATATATATATTATATTTTATTATTATATAATATTATCTTTAACAATCGTATACCAGGGAATCGACAGCAGCGTTTCTTTGTGTTTTACAACATAATACTGCGGTCAACAAGCTGCTTACTAAGCCTTACGATTATGGCAAATCGAGAAGAGGCCCATGTCCGGCAGTAGTCGTTTTACGAGCTGATGATGATGAGAGCAGAGTACTGGGACAACGCGGATAAAAACTTAGGTTGTACGGATTTTAATAAGTGGTTCTCACGGGAATTGATAAAGAGGTGACAACGCGGGGTAAAGGCTAGTCCTTTTTTATAAATTGATTTTACAATCCATTGCCGTTATATCGCACAAACGACGGAAGGCACTGAACATCATTGTCGAACTTAAGTAGTATGTACTCGGAAGATTTTTCTCTAGATAAACAAACCGTGGGCGTGTTTAACTTACCATAAACAAAAGATACACAGTGTCAATAAATAAGAAATTATCGAACTGAAGCTTCCTTGTATGAGTAATGTGGTGTACTGTGGTAGGTACAATACCTACTGCTATCAAAGCGGAACGATATTAACAAAAGCTGTACCTTCTGTCGGCAAGACATACGTACAATGGAAAATCGATTTAACTGACTAATTACTGCTATAAGTCATTCGTATAAATGAATATCTGGATAGTAGGTACCTACCGGTCTAAATATCATTCTTGAGCTTTTTTCTTTAGGCGTGTTGCAGATCCCGGTGCTTCCATTACGAACCTTCTGAGGAGCATCCTAGAGATTTTAGTGGGTAGACCTTGACTTCGTGGTATGATAAGCTTCACCATATTGAATCCACCGGTCGCTCGGTGATAAAAATATTTGTTTCTGAGATGAGACGAGAGATTTATTATGAGTCTGGGTGCTCTTTGTATCCGTGAGTTTTTGTATAATGCCCCGCGACATACAGATCTATTTCTCAATTTGTCTTAATTTAAATAAAAAAAGCATAATATTTACTTATGGGCCTAAAATAAATGTGCGTGTTGCAGCACGAAAAAACAAACAAAATATTATATGTAATAGCAGATTATTTTTTACAAAATAACTTCGTATCAAAATACTTTATCGTCATTTGGTATTTCAACATAAAATAAGATTCTCACAACAAAACCTACATAGCCATTTATGATATAAGTTAAGATTTCCATATACACAAAACAAATCTGCTAGTGAAATATTTTATTGCAATTAATTTAGATTCTCATAGCAAGTGGGTCATTTTATTTCATAGTTCGTTTTCTCGTTAAAATTGCAACTTTCATCCACTTAACACCAATCATCTTTGTGTCTTCGAATGCTTTTAAATTGCATCAATTTGATTATCTTTATGCAGATAAATTTAATCAAAAATCAAAGGAAATAGCTATAAATAGTTTTTATGGCTGAATCGACAGAAATTGAAAAACACCAATTGGCCGATGTCAAATTAAACAATTTTATTGATATATTAATATTACTTTCGTGTAATAGTAGCCAAATTAAATATGTTCAATATAAATAAATCAAAATGCTAAAAGAGAAAGGACTTTTATGTCGGCGCTTTAAAAAAAGAAATAAATTTATGTTTAGAAATTCGAATGACAAAAATTGTGACGACATTTCCGATTTGAGTTTGGAACATTCACGTGCTGATAAATTAATTAATGTACGGATTTAATTCAGATTATCTTGCTTGCAAACATAAATTATTAATTGTATAACAAAAGTACTTGTAACATTAATGCGGGTGCAAACAAATATATGAAGGAAGCGAATTAATCAAGTAATGTATTATATAATGTCGTTAACTGTGTTTTACGAGACTTACACCCATTATCTCAAAAGTCAATCAAAACAGCAATCAAATATAGTTACTTAACAATGATCATATTAAATTCAGTTTTTGAAATATAAGTAAAAAATAAACACTCTAAATTGACTTCTGTCATTGGAGTCTCATCCAACATATTAATACATATGATATGAATTAACACAATAAAATTAACTACCATGCTTTCGGTTACTGATTTGACACTTAACAAGAGTTTTGTCGTCATCCTTTCCGAATTCTGGGTCTTACTTTATTTTAATACTAAATAAGAATCTTGGATAAACCTGTATTAACATTTACCAAGTGAAGTATGACAGTCTCCGTAGTGTAGCGGTATTTGGCTAGCTTTAAATCTCGGAGGTCGCAGGTTTGATTTTCACGCTGGAGAGAAAGTCTTTGTGTAAATTCAGCTTTCTTCTCTGGTTGGTTGAGGGACACACTCCGTGCCCCGGAACGCACGTTAGGCCGTTGGTACCGATTGTTATAACATCATCGTTTATCAAGGAGCGGACAGCAGCGTTTCCTTGTGTGTTACAACATAATACTGCGATTACCAATCAGCCTGCCAAGCGTGGTGACTATGGCAAATATCCTCGATGGCTGGAAGAGGCCATGTTCAGCAGTGGACGTTATACGGGCTGTTGATGAAGTGAAATATGTTATTTAACGATTATTATAATTTTATTATCTATTTAATAAGATATAAAAATATAATTTTTCAACACTTAACATAACAGTGATATCTATAAATACACACTATAACTATGACCAGTAAATTTTGTTATAACGTTGTATATTGCCGAGTCATCTTAAATACCGGTTTACGATTAAAAGATTATGAATAATTAAAACGTATGTTTACTAGAAACATGCCTTTGGGCCTTTACAATATAATTTATCAATGTTTGCATAACGTCTGCCATTTTTATAATAATCCTAAAATTCATATCATTTGGACATCTCATAAAACATAAACTTTTATTTTCAACTTGAAGTAAGTAAAAAATAAAACTTTATTATTTATTATTTTTAGTTTTTTTCATACAGATTTTCATCATTTTAGGAGTTGAATTAAAAAAAAATCCTTTCTTATCGGATGCTTACATCCTATAATATATCATCATATAATAATAAGTCGCGACAAACCAGTGACCGCCCTTAGCAGAGGTCCATGTCCCATAGGGTGCGCTCTCTTGCGCAGGTTGCTTAGTTTGTAGTTTATGAAGCATTTGTTAAGGCTAGAGCTCGCCTATATGCCCGGTGAAGTAGTATAAAACTAATGGCTCGTTTTAATTACAAATTAAGATAATCGTTTTGTGTCAAAGTTAAAGGCCAAATAATATATAGGAACATTAGAACAGTGACTTACTAGTTTGTAAACTACAACTTAAAACTTAAGACTATGAAATCTGGAATTTTCAGAATATTTTCTTAAGGGAAAAATATTTTCATTTGTTTATTTAATTTTTAGGTATCTGAGGTATTTGAGTTCTTTTTTTCTCCTGAGCAAGTAACTCTCCTATCCACCTAATATTAAGTAACAGAGGTGTCAAATACAAGGACAACAAACTCTAGAGCCTTTTTTTTTCGTTTGGACTTACGTATGTAGCCATGAGGCTTATGCTACTTCACCGGGCATAAAGGCGAGCAGAGCTCCAGCCTTAAGCTTATGTAAAATCCGTTAAATATAAATTAATTTCGCATGAATTAGTCTAAATGCGTGACGTAGCGGTATAACACTCGCTTTGAGTCTAGGTGGTCGTGGGTTCGCTCCCCACACCGGACAAGAAATTTTTGTGTAAATTCTAAGATTTCTTTCCGGGTCTGGTCCGTGCCTTGGAAAGCACGTCAAGCTATTGGTCCCGATTGTTATAACATCATCTTTAACAAGCGTATACCAGGAAACCAGCAGCAGCGATTCCCTGTGTATTACAACATAAAACTGCGGCCACCAACCTGACTGCCAAGCATGGTGCCTATGGCAAAAACCCTTCCTCGGCGCTTGTTCAGCAGTGGACGTTATACGGGCAGATGATAAAGTCTAAATGAACGCAGTCGCTGGTAGAAATCGTACAATATAAAAAAAATGTGGTAATGTCAATTTTTTTTGTTTTATTTTTGTACACTCTCTCGAGCCACTCGCAAGGGTAACCACTGTTCACATGAATGAATAAATAAATATCATAATTAATCGAATTTCCTTCGATTTGTATTGTAATTAATACGTGAGATATTTAGATTGAGTGATAAGCACGAAAAGAGCCGGTTGCTCTTGAAATTGTATTCATTCACAAGTTTCCATTGCGTATCAAGAACGAATGAATCATTCGAAACCATTCACTTTTGCATCGATACGTAATTATTGTTTACCAAGCCAATATGGTTATCACGGTTATTGGTAAAATCGTTTATTGTTATTAATTAACTAAGAGATTTAGATTTATAATGTTTTGGCATATCAAAGACGTGTAAATAAATAAAACTACATCTTAATTCATGGTTATTATACTTTTCAATCATTTAATAACGCTGGAGCCCGGTGAAATGGCAAAAGCCTTATGGCTAAGAAAAATACTAAAATCTAAAACTATTGTGTTTATCTAATCATCCGTTCTTTCACCTTGTATCAAGATTGAAACAGAAGAGCTTATGGTTATATCAAATCATTTGTAGTTACTAATTAATCGAAGCATATCGTTATGTTACATCGGTGACAGTCAACAAAAAGTATAATAAACTAGCTGTCCCGGCTGGTTTCACCCACGTTTATCCCGTTACCGTGAAACCCTTGACTTTATATATACAAATAATATTGCGAAACAATTTGCAAAATCGGTTCAGTAAATCCAGTGATTACCCCCTACAACATTTACCTCACAATATTTACCTCTTTATAATATTAGTACCTCATCATCATCAGCACGTATAACGTCCACTGCTGAACCTGGGCCTCTTCCCGAGGGAGGGTTTTGCCATAGTCACCACGCTTCACAGGCGGGATGATGACCGCAGTGTTATGTTGTAACATACAGGAAACGCTGCTGCCCGTTTCCTGGTATACAATTGTTGTATATGATGTTATAACAATCGGGACCAACGGCTTAACGTGCTTTCCGAGGCACGGAGGGTAGTCCCTCAGCCTACCAGACCCGGAAAGAAATCTTAGAATCTACACAAAGATTTCCTGTCCGGCATGGGAATCAAACCCACGACCTTCGAGATTTAAAGCGAGCCAAATACCGCTACGCTACGGAGGTTGTCGGGTGTTGAGGTGTTGTGTAATATAAAAAACCTATAAAATAACAATAGTCCAGCAGTAGCCGTAACACACACACACACTAACAATATGCGTGAAAAACAACACAAGATGAACAAGATAACACAAAATTTGTTACATAAAACAATAGAAAGGGTATCATCCAGATCAATTGCGTGACAATAGCACCACAACTCGATGTCAAGACCACGAACAATCGATAAGCTTTAGAAAAAAATTATGTTATCGATGACAGATATCTCCGATTGTCCAACATGGTATTTCAGCTGCAAAAAATGACATTAAGCCCGAACAAAGGAGTGAAAGTGTATTAATCGAATAGCTTTAACAATGCCGAGACACTTACATTGCTACGAGCCTACTATGTATTACTACGCGCGTAATTATTGACGCAAAAACTAGATTAGAGGCTTGGTTTGCAAACAATAGAACCGCAAACTTGACAAAGTAAGTGAATAAATTAAGGTACTTCAGATCACGAGGATTCGGATCAGTAAATTATGTAAAGCCTTGCCTTAACTAATTCATGTACATACATTACTAATAGCTTACCCAAACCTATATCAATATTATAAACGGGATAGATTAGATTGTTGGGGTTTTTAACTTTTTTTTTTCGGACGGACATATGTATTTAGCCACGAGGCTTTTGCTACTTCACCGGGCATAGGAGTTTTTAGCATTAGGAAGCCACGTTATCCAAGAGTAACATAGACTATGAAATTATATTCTTTATGAAAGTCTTATGTTATTCGCATAACTAGCATTGTGGAAAAAACAACAAAAACAATTACATCGCATCACTTTGACAATAATTCTTCAAATTTATATTGTAATTCTAGACCTCAGCAGCATAATACCTTATGCTCAGACGTCCGACGTCCTATTATCCTCAGAATCATTAGGTCTTAAGTGCCAATTTACAATAAAGGTACATACGACGAATGTTTCTGACGTATAATGACACATCCGACATTATGCTTTTGGAATGAAAAAAAAATAAAAAACTGTTATTTGGCAATTTACCCTTGTATCATGTTTTATTGGCTATTGATTTCAGGCTTCTAGCTTTATTCAAAACGCTATAGAGGGACCAAAATGACCTGAATGACTTCGAGAAAATGCTAGATTTGTATATTTGCGCGACCAATGCAAATAATAATAACAAGTCTAGCCGCAGTGTCCTCATATTCTGTTTAGTTCTTCTAGTGTGGCCTTTTTGGGAAGGTTATCACAATTTTGCCAATGCTACAGTATTAAGATACAGTTAAACGTAAAAGACTGTATGGTCAAAAAGAAAGCGTACATTATTCTGAATTTTCAAGAACCGTTATCTAGTCTTGTCACGATAATTATTTTAGTAACTTTTGTTAAGTACTTGTTCCAAAACAATTCCATAAGCAAAAAGCTTTATTAAATACTAGGTTTTACCCGCGTTACTCTGCTCTAGTGGGTGATTTTTGTAGCCTATATGTTAATCGAGCTTTTTAACTATCCCCGTGCAAAGTTTCAGCCAGTGGATTTGGCAGTCGTTTTTGCGTTTAAGAGTAACAAACAATGACACATGTATGTTTGTTAGGTACTCTCATCCACACATACAAACTTTCGCATTTATAAATATTATTATGATTATTTCTCAAAACGAAAACGTAGTTGCATTAGTCAGCGTTGTGTAATCTCCATCAGCTACCTTTTGTTGGGCTTTATAATCTTCAAGCGTTTATAGCACATCTTAGATGAAAATGTGAAACGTAAGTGAAATTAGTAGTTATGCCAACTGTTGGTTATCTCAATACTGCTGTAAGTGGGTCAGGAATAAGATAAATTTGTCGTTGTTCCGCAAAAATAAGCTTCTGTCTGTCATTCATCAGATAAACTCTGTTTTGCAAGAATCTGTTTAAAGTGTTTTAACTTAACAAAACTTAATGTTTATATATTTTTAACAACTTCCCTTTGTGGGATTGTGATTAAATAATAATTATTTGAGTGAAAGTCATACAAGAAAACAAATTAAGCGTTTGATGTGATTAACTTCCCTGGCAAATTAAATTCAGTTTCTAATATACAAGAAGTTTACTTTTCAATTATTATAACATTTAACGGTAAAGTAATTAAATTATGACTTATTGACAATTGTTTTGGCATAGCATAGACAGAACAAGCATTTTTGCGTCGCTACGTCGCTAGCGCTAGCGAATTATAATAATTAATTTCATTATAAATAATTATAATAGGTTTATAAGCAAATAACAAATGTCATTTAAGACTGATAAATGAGTTTTCTAATTAATGTTTGACTATTTACAAGTATCTATAATTGGTTTACGTAAATAAGAATGTTTTTATTTATTTTATTATTAAATTTTAAAAATTGTGATTAATAAATTTAGAGCACTGACAGAATTCGAACTTACTACATGTAAGTTCGAATTCTGTCGGTGGTCTCAAAAAGTCTAAGAGATGAGAGTCTAAGAGGTTCAAAAAGCTCTTATATCTTAATTTGGAAATTTCTTAGATTGAGATTGATAAATTACGACGACCGGTTAGAATCCCCCATGGCCGCGTGGTCTAGCTCACAATTAGTTAATCAGAATTTTTGTAAAATAACAATATCTATCTATCATTCGATTTTAAACCAAAGTATTAATTATAAGTTACCAAGTTTTACTCATTATAGTTTTTATGTCGATAACCTTTCAGAATCTGGGTGTAATTCGGGTACCACCACGTTCTGTACATCAATATTGGTCAACTTCGAAAAGGTGTATAGTACAATATAATTCAATACAGCATTGCGGTTAGGCAAAATAAAAAAAAAACTTATTGAAAGTCAGAGACACTGTGTAGAAAACCCATTGCTTAACCAAAACAGGTTTTAAATTGTAATGACAACATGATAATAAATCGCAAAATACACCGTCATATCTTTCATTGAACAACGCCATCTTATGCTTATTTTGTTTCCTTATTAATAAACGGATGAAAAAGATGAAGAGAAAGAAATAATTGTTTGGATTTATTACTCTGTATACTAGACACTCTAACTACATATTCCCGCTATAAACGTACTTATTTCCAACTCCACTTACAGGCAGGCAGCTTTCTGGTGCAAGCAAGTGGAAATCACAATGGATTATGCAAAACCAGCGTTATAGATTCACTTTACAAACACTCAATTCATAGACATAAAGCACAACCAGGCTCAAAACATTTTTTTTTTGGATGGACATACGTTCGTTACCACGATGGCAAAAGCCTGGTGGATACCTACGTATGTCCATCCGAAAAAAAATACTTCACCGGGCATAAAGGCGAGCAGAGCTCCAGCCTTCATAAATGGTTATTCATTGGTTTATAAACATAATTCAAGCATCCGTGGCCCAATGGCTAGGGCGTCTGACTAGCGATCATGTGGCTGTTTCGCACCCATTGCACTACCGAAGTGAACCCACTCGTACACAAGCCTTTTGGCTTTAGGGGTTAGCAAGAATACTAGTCGTGTGCCAAATCTCTGCTAGTAATAATGATAGAATCCGGAAAACCAGGTCGTACAACTTAATACTGTAACCACTGAGCCACAGCAGAGTTTTAGAAAGTTATGGGAATCGAGCGCAGAATACCTGGACTCAACTAATGCAGTTACATAAAAAACAGTTAGAAGCCGTTAGACAATCGTATTTGTATTTTTTTGAATTTAAATAGAATGTTAAATTTGATATTTCATTTGATTAGACAGCTTTATACATTTGTGTTAACACTGTTAACTTAACAGACGTTCGGCGTCCACCCACGTCTCAGTTGATGTCCGTGTAATGTGTGATTAAATTGCCACACGATTATATTGTCTCAACCAAACTCATCCTCAATTAAGCGTATCTAATATCAATTGCATGTATATTCTAATATTATAAACAATAGCCCGTGACGTGGCGGTAAAAGTCTCGCTTTAAGTGTGAGCTCGAGGATTCGATCCCCACGCCGCCGGTTAAGAATCATTGAGTAAATTGTAAAGATTTATTTCCGAGTCTGGTTGATTGAGGTACTACCAGGGCTATAGGAGGCACGGAGGATATATCTATTGGGTATATCTATAAAATGAAAGCACGTTAGCCGTTGGTCCCCATTATTATAACATCATCTATAACAAGCGTATATCAGGGAACGGGCAGCAGCGTTGCCTTGGTTACAATATAATACTGCGGTTACCAACCGGCCTGCCAGGCTTGGTGGCTATGGCAAAACCCTCCCTCGTGAGTAGGAGGTACGGTTTTAACCATATCGGATTGCTATAATGTCATAGCATAACATTTTATTGATACATGTAGTACATTGTATATTAAAAATGATCTTAGTGACAAATTTCAACCAAATCCGTTCATTCTGAGTTAGTCTGTAAACTAATCCAGCTGCATTTATTTTTACAAAACTTAAAGAATTGAACATTAAAAAATATATATGGAACCCATACATATTTTTTAATGTTCAATGGTTTTATTATTTAATACATAACCGACAAACGAAATACCTAAAAGTGATATTTTATTTTTATAATAATAACATTTCTTTGATAAAAAAACACATGTAGTAAAAACCTGCCATAAGAAACATACTTAGCGCCATAATGTATTATTTTTCTCTTTATTATAGCATTTTAACACCAAGCCACGAAGGATAAAATGGCCGCCAACCATTTTTATGTTTATGCCCTTAAAATAGCTAATAGTATTTACGATTACAGTTATTATGTTTTCAGTTACTATAAATCAGATAGAATTGTGTGTGTATTATGGGTATTTATTACGAAATAAATAAACAATTTATTTATGCTTTGTGTACTTAAGTAATGTAACACAAGCTGCTGCTCGCGATTTTGTCTGCGTAAAATAAGAAATATGATGTTTTCGGAAAAAAAATGTGTCAATTTAGAAGTAAAAATATTTTTCCATGAGAAGCTAACACTTTAATTGTATTTATTTGTATATTTTATTTCAGATATAGGTATATATACTTCGTAGATGCACCTTTTATATGCTTTTTCAAGGACAACTCCAGTACTAGGGATATTAATCTCTGTGTTGCGGGGTACTTTCCAAACACTCAACACTCACATCTAATTGTCTCGAGTGGGAATTGAACCTAGAACACCTGGTCTCAGAAGCCACATCCATAACCGTTGAGCTACCGTTACCATCTAATATTTAACTTAACCAAATCATAAATGACGACTATTTAAAACAACTCAACGATTTTATAGAACATTGTCGTTCATTATACCTATATATTATCCACTCACACGTCCAGGGATACTTTGGTATCCAAAAAAAAAAGGGCGTTGTACGTCCAAGGATACTTTAGTATCCATAGCGACATATTTTATAAAACCGTCATCTATCGACAATATGCGTTACTTTTTGCGTGTTCAAGTTGTGTATTCGATAGCTGACGAACTACTTTACAATAAAAACACGAGATGGCAGTGTAAGAAGCCTCAACGAATAAAAACAAACGTTTATCTGCAGTCCACTCTACGCTTTGTGTTTAGTGAACAAGTGTTTTTTAAGTTCCAGCGATTATGTCGTCAGTACTTTAGTTTTATTTATTAGTTCATAGATTATTATACATAAAAATAAACTAGATGATTTGTGCTTTATAATTAAGTATACATATCACAGTTTTAAGAGTAAAATCGAGTCATATTTGGAATTCAAAGTGTAGCTGTTTCGAAAAAAATGGCGTAGGAGCGGCCATTCTTGTTGTTGATCCAATTTTAGTTATTTTTACGTAGTTTTTCAGTAAAATATTGTTTAAACAAAGAGTAATAGTTCGTCATAAACATAATAATACACTTTAAAAACTGAAATATACAATATTCACGAAAGATTCCTTAAAAATGTCATTGTGTTCCTCAGGTGTTTAGGCATGGATAGATTGCTATCCACGGACGGAACTAAAATGGTTCAAAATAAGGATGTGTACAAACGGCAAAATATGTTTGCAATATTTTTTTTCGCTTTGTGTGGTGGTGATTCTTTGTTTGTTTGATATAATAATGTTATGTTTGTTAATGATTGTCGACTTTTGCTATCATTTTTAAATTTGCTTGATGGTTTCACCTCACTTTATTTCCCTTGTGGTGTTTTAACAATTTAATTCTCATATTTAATCAAAATCACTAATATTTTGGTTTACGGTTTTACGCCTATTTGTGTCGTGCATATTATTTTTTTAATATTGATGTCATTATTGTAATAATTATACCATGTGCATACTTAGTATTGCTTGAAGATACGCTGCTATTAAAATGTGAATGTTTTTTTATAAGTTACTGGCTGCTGACCCCGATATTTTTAATGCATCATGCACATTATTATTGCCTTTTTCCTTGATGATATTGATAGTTTAAATTAATATATTTAAGAATTATAAAACATACCTACAATAATTGACTATCACCTAAATTTAGAATAAAAATACCTAATTTATTTTAAAACAAATCCTAAAGTCGTGTGTAAAATCCTTAGGCGGGCGGCCATCTTGCCGTAATTTCGGTATCGGAGACGAAATCTAGGTCGATCTAGATTACTGCAGGAACGTGTTTTTTATTTTGGTTTAATGGGCTACACTGTTCATTTTAAGTAATAAGATATTGGTGTCAAAAAAAAGCTTATTTCATCTAGTTTAATTATTATTAAAAAACATTGCGAATAATTAAAAAATGATTCGTTAAAACTTGTTAAAAGAAATATTTTACGTAAATTTAACCCGTATTGTTAAGTTAATTATTGTTTTATGAATAGCAGATTAATTGTTGAACTTTAATTAGTACATATTTTGATTCCTTAATAATTCAGCTTGATACTGGTAGGTTTTACCTTGCTATAGCTGCAATAGTTTGCTAGTAAATACACTTTGAATCAGTAACGGCACGAGCGCTCGACGCGGTTCGGTTCGCGGTTCGCGCTCGGACGTTCAAGGGGTAGGCGACTATAGTCGCCCGGACGTTTGAGTGGTTATAGATACATAAAATCGGTACTTTATTAATATCCCATAAGACTATATCCACAATAAAGATGACCAACTGATTTAACATTAGGTTTACCTTTTTACTATCGTTTCATGTCTCATAAAGAATGTATTTATAGAGCAGTAATATAATAAGGTGTAAACATAATGGACACAGGGTTGTAAAATTATAATTTAATGGTTTTTAACGTTGATATCTACTTTTTTTCACTATTTTATTTGCGGGGAATGAAAAAGTTTTATTTCACACTTTATCCAACTAATATTATAAACGCTAAAGTTTGTAAATATGGATGGATGGATTAATGTTTGTTACTCTTTCACGCCAAAACGCAAAAGCGGGATAGATTATACGCTGGATTAAAATATAGGCTACAAAACATCACGCTCCAACCCACTGGAGCAGCTGCGTAACGCGGGTAAAACTGCGGGGCGCAGCTAGTTTGCTATTTAATTTTTAAACTAAACTCGCGCACTAGGGAAAATAATCCCTGTAGGGGACTTTACAAACAGTCAAATCATAGACAAAAGAACACCTAGACTCAGAACAATCATCTATGTTTCACACAAATTATTGTCCCCGGTGGGAATTGAACCCGGAATCAGGTGTTATAAGCCACTACTTTAACCACTGAGCCTCTGATGCAGCAGGTGCATATAAAATTGTAGATTATTTATTATTTTGCCAAACGAAAAAAACATTTTCTTCTGTGATTGCATATTTTTTTCCAATTACAGCAAAATGTATGCGATCAGACTTATATTCAACCCAATAGTAAACTTAATCATACCTAAATCACAGATTAATAAATATTTACTCCCAAATACAGTTTCCCAAAAAATATTGAATATTTAATGATATGTAATTACACATAATGTACTATTTACCCACACAGCGCCGAGCGTACAGATCAGTTGAACTATCAGTAATTACCATTACATTTAACCGCTTACACTTAAAAAATTATATCACTTATACATTTTTTAATCCGCACATAGAAAGTGGTGCAGACTTGTCTGATATTACAGTAAGTAGGTACTTACTTTTATATTGTGCAATGCAAAAGCTATGACCTTTTTTATTGCATTCACTTTATTTGAAAAATGTTTTATTGTTATTAACCGACCGTGTTATAAAGCTGTCTCAAAATATCTTAAATGGAGCGCGAGTCAAATTATGTTTATAGCTCTTCTTGCAAATAAAACGTAAAAGAAAGTTTGATTGCAATGCTATAAGTAAATGTCATGGCAAGTTTATAAAAAAATAAGACGCGATTTATCAGCGATACTCCCTTCCTCGTAGAATCTACTTGATGAAAGCCTATATGGAAATAACAAACTTAATACAGAACATCATACCTTAGTTTAGACAACATTTTGATGAAACAACTTTTTGGCCGCGTTTATTTCAATTTCTTACACAAACTAAGGACCTCCATTTAATTACTTCAGGGGGTAGAATTCGACTATTTCATGACTAATATCATCATCATCAATACACATCTTTTTTTTTAAGATTACTAGCAGAGTTTTTACCCTCTACTAATATTGTTGTTAACCCCTCGTACTAAACTAAAATTTTTGTGCTACGAGTGCGTTCACGTCAGTAGTGCTTTGTGGGGGGATCGGACCGGCGACCTCATGATCACAAGTCCGACATCCTAGCCATTTGGCTTTTAAAGTATGGGCATATATTTATTTCTATAGTGCGGGATATACCTTTTACACTATAGAAATAAATTCTTGTGTCGCGGGAGACTTTACAAACATGATACAAAGCACACCCAAACTCAGAATATGTGTTTCACAATTTGTTCGACCAACCACCAAAATACCAAAACAAAACCAACCAACGATCAAACAACCAAATCAACCTCTAAAGAAAGCACGTTAAGCCGTAGGTCCCGATTGTTATAACATCATCTATAACAAGCGTATACCAGGGAAAAGGCAGCAGCTTTTCGCTGTGTAGTGCAACATAGGTAATACAGCACCAACCGGCCTGCCAAACGTGGTGACTGAATGGAAGAGGCCCATGTTCTGCAGTGGTACGTGTACGGGATGATAACGATGATGATGATGATGATGTTCATGTTGGGAATCAAACCCAGAAAACCAGGTCCCAGAAGCTGAACTGATTGACTGAGGCACCAGCTCTGTTTTATCAAGCCATCGTACAGATCAATCAAACTATCGCAACACTGCCATCCAACTCGTTTTCATATCCGCTGATTACCAAGTTAGTTACGTAGGACGCCCAGATACCGTGCAATGATTAGATTTCCATGGGCCATCTTTTAATGCCACGTTAATTTGAAAGTAAATTGCAACTCCAGATCGTTGAGATGTATATATTGGAAAATGACTCTTATTTAACAGTCTATAAATACCACTGTAGTATTCCATCAACCAATTAAACTAAATGTTGAGTACCTAATTAAGTGTTTTAAGTGCAATTTCCACCTTACAATCCTGGCAAGCAAAAAGCGCTAAACTCAGTTTAAGTTAACTCGATTTGGTGCAGCGATTCAATTACACTTATTTAAGAAAAATGCTAACATTTCGAGTTACTAGTAGCACTCGACTCCGTGGGAAATAAGTAATTATAGATTACGTGAGGAGTCACATAATTTATAATTAATTATTTAGCGGATAACGAAACAATATTTTTAAATCAGTCGAGTAGTTTTGGGGCCTATTCAATGCAAAAAAAACAAACATTTACCTCTTCTTATAGTATTATAGATTAGACTAGTTCTAGTAGTATAGATTAGAATACCAAATGCCCAAAATCATCTACTGTTGAAGAGTTTTTAAATGAACAGAATCGGTTCTCGGACAGGTCTATCTTTCGTTTAAATACCTAGGTATAGTTGCCTTTAATGGAGTTATATATGGCAGAAGGAAAATGTGTTCGAGCTTTTTATTAGCCCAAGCGTTAACCATGTAAGTAAAGGGAACGAGGAAAATTCTCATAAGAATAGCGAACATTTTTACAGTATGAAATACCAATAAACTTTGCATCGGGAAAAAACCCCAAGGCGATTTCTTAATTTTGATTGTAGTTACCTATATAAAGTGATTCCAAAATATATGTCATCCTTTTAAAAGAAGATGATTAATGTAGTTTCACATTCCATTTCAAGAATTGGATTGCTGCATTCCATTGCTCGGATTTGCAAGTGTACAATATAAAACATTATTTTGTTTAGACATATAATTGTTGGTTGGCTCAAATGCTGAAATAACACATGGAATCTTTCTGACCTGACGAACAGAAACAGACCAGTTAAATATTGTTACTCATTCAACTTCCGCGTACAAACATCGGACATGTTCCACGTCCACCTTCCTTGTATCAGCAACAAACAGACAGCCCTTAGTTTCTCCTATATATCGATCATATCGAGTCTCCGACACATACACTGATAGGCTACACAGCACTGGATACTTTCTACATGCGTGGGCGCAACAACTGTACAACACTAATGAATGCAAGTGCAGATAGGCTCGCCATTCGTCCTCTTAGCACGATGGACATTTTGAAGTGTTTCCGGAGGATAAAGGCTTATTATGCAGAAGGTGGAAGGGTGTACTGCGAACGAGAGTGATAATACATCATGTAGGGGAAGGTAGTCAGGGGCATAGTTATGAATATTTATTGGTTCATTTCAAATAAAGGGACGTTATTATAAATATTCTAGGTGAATATTGTCGTTTATCTCTTTTAGTTGAGCCCAAAGGCTGATCCCATGTTGAGCGTGCGCGTTCATCGAGCGTGTGAAGGACGCGGGCGCAGAGATCCATCATCCGCTCCATACTGTCCCCGACGTCGAGTCGACGTCGACTGCAAGGAGGCTTACCTCCTAAATTAGACAAGCTTTGGATACCTATAGGAGCTAGCGATACGCCACTGGACTCGAAGACATAAAATGAACAGCCTATTACAGCAAATCGATATTACTAATTTAGATCTTCAATAGAGTAAAACCTAAGACTACTTGTCGATTATAATTCTTGCAATAAATAATTCCAATATATACACTTCTTTGCATTATTCTATTGGATATTACATTTCATATTTACGGCTTTGGAATAAACGACTTCATTTAATTGTAAATTCACAGGGAGTAAAATATTTACGACTGCTTTCATAAGTTTATTCAGAAGGAGAAAGGCTGAAAACTTTAACTTTTGTGTTTACAGTTTCCCATTAAAATGCGATAATATTTGTTAATCAAAAGACGACAATAACTTATTTTTACTACCATTTAAAAGGTAATTTCCTATCAATGATTAATTTATAGTATTCTAAAGATACATAATAATTTTATTTGTTCGGCTGACGGCTATTCTTCACTAAGAAGAAACGCGCTAAGGCTGAGTTACTATTTTTTTTAGAACTATTTTTTCTGAAATGTACAGCTTTTGACTTTATCTTATCTTTTTTCCTTCAGTAAACTTTTAACTACAATATCACCAATTTAAAACTAACACACTGGTTCTCAAGAATAAACTGTAACTAAATTTCGTTGACAAATCAGATTAATTTTCTGGAACGTCAAATAAGAAAACCTCCCCTACTTGCAAAAATTATGCGTCCTTCGATTCAGAATTGAAATGTTTTTCAGAGACCAGAGATAAACTAACAAGATAACTACATAGAATTGGCTAAATCATTCTTTCAAAACTCATTTGACAGCTGGTTAGTTTATTTCGGCGTTGATCATTCTTTCAGAATCTCAGTTAGCAGTTAACTACACAAAAAACGTTTATATTTCGAATAAACGAAACTACCTCTATTTGTTTACTACTTGGCTAATGTCCCTGGCATTGCGGTATAAGACTTGCCTGAATCGAATCCACGATCTCCAATAATTAGGAGATCGTGGATTCGATTCCAAAGTCCGAGAGACCCGCGAACTGTAACGAACATCGACAGTTGCACAAAACTCCTCAACTAAAAAACCTAATCATAATGGCTCCATCAGCGAACGCCCTGAGCCGAGGTCCTAGTCCCTCAGGTGACACACTCTTGCACAGTTTGTAGTTTATAAACTATTTAATAAGGCTGGAGACTCAAATAAAATATTTTTTTCTAGTTTTGGTTGGTTGAGGGACTCGTGGTGACTACGGCAACACCGCCTTCGAGGAAGGTCTATGTTCAGCAGTGGACATTATACATGCTGATGATGATGATGACATAGACTCAGCACTAAAAGTAACCTACATACTCTTATGTATAGAGCTAAAAACCAGAAACGATATTTGTAAGCTATCATCAACACACATCTGAAGTCGAACTACTCAAACGTACAAACGATTAACTGGCATGTGCTCCGTATGACATCTTGACAGAATAACCTACTTCATAACTTTGTTTGTGTGACTTACATAACTCTATTATAACTTAAGCTTACATAATTTAGTTTTAGACTTCACACGCTCATTAATTAACAGAAATGTTAAGTTAGTGAAAGCATTGTCTTGTCTTTAGGACTTAGTGGGAAGGTTGTAGGCGGCCGTGGGAGGTGCATAATTACCTAAACCAGCGTACTAAGGCCTGCCCCACCCCCCGTGGTACTATGCAGATTAAGAATAATAAGGGAACTGATAAAGAAAGCTGGAGACCGCTTTAAAGTGGTGGTGTAAGAACAAAAGATCGTTAATTTGTCCCGGATCAAAATTGCCGTGTCTGTGAAATCAATTCAATTTTTATCTATCAATGGGGGTCGTCAATGTCTTCAATTTCAACATTCATATCTTCATAATATGCTATAATTTTTTTTTACCTAAAGTTTTGTATGTGTACTAATATTAATTGATTATTTGTAAAAAAAATGTATTTATAATTAATAGAATCAGGCGTTAATTTGTTTGTGGAAAAATCAAAATTTAAAACACATAATATTACAACATAATTCGCTTTTTAAAAAGAAATTACTAGATATTTTGTATTTTAAATTTAGACAAATGTACTTGGCAAATTATTGGCTATCAAATGGAAAATCGTTCCCTTTTTTATGGTAGCATATTCCACCGAGAAAGCAGCAGACAAACACTACTTCTATTTATATAAATACTAGCTGGCCCGGCAAACTTCGTACCGCCTCAAAATTTATGCGGTCTCCTACATCTACCCTACCCTACCCCTACTCTACCCTACCCCTACCCGTACCCTACCCTACCCCTACCCTACCCTACCCCTACCCCTACCCTACCCCTACCCTACCCTACCCCTACCCTACCCCTACCCTACCCCTACCCTACCCCTACCCTACCCCTACCCTACCCTACCCTACCCTACCCCTACCCAAAAGTATCCTATGTCCTTCTCCCAGTTCTTAGCTACCTCCCTACCAATTTTCAGCCAAATCGGTTCAGCCGTTCTTGAGTTATAAATAGTGTAACTAACACGACTTTCTTTTATATATATAGATAGATGTAGAACAATATTTGAATTTATATATTAAGTTATTTCTTCTCCCGTTCACGGGAAATTTCTTAATTGTATATGTTACTCATGGATAATTTCGCTACATTCTACGATCTAATAGTGAAAGAATGATCGTAGTTCGTCTAAGCAGTTTATGATCTTTTCCGAACCAATATACATACAAAAATACAAATAATTCCTATTTATAATCCTACTAATATTATAAACGCCAAAGTTTGTAAGTATGGATGCATGGAAGGATGGATGTTTGTTACTCTTTCACGCAAAAACTTCTGAATGGATTTGCACGCGGATAGTTTATACGCTGGATTAACATATAGGCTACAAAATATCACGCTCCGACCCACTTGAGCAGAGTGACGCGGTTAACAGTAGTTCCATGAGCACAACAATTGTTTAATCAGCTATCCACTGTACAAACATATAACTGGTATACCAATTATTTACCCGACCCGGAAATCAAACGGATCTACAATTTTTTGGGCGGACGTATTTAGTTAACCACGAGTGTTTTGCTAATTCGCCGACCTTCACCATCACATCAAACTGATCGTGATTCGAAGTTTGTACTGTCAAATGTACAAGCTACTAAGGCTCAATTTACACCGCCGCGGAATGGAATGGAAACGACTTTTTGCAACGAAACTGTACATAGCATAATGAACTTTATATCAACTGTATAACGCACAAATTAATTACGAGCCAAAAAAAAATGGACGCGGGCCTTCCGTGGAATCCTCCCGCATTCTCGAGAATTATCCGGTGCCGATTCACACGTCATGAGGCGAAATTGACGCTTCCATTCCGTTCCATTCCGCGGCGGTGTAATTAGCCTAGTAATTGAGCCTTAAGCAGCATACTTTTTGCTACGCATACTAACAGAGTTTTTACACACTACCAGTGTTCTTGTAAACCCCTCGTGCTAAGCTAAAATGCTTGTGTTACGAGTATGTTCACGTCGGTAGTGCAATGGGTGGAGATCGAAACGACCACATGATCGCAAGTCCGACATCCATGGTCTACGGCTGCTCCTAATTATCTAGGGAAGCGTTTACCATTGGAAGGGTCACCGGGTACCGGGCCATCAAATTAAATTCCCTGTTCGCAATCTTCCCGCCTTCAGTTAAAATAATATATGTAGTAAAACCATCTGTGTGGAAAATTGACTTCGACAATCTTCATCCCCAACATTTCAAGCCCCAACAACCCTTTTTTCGCTATAAAAGCCTATGTTCTTACTCAGTTTCTACACTATCTGTGTACCAAATTTTATTTAAATCGGTTCAGCAATTTTGAAGCGAACGGTCGACAGACAGACAGACAGAGGTCCTTTCGCATTTATAATATTAGTAAGTGCCTCACGAAGGGGTAGAGCCTTGTCAGAACAATGTTTGGGGAAACACTGTACAGTATCCATCCATCATATTCAAATCCCGAACGTTGTACGATAAGAAACATATCTGCAAGAAAACATAAGAAATGACCCTGCGAATCGAAGTTCATTGACTCATCATCTAACACAATACACTAGTGACGCAAACGATTACGCTATCGATACTCCGATAGTCTACTCGATAACTCGTTGTATAATCGAATCGCGATCGGTATCGAATCGTGGGCGAGTCGAGCTTGTCGCTGACGCCAAGCGTGTTAACAAGACTAGTTTAAGAATATAAATAGCTAACATTGATAATTTATTTTGTTATTTTAGCACGCGTCAGTTCGTGGTTTGCGACCGAAATTTTATACCGACCACGTGATACAGACGTCATTTATATGTAGATGTGATGAGAAATCCAGGTGCTAGTTGTCATCACAGATTAAAAGATATTAGTTGATAATGTATTAGTAGTTAGATTTATTTGAAATAAAGGTTGATAGTTAGGTTAGGCTAGGCATTTCAATTTTTTTTTATGGAATTTTGTTGGATTATGTTAATTCGCTGGCCATTATGAGCAGAGCTTAATCCCTATTAAATGATGTAACTCTGATAAGAGTTGTGCTAACATATTTATGTGTATCTATACAAAAATATGTAGAGCGATTATTATATATCATAACTATATATTTATTGCGTATATAACAAAATTAGCATTATTTATCGGTCTTCATATCAAACTAGCTTCCCGCAAAACCCCTGATCCCGTAGGAACTTTCTTATTTTTTTATTAAATATAGCCTTATAGCCTACTAGCTGTGTCGGAGCGTGATTTTTTGTAGCCTATGTGTTAATCGAGCTTATAACCTATCCCCGTGCAAAGTTTCAGTCAAATCCATTCAGTAGTTTTTGCATCAAAAGGCAACAAACGTCCATCCATACATACAAACTTTCGCCTTCCTCGATAAATCTGCAATCTAAAACTAAAATATTTTTTTCAAATCGGACCATTAGTTCCTGAGATTTGTGCAACAGACCAACCCTTCAGCTTTATATATTCGTACAGATAGTTGTTAATAAATACAATTCGTATCAATTTCAAGTTCAACACCTAAATAAATAAACAAGCTACGCCCGCGGTTTTCCCCGCGTTACTCTATTCCAGTGGGTCGGAGCGTAATGTTTTGTAGCCTATGTGTTAATACAGCGTATAACCGATCCCGGTGCAAAATTTCAGCCAATTCCGATCAGTACTTTTGGCGTGAAAGAGTAACAAACATCCATCCATCTCTCCATTCTTACAAACTTTTGCGTTTATAATATTAGTAGGTTATTAATAGGATACCTAAGTACCATTATTTTTTACCTACAAAAAAGGTTGACTAAACTTAGTTAGTTAGTCTTAGAAATATTTGGTTCTGTTTAATCGTAGCCGTTCCCAACTAATTTATTTACTTATGTAAATTAAGCAACCTGTTACTACAAAGGAAGTTTCAAAATACTCTCGTTAATGTTAGCCGCCATGAGTCATTCTCACTAACACTTAGAATGTGTGTATAATATTATTACACTTATTTCCTGTCATTAATTAATTAATAAAGATAAAAATCGAAGCAAGATTTTATCAGATCTATGAGAAATCTAAGCACCTGTTGTGTAAGTTGAAATATAATTATAATACTTTATAAATATGTAAGAGAATTTTAATGAAAAATTAAAGCTTATTACATAAGAAAATTATGAACACATAATTCTCTAGAAGGAACGAAAACTTTTACTTTTACACGTAGTCAAAAAATCTTTACTGCATTGAGAAAATATCGCGTCTGCTATACCTGCTAATGTTATAAAGAGGTAATAAACGTTTGTGAGTTTGTGATGTTGTAGGGTCATCTCTGGATCTACTGAACCGATATTGAAAAATCGTTTAATTTTAAGTTAAAGTTTCCACGGGAACGGGATCTCAGCGGGTGAAACCGCGCGGGACAGCTAGTACAAAATATATGCCTTTATATACAATATGCGGCCTTAAAACATGAGGTAATCTCTTCCAAGCAACTCAGACAAAACATGATTCTAAAAAATTAAGAGTAACATAGTACATTATTCTTTGTTTATTTCAATTATTACCCAAAGTATTTATTTATTATTTATTTATTTAAACTATTTGAAACAGATAAATCAATTTCTTCACGTACATAATGTATATTTAGTTATTATAGAACTTCATCATTTCAGCCGTAGGACGTCCACTGCTGGACATAGGCCTCCCTCATAGATCTCCAGTTTTTACGGTAAGAAGCGGCCTGCATCCACCGTTATCCCGCGGCCTTAACCAGATTATCTGTCCATCTAGTAGATGGACGTACTACGCTACCTACGCTTGCCGATCCGCGGTCTCCATTCGAGAACTTTTCGGCCCCAACGGCCATCTATTCTCCGTGCTATATGGCCTGCCCATTACCACTTCAACGAACTAATCCGTTGGATAATAGAACTTACTCATTAATTAATCGTAAACAGCTATTGTGCGTTAACATACCTGAAACAAGAATAATAATAATATTAGTAAAAAAATAATGTTCACATTTTCTGTTGTCAAAAGTACGTTATTTTTAATACACACATTTAAATTAGATGAAAATTGGCTTTTACCATTTATAAGCTACTATTTATTATTCAGGAGTAACACAGGCTTGGTGGGAAAGCGTAAATGCATATCGCACCGGACAAAAAAAAAAAGGCCTCTCTAAAAATATTTCCACGGGCACTAGCTATGCCGGTGACGTAATACACGGGCTTGTAAGTATATACAGCACACATATACCAAACAATTTTCCCGTTAATAGTCAAAAAGAAAATATCGTGATATGAAGCCAGTAGAACTCACACAAGGCCACATTAAGGTCGATAGAAGGCTAAGTTCAAGGGCAGATGGTATTGATCCGGTACATTACCTTAGCAAAAGGAAATTGTTATGCTTGTGATTTTTCACACATAATTATTACTAAAAGGTTCGAAGTATATAATAACAGTAAAAGAAATAAAAGAACTATGAGTATCGTAAATACAACAAAAGTAGTAAACTATAGTTTTGTTTTGATTTATCTGACAGCACTGGTGGCTCAGAAGTTACGGTAGTTGCTTCTGAGATCTGGTGTTTTGGGTTCGAGTCCAAGCCAGACAATTATTTGTCCTGAGTCTATGGATAGTTGTTCTGAGTCTGGGCGTACTTTGTATCCGTGAATTGAGTGTTTGTAAAGTTCCTTAATGCAGTAGTAGTCTATTTATTAACAAAAAAAAATATATAAATAACTTTTATTATTCTGAATTTGAAGGTTCTCTTAAATAAAAACAGACTACAATAATCAATATGGTTAATATATACGCAATATAAATTCAAACAACATAATCCTTACTAACATATAGCTATGTACTAATAATATGTGTGGATGGATGGATTTTTGTTACTTTTTTACGCAAAAACGAATGAAAGGATTTTGCTGTAATTTTGTACGAAGATAGTTTATTATCTGGATTAACACAAAGGCTCCAATACATCACCCTGCAAAGAGCAGTCCAACGCAAATAAAAGCGCGTCTTTTATAAATATTAAGATGCAAATTTAAATATTCCTAAGAGCGTTCGTACATCTTGTGGTATTGCATATAATTATATTGAGTTGAACCTTCCGCGCAGATGTTCCTGGTATTTTAATGAAAAACTTCATAACTCCTTCCTGGGTCAAGGACAACCCAAGAGAAAAAGGGACGAGAATAGGTCATGGACACCTATGGAATGATATTTGTAAATAGGTCAGAAGCGAGAATGTGCGTTATGACACCATTTAACTCCATAAAGAAAGGTGAAAAGGAAAAGGCACTCCGCAATGTCTCAATTATAAAGAGGTTTCTATATAATTGAGACATCGCAAAGTGCTAGACTGGTTTACGATTTTTCTCTTTTCAGCAAATATATAAATATAGTGCTCATATGGGCCAATGATGATGATGATGATGAGTTAACTAGCGGTGGGCATAACACAATGGCTAGGGCGTCGGACTTGTGATCTTGTAGTCGCTGGTTCGATCCCCACCCATTGCCGCCTACCGACGTGAACCCACTCGTAACACAAGCGTTTTGTGTAGCACAAGAATACAAGTAGACTGCAGAAACTCTGCTAGTAATCTTTATAAAAAAAAAGAGAATGATTATGTCAATAGAAAAATTCAACATACAAAGTTGCCATAGGAACATAAGGCTGACCTGCGTCACGACAACCACGGATTAAAAACATGGGACTGTGACATAAAAACAACGAATTCACGGAACCAATTAATAATGACGAAGAAAACAAAGGAATCAGCTGATTGGTGGAGTGCGCAAGCGCAGGTAAGTAACATAGAAACCAGCAGATCAATCTTATATGGTCAATCAAGTGAACAAAATCGGCAAAATCATTCACGACCAGAACTATTCGAAATTATCGAATTGCAACAAAAAACGTATGAATTGCAGTTGATAAAAACTGGTATCATAAATATTGGGGCCCTGACCCTGGCATGGCCATTAATTTATATTCCACTCTTGGCGCAAAAGCCTCCTCCATATATCAATACATCGATTTAAATTGTAATATGTTTTGTGTTAAAAGAAGCAACCTTCCGTCAGAAATCAATTGGTATTTTGTTAACATTAATTGTTTTGGCATTACTAATAAATTGATGGCGTTGAAATGTGGTCAGGAATTCATTTGGGTTATGATATTAAATTTGTATAAGTGTAAATGTGTAAGGTACTTTGTTTTTTAAGTTAATAAGAAATATAATATTACTAATATTATAAACGCGAAAGTTTGTAAGTATGGATGGATGGATGGATGTTTGTTACTCTTTCGCGCCAAAACTACTGAATGGAATTGGTCGAAATTTTGCATTTAACCCACATATGTAATAGTTATTAATGATAAAGTTTATATTGTAATACAATAAAAGAGGTAACAGAAGAGAAAGTTTACACAAAATACTTACAAAATCTTCTGATAACTGATATCTTTTTATGTACAAATCAATTCCACACGACGAAACCAAATATCTATATTCGTCCTCCTCGATAAAGCGCGAAATAAAAACATAAAAATAACTATGGAATTCGTAAAAAAACAATTGGGCAATACATTCAGATGAAATTATGGATAGTATGGAACAATGGTAATGCAAATGGCGACCGCTGCAGCATTTTATTTTTAAAAATATGCATTAAAAGCGACGTGTTCGATTCAATACACCCAAAAGGGTAAGCTGTAAGCGCCATATGTATAAGCCAGCATTGTCAGGAAATAAAAAAAAACCGGAAATGTCGAAGTTGTTGTACGAGTTAAAACCATTGTAGATGTGCCGTAGACAATATAGAGTAATTTATATTTAACATATTCGTCTGCTGTTTTCCATTACAATGCGTAATTTTAATAAAATTTATCGAGCAATGCCGAGTACATCTTTATTCGAAAGGTTTTCGTACTCGTAAAGGTTACTTCTGTGTGACAACGGATTTTTTTTTCCACCGTTTATAATCGACTATAGATGCAAGATAATCCCTAGAAGGCTACATATACCCATACCGCAAATGTAACATGTTTAAATAATGAGACAATAATGCACTCATTCAACTATTATTACAGTTTTAATGTATTGTGAAGTATCTATTAACGATTATCGTAAGCATTTAACTACCTATAAATACCATTATAAATCAAAACCAAACAACAGCAAAATACATAAATATTTCTACCAAAACCAAATTCAAATGATGTATTGTGAAATCGTAGTCAACAACAATAATAATAGAAATACAATTGTAGTTATTCGAATTAAGTTTAAGCCTTTCACTGCAATACAAATATGCAGAATCGCTCGTATAACCGCAGATGCAGTAATTCAAACTATTAGTCGAATTTCATGTTCCCAGGCTCGAGTGAAAGTAGACCGCTACTGGGCTTTGCTGTGGCCCATGCGCGGAGAAAGGCATAGGCGGTTAGCGGTTAATATATACATTGGTGACATCATATAAATCGTAAAATATAACTTTTTACAGAAGATGTAATAGAGTGTCTAATTTGCACTGGATTTCAAGCAATCGCTATTCGTGTGGTTCCACCAGTGGCGGACGGAGGAGTACCGACAGGATTTTAGTTAGGGACGATATCATCGTGATAAAAAAGAGAGTGCCACATGACGTGCTGGCGATCGTGAAGTCGCCGCTGAAAATATGTCATCATGTTTCCCGCAATGGCAGAATGAATAAGTTATGATTTTTACATAAATACAAACAATTTTAGTGAAATAGTCAACGTAACAGATAATACTGGATGTCCTATATCAATTTGTGGGACCTGGGTTTTGTTCCTGAGACCCCAAATATAATATTTAAAGCTATATACATTCGCCACAGAGGTCACGCAAGTAACAGGTACTGTGGAAGTGTATCATTATTCTACTTTATTGTCACTTAAGTGGACTTGTAGAATAAAGTACGTGTAGCTTTGCGAGTATGTATCTATGTGAGAGAGTGTTTGCGTGGTTCGCCTTTAAAACTGCTACAAAATAATTGATTAAATATATTTCGACTACGTTTCCGCTAATCTATCGAGAGACAGGCTACTATACTACTATATAATATAACATCAGATTCTGAACAAATAGTTGTTCTGAGTCTGGCTGTACTTTGTTTCCGTGAATAGAGATTTGTAAAATGCCCCGCGACAGGGATTTATTGAAGTAGTGCCGAAATTATCTTCAAAAAAATAGAAAGATACAACAAATATCTCAGCCATTGCAAGCAAGTGGAAAATAGCAGGATACAAGTCTAGCAACATCTTCAGTTGATGCAACTGCTTGCGTGACAATAGCTAATAATAAATAAATAATACCTCTAAGAGTTTATACCTTTCACCTCTGCCAGACAAGCGCGTGCTACGCCGGGCCCCGCGATGTTTATCGCCTATTTATTGCAGCATTAACTTGTAAAAAGCCTATAATTTTACCTCCATCTCGATGAAAAATGTCCTTAGGGCTGCACGCACCTAGCCAATACATCCTATCGGTTAGATAATCTAGAAATTGGACGGACGATGTAACGCCGATAGACCCGATACGACCTTACCCGTGGGCCTTTAGAGCAATTTGCTCACCCAATTATGGAAAATGACACTTAAGTGTTGAAAGTGAGTCTTATAAAGTACTTTAATCAGTAAACTTAATTGGCAGTGTAGTTTCGTTTGTTCATAGATGTACATTTATAGTACCAGTGTCTAATAATTTTCTCTGAACTCCCACGCGTAGGGAAATCAATGTTACACGGGTATGTAAAGGAATCTAGGTGGTTTGCACTTAAAATTAAATGTAGAGGTTGATTTACGATATAAAAGCGGTTATTCAGTTTAACACGCGGGAAGTAATGCTACTTTTCACTTCAATAAATAAGGAGAATTTTAACTTAAACAATCTAATATAAATAAATCTAAAGAGTTTGTTTGCTTGAACGCACTAATATTAGGAAATACTGAATACGGGTCCGATTTAAAACATCTTTAAGTATTAAATAGACCATTTATCGAGGAAGGCAATAGGCTATATTTTATTATGAAGTTCCTACGGGGACGGGAGCTACACAGGTCTTATAATATTAAATCGTTACATTTACTGAATCAGCCAATCTTACCTCTTTGAAATATGTTTACGATATGCGCAGTAGTTTGGATAACATCTATCGATAATATTATAGTTTTTCTATCAATATATGAAGACAACATTGTTGCAGAACAAAGCGCTGAAATCATACTGTGGTTAAGCTAGTTTAATTTAAAAACTAACAGAAAAAACGCAGGATTAAGATTTGATACCTTAAGTAATCTACGCCTGAAAGCCATCATCCATAAATTAACTTCAATATTTTCAAATAGCCTTTTAACAGCTTTTTTTTTTGTATTTTCGTCGTACCCCGTGACTGGCTTGACCCCATGAAAGACGTGACTTCCTATAATGTCTTAACTTGCTTACGAGCTAATCCGACTGAGTAAAAATCAACAGTCCTCCATACATAAAGCTTCTTAAACTATCAAACAAAATTTAAGAAACATATAACATATCGATATCTATCCATACAATTACCGGACTGAAGACACGATAAATCTGCCAACCGATCCACCAATCAGTTGAAGTTAAACCAGCTAATGTGCACAGGCAACGCTGTAGTCGGTCTCACCAATATGAATCACCTCGATGAAAGGTTGTGGGTGTTCGTATGAAATTTCCTTGCCCACCCACGATAAGCTGCGAAAGGAAGAGTAGGAAGCAGACGCCAATAAATTGCCTGTAGCTGTAACTAAGCTGACGTAAGAATTAAATGTGATTTCCTAAAGACAATTACCTGGATATTGGAGTTGTTTAGTTTAAGAACTCAATTCGGTAAGACACTATGACTGGTACATTGATGCATTAACAAAATGAAGGTATTGGGATCTATTGAGTTATAACATTTTAAGTGTTATACTAACAATGAGCAATTTGAAACATTAGTACAACCTAATTGGTATGAAAGATAAGTTTGTCTACTGAATTCTTTTTTTTACCTTTAACCAGGATTGACTTTTGAGTACCAACCGATTAAAAGGGAATGCTGTTATACTAGGCTGAAAATAATGATTCCTTTGTCTTCTTCCCGCGCTCCACAACGATAGCTACTAAAACCCCCTGGATGCTCCTTCGAACGCCCGTAATGGCGGCCCATGAACCTCAGACGCATTAAAATATTATACAGTTGCTCTTAGATCGTTTTTTTTATTATAATAGTCGTATATTTTTTAGTGAGAGTGAATGAAGCGAAAGATGTGTGTAGGGATCGTAGCAAGTGGAGGTCCATTGTCTCTGCCTACCCCGCTGGGAAACAGGCGTGAGCTTATGTATGTATATTTTTTAGTACAAGTGTGTTTTATCGTGTCTAACTTCATTCATCAACCAAACTCACATAAATATTTCAACTACAAGTTAATTTAAAAATTACTCATATTGTTATTTATTGTTTATTATAATTACAATCAACATAAAGACAAGATGAGATCGCATCATAGCGTCTAAATATAAACCTAACCTAAGTATGCACATAATGTGAGAATAAAATAAACCGAAATACTCAACAGCAATTTATAAACATACATGAATTGGTTCTTCACGTGCATAATGTGTCAGTCGTCGAATAGACAACAAAGGCAGCCCACACGGAGGCAGCCACCAAGATCTTCCGAGATTAGGTTGGTAGCTCTTAACTCCTTGTCATACAGACGACTTCAATGTTGCCAACGGAACAGGTAGCTGGGAGATAAATGTGAGGAGAGGTAAAGCTAATAGCTAACGCTTGCAGTGATGAAGTGTTCAAGACACAGTGATTTGTTACTTAGCACGGAGTTTAGTGGCTACGAATGCGATTGTTCTTCTTGCAACTACACGTGCAATGATACTGCATAGAGAAAGGTATAATTTATTGCATGAATAAATACATATATACAACTAAATGTAGCGAATTTAAAATAAAACTAACTTAGAAAATACTACTATTCTAAATGTATTTTACTTGACAAGGTATGTTTTGAATAATGAAATTTAAATGCAACTTTGGATATATTTTCGAGTCATGTTAACCATTTATCAATAGATGGCACCTACGTCCCTGTTAGACACTTTATTAACAGATTGATATACTTCGACGACAAGAGAATAGCCAGGAGGCTTTTGCTGCTTCACCGGACATAATAAGGATCCACCGTGGCCGAATAGCATGAAGGCTCGGACCCTAAGATGGAGGTTCGGATCCTACCGTTGGTTGGTCGAAATTTATCAATTTAGTATTTGCTCAACTTTGCCTTAAAGTGTTCTAATATTTAAAATTGTAAACATGAATAGAGTTATAGTTTTTAAAAGTTTTTCTACGAGTTCTAAATAAAGACAATCTCATATAAAATTGATTCGAAATCCGATTCAAGATGATGTTCTCTGTGGAATCGAACCAGCATCCGTTATACAGCATCAATTTTATGACACAAGATTATGGTATAAGCTGAAAATATTTAATCAAATTATATTTTTCAATCGCCCACACAAATGTGTGCAAGTAAAAGTGGCTGAAAACGGGAAACGATAGATTAAATCAAAGGCACTCCTGCATAATAATTATTATTAGAATTCCCAGCTTTCGTAAGTTTCTCTGTGAATACATTCACTTAGCCGAAGATTACCATCAAGGGCAATTCGAAAGGGAACTCTATGAGATAGGGTCAGTTCCCTCAAGTGCCATGTTGAGTAGGCAGCGTTTACGAAAACAGCGACAGCGGTGAGCGATAACGCCTTTCGCACATACATACAGGCTCGCTTATATCAAATCCATTTAAAAAGTTTGTAGTTTAAAGATTAAATGAATTTAAAGAATATTTGACAGAATCAAAACACTTGGTACATAAAATAAAAAACAAGTGCGAGTCGGACTCGCGCACGAAGCGTTCCGTACCATTTTCAAGCGTCTACCTGTTGCCGTTATTGAAATCGAGGAAAAAAGGACAAAAAAAATATGTATGGGAGCCCCCCTTAAATATAGATTTTTTTTCAGTACCTATTTGTTGTTATAGCGGCAATAGAAATACATCACCTGTGAAAATTTAAACAGTCTAGCTATCGTGGTTCTTGAGATACCTACAGCCTGGTGACAGACAGACAGCGAAGTCTTAGTAATAAGGTCCCGTTTTTACCCTTAAGGTACGGAACCATAAAAAGGTTACGAATAATTAACAGAATCAAAATGTTTTAATACATCAAATAAAATACACAAAACGATCAGGTACTAATAGATTATTCTATATCTATGAAATATCCCACTAGGTAACTAACAGTAGAAGACAACAGCAAATTATACTAATCTACAAACTAAATAGTATGTCCGTCCGTCCCTCGCATCAAAATTGCAAGAGTTCTTGTGCTATATCGAAGTGACACACACCTTTTTTTATTTTATTGTCCGGGAGGAAATGCATTCTCACCGCCACTGCAGCGTATTCGCGCGCTGGCGGTGGGATATGTGGGACTCGCCTTCTCCATAGCATGGTATGCTAACTCATACCACGAGGAGAGGACCCTACACCACTAAAACCTCCCGGACACTCCTGCGATCCACCGTTTGCGGGGGCCGGGTACGCAAGAAGCAATCCGGCCCAAGTGACACACACCTGACGGCAACCTTATGGTGTGTCGGTGTACGGCTCAATGTGCCACTGATTATCTAAAAAAACTTAGAGAACTGCAACTGTTATAGCGAGTAACTGATTTGTTCGTCACCGAGACTACTTCGTGAAGACCCGGAATGGCAAGCAGAGATAAGAAAAAGCCACTCGCGATAGAAGTTGCAATTCTCTAAGATTATTTTACATATAAATGAGGGTATTATTACATTGAACTACGCCTATTGATGTCTAATAAAATGTTAAATTACGACAAATTAATATTTTATCTGTATAATATATTTAATGATCGTTTCTTGTGAAGACAGTAATAGACATTAATATTTTACATATCTCAGAAACTTATCTACGGTAGACCTTTATTTATTTATTTGAAGAAGGTGGTAATTTAATCAATTTACACGCAGTTCCCTTATGTCTCAATTAATCTATACTAATATAGCTGAAGAGTTTGTTTGTTTCCGTAAAAACGCAAATCTCAAAAACATCTCGTCCGATTTGAAAAATTATTTCAATTTTAGGTGGCCCATTTATTGAGGAAGGCTATAGGCTATATTTTAATTATGAAGTTACTGCGAGAACGGGAATTACGCGGGTGAAAACGCGCACGGATACACTAATAAATAAGGTGCAACTACAGTATATGCCTTCTCTTTAAAAGCAGATATGATAACGTTATTATTTCGTCACTTATATTTAAGAAGTATCGTAAATAAATTCTACTGAAAGACTCGCCATGTAGTCGAAGTATCTCCATTCAAATATAACCCAACCGTTACGCAGCCAACCAACACACGATCAAGTCAGTCTTTCACAAATACAATACAAGCTGATTACAATAAAAATCCCATAACTTAATGCTGACTAAACAATCCCATACACCGGCCAGCTGCGGTACTGACGAAAGCTATTTGCAAACCATTTGCATAAGGAAGTTGATAGAGCGTGCATGCTTACCACGGGGGTGGCCTCGTTGCTACCGCACCGTGTTGCTACACTTTCTAGATTAGCGCCATAAAAACGTTACATGATTAATGGAATTACATTAAGATTATCTTAACAACACAACATTTTTCCCGTAACATAATAAAAGAGGGCTGGTCCATAAACCAAACATTGGCAAAGACACCAATAAAAACAACAGCAATCAAATTTGTAAACTAATCATAAGTAATAAGAGCGCTGCTTGATCGCTTGATTGCTGATCTTGGATATAAAGTGATCCTGCAGACGAATCCCTACTACCAATTAGAGCTGCAATTGAATATACAAAATATTTCGAAAGGGCACATCTAATGGCTTGTCTATTGCATTTATGACCTTTTCAAAATCAGTCATTCAATCAGAAAAATAAATTGATAGAAACAAATGTTCAATTGTTGACTGATTTATTCGAAGATTACGCAAATACACAACACATTCAGACCTCCTGCAGACCTGCTGAAACGATACCGTAAATAAATTCATTCAACACAAATGCGATTGCGTGAGACATTGATTTAAATACAATCCGATCGGATTGCAATATCGATCGAGCCAGTAAATCCTACACTCGTACACATATTAAATCGGTAGCAACGACTGTGTCGACATTTTACGATGAATTATGGGTCCGTTTTATCTTGGAACAATATGAACTGCACAATACCGCTGAAACAATAGGGCAAAGCCTGAACAGCTTCGAAGTGGAACGCGGTACCGTTAAGTGTTCCAGCCGAAATAAAATCGCCATTGCGAATACGATGGGCCAGCAAGATAGGGCTTGTACAAGACTTATGCAGGGTGGAAGTGATAAATTGCCGCATTTGTTACCATGGGTTGATTTTGGAACGCCTTCTCTCAAATAAATTAATGTGGTAAGGAAATATCCTAGAATTTCCTGGGCTGGAGCAGTAGGTAAAGACAGCGAGATTAATTAGTATTAAATAATATCACTAAAGTTCGTCGAATTAATTTGGATACAAATTAATTATATATATATATATATTGAGTGGCTTGAAGAACAAAGCGATTACATAATTAATTATCTTTAAATCACACCATCAATGTCCCATCCATTAATGTAGCCTAACTGTTGTTCTATAGTAGTGTTTTCAATTTGTATCAAACCATCAGTTGCAACGAATTCTTCAAAAACTTCAAGTCCAAGAACGCACACTAACATTGAATTTAATACCAGAACAAACTTGGGTCGGGCGAAGAAATAATTTTCTCATAAATCAGTTCCTACTTAAACTTTAATAGCCGTTACTTCCTACAATCACAATGACCGCATACTTAATAAGAGACTCGTTGATGTTCATCAAATCATTACCTATAATGAATATGAATCGGATACTTTAAAAACTTTAAACTACCGATCATTAAAGCTAGTCTATCACTATATGTCAGTGTCAACTGGCAAGGAAGTAATATGCAAAACCGTATAACTGTATTTAAAGGTTTGTTCGTAATTTCCTTCTTAACGTGTGTTAAAATATAGTTTTTGCCATTAGGTAATGCAGCTATAAAGAAAATTACAACTCCCACGTGCAAGTAAACATGCCTTTTATCGACGAGAACTACGAAGAAAATCTGAATGGCCACTTGCCTTAGACGTTTAGCTATAGTCGTGCGGACGCTGATTGGTTTTACTATATCGTCGAGATTTATGCACGCCTCAAGTGTCGTATTAAAGATATAGAAAGATATGTAAAGATAAAGATCGTGATCGACTGCAAAATCAATACAACGAAGGGTTCGTGCACAAAGTGGGCGTTTAACCTGTGACCGAGGGCGTGGGCCGCAAGCGCAAGCGTCAAACTATCCATCATGCCCACTATCTGTGGCAAATTAACCAGCTAAAGACGCCACTGATGTTAACCGACCAATATCTGTGACACCGGCTCGTGACCGCCTGATATGGAGATTAGGGTCATTATTTACTGGTCAGATAGTACCTTGCTACCTTCGTATGACGTGTACAAATCGCCCCAACACCGAGTACGTCACGGTTTCCAATTTACTTTCTTCCGAGTTGAATGCCGCTGACCCTATAAACTTAAGGAATCGTGAAATCGATACCATGAGAAGGGTTATTTGCATGCTGATGAACTATACGTCGAATTCAAATACAAATCATAATTTGTTTCCAAATGCCCTATGGCAGCTGAGCTTAGTGCGTCATTCGCTATTCCCTATTTACGTGCACTAATAAGAAGAAACTCAATCAGAAACACTGCCTACGTATAATAATCTCATTGAAATCATCTAATCGTAAATTGTTAGATGTAGTATATCCAAGTGTCATTGCAACTTGTACAATATTAGCGCATGACACGTACTGCAGTTGCAACCATCTCCTAATCTTGCACTTATCTAATCAAAGGAAGTAAATACATATTTTAATAAACTTAATCACTGCTATGAACATCTTGCCCCAAGGCTGATGTGGGCCATGGATCCGGACTATCCAGTACTCCTATCTTCAGCCATTCAAAATGTCACCGTATATTCATTTCCAAAGGTAAAAGTCACCAGTAGTTACCTAGTTCCAGTTAATGAAGTGAAACAGTCACACGATGGGACAAGCGTACACGACACTTAATGTCACTCAAGCGACGCAGACGCCTCGATCGATACGAAACGAGTTCGTGTATCATCGGAACGTAAATTACGCGTAAACAATTACGCAAGTCTAACTGTACACAACAGCGGAATGAGTTGTGCAGAAGTGGCGGTAACGGATGTTACGTATACAATGAGTGATTTAATGCGATAAACTTACCTTTAGAAAACCAGTTGTATATTAAAGCGTCATTGTCTACCAAAAATGTCATCTCAGATTTTAAAATATTACATGCCAAACGCGGAATATGACCGAACTATAATAATATAAGTATAAACAAAATCAAAATCTTTCTGCAAAAAAAACGAATGAAGTCATTTCGCTAGAACGCCATTTCTGATATGCTGATTATTTCGTTCCAACCAATGTCAGAAAAAATGTTTATACCCGTTCATGTATAATATTAATTGTTTCATCCAATAATTTAAATGCCGACAAGAATTACCTCGGTCGCTTGCACGCCACTTCCATCAAGTCAATTTTCTGCGCGTAACACAAGTAGGCTAGTCGCAGATGAATGAATGGAATCGAATGACACGGTCAATTAAACAGTGCAAATGATTTTCACGTTTGATTTGATTACGATACGCTATATCCGTATATGCTTATTTAGCACATCCATATATTTAAAGTGATTGGAACAGGCTGGTGTAGCAATAACCATATTTATCCTTAGATGGTATATCTTTCAAGTTGTGTGAAATGGACAGTTAACAGTGACACTAATGTGGCAATGGTCTATATAGTTCAATACGATATTGCGACACTGCATATAAAATTGCAATTGAATAAAATTGAAATTGAATCTTAGTATGCGAAAAAACATGGCGGTGCTTAACTTTTTTTAATTTTAGAGACTTTTGTCTAAAATTAAAAAAAGTAAGTTCAAGTTGTGTAATAAATTTGAGAGAGATTCGATAGCAACAGTAAAGTTTTTTGCCTTATTATTTTGCCATGACACCTGTATGTTGTATAAAATGAATGAAAGAATGAAAAAAAGTTCATGAAATATATAGACTTGTGACGTAATATTTCAGTAATTCAATGAAGGAAAGTGAACTCGGAAATAAATAAAATTAGACATAATTACGTGTGTAGATTTTACTTCGTAATGATTTAATAACAAAGTATAGCTATTTATTAATTAGCTATGTTATAATAACTGTAAAATTTATTAGCTGATTTTTTCACGCCTGTCAAATAGCATTTGTAATCTTTACGTTTATAATGTGTAAATAAATTAATGGTTGGTAATATCCTACATTCTAGCTGTCACATTTCATTTCATGGTGAATCACTCCATTCGGAATGAGTTCCGCCATTTTATTAATTAGAGAGAGTTTATCATTAAATTAAGCTCTATGGTGATTGTATATACCAAATTTAATAGCATTTACCAAACGGTTGTGAGAAGCTAATTTCTAAGTTTTTAATATAATGTTTTAAGGATTCAGCTTAGTATCAATAGATTATTTCTTATTTCAGGTTCGCTTAACATACAAACATTCACGCCTCTTTCCCATAGGGGTCGGCAGAGACCACTTCCTTCCACTTGCTACGATCCTGACATACCACTTTCGCCTCTTCTTCATTCATTAATCTCTTCATGCATATCCTTCGGTTTTGGGTACTTTTAACCTGGCCTTTCTTAAGAACGTCCTCGATTAGATCATGGAACGTCCGCCTTTGTCTTCCCCTTCCAACACTTCCGTTCACATTTGCCCTATAAATTCTAATTATTAGTCTCCTTTCATTCATTCTCTCTGTATTAAAAATTATTCTCTCGCTTAACAAAACGTGATAATATAACATTAATTATACTGAAAATATGGATAAGTCAAGTATGTTTTGTTTTTAAAAATATAATCTACGACACGGTGACGACTGTTTATGAACTCAAAACATCATCACATTTTCGACCCTTAACATAGGGATCACATAATGTTGCCATCATTAAGAAGACTCTTTACTAAAGAAAATATTTACAATTTAGGGGCTCAAAAAGATCAGGACAATTCATGGGGCTTTGCTTTCTTAGTGACAGTTTGTGGTCCAAAGATATGCGTATTCAATTAGGTTTCATGGGTGTCAAGCGAAGTGAAGTGAAGGCAGATTTCTGTATTGCAGTCGCTGTTCCTATGTAACATCGTCTTATATAATATAGCAGCTACCCAGATAATCATGATCTGTACTTTGGAATTGTAGCCTTGTTGTACAAATGCTATAGGTTCTATGGCATAGTAGTGGCAGCGTGGTCGAGTAATAGCGATGCTTTGCATCAAACATTCCTAATAACTTGAGATCTGGATCCTTACCTCATACATCGATAATATACGCGCCTCATTTTGCGTCGTTAGAATGCTATTAAAATGGATATGACTCATTGCTTACACTGAATGTCTCGACAGGTAATCTTATATTATTATGTTAATATTTTTACCATAGAATCCTACTGATATTATCAATGCGACAGTTTTTAAGTATGGATGGATGGATGTTTGTTACTCTTTCACGCAAAAACTACTAAATGGATTTGGCTGAAAGTTTGTACGCGGATAGTTTATAATCTAGATTAATATATAGGCTACAAAATATCACGCTCCGACCCACTGGAGCAGAGTGACGCGGGTAAAACCACGGGGCGCAGCTAGTCTGTAATATAACTCCCAACCGAAATCGACCTAGGCGGTCAGACTCAGTGTGTGTATGGATGTATTACATGTGTGTCCGCAAAACAGGTTCAACTCCCATTTCTCAACTATTAACTTTACCTTACGGTTAGTAGATTCGTGATTATGTATATAGGGTGACCGGTAATTAGTGACCGATACCTAAACACATGATTGTGCTCATGATAACAAACAACTTTTACTATGGCACCAACCCTGAAAACGCGAAAAAAAAATCTCTGCTCCCTACCATGTTGACGAGTTATGTGAACATGAATGTATGGAACAGCTGATTTTTTTCGCAATTTCAGGGTTGGTGCTATAGTAAAAGTTGTTTGTTATCATGAGCACAATCATGTGTTTAGGTATCGGTCACTAATTACCAGTCACCCTATATAGGTATCTCAACTTACCGTGATTGAAGTCCATTGTATTCCTGCTTATATTATAAACGCGAAAGTTTGTATGATGGATGGAGGTTTGTTACTCTTTCGCGAAAAACTGCTCAACGCAGCATTAACATATAGGCTACAAAACATCAGGATAAGAGCCACTTGAGCAAAATAGCAAAATATAAACGCAAGTAAAAATGAATTGATAAGGCATATTTGTATTCATAACTACTTAACTTTGTACTCCAAGAAACTTAAAAAAAAGTTCTAGATTATAAATCACAGTTAAAATTAATGAAAGTTTCTATAGCCACAGCCTAAATTATGCTTTTTTGCATCCATACTTTTTTGATGACATCGTCCGAACACAGTTGCAATTTATTCTAGCGTTTATTACCTACACTGTTTCCTATCTCACATTTATAAGCAAATACCGCCATGACCAACAACTCGTCCACAAGACAGTTTGAGTAATGCGATTCGTATCGATTTAAGTTCGTATCAGGTCTTGTAGGAAGACAGAGCGGCTCCGTGACTCGATAGAGATTGATTCTATGGCTGTCGTAACGTGCTTTGTAAGTACCGTATCGGATGCTTATTGCGTGGTCAGTCATCTTGCTTGATGTATGCCGTTCGACATAAAGGTGTTCTAATTTTGAAACGGATAAAAAAAGATTTTTCATCGTCCGCCCATATAACTTCCACTGCCTGAACATGGGTCTCCTCATATGGGTTTTGCCGCCAATGCGATTGTCGTAGATGATGTTATGACAGGCAGAACCATCAGCTTAACGGAGGGTAGTCCTTCAACAAACCACACCCGGTCTTAGATTTCTGGCCCGGCGTGGGGATCGAACTCACGATTTCCAAGACTTTAAGCGAGACTTGTACCGCTAGGCTACGGAAGTTGTAAAACTTTAATAGTTATTAACAACAAGTACAAATCTCAGAGTATTTATGTGAGATTGATTGTATGACGTGTTTTATGAGTTGTGTTGACTGTATTCAGCGGGCTTATTACCTGATCAATCATCTAGCTTAAAAGCGTTTCCTAAAAGGTGTTAAATTTTAAATGAACTACAAATTGTAATAAGGGAATGAGTGCCACTAAGCTTCCTAATTGTTGTAATTTCCAAACCTTTGACTTAAAGAACATTTTATTTTGATGATTAAATTACTTTTATTGTGATCAGGGGTATTTTTGAGGATCAGGGGTCGATTTCAATATATAATTATAAACGTTTTATCATGGATATGCCTTTGAATACAGCAATACAATTTTTTTTTACTTCCACAACTTTTTGTTTAAAAAAACGGTCAAAGCGGCCGTTGCCCAATGGCTAGGGCGTTGGACTTGTGATATTGCGGTCGCCGGTTCGAACTCCGCCCATTGCACTACCGACGTGAACCCATTCGTAACACAAGCATTTTAGCTTAGCACTAGGGGTTAACAAGAATACTAGTAGACTGCAAAACTCTGCTAGTAATCTTTTAAAGAAAAAAAAAATATCTATTGTACTAGGCAAGGTTTCCAGAATGCTGACAGCATTACCCCGTTGAATGGCAATGCTTACCTGCTGTGCAAAGTGAAACCAGCACTCGAAATACGTGCCACACTAAAGAGGGCAAGGGCAAAGATGCAATACAGTTGTATATAAATAATAAAATATAGAACAAAATAGTCAATACTAATTGAGTATGTCAATATTCTAATTTGTCTGTCGTTCTATTTTCTGTAAACCATCGTGACTGGGCTGCAGCGTGCCGCGGGCGCTAACTTAATAGATTTCTTCATTATTGGACGACCGTCGATACGTATTGCAGATATTATGCACCGTAATTTATGGCGGATCCCTCCGGGCTGATTGTGACGCCGGATCGATAGATATCGATGTATCGATAACGGTTTGTGATCTTAATGTCAAGAAAATAATTGACTTAAAAGAAAGAAAGAAAGAAAGAAAAATATTTATTTATAATGCACTGTCTTCCGTAAAAATACAATATCAAATTAATACATTAATTCCATGTGCACCATAAATAGGCACCAACTTCAGCTTTATGCTACATCCACACATATGCGTTCTAGTTGGCCCCATTGATGACGCCACGTTTATAAGAAAACAAAAAAATAAAACAGTCAATTAATTAAATTCGAAATAATATTATGATTTTTTACATAAAATTAAAATAATAATAGAATATAAATTTATTTCTAAAACTACAATTTAAAAAAAAATATAAAACAAATAATTAAATAAATAAGATTTTAAATTAGAGACTTATTCAATAAAATTATAATAATAAATTAATCAAATTTACCAATTGCATAACTACTTATACACTATACTTAATATAAATTAAATGAGAATTAATTTGCAATATAACGTCAAAAAAGCGCCAGTGCAGTAGGATATATTATTGCTTGCTTTGGTCACACTAAAATAAAAGCGTCGCCGCGTCGGCGGGTTTTCCAAAATGACTGAAAGATCTTAATTGGCAGCGGTTCTTCTTGATAAAATGTTGAAATGTTGTGATTTATGTTTATTAGTTAGCTTAACGGGGTTGGTTTTGATAAGTTCTTTAAATCGCACATTCGGTAAGACAAGATACATAATTCTGGACCTCAGAAGCATAGGACAGATGTATTATTTATCTTCAGAAGCATTTGGTCGTAAGTGCCAGTTTACGGTAAATGAAGTATAATTTCTGAAGTATAATGGCACATCCGACCTTATGGTTCTGAGCTCTAGAATTGTATTCCTCGCTGAAAACGATATAATTTTAGAAAACCTTACAAATTTATATACTGTTGGTCACGGGCCTCCTCTTTACCAGACCGTGGCAGTTTTGTTGAAAGAAAGAAGAAAGAAAGAAAGAAGAGAGAAAGAAGAAAGAAAGAAAAAAGAAAGAAAGAAAGAAAATACATTTATTTATATGTATAGAGAGATATTGCCGTAATTACCACGCTTGGTAGGCGGATTGGAGATCGCATTTAGATGGGAGTATCTTTGTGCTGATTGATACTACTGCCCGTCCATAATTATATGTCATGTTCTTCACTCGCCTCTTACGACACCCATACGAAGAAATGGGTTGGTCTATAATTCTAAGCCAGAATCCATACTGTAAAAGGTTTTAACTATTTTTATAATAAGTTTATTTTTATTATTAACTAGCTGCGCCCCGCATTACTCTGATCCAGTGGGTCGGAGCGTGATGTTTTGTAGCCTATATGTTAATCCAGCGTATAACCTATCCCGGTGCAAAATTTTAGCCTATTCCGTTCAGTAGTTTTGACGTGAAAGAGTAACAAACATCCATCCATCCATACTTACAAACTTTTGCGATTATAATATTAGTAGGAATAGGATTTTTTATGAAAACCTCGTGGATGAACAAATCTTAGTCCATAAAAAAAGAGTCCCAGAAACCGCCTCACAAGAAGAAAACGGTTCCTGTTTTCTATTTGACAGAATTCTACCACGCCAGTAAAACGCAGGGAATTTTGAAACCTCAATCAAGGAATAAATGTCCAGCGGTCCCTTACATCACAACGATAACATCGCCTGACGAACGAAAGTGTATTATAACCGGCAAAAGATGCTTAAACTTAATATCTTCATACACTAAGCAGAAAATTAACAGTTTCCGAAAGCAATTCTTGGTATATAACTCCAAACTAGAAAGTTAGAAGTAATATTTTATGTTACCTATTAATGATATAGTCCCGGTGAGAGCGCTTTGAAGGGTATGCCGAGAAACCGCAATAAATCAAAAGTCAGATGAGCTCTGGATACTCTGATTATTAAAACAATAAATTCTACCGGACGTTACGAGTATTTGACAAGGTTTCTTGGCGCAATCGCAATCTACTTTTATATCCTTGATGAGGAAATACTCAAAAGTCAGTCATAGATGATTGAAGAAGTCAATTTATATAATGCTCCTTTGCATTGAAAGCCGAAACAGTCTGGGCATTTTTAGTATCTAGTTGCATCTACAAACGCATAATATGTTTTGCACAACAAGAATCTGTATTAACTAGCTTCCGGGCGTGGTTTTACCCGCGTAAGTCCCGTTCCTATTGGAACTTCACAATTAAATAAAGCCTATACATAGCACTGAAATATTTTTATAGCCTATACATAAAACTGAAATATTTTTTTCTAATCGAACCAGACAACCTCTGTAGCATAGCGGTATTTGGCTTTGAACCTTGGAGGTCGTGGGTTCAATCCCCACACCGGACAGGAAATCTTTGTGTAAATTCTAAGATTTCTTTCCGTGTCTGGTTGGTTGAGGGACTATCCTCCGTGCCTCGGAAAGTAACACTACTTATATGTAAGGACGCTTTACATTGAAATTGACTAATCAACTGCCAACGCTCTTGTTACGTTATTACGTGTCAAATAAGTTTCCGAAAGCATGAATAGATAATTTGATAAGATTATCATGTTAATCTCTGATTTACATTTCCGTTAAGAATCGAATAACAAACATAATTTTGGATGTACTGGAAAATTCTTAATTCATGTTTTAGAAAATGATTTTGATTTTATGTTGCAGTTTAGTTGATTTAATCTAATTTAATTGTAACTGGGTGTAATAATGGGCTAGGTGGTAATATTGAATTATAGGTGTATCCCGAGCTTCGTACCTATTATTAAAACTATATTTTCAATAATAATAATAACAATATTATAAGCGCGAAAGTTTGTAAGTATGGATGGATGGAAGCATGGATGTTTGTTACTCTTTCACGCCAAAACTACTGACCGGAATTGGCTAAAATATTGCACCGGGATAGATTATAGGCTGTATTAACTTATATACAAAACATCATGCTCCGACCCACTGGAGCAGAGTAGCGCGGGTATGACCGCGGGACGCAACTAGTTATCAATATGTAAATGATACTAGTGGCTGAGTAGGTATATACAATACCTACCTATATTTAATTTATCAAATCAATAAAAAATTACAAAGATACAGAGCAAAAACAAACTATAAAGTTCAGGAGAGGGGGGCTTGTGACGTCACTATTAGGTAACATTGTACCTAATAGTGACGTCACACAAAATTTCAACGCGCTGTATCTTCGTCATTTTAAGTTTGAGGAACGAAAAAACAAAATACGTGTCCAATATTTTTTGGTAATCTAACTGACGGACTAAATAGTTTTTTTAGTCCACATGCCTATTTAAGAGTTAATTTGTTTGCTAATTTTATTGAACGAATGGTCCGATCTCAAAAATTATTTCAGTGGCCATTTATCGAGCAAAACTATAATTCGTTATGAAGTTTCCATGGGAACAGGAACTACGCGAGTGAAACCACGCGCGGGAAGCTAGTCCTTTTATATCGACATATAATAAAAAGAAAACTTTAGCAGACCTATTACCCGGTACATTATCATTTACATATTGATAATAATCGTATCTTATAATCGATATGACATACTGTCCTCCAAGAGGCTACTTGATCATGATTGATGATACCATCGGTAATGTCAAGCCTAACGACCTTTAATTCAATAATGATATAAAACTTCAGAAGCATAAGGTTGTATGTATATTATACGTCAGAAGCATTTGGTAGTAAGTGCTAATTTACGATAAAGGCACATACGACGAATGTTACTGACGTATAGCGGCACATCCGACCTTATGCTCCTGGGCTCTAGATATATAAAAATACATGTGTAATTCTGAGATAAATTGCGAGATTATCGACGGTTATTACGATATAATAATTGGGGATGAAACATTGTAGTTTGTAGTGAAGTGCCCTCTTGAGACGACAACCTAGTATACACAAATATGGAATTAAAAAAGAACACTAAACGGTTTTTTAATACGTAATGTAACGATTTATTTCAACAAACACTCTTTAGAATATATTTCATTATAGTTGTCACCCATTGGTCAAAATTCGACCATTATTAATAAAAATATTAACATCCTGCACTCCTTTTCTACATATAAGTAGGTATATAAAATTTAATATTTCTTCGTCCGCGCAATTCTCGTAAAAAAGGGTACCAAGTTTTTGCTTATTAAACAACTAAAAGTAGCTAATTCAAATTAAAACTTTCTTATAAAATGCTAAAGTATTCTATTAATCTATACTACCTACTAATTGTAGGTTAATTTACTTTGTTTTAAGATAAATCACCGTATGCTGTATTCTGTACATATGTCGCTAAAACTAAAGAATCACCAACAAAAAAATAAAATCATTTTTATAGAAAAAAAACGTACCAACTAAGCAGGATGGGTACAATTTATGCTTTATAAAAGAATGTAATTTGTGACCCTTTTGCATCTAATCACATAAATCTTATCAATTAAACTTTACATAAAATCGGTTCATTCCCAACTACGCCCATAAAAAGTCGGAGATTTGCCGCGGCTGCTGCTGTTAAACTAATCACGTACAGATTGGAAATAATTTTTTTACTAAATTCTTCCAATATATACAAGAGCAGTACGCAAATACTCGCGTATACTTTGTAGTGATGTAAGTAAGTACAGCGCTCCAAAACGTACAGCGCCAGTACGCATGCGGACCTATAGTGTAGAAAAGAAACGTTGTAAACGTTGTGTTTGTTGTCAGTGCAACCCGACTCGGATAAGTTAGGTTAGAAGACTAAACGCCTTAGTTTTTGTGGTATTTTTTTTTACCACTCAGAAGTAGGAGCCCCGCGAAGCGGGGCTCCGTCGAGCTTAATTAGCAGACACAGATTTTTTATTCACAATTAAACCTAAAATAAACCTCATATGGCGTCTACTAATTAAGCTCGACGGAGCCCCGCTTCGCGAATCGTAAGTAAGTTGTGTAGTATGAAATGTGATGTAGTATAGTATGTCTGGAACGAGGACGCAAGCATCCACGGTACAAACTATACACGATTAGTACGCAAAATTCGTGTATATATTGTAATCACAGACTTCAAAACAGCAAACATACACGAGCAGTTTCCTATGGTTCTGGCCTTGTATAGAATGGAAAGACGCGCCGCGGCTGTTTTCAACTAGCGTTGTATACAAATCTTGTGCTAATAATTACGCCAATTACAGAGGATTCTTGTCTTTAGGTAGACAGTGCACCATTAATGTCTCCGATAGTACAATGGCAATTAAAAGTCAAAGTGCGGAAACCACACTACCCAACTAACTGCGCAAGCCATAACATAAACAGTCCCTTAAGACCAATTGGTGCAGTAACATTTCAATTAACGCCATTATTTCCATTAATTCATGGTCTTCGTAAACGTCTACGTCCATTGAACCACGATTTAATTAATATATCACTTCATCTACAATCTCAATCAATTATCAAAGATGACTCCTCACAAATTGCCTTATCAATTATACCGATCAAAATATCTGATCACTCTACCCAGTAGCATTAAAAATTATAATTAATTTAAATCACACGTGCTTTTATGCTTACACTTTGATTATATTGAGGAAGTTAATTATAAAATTATAACGGCATATGAACCGGAAGGCTTTATTGATGAGAGCCATCTTAAGAGACTTCGTGCATGAATCGGTTGAAGGTAAAGTCGAAAGGTGTTTGCATTAAGTTACCTCGTTAAACATAATTACTATATTTTGTGTCTGTTGTTTATGTTAAACAAATGTTACATTACTAGCAGTGCTATTTTACTTGCGTTGAATTACCACTCGAGTGTCTGAGTGCATTCTTAAAGCCTTGTTTAATGTAGGCACTACATTTCATTCTTGACTTTTTTTCGGACGAACATTTGTAGTTAGACGATACTTTTGCGACTTTACCAGGCATAAAGGCAACCATTGCTCCAGCCTTAATTAATTGTTTAAAAACTACTAGCTAAGCAACTCTTGGGGACCTTGGATTTCAAATTAAGGCGATCCCTGGTGGGGGATTGAGGAATGATAACTAGGATTTTTTGGGAGAATTCTGCAACTGTCACTCTGCTTCACAGTTCGCAAGCCTCTGGGACTTCGGAAGCATCCACAACTGGTTATAAGTTTTTGCATGCAAGAGTTATTAGTATAAGTGCTGAATATTAGTCTCCTCGAAACTTTGCTATAGTCACTTGCCATACAATTATCATAGATTTATTAAAGGAAAACTCCCGCTTTTGGGATTTTAATCCCTGAGTCACAGAGGATTCAACAAACACTCAATTCACGGACACAATGACATTACATAACCTACGCGGCCGTCACCACTTATTTATAACTTTATAAGAGAACATCTAAATACTTAATCTTACCTTTTTAGAAAGAAAATCTAAGAAATTCTAGCTTACACTTTTTTCAATCAAGACATTTGAAAGACTCGGAAAAAAATGAAAAGCGTAAGAATAAAAGGTATCTTTGAAAGAAGATTTTGTCGTGCCATTGTTAGTGACGTAGATAAACTTTTTTTTAATAAGAAATATGCAACGACCGTGAATAGAAGTGGGTTCTATTCACGGTAGAAAATATAAAAGAGTTTGCTGGTTTTACTGGATGCCTCAAGGCATTCGTCGCAAAAGATCTAGTATGGCATATCTTATATATAGTGTGTGTATAAACAAGCGAGTGGACTTTAAGATGAATGGAATAAAGAAAAAGATGCCGTTTTAATGAAAAAACTAATATTTACATGTAAACACGATACAATGTTGATATACATACACAATTACAGTCAAAATATATCTCATTTTTAATGCTAATGCCCGGCTAATGTCAGCAACAGCCGGATCGAGTTTGACGGAAATTTGACTTATAAATAGCTAATTTTATAAGGTATAATATGTTATTATTTTATCTGTCTGTTCGTCCGTATATCACTAAATGTTATGTTTGTAATGAAACTCAGAAAATAAATATTGCACGAATTTAAAAAAATCTTTCGCCATTATCTACGATATTCAAGAATAACATAGGCTATACAGGTTATTTTATATACTAGCATTAGGTAAGTAACAAACATTGAGGTGAACTCGTCTAATAACATTACGCAATCGAATTGCGCACAAGCCGATAATTCGATGCGATCTAACGTCCGATTTCTAATTCGATTCTGATTGGACGAGTGTAATAATAGAGCATAAAATATATATGAGTACTTGTTTATATGTGAAAATAGATAACTAATATATATCATACCTTTTTATCGTTTAATTTTTTTTTGTTGTAGTTTTGTAACACCAGTCGTATTACTACAATACAGAAATGCCTATTAAGCCCTTATTTGTTACAATCGTAGACAGAATCTCTAGATTCTTATATAATTTCTAAGGTTTATCGGACAAGACGAGAGTTTTTAGTGTAGGCTTTGACTGGATTTACCGGTGCTGAACGCACGAGGTAACTCTGGAGTCAAAAAAATACAAATCATCTTAAATAATTTATTATAATTAGTCCACAAGTTCAAAGTCGCTCAACGAGCTATGCAGCGGAGTAACTCCATGTTGAAGTTTATGACAACCGTTGGGCTGTGTTACCAGCTAAGACCTAAGAAGCTACTGACATAGCCTGCAGACTAAACAAGTTGAAGTGGCAAAGGAAAGATTTGTAGAAGGACTCTCAGCTGTTGGAGCAGATGAGTCTTAAAATAAAGATGGCGTCTCAGTAAACTTAAGGTGGACTAAGTGACGATAAGATGGTTTGATGAATTGAAATGGGTCCTCGGAGTAGACTGGATGCGGAAGGTGGAAGACCGAATGTTATGGCGTTAATTAGTGAAGACCTATGTCCAGCAGTGGACTACGGCTTATTTACAAATTATATTCTTCGCAACAATCGTTCCAAAGATTACTAACACGAGTCCTGTCAGTTTTTAAGTTCTACAATAAGTTTTAGTTTGCTTTGGTAATACTTACGTAAACAAACAATTAATAAAAGCAAAGCCTAGGTGGGCGTACTAAAATTAGACACGTTATTAAAACAAGAAAGTTACAGATGACCTGGCCCCGATTCTGCTAATTTAAAAAACCGTTCAAAGGAATTGCTTCATTAAGGGATGCATTCTTTTTTATAAAAGATTACTAGCGGTTTTTTGCAGTCTACTAGTATTCTTGTTTACCCCTCGTGCTTAGCTAAACTGCTTGTGTTACGAGTGGGTTCACGTCGGTAGTGCAATGAGTGGGGTTCGAACCGGCGCGGCAAAATCATGATCACAAGTCCGACGCCCTAGCCATTGGGCTACAGCCGCTTCAATGTCGCTCTAATCACCACGCTTGGCGGGTGGATTGGTGATCACAGTAGGTGGGAGTATCTTTGAGCTTACAGATGCTGCTACCCATCAGTCGGGTATATGTCCCTTAGTCGCCTCTCACGAAACCCATAGGAAGATATGGGTTGGTCTATTTTTAGCCGGAAACCACACTGCAGGAATGTATGCATGTATGTACAAATTTTTGGTTTGAGTTATCATTATACATTCTTTCTAAGTTCCCGTTACTATTTCCTCGAAATGCAACCAGCATTATCGATATAATGTGACTAGCTTCCCGCGCGCGGTTTCACCCGCGTAACTCCCATTCCCATGGGAACTTCATAATTAATTATAGCCTATGTCATCCAGAGATAGTGTAGCTTTCCAACGGTGAAAGAATTTAAGGTACGGATTAAGAATTTACTCTATTCAATACAAACAATAAAATATTTTCTCGAAAAGTCGAAGCAAAATACCAAATAAATAACATTCGCAAGGGAATCTCAATCTCCTTTCGCTAAAACGAATTTACCTAATTTTACTTGAATTAGCAGAATTAAGCCCCTGACACACTTGAGCACTAATCAGTTTTCAGCTAGACGTGTGACCCAAATGCAATGATTGTGTTGGAACAAAACGTATTATTACAACACATAGTTTGTTTGTTTGAGAGAAATGTTAATGATGAGGTGTTGAGATGTGGAGCTGACAGGATTGGCGTTTGTAATGATTCACTATTATTGTTACTACACACTCAGATTTTGAATAAATAATTATGCAAAAGAGTTATTTCCTTTTTTATATCATAAGGTCTATTATCAAACGAGCGCTAAGGCGAGCAGAGCTCCAGCCTAGATAAATTGCTTAAACACTACAAACTAAGCAACCTGCGAAAGAGGGCGTCCCCTGTGGGACTTGGACCTCGGCTCAGGGCGTTCGCTGGCGATGAGATTGAGGGATTTTGACTTTTTGTATTGCTTCATTGAGATATGTTTCTTTTTATGAAAGATTACTAGCAGATTTTTGCATTCTACTAGTATTCTTGTTAAGCCCTGGTGCTAAGCTAAACTGCTTGTGTTACGAGTGGGTTCACGTCGGTAGTGCAATGGGTGGGTTCGAACCGCCGACCTCAAGATCACAAGTCCGACGATCTAGCCTGGGCTACAGCCCCTTCGATGTTCCTTTAATCATCACGCGTGGCGGGTGGATTGGTGATCGCATTAAGATGGGAGTATCTTTGAGCTTACTGATGCTGCTACCCATCGATCTGGTGTATGGAAGTTTTACCAAAATCTAGATTCTAATAGCAAAGGGCAATTTAAATACATAGTTGTAACTTAAGGCGCTGTACTTAGTCAAAATAGGCTTCACAAAACAGATTTTTAGCCAAATGTTTACATTTTAGAGCAGCTAAAAAAATGTATGTTAATCTTGATCATATTTATGGGGGGACCATTGTGTTCAAAACACGTTTTCGGTAAATTTTCTCGATAAAAAAAACCCGTAAAATAACCATTTAAATTGAAATTGTAGCAGTTGTAACTGTATTATTTATAAACAAATCTTGATAATATTAATAACAGTGATGTAATATATAATAATAAAGGGAACTGTTGTTTTTATTTATCGATTGGAATAAGATATTTGCAAGGATTAATGTATTTAATAACTCGAACGAGTCGAACAAAACATTGCGCCATCGCGGCGTCTCTTCGCTTCTCTTTCATTTCTACGCGGAGCAACAGTGACAAAACTAATACGTAAAAGTCGTCTATTCACCGCGCCTTAAGTTACATATCTATTCTATACTAATATATAAAGCTGAAGAATTTTTTTTTATTTGAACACGCAAATCCCTATCACTAAAACTGCTAGTCCGATTTGAAAAATTATTTTATTGTTAGATAGCCCATTTATAGAGGAAGGCTATAAGCGATATCACTACATAGTATAAAACAAAGTCGCTTTCTCTGTCCATATATATGCTTAAATCTTTAAAACTACGCAACGGATTTTGATGCGGTTTTTTTAATAGATAGAGGGATTCAAGAGGAAGGTTTATATGTATAATACATCAGCATTGTACCCGTGCGGAGCCGGGACGGGTCGCTAGTTTAAGTATAAAGTTGCTACGGGAACGGGAGTAAAGCGGGTGAAACGCTCGCGGAAAGCTAGTAGTAAAACGTAACTTGTTAAAATTATGTTATGAAAGAAACACGGCACTAGAATACGATGCGTATTTTGATTGTCACCTGATTTGGACTTATGCGTTTTCAGCTGAAGTAGCTATTATTGCCGAGTTTTGTGGCTTCTTCAATAATATTTTTCGATGACAACTTATTCGCCCTAAATAACAATTCACCATTAACATAATCAGCCCATATAACCTCCACTGCTGAAAATAGGCCTTTTCCAAGGGAGTTTTGCCATTTTCACAACGCCGGGCAGACGGGAAACTGCTGCTAATCGTTTCGAGATAAATGATGAAAGATGATAAGGTCGAGACCAAAGGCTTAACGTGGTATCCAATGCCCAGAGAGTCCCTCAACCAACCACACTGAGTGTGGTATAACGAATGCTTAGCGTCCAGCAAATCGATCGCAAAATGTCAGCTGCACGTTGTTTAATGCGTGTTTTGTATAGTCTACTCGTTATGTTGAGACTAAAAAGTACGTGTTGGACGGTGTGATAATCCTATTGCTAGAAAAGTCTAATATTTTGAGGCAAACATTTGTTGTCCGACCTCCAAGATTTATAACGACTAATTGGTACCACGCAAACATTTAAAAATAAATACATCACAGCGCCCCATTCAACTCCCACATTAATTCAACCCAAAGATTGCTTCTGTAGAAAGCTTCAGACACATCTGGTATAGATTTATCAGCGCCGCCAAGTTCGTGAGGTCGCGTCCCAACAGCGCGTGTTCCTGTCACCAGTGACGTATGGCCAAACGCATCTTACACCAAGTCCTTTCACTAACTATTGCACAATACAATGAAACTTGGAATTAAATGTGTAATAAGTACTGAGACAATGGCGAACGGGACTTTGTAAACGACGAAGAAAATATAAATGTTAAAAGTAATGGAAGGGTTATAAGACGCTGCATTTCTTTCATTGTTTGGTGTATTTCAGACTAAGTTGGAAGGTTGATAGGGATAGTAGTAGTAGACTACATTAAATTTTGATGCAGAAGGAAACATATTAAGGCTAAGTAACAGATTAAGCCTTTTTTTACCGAGGGGAATGCATTTTCGCATTCCCACCGCCGATGCAATGTATTTGCGCGGTCCTCTAATCGTGGTATGCTAACTCATACCACGAGTAGAGGACCCTACACCACTAAAACCCCCCGGACACTCCTTCGATACACCGTTGGAGGGAACCGGGCACGTATAAGTAATCCGGCCCCACGACGGTACCCGCGGCAAATATGGCACCGCGGGATCTTCTGGGCCACACTTGTAGTGGCCCATTAGCCCAATAATAGGGACGCCCGGAGTGTAGAGGCGTCCCTACTCCTCATGGGTCAGCCTCGAAGGGAGCGGGGCCCATGTGCCCCACTCCTCGAGGCCGAGCCTAGGGCGTTTGGCGGCGGGTAACAGATTAAGCCCTGTGGTTTAGAATAATTATAGTCCACCCCATGTCTACCCATGGGTATCGTAAGAGGCTACTTAGGGATAGCCAGCTGATGGATGGGCAGCAGCATCTATCAACGAAAATATTCAAGGTTAGTTACTTATAAGATAAATAATTATACTAAGTACGAGTCGTCACCCCAGGTATTATAATATACAGGTAGCCCGACACCGAAATATCCCCCCCACATTCTGCTGTGTGCCAAGATCAAGGCACTCGCTAAAGTGGCTCTAAGCTGTCAAGTTCAAGCTTGTATCGAGACACCTAAATGTCCACACCACACACACACACAGCCGTATTTACGCTTATGCTAAAACGATAAACGTCGATGCAAGTCCAATGTGTAATGTCACCAAGCGAATGTGTCAAAGAAATGGGAATTTCCTTAAGTATAGGTTGTACTTATTAATATTGATCAGCTTAGAGACTATAATTAAATAGTTTACTGGGCTTCAGGTAATGTAGCCTGGGTATTTGCCTCTTGGAGAATATTATGGAATATCTCTTCTTTGTATCGTCTATTTTATGCTATCACACACGCCCTGTCAGGCAAATGGTTAGTAAGATTTTTAATATTGGTGGTGAGAGATCACTCGTTGACAACCTCCGTAGCGTAGAGGCATTAGGCTCGCTTTAAATCTCGGAGGTCGTGGGTTTGACCCCAAATCTTTGTGTAATTATCCGTGCCTCGGAAAGTCTAAAACATAATACTGCGGTCACTAATCCGCCTGCCAAGCGTGGCGACTATGGCAGTACCGACGTTATACGGGCTGATGATGATGATCGCTCGTTGTCTGCTCCTTGCAACTTTTACCTAATCGTCCAGCCGCTATTGCCTTGCTCTAACCGTCCTTAAAAGCTTACTCTATAAAGTAAAGTAAGTCAAGCATGAACACCAACCGTTGATGACTCAATTACATTAACATATTTCAGATCCTTAACAAGCACTTGGTAATATATTAGCAAACGATAATTCATGGCAAATATATAGCCGTACATTAGTAGATCTAATGCGTATTAGGTACAAATGACGACGTTTCTACAATTTATGGTATCGAGTTTGCGTTGAAAAGGAGGATGTACCTGTCCACAGTTAATATATTGGTACCTACTAGCAATAATCTATGATAGATACATAGTAAGAATAATGTATTATGCCTTCTTGCGATATGTAGGCGGTTGACGAGAGATTTATTGGAGAAACTATTTAGTTGATGTTAACATCAGTACTAACAACACCCGAAGATTGTGTGTGGATGCAAATATTAAAAAAAAAATGGTAATAAATTAAATATTATGTATTTAATTTATTACCATTTTTTTATTAATATGTTTTAAGTAAATTTATTAGTTATTATTAATTGCCACATTGTAAATGTTTTTGTTAACTTTGATCATAATAATGATATTTGTCAATTAGGCAGTACATATTTTATTTGTCTTTTTGCAACAAAATAGAAAAATAAAAAAGTTAAAGAGTTTCTGAGTTTCTAAAAGCATGATTCGCTAAATAGTTTTTTGTTTGTTTGTTGATGATTCACATTTTCATTCAAAATTGAAGTAGGTACTACCGTCATTTTGGTTGTACTGGTATGGTGATTGATGATAAAATAATTAAGTATCGCAATCATCTATATTTCTAATCCATAATACCATATTAAAGATCTATAAACAACGGCTCCTTTGTAGTTAAAACCATCACCACCATAAAAATGAAAGGAACTCTCAAAACAAAAAAGTCGTATCTCAAAGGGTACCTACACGTAATAACTTATAACATTACGACATTATCCACTACTTTGTGTATTATTGCTTTGAATAAATATCTTTGTGGTCACGAACAACACCACAGTTCATAACAAAGTTGTGAAAGTTAATTTATAATGTGAAAGGGCATAAAAATATGACTATAAGGTCAACGATATGAAATAGGGTGACTTTGTAATAACGGTCGTTTACTTAGAAATATTTGAAGAATGAGTCAATGAAGCTCAGGACATATTGGCCTAATCTTTAGCATTTTTGTTGTTAATACCGTTCTTTTTTTAAATTACCTACAGTTTTTTTTTCTTATTTTACTGCAAGTTTTTGCTAATGTGACAGTTTAACTTCATCCAACTGTGTCTTTTTTTTACAGACGTAACTACGAGTACACATATTCGTGTAGCGACATTTACAAATACCGCACAAACCACAATAAGACTGTTGTCTGCCTTATTATAGTAGATGGCGCTGCCGCCATCTAGCACTTAGCATCCTTACTGACCTGTATCTCGCAATACAAGTTCGCAAGCAAATTTGAACATTATACAAGTTCTGAACAGGCCGTTGGCCGCCGGGCATACCACCTCACCTCAGCTCAGAAAAGATCTTCACCTATTGTGGAGTAACACCATTCATCTGGGTTTTTTTTTTGTTGTCCGTGGGGAAATGCATTAACGCATTCCCACCGCCGCTGCAGCGTATTCGCGCGCTGGCGGTGGGATATATGGGACTTGCCCTCTCCATAGCGTGGAATGCTAAACTCATACCACGAGGAGAGGACCCTACACCACTAAAACCTCCCCGACACTCCTTCGATCCGCCGTTGGCGGGGGCCGGGTACGCATGAGCAATCCGGCCCCCCGACGGCACCCGCGGCCAATATGGTACCGCGGGATCTCCAGATCATCTTTCTGCCCTGCTCCCATTATTTGGGTTCGGCGCAATATGTCATCCCCTTCCATTTTTCCACATTAGACCTCTCTTCCATACTTACACCTTTCTTAGGCGCACAGAAGCGATGAAAGATTCGGATATGATGCGGATGTGGATCGGATTTGTTGTCGTTTCAAATTTTATTCTTACAAAATGTATGAAAGTGATGCGTCGTAAATTACACAGAAAGGATGCGGCGCGGATTAATCACTTGAGAATCCGCGCCATCTCGCTTGCAGTTGCTCGTATTGATTTAAGTCGCATCGGTGCCGTATCCGTCTCTCATCATCCGCATCGTATCCGAATCTTTCATCGCTTCTGGGTATTTTGCGCCTTAGACATATCATCTCTTTCATACGGTAGTATGGGATATATATAATAATATCATAATACAAATAAAATGTAGGCAAACCTTTGTCAAAGCCTTGAGACACAAGAATAGTCAAGTATCGCTCAAGTTGATTGACACAACAACAATCGATCGATAGTCCCAACAAGGATTTTATCGATAAAACATGTTTATTTTTCACCAATGACAGTTACATTGCTTTCATTTGAATGAATGACTGAACGACTGACCCGAGACAATGCACAGTGATTGATGTATGAATGGTAATGCCTGTCATTTAGATTTCGTGGTTTTTAAATCATTGCGAAGGCAAAAACATAGATATTATCAGTTGACGGTCTTAAAATATAGGTGTATGTGTCTATAGGGCTTTTGAATGTACGTTTTATTCGCTCAAAATGCATTATAAAAAAATATTCACATATTTCTTACGTACTTTGTTGCGTTTGACATGTTGTGGTATTGGTATTAAATATCAAATTACCTTCTTAAAACCTTTCGTAATCAAGCTCCAAAAAAGGAGAAATATTTAACAAGCACTTGTATTTTTTTTATTAGTCAAACCTAGAGAATTAATTTTATCTAATAAAAAACACAGTGCTTGCAACAAACATTTTTTCAACTCCTCTTCAAAACCCTCTTGAAAAGGTGGCAGTGGTTTGCACAACATTCGATACTTAAATCTCCTTTCTAGAAGATATTGGTAAAGGATTTTTGGAAATAAGCCCACCAAATTCTGGGCCAACGGCTGTCCTGTTAAGCTCATATATTAGCTTTATCTAATAAATCATAATATTTTTGGCCGGTCAAAAACACAACCTTGCGTCAATTTAAATATTAATTACAAGTTACAACACGTTATTCTTTGGCTCCTATTATATTATGCATCGTCAATATATTTTCGTGTTCAGAAAGTATAACAAATTACATAACTGTCTGCATATTTGTGAACTACGAGTTCGATATTTCTAATAATACACAAAAAAAACTGAAGTGACATATTGCTGGGCTCATGCCAAACTGACTGACAATTTGAAAGGCTATTTCCTTCATAGATACTCGGACACCGACATAGATCCCAATAAATTATTCGAAAGAAGGAAAGTAACGGTGACAGGCCAGTCATTGAAGAAGAAGACGAAGGAGAAAAGGAGTAGCCGATTTAAGTCGTCAATAATAGCGCCGACGGAAAAATGTCAAAGGCTCAGTCAGAGGAACTTAATTAGGCATCAGCATGATATCCCATCATGCTGTTCTAGTTTCCAGAGTCCCCTTCACTGGTGTTTGGAGGAACACCCAGGGAGGTATTTGTGGTTGAATCAGAGAGTTTACCTTTTTTTTGGTGGTATGAGCATACGATCACAGTAGAAAGGTAATTTGATGTCACAAGATCAATATTAATGGATTTTCCACGGAAAAAATTATAGAAGCAAGGAATAATTTCATTTAAAAAATTATAATCTTCGAAAGATTTTATGACACTTCTGCTTGCTAACCCATTGAACTATGTCAAGACAACTTATCATCATTGATGTAACTACAACCGCAACTTTTATAAAAAAAAAAAAAACACCCGCTATCTTCGCTAAAGGCTTTTTAGCAAAGGTTGCAAACGTTTTTATAAGCACCTTTAGTAATATATTCAAACTTTCATAAAGCATTATAATAATACTTGTATCCAGTCAAATGATTTCAAAACATATACATGTATTGACAGGTATACGCAGTCCACTTTCATTAACATTTATTATATTAGCATATCAAAAGCGTTTTCACTCGTGGAAGACTTTTGTATGGGTATTGTATGTATTGTATGTGTTGGGAGCAAAGCATGCAGGTAAAGAAAATATTTGCATAATCATTGCTGAGTGGTTGTGATACTGTCATACTTCATTGACGCAAGTTTGTGTCCAATGTTGAATGCGATACGTCACTTAGTATAAGTGCACATTTACCACGAGGACACAAAACATTTTTTTTGTTGTTAATCTACGGGCAAACAAATGTACCCCATGTACCTTTATGTTAAGTGATATCTAGTATTTCATTCCATTAGAGGATACACTTAAAAGACTACACCTGTAGGCTAACATAACTATATTAGGTAGGTGATTTTTTGTCATTATTCACCTAGATAACCGTATAAATAATTAAAAACTACGTTTGGTTTTTTCGTGACATTTGTTTACTACACAATATTACACACGTAGTATAGTCTACGTGAATATTAGGTACATTTGTTTTGATATGTGTTTACAGGATTAACAATCTGCCTAGTTTTACTGTCAGAAATAATTAAATTAAAAGTACAAACATATTATGTATAATGCTTAGGTATTTTTGCGAGTTATGGTCTTTGATGACTTACGTTAACAGTTCATATACGTTATTAAGAATAAATAAGGCAAAGGTCAAGGGTTTAATTAGGCTGCCATTTGGAAAATATCATTTACTAGCGACCCGCCCCGGCTCCGCACGGGCGTAATGCTGATGTATTATACATATAAACCTTCCTCTTGAATCACTCTATCAATTAAAAAAACCGCATCAAAATCCGTTGCGTAGTTTTAAAGATTTAACACGTTCACTGTGCATGACCCACGGGTGGGGCATATCGAGTTGCTCATTGTACGTGCATGACCCATCGGTGGGGTATGAGACGTTCACCAGCATATTATCAACAATTTGCATTTACACTTATAGGGTAGTCTCGCTCATTATAGCTGCACAGTCAACGTGTTAAGCATACATAGGGATATAGAGACAGATAAAGCGACTTTGTTTTATAATATGTAGTGATGTATTCGAAATCTTTATATTAAAGATCAATATTTAAAAACAGTTTACATAAGTATCGATATTAATGGATACTTTTTTTAAATATCGATATTTTTTCCCATTGTGTGATATGTATTCGACTTTCATAATAACACCGTCAGATATCAAAGAAATAATTACAATACTTCGGAGTATTATGCTTATTTCTATTATAAATTCTAGAATACCTACATAATATCTACCTTTTTTCATAAAATAAAACTACCCATTCTCATAAAACATAACAATCTAAATTCAAAATAATCGTATCGTATATGAATGGAGACGCACAAGCGAGTGCAGTCATCTGTCAATCAGAATATCTCAGCGTGGGCGATTGTGCGTTGACATTGGAAAGTCGCCGCGGGTATTTAGTGCTAATTCCTCGATTAGCTACCAACCAGTGTATTTATTTTGCTACCAACTAGTACGGATTATACCTTATTTGTAATTAATGTTATATTTCGTGTGAAATCTACCGGTTCTTGGTTTACCGAGGAACGGAGAGCTGAGCAATGAGCACGCTTTACATCGGTATCTGTTGGTAGATCAAGCGTTACTAAGCTTTATTTAAAAAAATAATTTTAATAGATATTATAGAATGTTTATGTCTAAACATTCATGTTTGTAATCATAGTTATCATAGGCATTGTTATCGCATAATCAAGAAAAAAGTATTAAATATGTAATATGCTAAGAAGCTCATATTCTTAGCATATTACATATATATAATACTTTTTTCTTGATTATATGATAACAACAGTTATCTGCGACTTCGTCCACGTAGATTTCGATTCTTTATACAAACTTTGAGGGTTGAATTTTCATAAACCAATTCTAAGTGCACACCTACGTCACTTAAGAAACATTTGTGCAAAATATTATAGTTATGGACCCAGCATTTTCAGCTATGCGTTGATCGATATGTCAGTCAGTTTTTTACATTTACATATTATATAGATAAAAAAAAATATCTGCATGCAACAAATCAATTTGTACAACTTGTAACTAATCGATAACAAGATCTCGGCAACCAACACACATTTTACAACTCCTGGGTTACTCTTAAGTTCAAGAACAAATATTTATTTTATTTGTTGAACAAATTCCTGGGGTAAAACAAATAAACTCGGGTCTCTGGGAGACCGAAAACCGAGAAGTTTTATTGACTTATTGCTTTTTATAAGATTCACTTTCAATGCAATATATACTTTTAAGGTAGGAGTCTCCTGTATCCTATTACTCGTGATGCCATGAGTAGGAAGATATTGGGTTACTTTGCCACAAAAAGAAAGCTAATTGAAGAAGCATGGCGAGGATTTCTTCAAAGTCAACATGTTGGTTAAGATTCATAAGAATTATAGCAATTTGGTGTTTTGTTTCTGTAGTGTAGTGAATATAGTAGTAATAGTAGTAGTAGTGATTTCATACTGTCTCACGGCAATTCTACCCGGTTTTAGAACTTTAGGGCTAGTCTCGGTTTTGTTATTCTTCCTCCGTTGTTAACAGTATCTGGCATGCATCTTTCAGTATGTCGCGTATTAAAATATGCACGACGTCTCCGTCTTTCGCATCGGAACATATTATATACTAGCTGCAGCCTTCGTAAAGCTTATAATATATTCAACAATGAAAGTCTCGTATAAATCAGTACTTCCGTTTCGGAATACACGGACAAGTAGTCTATATTACATTACATACATTACATGATAAAACTAATTATCTACCAGTTAATCCTTGGTCAAAATCGGTTCAGCCATTACTGAGACTAGCCGGAACAAACAGAGACCAAAAAAATGTGTTATTGTTATTATTGTAGTACTGTATACATAAACACTGTACACATGCATTTAATGGGTTTTTTTTATTTTTCCATTGCAAACACTTCCATTTAATTTTTTTGTGTAGATTAACGGCAACACTTACCTACATGTTTTTGTACCAAGGAATATTCCCCTTAATCTATCCGGTATTAAACCATGGCAACCACCTCGGATACCCGTGGGTGACGAGCGACACAACTGTAAGGACTTTAATTGTGTGGGCGGATATTGATATTCTAATTGTGACACTCTATGGGGGAGTCGTAATGGATATACGATGGGATATGATTGATTTAGAGGTGTTGTTGACATTTACTATGTATTATCATAGATAACGTAACGTTATGTTAAAACTATTAGCAAATTCTGATCAATTTAACCACCGTATTGCGGTCGAAGAAATAAACTACCTGAATTCATGGGGACTTATTCTTTAAATGGATTACGGACGAAGGTCGGTGTCTGCAAGGACAATCTACATTGATGGAGCGAGTGTATTAACAACGACCAATGAGTATTCATTCAATTCAATGAGTATAAGGCATTTTTGATAAACAAAAAATATCAGAAATGCCCTGATTGTGGTTATGAATCATATCACATCAGTAGAAAGATACTTCTATAGCAGAACATCGATTCTAGCAACAAAATATGCACGCTTTTGTCCTCTTTTTTCGGACAGGCATGTGCCATGAGGCGTGCACGCCTCATGGCACATGCCTGTCCGAAAAAAGCCTCACCTAACCTAAAGCTTTATTTATTTATTAAAAAACTTCTGCACAAAAACAGTACATTGGCGGATTGAATGATAAAAGCATTCTCTACCTACCAGTCACCTATGGGTAGTGCAGAGACAACGTGAAAGGTGCATAGGAGAAGACGTTAAAAAGACTCAAGAATAAAAAAAGCATATAAAAAAGAATATATAAGTATATCGAATGAGTGTGAACGGAGACGCTGGAAGAGAACGCCCAAGGCGCAAATATGTCGACCAAATTGGCTTCGTACGTACTACTAAAAGGGTCAAATAAAAAGTACCTATAACCGGCGAGCATGCATGAAGAGATTGATGAAAGAAGCAAAAGAGGTATGCCAGGATCGAGACAGGTGGCGTTCCTTTGACTCTACCTACCCCTATAGAAGAAAGGTGTGACGATATGTATGTAAAAAAACTGGTCAAGTGCGAGTCGGACTCACGCACGAAGAGTACTAATCAAGCGTCTACCAGTTGACGTTATTGATATCGAGCAAAAAGAAGGCAAAAAAATGCTGTATGGGAACCTCCCTTAAATATTTATTTTAATTAATTTTTAGTATTTGTTGTAATAGTGTCAATAGAAATACATCATCTGTGAAAATTTCAACTGTCTAGCTATCGCGGTTTTTTAGATACAGCCTGGTGACAGACAGACAGCGAAGTCTTAGTAATAGGGCTCCGTTTTAACCCTTCGGATACGGAACCCTTAAAAATACCATCAAGGGTAAATAATATTTATATAGCTTTAGTACAATGTACAACGATTTACACCATAACCTGTTACACAATCTGACTATACAAGTGGTCAGTGTATCGCTCGCAGCCGTCGTAGATTCCGGCCGACGAATTATTGCGAGTTGAATTGCTCACATCTAGATGCACTTTCTACCGTGCCCAGGGTTGCCTGTTACCACTTTCGATATTATCAACTACAACGAAACAACGAAACTGACATTTTGATAAATGTCACTGTGTTGAATAGAAATGAAAATTTATTTCGCAGTTTATTTGCCACAAAAATTAGCAATCGCATTGTTCAGCAGTTAATGTTAACAAAAGTTAATTGTTCAATAGGTATTCTGTGTGTAAATAAATTAATTTTATTCAGCACTTAGGTATTTACATACACTTGTACCTACTAGTCAGAATGTAAGATAGAGAAAAGAACTAGAACTAATAGATAATTTTAACTCTATGAAATATCTGAGTTGGTAACTTGAAGTAGTTTGTATAGCACATCTTACAAACTACATAGTCCGTCCGTTATAAACCGCATCAAAATTGCAATTGGTCACACTATATCTCAGTGACACACACCTGAGGGCACCCTTATGGGTTTTAGCATCACGACCCAGGAGGCCGCTGAAGTAAGAGGCAGATATATAAAGACGATATGATCACTGGCACGGCCTACAGCCTCGCTCAATCACAGGGCAGGGGTAGGGGTGCAACGTGGTCCTCGCCGCCGAGAATCCTACCCTAGCCAACCTGTGTCCTGGATCATGCATGATGTATAACTTTCTGGACTAAAGTCTTTGAACTGCTTAGGACAGAATAGAACAAAGAGAGAGAGAGAGAGAAAGAAAGAAAGTAAATCTACTTTAACACCGGCTGCAACAAGCCTCGGTAGATGATACACCATTAGTGTACCTGAGAGTATATTTTATAACTTTATAAGCTCAAACAGTGCCGCCATGCGCTTACGCAACTTAACAGCCACTTAAAGTGGCGGCGTTTTGTGACTATTGCCTATCCATAAACCAATAAATTACATGATTCCAATATAATGGCCCATCAATTTTATTAGAACAACTACGAGTATATATAGTAATATGATAGTCCCCTTCATGTTTCCCTAAAAGATATGTCTGACTGTTTACGCCTTGATATTGTTTTATAAAGCGCATTTATAAAACAAAAAACAAGAATAAAAAAAATCGTGAAAAATCTAAAAAAAAAAAAATTTTTTTTTAATAATACAGCAGCCCTAACATGATCTGTTATTGGGCGGAGAATTTTTCAATTGCACGTTCGATTCGTTTCCCGTATTAATTTCACGTTATTCGAAATTGCTACTGAGGCTACTTCCTACGTTTGCAAGTTATCGATATTTTTTCTACCGAAAGCATTTTTTTTTCGGATCATACGTAGTTTTACGGAGCTTTTGCTACTTTACCGGGCATAAAGGCAAACAGAGCTCCAGCCTTAATAAATTGTTTAAAAACTACAAACTGACAAACTGAAACCCCCTGTGGGCCTTGGACCTCGGCTCAGGTCGGTCGCTGGCGATGAGATTGAGGGATTATGACTCTTAGTTACCGATTTTTTTTTTCGGACTGACATTTTATTGGCCCCGAGGTTTTTGCTACTTCATCGGGCATAGACCGATAGCAACGTGAGGTACAAAGTTAAGTAATATTGAAAAAAATAAGCTAAACACCATCTGCCATGACATTGCTGTTTTGGTAACAATAGTAAAACAAAATAAAAATATCTATCAACAAACCCGTCATATATACGTTATTCTGTATTAATATTATAAAAACCGGCCAAGTGCGAGTCTGACTCGCGCACGAAGGGTTCCGTACCAATTTCAAGTGCCAATTGCCAATTAAAAAGCGTATGTTTATGAAATTAAATAGTTTTTTTTTAATTTTTATACTTACGATTTATGACGTATTAAAAAAAAACTACTTACTAGATCTCGTTCAAACCAATTTTCGGTGGAAGTTTGCATGGTTATGTACATCATATATTTTTTTTAGTTTTATCATTCTCTTATTTTAGAAGTTACAGGGGGGGGACACACATTTTATCACTTTGGAAGTGTCTCTCGCGCAAACTATTCAGTTAAGAAAAAAATGTCATTAGGAACCTCATCGTCATTTTTGAAGACCTATCCATAGATACCCCAAAGGTATGGGTTCGATGAAAAAAAAAAATTGAGTTTCAGTTCTATGTACCTATGGGGAACCCTAAAATGTATTGTTTTTTTTCTATTTTTGTGTAAAAATCTTAATGCGGTTCACAAAATACATCTACTTACCAAGTTTCAATATTATAGTTCTTATAGTTTCGGAAAAAAGTGGCTGTGACATACGGACGGACAGACAGACAGACATGACGAATCTATAAGGGTTCCGTTTTTTGCCATTTGGCTACGAAACCCTAAAAAGGAATGATTTGAATGTTTGTTTGCAATGAATAGGCCCCGAAACTATTTAACGGATTTCAATAATTCTTTCACCGTTACAAAGCTATATTAACCAGGAGAAATATCGCTCCTTTAGTGTGATAGACACGAAGCCAAATGTGCTAGTTTACGATAATATGTTTTAGTCACATGATATTACAGATCAATTTGTATTGAATCATAACCTTATTTTGGGTCATTATCACATTAAAGCAGCGATATAGGCTATATTTAATTATAAAGTCCCCACAGGAACGCGAGGTACACGGGTAAAATCAGGCGCGGTAACCTAGTGAATGATAAGGAAATAGTTTTTTTGCATTGGATAACTATGAACTCTATGAAACCATAATTGTTTTGTTTAGAAAATCTGAAAATCTGACTTGGAAAAACATATTTATTAAATTAAATAAAAGAACATTCCCCTAAAAAAAAGTAATATTTACTTTTTTTTTTAGATTACTAGCAGAGTTTTTGCAGTCTATTAGTATTCTTGTTAACCCCCCGTGCTAAGCTACAATGCTTGTGGTACGAGTGGGCTCATGTCGGTAGTGCAATGGGTAGGGATCGAACCGGCGACCACAAAATCACAAGTCAGCCGCCCTAACCATTGGGCTACTATTTATTACTAAAACTATTTTCGGTTTTGCGCATCTTTTTTATACATTCATAGCTGCCTTTACCTAGACATAGCGCCGCGCACTGATGAGTTGAACTATATCTTGATAGTTGAACTACTCTTCTTTACAATTCAATACAAATCCAATTGTTTAGTAAATCACCAACTGAAATATACGATTATCATATCTTGTTCCTAACTCGAATAGCTTTGCAATACATCATTCACTAACAGCCCCGCAAACATTAAAACCAGACCCTACAAAGTCAAATGTGGGTGTTATCCCATATTCAATAATACACAATTAAAAGGCTAATGCTCTCGCTAATGGCACGATTCTATCGATATAGCTAATCTAGGCATCGATACACAAAACTAAGAGCGTACCTAGCTTTCGGTCCTGGGGGCGCAAAATAGAGATGTTACTCATCAAGTCGAATTTTACCTTACTATGAATAAATGAAAAAAACTTCGCAGCTACTCTCGTTAATGTGGCACGTTCTCCGAGTTCTGGTATCTACATTGGCACAGCAGGTAAGCATTAGCAGCGACTAGCATTCAGGGAATATTGAGAAATAGTATAGATTTATATTTTACAGATAGTTTTAATTTTAATTAGCTACTTCTGTTTTATATTTGTTCGTTATGAATAAACTCGAAAAAGTACCGGATGAATTTCGATAATTCTTTCACCATAAGAATGCTATTTTATACCGGAGTATATGCTATGTTTAATTATGAAGTTCCCACGGGATCGGAAGCTTCACACGGAAAGCTAGTGTATTATAAAAACAATGATAATATAAGGTACTGAATAAGTTTGAATCAATATGAATCGGCCCTCCCCTGCACCCTTCGGAACGCCATGCTCATGATAAACTATCGAGTACTTGAATAGTAAATCGATGAAGTCGCCCACTCGTCTACGGTCTAGTTTATTAATATTCCAGACTATTAAACCGATATTATGTCAATGCATTCCGAATTTCTGAATGAGTAATATTCCTTTAACCTTTTACTGCAGTTAAATCGATATTTAATTCGTGTATGTTATTGTAATACATGATTTATGATCATTTAAACCAACATTGCGGTATCCGTTTTTTATAAATGTGGCGAAATCATTAAGACCTTCGCCCCAATATGATATGCCTATAAATTTAGTTTTTTTTTTTCATAAAATATTCATTTATTAGCTGGAATTAAATCGTAATTAAGTTAATTAAAATCTTTCTTTCCAAGAGAAAATGGATTAGGCATTCCCGGGGTATGTAGGACTTCCTTCTCCAAAGTGATAATAAGCTAATCATACCACGAGGAAAGGGTCTACCAACTAAAACCGGTTGTTCTTTTGAATGCCAGCAATTAGGAGAACCGTGACCTACAGATGCATGACAGGCTGCCCGCTGGAGCTGCCCACGACCAATTACACGGATTCTCCTGGAGCCTTTCATTTAGAACCCTTTTCGTTTTGGCCGGGTCGGCCTGTAGGGAGCAGAGCCATATTCCCTACTCCCCGAAGCCGAACATGTGGCAGATGGCGGGAAGTTAAATGAGACCTAAGCTATATCTTTAATCGACTTTGACTGTCACTAAGCAATAGTCTAGAATGGAATTCTTGATAATTAATTAATAATGCCAATAGTAAGGCGAATGCGACGCGACGGCAATTTTGTGTAAGGGAATTCTCTTCCTTTTAGTATTTATATTATATGTGTATTATTAAAATTTAGTCATAGATATTACGTAATTATTATTTTTTCCCACCAGTGCGGTAGTAAATTAATTACCTAAATACTACTTCTTTGCACCTATCACGTTTTCTCTGCACTACCCTATGGTTGACTGGTAGAAAATGCCTATGGCATTAAGTCCGCCATGTACTGTCATTGTGTAAAAGGTTAAATAAAAAAAATAATAAAAAAAAAACTAGCATTTCCGTCGAGCGTCGAAAGCGTCGTAAAAGTCGGGCTTAAGCAGCGCGCGATACCGCGGCGATAGCGCAACGTTTTTTTGCGAACAAATACAATATACAACGCTGTGTAAGCTCGGCGATCGGCAGCCGGTCAGCGCTGGCGTTGCGTTGACCTCGTGTCGACGCTTGCACGACGACGACGCTCGAAAGACGCTAGAGTGTGGGATCTCTAAACAAACTCATATAAACATATGTCTCACTGTCACACAAACATATGTGTCACTCATATAACATATTTTATGTTTATTGAAATTACTGTTAATTTTCTTTATATTATTTTAACTTTATTTTTGTATGAATAGTAACTTTTTATGTATGTTATTTAAAGCCGTTTTTATTCTTTCTGCATGTGGTGTTAACCTTTAATTAATTGTTGCACTTGTAAATGTTACCCTAGTAATTAAGTCAGAAATGTAACCGTGTAAACAATTGTTGGTTAACCTAAATAAAATAAATTTAAAAAAAAAATTAAAAAAAAATGTCAGCGGCCGCGGGTACGACAAGCAAAATTCATTACCTTTGCATTGCAGTAGCCGTACCTACCGTCGCGACCAAACCAAAGAATATTATTACTGCCGCAAACTACATAAAAATAAACCTCCTAAGCCTTGCTTTTAACTACATATCTAGTATAAATGCAATTAATGCTTCATTATCAATACGAAGGCATCCATAAAATCCCTAAACGTGTCCGCAGCCACGATTTTTTTTCTCCTAGTTCCTGATTAATAGCTTGCAAGCGTAGTACATTTAACTGACCAATCGGAATCTAAGCATGGTATTTATAATTGGCTTCTGTTGGCGCTGTGGGTCTGTTAATTGGCACTGCGAGATTCACTCGATTCCTCCGCGTAATTACTAAGCGAGAAATTGAAGTGTTCGGTAGTCATTGAGGGACTCACTAAGGTTCAACTTGGGTGTAAATTTATATTTATACTAATATTATAAAAAGGTAATGTTTGAGGCCTTTGCCCAGCAGTGGGACACTATGGGCTGATATAATAATAATAATGTTTGTAGCATTGTGACGTTTTAAGGGGTATCTCTGAATCTACTGAACCGTTTTTGAAAATTCTTTTATCAATAAAATTAGAAAGCCACGTCATTTGTTGGTGTCATAAGTTATATTTTAAGTTAAAGTTTCCACGGGAACGGGATCTTCGCGGGTAAGCCGCGTGGGGCAGCTAGTTACGAATAAACTCAAAAACGAATGGACAGATTTTGATAATTCTTTCTCGATTAGAATGCCACGTTGTCCAGGAATAACATAGGCTATATTTAATGATGAAGTTCCCACGGGAACGGGAGTTACACAGGTGAAATCGCGCGCGGGAAGAAGTTGACAATATCTATACATTCTACTTAACTATGTATACAAATAAATAAAATTAATGTGTCTATTTGTATTAGAAAAATAACAGGTTGTTACTAAATGAATACGAATCTATATAAGGTATACCTACCTACTAATACCAAAAACACTTTAATTTTTTTTTCCGTCTAATCTCCGTAACGACTGGATCGTTTTTGACGGGATTTTAAGTGATAGTAGATAGCGTATAAAAAGGATACTTTTTATGATTTCTCTCTGTTTGTTTCTGCATGTATTCCACCCAATCTCCAAAGCGGTAATACCGATTCAGAACGAACATTCATAGTTAGATCCTTACTAATATTATAAACTAGCGGCCCGCCCCGGCTTCGCACGGGTGGACTTTTATACCCTAACCCTACCCTACCCCTACCCTACCCTACCCCTACCCTACCCCTACCCCTACCCTACCCTACCCCTACCATACCCCTACCCTACCCTACCTCTACCCTTACCCTACCCTACCCTACCCTACCCCTACTCAAAAGTCCTATGTCCTTCTCCCAGTTCTTAGCTACGTCCCTACCAATTTTCAGCCAAATCGGTTCAGCCGTTCTTGAGTTATAAATAGTGTAACTAACACGACTTTCTTTTGTTTTTAAAAAGTATTCTGCTATTCAGGGCGGAGACAAATCCAACGAAACAAAAACCGTGAAAATTGATCCAGCCGCTCTCGAGTTATAAGTGTTGTAACAAACCCGTCTTTGTTTTATATATATATAACTAGCGGCCCGCCCCGGCTTCGCACGGGTGGACTTTTATACCCTACCCTACCCCTGCCCTACCCTACCCTACTCCTACCCTACCCCTACCCTACCCCTACCCTACCCCTACCCTACCCCTACCCTACACCTACCCTACCCTACCCCTACCCTACCCCTACCCTACCCTACCCTACCCCTACCCTACCCCTACCATACCCCTACCCTACACCTACCCTACCCTACCCCTACCCTACCCCTACCCCTAACCTACCCTACCCTACCCTACCCTACCCCTACCCAAAAGTATCCTATGTCCTTCTCCCAGTTCTTAGCTACCTCCCTACCAATTTTCAGCCAAATCAGTTCAGCCGTTCTTGAGTTATAAATAGTGTAACTAACACGACTTTCTTTTGTTTTTAAAATGTATTCTGCTATTCGGGACGGAAACAAATCCAACAAATCAAAAACCATGGCAATCGGTCCAGCCGTTCTCGAGTTATAAGTGTTGTAACAAACACGACTTTCTTTTATATATATAGATATAGATGTGAAAGTAACTCTGTCTGTCTGTCTGTTACGCAATCACGCCTTAACTACTAAAGCGATTTAAATGAAATTTGGTACAGATATAGTCTAGAGCCTGAGAAAGAACATAGGCTATATTTTATTATGAATTTCCCACGGGAACGGGAGTTACGCGGCTGAAACCGCGCGCGGGAAGCTAGTATCTCATAAAACCTTATCTTATAGTAGCTGCATGTAGTTCATAAACAAAACCATTAAATTAACAACAAGAAACGTTTAGTTTTAACATAACACATTAAAACCAACAAGACATTCAGATGTTGTAAGTATGAAGTACTAGTCACTACCGTTACGCCGGTAGATGTCGTTTACATCGTACAGACAATTGCATAGCAATAAAATCAAGACAAACGATCTCTTTCATATCTCGTTGATTGCTTGTCCGATATAGGGTTACCAAATTTGTATATGTATATACTTATATTAAAAAAGCTTAAATAACTCTGTCTGCTCCGCTTTTGACCATAAAAGTAAGTATGTCAACCTGCTACGCTTTTGACCACTAAACTGGGTTTACCGAAATGAGACATTGGAAAAGGCATGAAATGGGCATGTGGACTAAAAAAATCTATTTATTACAAAAAATATTGGACACGTGTTTTTTTTTCGTTCCTCAAACAAAAAATGACGAAGATACAGCGCTTTGAAATGTTGTGTGAAGTCACTATTAGGTAAAATTTTACCTAATAGTGACGTCACAAGCCCCCCTCTCCTGAACTTTATAGTTGGTTTTTGCTCTGTATCTTTTTATTGATTTGATAAATAAAAGAATACGTGTCCAATATATACTAAATAGATTTTTTTTGTCCTCATGCCCTTTTAGGGAAAACAAAAAGGTAACGAAATCTCGAGGGATAATGCACTGTGCTGCTCTTATGTGCCACGTTCTGCTCTTACGTCCTACAATTTTGATATGTAACGTATTTCATGAGTAGGTACATTAAATCTGTTGTATTATAATACTAGCGGCCCGCCCCGGCTTCGCACGGGTGGACTTTTATACCCTACCCCTGCCCTACCCTACCCCTACCCTAACCCTACCCTACTCCTACCCTACCCCCACCCTACCCCTACCCTATCCTATCCCTACCCTACCCCTACCCCTACCCTACCCCTACCCTACACCTACCCCTACCCTACCCTACCCCTACCCTACTCCTACCATACCCCTACCCTACCCCTACCCTACCCCTACCCTACCCCTACCCTACCCTACCCTACCCTACCCTACCCCTACCCAAAAGTATCCTATGTCCTTCTCCCAGTTCTTAGCTACCTCCCTACCAATTTGCAGCCAAATCGGTTAAGCCGTTCTTGAGTTATAAATAGTGTAACTAACACGACTTTCTTTTGTTTTTAAAATGTATTCTGCTATTCGGGACGGAAACAAATCCAACAAATCAAAAACCATGGCAATCGGTCCAGCCGTTCTCGAGTTATAAGTGTTGTAACAAACACGACTTTCTTTTATATATATAGATTTATAGCCACTTTCATGGTAGAAAAGAAATATGAAAATATTAAAGTAACATGTATTGAATTTATTATCTTTTTGGAAATATTTCTGTAATTCTTTCATAAATCATATTAAGATTCACATTAAGACGGCTACAATAACCATTATAACAACATAATCTTCGAAGGTTGTAATTCTAGAGATACGCCTAAAAACAGTTGGAAAAGAATTCGTGCTGGCAAAGACCTACTGAAAACGATAACTATGATATAACGTTTAACGTTATAAGGGTTTGTATATTTTTAAAAACATACCATAAACTCTTATTATGATAGGCTTAATATAACAGATTACAAAATCTAAATTGTTTACTAACGTGTCAACCCTAACGTTTTTCGGCCAGAAGTACAAGAGTACCAATACTCAATCAAAATCCAAAGTAGGCCGAGTCATTAGCGGCCCTTAACTGGGTCAAATCGAGAATTGAATATAGTGATAATTTAGTACGAGATGACCAGATTACACCATATCATAGTGAACTGTGCCGTATAAGTGGGTGGAATTGTGGTTTTAAATCTGAGGTACCCAAACTTTTTTCTCCTAGACCCCTTTAAAACTATACAGCTTTCCATGGACCCCCTGTTGTACCATTTCTATTATATTACATATTTAGAACTAGTGAACCCGTTTTTGTTTTAAGCCAACGTAGACCCCCAGTTTATGGTGGACCCCTGGGGGTCACATGGACCACTTTGGGAATGACTGTTTTAAATCGACATATAACTGTCGGTCCGTATCTATATCATAGAGCCACGAAAAACAAGAGTAATTGCTTTTTAAATGTTTGTTTACGGTTTTGATTTGCGAGCTAGAAGATTTTATTTATTTATAAAGTACTAATAATATGGAGAAAAGATTTATAGTTTTGCTCGTAACGACCAGACTTTACTCGAACGATTATAAAAAATTATACGCTTCGGTATCCAGGAGTAGCATGCTATATTTTATAATGTGATTCCCACGGTAGTAGCTAGTTTGTTTTTGTTTTTTGAAAGACAAACCCCGCTCTAGGGCATTAAATCCCTCTGTCGTGGGAGACTTTAAGAAACACATAATTTACGGACATAAAGCAAAACAAGACTCATCATCATCATCAGCCTGTACAACGTCCACTGCTGAACATGGGCCTCCTCCCGAAGTAGGGTTTTAGCCATAGACGCCACGCTTGGCAGGCGGGTTGGTTAGCGCAGTTACCGCAGTATTATGTTGTAACACACAAGAAAACGCTGCTGTCCGTTCCCTGACACCCTGTTCCCTAAAACCAGACTAAGAACAATTAATCGTGATTCACACAAATAATTATCTCGGGTGGAAATCCGACCTAAACACCAGGTTTCAGAAGCCACTGCCGTAACCACTAAGCTACCGGCGCAGTCTATACCTAGATCTAATGATAATCTAAAGTTGAATATCTGAACTACGTAACATTTATAGTTACGAGTTTCTGGGAATAGCATTTTAGGATGACATCAGTCACAATATCGAGTCTTTGATATTTATATAAGCAAAATCAAAGGAGGAATCATTCATGACTTGATTTACTAATTGCAGGAAAAATGCCATGACCAGAATTGCATTTATGTACTGTATCACATCCACCGCTGAACATTGGCCTCATCCTGACAGACCATGGCAAACAAGGGTGCGTTGAGGGATATTGTCATAATCACCACGCTAGGCAAGCGGTTTGGTCATCGCCGTAAGATGGTGAGTACTAGAGCTGATAGATGCGCCGAAATCCACCCGGTATATGTCCCTTAGTCGCCTGTTACGAAATCCATGTCCAGACATGAGGTGGTCTATTCTAAGCTGAACTCCACACAAAATAAGCATATTTATCTGTAACTTGCCGCTGTTACCTTACTATTCACAATTCATAATCCTCCCGACCCTTAGTTTGCTATGAACCTTCCGATGCCCTCGTAGACCCGAAGTCCGAGAGGCCCGCGAACTGTAAAGTAGAGCAACAGTTGCACAAAACTCGCCTAAAGAAACTAAAAGCCATAATCCCTCAATCTCCGTCAGCGACCGCCCTGAGCCGAGGTCCAAGTCCCTCAGGGGACGCCCTCTTGCGCAGGTTGCTTAGTTTGTAGTGTTTAACCCATTTGTCTAGGCTGGAGCTCTGCACGCCTTTATGCCCGGTGAAGTAGCAAAAGCCTCAGGGCTAACAACATATGTCCGTCCGAAAAAAAATTGTTATTTAAAAAAATATATATTTGTTAAATATATCTTTACTACATTAACTATATAAAGCTGACCTAACCCAATGTATATTCCCTTATTTCCCCAGCACCACAAATTGGGTCTGCGCCATAATAAAGCGGTTTTAGGCCAAGGCCCGACTCCGCCCTGTCTCGCCGAGTCGTTAGTGGTGTTTGGATGGGCCCTTATCTGGGTCAGTGTTTGGAATGGGCACATTAAATATTTTATTACAATTATTACAGTTGTGGTTCCAGGTATATTATTCGGACCATTTAAATAATACGCAGAAGTAATTGTGATGCGACGGGAGAGAGTCAAATAGTTAGTTTTCTTGCATTGCTTGGGAATTCTCAAGCGGAAGTGGACCAATGAAAATCCAATCAATAAATCAATTGGTGTTAGTACACTTACTAGCATTGTTAATTTTTCATTAGAAATAGACTTCTCATCTGGATTCGACTCTATCAAATTCCTTGTTCCCTTTATTTTAGATATACATACAATATAATATAGCTTATTTTGAGTCCTGATCTTTATAGAGGGTTATTTGTAAAACACCAACAACCTTTTATGAGGTCATTGTACTCATCATTATAAACAACTTTTGCTATAAGATCATACCTAAAATCTCGCTTTTTTTTCGCGATATTTAGATTTTGTCCCATAGTAAAAGTTGTTTATAATTATGAGTAGGCCTACAATGGCTTCTTAAGGGGTTGGTGGTGTTTAACAAATAACCCTGTATATTATAATTTTGTTTACAATGGGTAGAAATCATGGATATGATTTGTTCGCAGTTATTCTTATGATACCACATCAGTGTGGTTTCCGGCTTAGAAAATACCACCCTATGTCTTCCTATGGAAGTCGTAACAGGGGAGAACGGGATATACATAGTTCCATCTTACTGGGAACACCAATCCGCCCGCCAAGCGTGGTGATTATGGTAATAGGAGGATACCCAGCAGTGGATGTAAACGAACGGTTCAAGAAGTAAATTCTTGTGTAGGTACTAACATTACGTCACCTGATCGCCTTCCTTGAATCAAATACAAGTGATGCAATTACCTCACCATTATCCAAATATCTACAACTAAAGAGCATTTTGATTACAATAGAATACTGCATAGTATAGAACTCCTACACCATATAAATTCCCGTTAATGAGAGATTTCTCCGTCTACAATCATGCCTAGTTCTGCAACACGTCAATACATCTTGGAGTCAATATATCCGGCACCTACTTAGCAAGCTCATTGTAATAAGAAAGCCGTCAATGACTCAAACCGGGAAGCGAATCTGTGGGTTTAAATTACATGCATTCTTGGCGCCAGTGGCGAGAACAATGCGTTCTCGCTTCTGTATTTTTGGGTTCAGTTGCATGTTCAAATTTTAGAACTCATTATTTATTTTGCAAGTAATGTTGATAAAGAATACTGTATTTAAGTAGGTTAAGATAACTTGTAACTCATACAAAAGCAAAATATAGGTTTAGCTGAACTCACTGTATCAACTCTTTACATTTTATTAAAATGGCTGTATATGTTACACGCGTATAAAAGCGACCACCCACTGACTGTCTTAGTGAAGTTTGGGATATTGGATTAGATTCCGTGTCCCGGGTTTTCCGGGTCCGGGTCAATTATTTCTCATTAGCCCGTCTAACGTCCACGGCTGAACATGGACCTCCTACGAGGGAGGGTTTTTCCATAATCACCACACAATATTGTCGTAATATACAGGGAAATGCTGCTGCCCGTTTCTATGCATACGATTAACGTGTTTTCTGAGGCACGGAGGGTAATCCCTCAACTACCCAGACTCGAAAAGAAGTCTTAGATTTTACCCGAATATTCCTCGTCCGGCGTGGGGATCGCACCCACAACCTTCGAGACTTGACGAGACTTGAAGGTGACTATCAATTAGTAAATTATTAATAGATTGTTTATTTGAGGACCACTGATTTTCCGGCATCCTACTTACGGCTCATAGGAAATTATATCAACAACCGTTCACGTATTGACTAAGTTACTGCACGTTACAGTTCCAGCCGTCGGTTAACCATGATTATAGGCAAACATGACCATGCACAGCTAACATTTTCACTACATCAAGCCATGATTGCAGTTCGCCCCTACCAGTAAACAATTCTCAGCACGATGCGGAACCAAGACACAAACACTGTTTTTTGCGTATGCAAATGTTATTATGATTCATTCCACTATCACTTTCGCATCGACATGATCATACAAACAAACTGCTTGTCATACAAACACAGACAGATTAGCATAACAAGGGCTTAAATCGCCCACTCGTCAAGGTATTGTGAACTTGTGTATGTAGGACTTGAGTTATTGTTCCTTTTGGAGGCAGTTCCTTCGTGTATTTACTGAAATAGACTGTATGTAAGGCACAAGCCTTGGACACTTCCTTGTTTAACACCCAGTCTGGTTTGATGATCAAAGTTAAGATTAGGTAAGTATGCAGCAGTCAAAACGCTTGTTAAGTGTCAAATGAGATTCCCAAAGCATAAATAGCTAATACGATTTGATTTTCTTCATAGATTAGTGGGACAACCACGTGCACGATGAACAACTACCTAATAAAGGTAGCAGGAAGCCTGGCTGGGCTGGATGAAATATCAAAATCGATCGAGAAAATCTGGAAATCGATAAACGAGACCTATGTTCAGCATTGGACGTCTGGAGGCTAATATGATCTTGTCTATCAATCTATAATTAGGATTTCCGTTAAGAATCCGATTACAAACGTAATTTTAGATTGACTAGAAGTTTTCAGAGTTCATGTTTCAGAAACTAAATTTGATTTGGCGACGAAGAAGAAGTACCTACACTTTATTGGGAAATATAAATCAATGCAGTAAATTTAATAACATCTTATGAGAATTATCAAGAAGTCAAGTTAACAGCTAGGTATGTTAGATGATTGTAAGGAGTAAGTTGACTGATCATTGCTTTGACTTAATTTTGACAAACGAGGAATGAATGTGTAAAAAATGCGTTCTACTGTTTCGTCCCTTTTCCTGATGATTCCTTCAGATTTTATTATGGAAATCACTCTCCCTGGGGAGGGTTAGAACTTTGACGCTGTTTTAAAATGTACAACAATGTCCTTGTAACTAAAATTATGTTTCTATTGCTGTGTAGAACTCATAATTTTCTTGTTTTTTACTTGCGATTCATTTAGCAAGACTTAATCACGTGTACTACAGATTAAATACCTGACATTGATGTAGGTACCTAATTCTGTACCTTTAGTATATATACCAAAATCAATACTTTGGTATAATAAATCGCCAGTTAGACACAAAAGGAAGAAGAAGAATACTTTGGTATATAAAGTCATGTAGATAGGACTTGTTCTGTAGATAGGACTATCGTAAATAGGTGCGTAGGATTCTTATTATAGTGGGGTTTACTAACGGATTCGTATCGATTCATTACAACCGTCTTGAAAACTGAATAATATTCCGCCTTGATTAGGTACAGTATCTTATTTTTATTTACAACAACGAAAAAACAGATTAAATCGATTTTACCACGCGATTTTTACTTAAATGATATCAGAATTAGTGAGTTTAGATAATGTGATAATGTGATCGATAGTTATCATTCAGACTTTACAAGATTATGCCAATGAGAATCAAATTCAAACAATGAATTTCTATAATAAATTAACAATAACAAGTTAGAATGACAAGAATGTTTACGGTAAAGTAACCCAAAATATGGCTTTAGCGTAAATATGGAGACCATAAAAATAAAGATTGATAAAAAACAACCATGGTATTTATATTAAAACTAAAACTCAGACTATCTTACCTGTATCGGTGGTGCTATATGCCTGGGCTGCGGCATCCTCATCATCGGTGGTGGCGGTGGAACAGGAGCTGGAGTAGGCATCCTCAAGGGAGGGGGAGCCACGTGCCTATAGACAGGAGGTTGGGGGGGTCTCGGTGGGCCATGCACCACTGTCACATTAGGGACTAAAGGTGGCTGCCGGCGCTCCATGGCCCGTTCAACTATGGCTAGGTGTTCGGAGGGGCGGATGAGGCGAGGAGGCGCCGGCAGGCGGGGGGGCTCAGGGATACGAGGACGGGGCTCCGGTGGACGCACGGACTGGCGCGGCGGCGGCGCGGGCGCGCGCCTCGCCCGGGCCGCCTCCGAGTCGTCAGCCATTGGTGCTCGCCAATCTGTGGACAAAAAGGAATTATAAGTTAACGCAAAATATTGGAAACTAAAAAAATATACATATTCAGTTTACCTACTTAGGGACGACAACAGTATTGTAATGATTTAAATAGTGTTGTAATGGATTAGGAAACACAAACATAATTATTAAAACCTAAAACAGATTTATTAAAAAAATCGATTGTGACTAAAATAAGCGTCTTTCTACCCTGCATACAAAGAAAACATACAATAATATGGTAAAATAATTTATATTCCCTTATTTAATACCCTCCATATTTTCTTTCTTACCATATTTACAACGCTTATAAAAAAATGTATAAAAAACGTTAAAGAATGCACCATATGAAATAATTTCGAATCGCGCCATCTATTAGTAACGCGTGGAACTCGGTAGACAAGTAAGACACTGCGTGTTTTTTGCTTCGGACGCGTTCGGTCCTCTTTACATATCGCCACCTCCGCGCCTCTGCGTCTGTCGTCTACCATGGCCTACCGTAAATAAATTTACTGAATAACAGTTGCTTGTATAACATTTGCATACATAAATTAACGCCCGTAGGGAACTGAATTCCTTTTTTGATATAGTATGGACGTGATTTCATATAAGTTTTCTACATAGTACCTATCGCTAGTTAATAGTTAGAGATAATTTTTTTCATGCTAAAATGACTATATTATATACTCAGTAGTACCTGGTTTAAAGGTACCTATTAAGTAAGAACAACAACAAAAGTGCCAGTATAATGAATTATAATCATCATCAGCCCGTGTAACGTCCACTGCTGAATATGGGCCTCCTCTCGGGCAAGGTTTGCCATAATCACCTCGAGTGGCAGGCGAGGAAACGCTGCTGCCTGTTCCCTAGTTTACGATTGTTATGGATGATTTTATTACAACAGCTAGCGTGCCTTCCAAAGTCAACAAACTAAGATTGAACTCATGTATATTCTGTGACTACGGTAAAGTAAGGTATTTTTATTCAAAAGTTACTCGATATACCTCCAACACACAAAGATACCTCAAACTTCACGTAGGTATAAATCTCGAGAATACTGTTAGTTATCTATCCTCAAGCAGATCTACGATTAGCCTTCCTTCATTTCGTATGCAATTCTAATAAGTTTTGCGAGTTAAAGCCTGAACTACGAATAAACAGCAAGTGGAGTGTACAAGCGTGTGGGCTCCGCATATCTGACACATTTCAGCTTTCTACCTGAACCACTCTAACTTGACTAACTTGACCATAAAGTTTTATCTCTCAAGTTTTCTAGCTACATACATTTAGATAGAATGGTATCTATTACAATGTCAAGTCCTATCTATATTAAATGGTCGTATCAAAATAACACCAAGAGTATTCTACTTATGAACCTACGTATAAGGTATTTTTAGCTTTAATAGAATTGATTTCCTGGTATCTTTATTTATAGGCTATAAATAAATTGGTAAGTTACACATCATGGTAAATCTCTAAACATCTAGAGATTTACCATTTTATTTTTGTTTATATAGATTTAACCATTATATTTTCTACTAGCTTTGCTCGCGTTTTCCACAGTCCTGTAGTGTAGGTAAGTTAAATTTTTTGTGCGGAATCCAATTTTTTTATAAAATTGTAGGTACCGACTTACTTGTTGTAACAAAAGCTATCAAAACCCCGTCAAATAGTGTAAATTGTCTAGAGCACGTATAACAAAGATCCATAAGTTTTATTATTTGTAAAGACTATACTAAGATTGTTCAGGCAGCATTTAATAACATGTGCCATTAGCCTCATTGTAATAAAATCGCCTAAAGTAAAAATAAGGAAGTCGTTTTACATTCTAAAAATAAAACAAATACCTATAATATACGCGCGTAAAGTACTTCGAACCATAAAGTCAACGAATAAATCCAAAGATTTATTATAATGTCACGATACAAAAGTTCACGTTCTTTTTAAATCTGTAGCATGCATAAAAGCAAGCATAGCTCCAGCCTTATTAAACAAAATTCATGTAAGCTTTAAAATGCCTTCGTAAATAATCCAATCGTCAACGTAAGTCTTAAAGTCCCTAAAAGACCGGTCCCTTACAGGATTAATGTCCAAAAAGACAAAAAGAATGCAAATGAAAGGGTAGCGTGTCGGCTACTTGAATAACAGGTCGAAGGGCCAAAAGACCCAGCAATTAAGTTACGGCTTTAAAGGTCTAATTGACAAACAAAATAGTCAAGTACGGGAGATTTTTTGACCAGGGCTGCCATAATAATGAAATAATGAATTTTATTCAGCACTTAGGTATTTACATACACTTGTACTTGTCAGAATTACACCGTAAGAAAAAATAAAAAATAAAAAAACTACATTATGTTATAATCGGGACGATGACGTATATCTTTTATAATAAGTATATCTTTTAAAGGGAAAAGTAAGATATTTTAAAGTTTATAGTAGAAATAGGATTTCGTTAAGGTAAACTGTATGTTTATCTGTTGAAATTAAGATATCTGTCTTGGCACCTCCCGGGAATCTACCCTGGTACCTCCTTGTCAGATTCATAATGCATAAAATGAAATCTTAAATTACAAAACATAACTTGAATAGCATACAACAATGTATAAATTACATATTTCCTGAGATTTTTATAGAAAAGTCATCGGTCTTTCATCCGTCTTTCTGTCCACTATGACAAAATCTGATGCTTTTGACGCCATCTATAACATCCTAACAGGAATACTTCACATTCCATTGTAGCCCTGTAAACAAAACCCTAATTAGAAAAGAAAATATTGGTAATTTTAACCGTCTGGCAGCCCTATTTCCAACAATAAACAGTATTTTTCAAGGACGTCAAGCCTTTAAAGACTCCCAGGACAATTTAATTATGTGATAATTAAACCATGACAGCGTACATGTTTGTAAACACATTTATGTTAAAAGCATTTTAATAGAAAATGTCAATTGTAAGGATGCACCATCTATTAGGAGTCTTGTAGTCTAAATTATACTCACCCACTTACATATCACTCAGTACTGACTCATATCTACATTACCTACTCATTTTTACGATAAGATGTAAATAGCATCATTTACTCAATAAAGTTACAAGTGCGTTATAAACTTGGTAATTTTCCCATGTCTCTTTTGAGAAGGATCATTTTTGCAAGTTAAGTTTTGAAATTACGGACAATCTTAGATAGATAGATTTTAGCTTTCTGTTCTTTTACTAACAACATTCTTGAAGCTCGCAAAATTCTTAAAAAATAATTAAAAGTTTTTGCTTCTCGTATTAATAATATTTTCATACCTAGATTACAAAAATAAGCGCGTATTTCAGTCCATTAGCGTGTATTTTTTTTCATAACTAAATTAAGTGAAAAACTCAAGTAAATGAAGATTATTATCAATCAAAGCTAAAGTGGATACCAACCTCTAACAAAGCCACAAATTCGAAAACAATAAATTACCAAAGACAATGCCATCATTGAATGACACAAGAGTTGAAGATAAAGATACACATCATAGACAACACAAACACACGACTAACCTTGTACAGTTCAATCACAGCACTCAAAACAAAGACTTTATTCACTCACTCACTCACTATATTTGCAGAACCGCTGCTAATTCTTCACGAACGATATTAATAACAGTTAAGTCAAAGCCTTACACTAATGCATCTATAGGTGCAATATACACCGTTGTCATGACTACACTGTATACGTTTTTTCCCTCCAAAATGAACGCATGCGTACTATAGCCCGCCAAACGTAAGTGCACATGAAATACAAGCAAATATCAACTCTATTAACATACAAATAAGGTGGATGTGTGAGGTAATTCTGTTTGTTAAGTTTTGTTGGGGTCGCGTGCTTCGCCCCACGCCAAGTTATTCCTTTGAATGATAGCCTGCAGTAGCAATTTTCCTATCATTATTATTAAAATATATTGTATAGGCATGTGTAGGAATAGCTGGTCATTTTCTACTTGCATAATATTAGTTACTGGCAGGTATCATTCTCATTACTAGTGTTTAAAGATCATTTCCTTAGATTATTACCGATGGAAGTATTTATTTTATGTTATAAAACCAGTTTTTGCTCGTATTTACTAGCTCTCCCGCGCGGTTTCACCAGCTCAGATCCCGTTACCGTGGAAATCTCAACTTAAAATATATAGCCTATGACACTCACAATTAATGTGGCTTTCTTTTGGTATAAGAATTAGCAAAATCGGTTCAGAAGCTCCAGAGATTACCCCCTTCAACTTCGCAAACAGTTCACAAACTTTACCTCTTTATAATATTAGTATCTATAGATGATTCTAGTGCTAGGTGGTGTTGGGCTCCAGCCTTATTCATCACATCACATCATCATCACCATCAGCCTGTTGTCGTCCACTGCTGAACATAGGCCTCTCTCATCGATTTCCAGCGGGAACGATAGCTAGCGGTCTGCATCCACTGACTCCCTGCGACCTTCATGAGGTCGTCGGTCCATCGTGCAGGCGGTCGTCTCACGCTTCGTTTGCCAGTTCGTGGTCTCTACTCGAAAACCTTTCTGCTCCATCGGCCGTCAGTTCTTCGAGCCACTTCAGCTTGCTAATCCGTTGAGCTATGTCAACGACCTTCGTTATCATTTCTGATTCGATCACGCAGGGAAACGCCGAGCATAGCTCTTTCCATAGCTCGCTGAGCGACTTTGAGCTTTCTTATGAGACATACAGTAAGAGACCACGTCTCAGATCAATATGTCAGCCTTGATAAATGGTTTAAAAACTACAACCTAAGCAACCTGCGCGAAAAGGCGTCTACTGTGGGATTTGGACCTCGGCTAAGGACAGTCGCTCGTCGAAATTTAAAATTTTAGAGGAGTTTTGTGCAACCGTCGTTCTATGTTACAGTTCAAGGACCACTCGGACTTCAGGTTTGCGAGGGCATAGGAAGTCATAATTTAGGACTATATTAGTTTACTAGCGATCCGCCCCGGCTTCGCACGGGTGTTATGCTGATGTATTATACATATAAACCTTCCTCGTGAACTCTATCTACTAAAAAAAACCGCATCAAAATCCGTTGCGTAGTTTTAAAGATAGCGGGAAGCGACTTTGTAGTGATGAGGGACTGGTAAATTGTAACTTTGCGATGAGTAACAATACAAACAATATTACCACTAGTATCATATAACTATAAACGATATTAAATATATTAAAGAATAATCAAAAGCATGAAATCCTATTTTTTTATGTTACATTTTTATGTCTAATGAATATTAGATTATATTTTCAAAGCAGTAAACACAGTTACAGAGATAAACTACTTAAAATACAGCAGGCTTTGTAATCCGCTTACAATATTTGCATATAAATAGATATTTGCCTTAGACACCCCTTATTTTGAAACAAATTCTAAGCTAAAGTTAAGGCTATCGTTTTAAAAAAGGGGCGGAAGCTGAATATCTTTGCTCGCGTTATTCTAATGACTGATTTTATCTTTTTTACATTAACATAAGAACGTAGTGGTAGAATATCTAATTTCCTTGGAGTATTAGATATATTTTGGAAGGAAGGGCACCGCACTCGATCAAAAGTGTGCAAAATCTTTAATCACAAAACTGATAAATTTGCCATGTATATAGTGATACTTTATTATCACTTTAACGTACACTAAAGCTATATCCCTCCAATGCCCTTCATGATCCTGACTTACCAAGGTCTGTCAGGGAAGGCTTTGTATCAGGTTGAAGGTTAAGGCGCGTTTTATAATAACATTTTATCAATAATTGTAAAATCAAACATCAATAAAATAAAAAAGAAACGGTATGTGAAATCTGAATAAATATCACCTTTGGTCACCCAGTGGTCGAAATTCAACCATAATAAAAAGATATTGCATTCTGCTCTTTTTCTCTATATCTATACTAATATTATAAAGAGGAAACGTTTTCGAATAAACTCAAAAACTACTGAACGGATTGCGATAATTCTTTCATAATTAGAATGCTACATTATCCCTGAGTAACATAGGCTGTAAAAGTCTACCCGTGCGAAGCCATGACGAGCCGCTAGTAAACTACAAATGTGCGATATTTCATATTCCTCCTTCCGCGATATTTTCGTATTAAGGGGTACAAATCTTCACGTATAAATATATAGATAACATACAATACTATTATTTTAAAAGCGGCCGTAGCCCAATGTTAGCATACGAAGCCTCGAACTTGTGATCTTGAGATCGCCGGTTCGAACCCCACCCATTGCACTACCGACGTGAACCCACTCGTAACACAAGCATTTTAGCTTAGCACAAGGGGTTAACAAGAATACTAGTAGACAGCAAAATATTATACTGCTAGTATTCATAAAAAAAGGAAAAAAACTTATAGCATTTTAAACACTGATAATTCTCAGCATCCTTATATGCAAGATAGCCAAGGAGAAAGCCTTTGATTAATAATAACCTAACTAAGATGAGTTGAATAATGTACAAAATAGGATCTATCTACTTTCACCGGTTAGTGCGTAGGATTACTAAGATTTATTCGTACAGAATTATTTGCGAACCCGCAAACTTTACAGCCAATAGCTATTAAAAGGTACAACGTCAAATTATATACATTAATTTAATACTAGTTTCTCGCGTTTTTCACCCGCGTAACTCCGTTCCCGTAGGAATTTCATAATTAAATATAGCCTACAGCATTCCTCGATAAATGGGCTGAACACACAAGATTTTTTTTCAAATCGGACCGGTAGTTTACGAAATTAGTGCGTACAAGCAAAGAAAGAAAAAAGCACTCTCTACTACCCTCGCCGTGTCGTCCGCATGTGACACGCGCTTCAGGCACACGCTTGACTATTGTAGGTTCAGCTCAGACGCGATTAACCTTAAGGCAAACCAGGCACGTGCCTAGGGGCGCGCAGGTACAGTCGACACTGGAACAGCAACTGTAGTTGAGGCACAAGTTGGAATAAGGAAATGCCAGCTATAAATTCAAGTAAACTCTACCACACATGTAGTAACGCCAACAACAGTGACCAAATTTTGACTAGTACTAGGTATTTATAAAATAGGGGCGCCGATGAGATGCTTGCCTACGGCGCTCTCAACGTTCAATCCGCCACAAAAAACTAACTTCATCCCGACTTTACATCACATATTGAAATATTGTTTAGTTTATACTCACATCACAGATATGAGAGCGAAATAAATAAAACCTTGCATCAACAAACACATCACGTATCAAATTATTAGTTAATAAACAAATATTTTAGACAAAAAAATACATAATAATAAGCGATTAGAATCGTCGGTCCTTTGATGACACAGTGTCAATAAATTCTATACCTATTTAATATTCTGGTCACAGTTAATTATCGTTGGGTAAAATCGAAGGTGTACACATTAATGAGGGTCTACACGACCACCCTAGAGGATACTGAGTAGGTACGTGGGGCAAATGTCACGGCAGCGAAGGGTTGGTTGGAATTTTCTATTATTTACTTACAACCACTGCACTAGAAAACAACGTTTGTTTTGTAGGACAAAGGTAGAATCATTGGTTGGTAGTGAATTCGTGTGTAAATGATGAGGAAGGGGAATTAATTATTAATAATCCCGTTGGATGGGAAGGTACATAGTAAATACTTGTACATATGTTATGTAACTGTACCTAGATATTACGAAAAGAAAACAGTTAATACTTATTTGTTATGTTTACGTCATTATTAATGTTTTATTTAAATTACATATAATAAAACACGAAGAGACCATTGCCCTACTAACTAGCTTTAATTTTTATATATTTTATATTAATAATGTAATTAATTTGATTTTTTAAATTAGAAATGATATAAAGAATTGATATAAAATATGACTAATCTAAAGGTACATTGTATTTTTCTACACAGTTTAATTTAAAATTGGATTGCAGGCTAGCCATTACACTTGAAGCATATGAGTAGGGCTTGTAGTAAGGTATTATAAGTACTAACACGGAAAAAATTTCGTAGCATAGGTATTATAGTAGAACAAACATAGCACATTTTTTTAGTTCATTCTTTAAACTAAAGGTTATAGTCAATCACTGAATACAGACACACTAAATGATGAAGATTGGGGTTCACGGTGAACCGTACAAAATTGTCGCCATTTTACACAGTCAATTGTTTAATAAGACGTAACCGATTTTTTTGGTCACAGGGAAAATAAGTAGGAAAAAATGTGTAATGGACAATATTCTTTCCAGAGTGAGTCTTCTTCGGCAACTGACTCTACCTCATTGGATAAGAAGAACCACAGAAAAATCAAGAAATTAAACAAATTGGAACAAACCTTGCAGCCCTAGTCATTCGGAAGCTACTTAAGTAAACATGGTCGTCGACAATACATATTTTACTTCGCGACCACATGACCATTGCGAAGTATCATTAATTCTGCTCGTATTTTAAAAGTTCTCCATAAAAGTTTAATTGTTTACAATTAAAAAATAACTGGAATTGCCATACGACTGTAGATTTATAAGACCTAAATAAAACAATAATTTATCGTGAAGAAAGTAGGTACGTACAGTCAACAGAAGAGATAGGTGTACATCGTCAATATAAAAAAATCCAAATAAATATGTGTATGTCACTATGACAGCCGGTAATTCTTCATTGGTGAAGAGTTCGCTGCTTCAACTACACATAAGAGGGAACTCTTCTCATAAACGTGTACATATTATTTTAAATACGTTTCAGTAAATGAATTAAACCATATTTAAGCCTTGTTATAATACACTTACACTTGTCAATTATTCACAATAAAATATGATTAGTATAGTTAAATACAAAATATCGCAACTAAAATCTATTGCGGATTAGCTAATGGTCTGTCTGTCAATCTAGTATCACGTCATATGAATAACAATAATCTATATCTATATCTATATACATATATAAAAGAAAGTCGTGTTTGTTACAACACTTATAACTCGAGAACGGCTGGACCGATTGCCATGGTTTTTGATTTGTTGGATTTGTTTCCGTCCCGAATAGCAGAATACATTTTAAAAACAAAAGAAAGTCGTGTTAGTTACACTATTTATAACTCAAGAACGGCTGAACCGATTTGGCTGAAAATTGGTAGGGAGGTAGCTAAGAACTGGGAGAAGGACATAGGATACTTTTGGGTAGGGGTAGGGACGGGTAGGGTATGGTAGGGTAGGGGTAGGGTAGGGTAGGGGTAGGGTAGGGGTATGGTAGGGGTAGGGTAGGGGTAGGGTAGGGGTAGGGGTAGGGTAGGGTAGGGTAGGGGTAGAGGTAGAGTAGGGGTAGGGTAGGAGTAGGGTAGGGTTAGGGTAGGGGTAGGGTAGGGCAGGGGTAGGGTATAAAAGTCCACCCGTGCGAAGCCGGGGCGGGCCGCTAGTTAATTATATAATTAAAATCTTAATATAATTTAGCTCTATAGAAAGAGGCACGTCTTTAATAATATTTTTACATATAAGCGACACACGCCTGTATCTCTTTTGTGGACAGTACATTCTTTTTATAGTACTGTTAACATAACAAGGCGTCGACAATGCGATGGGCAATAAGATAATGACTTGATTGGATCACCATACGCGAATATGTGTCGTTTAACAAACAATCATCCATATAAAGGAAAGTGAAACTCGCAAATTAAACGCGACAGAGTATAATAATTATAATAACATACACTGAGTACGTATGAGGCCATAGACTCAATTCTGATAGTTTAAGTAAAAATATATAAAACAAGATTCACGAGCGCGGCACCCGTTCCCTCGCGTACTTCATAATTCGCGCCTCGCTGTTTTACCCACGTTACTCTACTCCAGTGAATCGGAACGTGATGGTTTGTTAAACCAGCGTAAAACCTATCCCGGTGCAAAATTTCAGCCAATTCCGTTCAGTAGTTTTAGCGTGAAAGAGTTAAAACATCCATCCACCCGCGAAAACGCGAAATTTGTAAGTATGGATCTTACAAATTTCGCGTTTATAATATAAGAAGGATGTTAGTTGGACAGCGTGCAAAGGTGAAAGAATTTTTGAAATTGGTCCAGTAGTTCCGAAGCATTCAATGCAAATAAACAATCATTTATTTTCTCTTCATAATATTAGTATAGCGGTAGCAAGACTTTATTGAGTTTTCTGACAAATCTGAATTTTGGTATTCTGCAATTATTTTTTCACAATATACCCGTAATGCTGTAATGCTGATTTTAGAGGAAATTGTAACGATATAAAAAATGAGTATGGAATAATGTATGGAGTAACTCAAATCCAGAAATAATTAAATGTCAATATTTGTGGCACAGCAGAATTGTGCATCAATGAAAACACTACCGAATACCGATACCACACATAATGTTTACTAAATGCGAAAACCGTTTATCGAGATTTGCGATTCGTTTAAAGCATATTTAAATTAGCAGAATTGGGGCCCAAGTTTTCGCTCAGAGATGGTCACACGGATTACGTTGTCGGCGTGTGACAAAGTAGCTGTGTGTCACGCTTGTCACAGGGAAAATATTAACAACTCTATTCTAAAGCTAAAGGCAGCCTTTAGCGAAACAAGAAAATATAATTATACCAACAAACTCAATAAGGCTGACCCCATATTGGGCGAGCGCGTTCATCAAGCGTGTGTCTCATGACGACCGAAGGCGGGGGTAGCGAGTGACAGGGACGGGACGCTTGTGTTGTTCGCGTTATTCACACATTTGAAGAACTCTATATGTGGTCAACCTAATTCTGAAGTCAGTATTTCAATAATCAAAAACACAAGTTTCAGTCCAAAATATCTAATGAGAAACACATAATTATTTTAAATGGATAAATACATAACAGTAATAAGAATTCATCCGGACAGTGGAGTAACGCGGGAGGAGTATAGGTACATACATTTAAAAGAAAAAAATTTAATAGATCAATATCAGTTGCTATTATAAGGTGTAATTTCGTCTGTCAAGAAATATTTTCTTTATTTGTGTTGTAAAGGGCGAAATATCAATTTGCTACATTTGATCTTCAACCTTATTAGCTATTGTCACATACGTGGTGCTTTATTAGCTACTTTAGCGGTATTGCAATATCAATGATAATATGATCTAAGGTATAGTCAATGTGTGGTGTGTAGTCAATGTGTGTCTGTGTGGGTGGATCAATGGTTATGGTAGTGGCTTCTGAGACTTGGTGTTCTGGGTTCAAATTCAAATTCAAAATTCATTTATTCCGTAAAAATGGTTACATTTGTTTGGAATCGTCATATTTTTAATCCTACCGTGCAGTGCGTGACGTGGCGACTACTGAGAAACACGGCCAAAAACTCAGTAGAACCCTCTTTTAAAATCTAATAACACATCACAATTTTTTATTAACCTAATAAAAAATATTTTATTTTACATTGAGATTGGAGCGATTTAATCCCAAGCATTTTTGTCACAAAATAAATCAGTAATTTTATAAAAAGCCCTGCTGCACAATTTGGCTTTAATAGTCATTTTAAACTTATTTATAGACAATTCTCTTATACTATTGGGAAGTTTGTTATAGAACCGTATACATTGCCCCATAAAAAAAATTACTTATTTTGCGGAGACGGCTAGCATGAACCACAAGATTATGATTATATCTGGTATTTATACTGTGTGTCGCTTTTTTTACAAAATGAGTCAATATTTTTATGGATATAACACATTCTCATAAATATATTGTAATGCAACGGTTAGAATATTTATGTCTTATTGTATTTTTTTCTCTCAGGCTATATCTGGGACGCAGTTTGTAAATAGCCCTCACGGCTCTCTTTTGTAATATAAAAATGCTGTTAATGTCCGCGCAGCTACCCCAAAGAAGAATGCCGTATGATATTATGCTATGAAAGTAGCTGAAATAAACTATTCTAGCCGTATCAACATCAGTTAGCCGTCTAATAGTTTTTACTGCATATGGTTCGATTCCGACTCGGGACAATTATTTTTGTGAACCACGAATAATTGTTCTGAGTTTAGGCGTGCTTTTTGTCCGTGGATACTGTATATATGTAAAGACAACTGGGACACAGGGATAAGTGTTTAAAAAAATTGTTCCGTTCTTTTTTTTAATCGGCAGCTAACCCGAGTCCAGAGCCTATAGGTATTAGGTACTACTTTTTGCTGAGACAAACTATTTTTACCATCGGTAATAGTTTACCTTATTTCTTCAGAAGACCACTCCTTTATATCATCAGCAGATACCAGCCAAAAGGTAATTTTCGTCAATATTAACCGATTTTCGCTTTCCACGGATGTAAGGTGGCAACATTTAGCGATGGTCGCACGGATAAGCCGTCGTCGGCGTGCTACAAAGTGCCTGAATGTCACAATGTCACACGGCGAATATTAACAGCTCTATTCGCAAGACAGATGTCGCGATAGTAAGCCGTGACCTTTACCTTTTATGGCCAGACTAGGGTTACCAACTTAACTCTTAAAAACATAATTTTTCGCTTGTTAAAACTTTTCATTGTGCTAAAGAAATAGTATACAGTACACTGTTTTTATATTTTACTAGCGGCCCGCCCCGGCTTCGCACGGGTGGACTTTTATACCCTACCCCTGCCAACCCCTACCCCTGCCAACCCCTACCCTACCCTACCCCTACCTACCCCTACCCTACCCCTACCCTACCCTACCCCTACCCTACCCCTACCCTACCCTACCCCTACCCCTACCCTACCCCTACCCTACCCTACCCCTACCCCTACCCTACCCCTACCCTACCCCTACCTTACCCCTACAGACGTGCACGCCCCACTCCTGTATTTCAGTTTTTTCATTTTAATTCGTAATATCTTTTGAATGGAAAGTCCAATTTAAATAATTTAAAAACTATTTTATAGGTAGTTAAATGGTCTTGACCATAAAATAATTTATTTGGATAAGGATTAATAAAAACACATAAATAGCATGGTTTGAATTTGGTTAGCATTTTCATTAATGTTTAAAATGAAAAAAGTTGTTGTAGTGACATAACTACAATAGTTGGACATATGCTACCGCGGAGTTTTTTGTAGACATTATGATGTTCTCCAATATTGTTGTACATTATTTTGTTCTATCGCTAATAGTTTCGGCAGCGCATTCGACGAAAGACATTTTAAGACTCATTTTTCTACACCTTCGGTTACATTGTTCAAATTTTACCAAGGATCCCTAATTTTTTTCAAAATGAAATGTAGCCTATGTCAAATTGGAAAAATGTAGCATTCTATTGGTGAAAGAATTTTTTAAATCGGCCCAGTACTTTTTGAGCCTATTCATTACAAACATACAAACATACAAAAATAGGTACAAATCTTTCCTCTTTATAATATAAGTGTAGATTATGTCCGAAATAGTAACATAATTTATAATCGACGCGGGTCTCAATCGCGGTACAATTTTAGGGCAAATCATTACCTTTTTATTAAGCACGTTTCGACATGGGTAACACCAGTCGTGGTCACGGATAGACTTTAATAGGTATAAATAGTAATATTTTTAAATTCAATAAATGTCCCCATAACTTCATAATCTAAATATAGCATTAAAAAAACATAATTCGTGACCTGATTCCCTTATGATATTATTTTATAATTTTTTCTTTGTATCGTGTAGTTTAATTAGATATCATGCTCATGTATGTGAATGCACTGTTCTGTTCATATACTTTGTTGATTGATGTGCAGTTGATATAATTAAGGTAAAAGTAACGAATTATATTACCTGTACTTTAATCATAAGACAATTCGTTCGTTTAATATAAATATGACGTTCCAAAAGCTTTTAGTTCCCTTAAATAAATCAGCCCTGAACCAAGCCTATAAATTGGTACATAATATAATTAAATATTTTAATAACTGTTATGTATTAACGTTTGTAGTGTACAGTAATAATTAGAGATTCCGTTTTTAAGCTGTATCAATAAAACATATTAAAGACATTTTACAATATGTAATAGGTATATAATTTGTGACTTGTTTACTGCCGAGTATAAACGACAGTGTACGCCTGCGCTCGTCGAGTATGTTGAATTATAGAGCGGCTTATATATTTTTTAAATATAAGAATTTATGCACGATGCTCAATTTTTTTTAAATCGTCAATATACATACTGTTTCTTTTTGTCCTTCATTTTTTGGACAAATACTTGGTAACCCTAAGCGAGACAAGTAGGCGCGGGTTAACCACATGCACGTGAAATTGTAGAGCGAGAATGCTCATAGATTATCTACACTTATATGGAATATTTCTATACAATATTCCATTTTGAGGGTTGAGATTGTGTGAGCAAATACGCAGATACATGATTTTAAGTAGTGGTGACCCGTGGTTATAGACTCACGCTTGAATGGTGGTTTCGCTTCCATAATTTGCGGCGTGAAATTTGATAGCATATATACTGTGATTTTTATGTCTACTAATACTCAGCAAAATTAATTATGCTTGACAGTAAAATCGGTTTATGTATATATACTTTTTAATACTCTTTTTTGCCTTGTGGTTTCCGGCTTAGAATAGACCACCCCATGTCTTCCTATGGGTGTCGTAAAAAGCGACTAAGGGACATATGGCTGATGGATGGGCAGCAGCATCTATTAGCTCAAGGTTTACAGCTTACTGCGATCACCAATCCGTCAGCTAAGCGTGGTGATTATGGCAATATCCCTCTACGATCCTGGCTTGACAAGGTCTGTTAAGAAGAGGCCCATGTTCTGCAGTGGACGTAAACGGGCTGTTGATGATGATGATGAATACTCTTAAAAATTACAGATTAATATATTTATTTAATAAGTATGAATCTGTTTTAGGGCGTCCGGTCGTACAACTAATATAGGTTGTGTTATCTACTGAAAGGCACTTGAGCTGATTTTGCCACGAACATTTATCATTGTTTGAAATACACATTTATAGGGTTCCGTAGCCAAATGGCAAAAAACGGAACCCTTCGTCATGTCTGTCTGTCCGTCCGTATGTCACAGGGTAAATAGAATAAAAACAATACATTTTGGGGGTTCCCCATACTTAGAACTTAAACTCAAAGATTAATATCATATAATTTTCATCAAACCCATACTTGTGGGGATAGGTCTTCAAAAATGATATTGATAATTTACCTTTCATTCAATCAACTATAATTAAAATAAAACATCGATCAAAGTTACAACGAACTACAAGAACTTTCATATTATGTTACTTGCTGCTATGGAATCCGTTATGGGCGATTCCGACTCGCACTTGGCCGGTTTTTTAAACATATGACTTTTTCAAAATGTCAGTGTTATACGTTAGTCTCCGTAATTGCTATCACCTTATTACGCATCTGCGGTCGCATTGATAACATTTAAATAACCAATGTGCTAACATATAACATACCAAATAAATATTTAAATTCAGTGATTTCTTGCCCAGAAAAAAATGCGTTCGATCAATCGGATATCTATAACTAACTATTTTTAAATAGCGTTAGCTACTTGTCCATTAGACTAGTTTAACAATTACAATAATTCGAAACATCCTGCTTCAAATAGATGACCGCAAAAACCATATCAAGTATCGACCATACTGATAGTTTCTATAGATTCTAATCCGGTGCAATAAGAGCTAATTTCCAATAAACTTGTAACCGTTGATTAGCTGTAGTTGAGTAAGGATGTGATAATGATCTTGATTCCATAATAGCTCCGAAATGATTAATTGATATGTTATATTACACCTGGAAGGATATATGAGTCAGACTAGAGTTTTTTGTAATGATATCATACTACACACCATAAGCAATTGTAGGTATAGTGGTAAATCAAAGCTAAAATCAAAGCTGTTAACTTAACATCGTTGTCATATGAAATTCAGTTGGTAGAACATGAATGAAAAACATCCCGTAAAATGACACTGTTTTGTATCTAGGTATGTAAATAATAAATTAACTGATAGCCATACTTTTAAAAATTGACTTTTAACTAGAATTTTAACAAGCAATTAGCTAATATCAGGCTCCTATTAGAAACTGTAAGTGTGCTCACGTTAATTAAAAGAGGCCTAATAAATAAAATTAAAATAAAAATAAAAATTAATAAAATTAAAATTTATATTTAAAGGCTCCGCAATTAAACATTTGAGCTACTAAACAATAATTTTCCAACCTAATCTGAATGACCGCAACACGAGATAGCTTACATAACATTTATCAGGACAGAAGTACTGGAGGCCAATCAAGAACCAAGATAAGTGGGTGTAGCTGGTAATAGCAATAACATTAACAGGCTCAGTGCAACGTAAGTACTGTGTACTAAATGACAGATAACAGAGAGTGCCATAGGCTACGGACGGCGAACAAGTTGGTAATAGGCTAACAATTGAAATACTGATTTTTACTTTAGAATACTAGAAGGTGCTAACATTAAGTATGTAGTGTATAGCGTACCTCACCCCTCGATATAATATAATTATATATAAGTAGGACTGCCATCCATCCGGGTTTCCCCGGATTTGTCCTAGTTTAAAACGCGTCCGGGTAGCGTCCGGGCCGGACTTCATTTTTAGTTTGGGTTTAAAAATTTAAAGTCCTAGGCCACCCGCGGAACTCAAGTCTACTGTCTCATCCTTGCAAGTACAAGATTTGTTTTTTAAAGATACATTACAATTAGACTACAAACAATGCTAGTAGCATAGTTTGCAGTCCACTAGTATTCTTTTTAACCCCTCGTGCTAAGCTAAAATGCTTGTGTTACGAGTGGGTTCACGTCGGACCTCAAGATCACAAGTCCGACGCCTTAGCCATTGGGCTACGGCCGCTTTCTGTAGATTATGTAAGTTTGTAACTTCGATAACGTACTCTAGTTACAAAACTTTTCAATCATTACGTATGTGACAAACTGGATTCCCGTGCGCGGTTTCACCCGCGTATCTCCCGTTCCCGTAGGAACTTTATAATTAAATATATTTTTATAATTATTATATTACTCCTGGATAACGCAACTATTAGGCAAAGAAAGATTTTTTTAAATCGGTCTATTAGTACCGGAGCCTATTCAATGCAAAGAAACAATACATTTTTTCCTCTTTATAATATTAGTATCAATTTATTTGAAGTGTTCATGCATACGGGCGCAAGAATTTTTATCGGCACTATGACTTAGATGACTTTTATTATTACGTGAGACCACGACAAAGAGGCATGCCATTCCTAAGTAAGCTCTTAGTGCCAGGTGCTGTCCTTGAATAACTAGAGAAAGAATTTTTACTATAAAGACAATGGGTCGGTAAATTGTAGGTATATATTTTTTTTACATAACAGATGCTTGTCCTCAATCTTACATCCTGGTATGTGCCGATAAGGACGAGGATGTAGCGTACCTACCTAAAAGGTTCACTCTCGATTTCAATGAAAATATTGAGGTCGGAAAAGGAGTTCCATTCTTTGGCTATACGCAAAACACATAATATTTAAAGCTATAAAAAAATATTAATCTACTTTTCAAGAAATAAAAAAGATATGTGTGAGTGTCTCAGACTAAGGTTTATACAGCTGATGGATAGGCAGCAGCATCTATCTCTGTCTACTCTCCATCTTACTGAGATCACCAATCCGCCTGCCAAGTGATTATGGCAATATCCCTCAACGACCCTGGTATGCCAGTCATTTAAGATGAGGCCTTGTTGTGTTTATATAAAATATTTTTTTATCTAAATTAATATCGCCATCAGAATATAAAATGAACTTGGGAGGTTCATTTTTATTATTATTGTTTACTTCGTTTAAGGGCTCCGTATGTCCGTTTAAAGGACTCCACCGTCCGTCAATCTGTCTGTCACCAGACTGTAGCAGGCAGGCGGATTGGTGACCGCAGTATTATGTTGTTCCACACAGTGAAACGCTGCTGCCCGTTCCTTGATATACGATTATTATAGATGATGTTATAACAATCGGGACCAACGGCTTAACGTGCTTTCCGAGGCACGGAGGGTAGTCCCTCAACCAACCAGACCCGGAAAGAAATATTAGAATTTACACAAAGATTTCCTGGCCAGCGTGGGGATCGAACCCACGACCTCCGAGAATTAAAGCGAGCCTAATACCGCTACGCTACGGGTTGCCATGTTCAATAGTGGACATAAATGGACTGATTTCATGTAGGTACACGTTGAAACAGTTTTTTTTTCGGACGGACATTTGTAGTTAGCCCTCAGGCTTTTGCTACTTTTTGCTACGAGCTCAGCCTAGATAAATGGTTTAAACACTTCAAACTAAGCAACCTGCGCAAGAGGGCGTCACCTGTGGGACTTGAACCTCGGCTCAGGGCGGTCACTGACGGGGAGATTGAGGGCAGTATTTCAAGTAACCGAACACCCAAGCGTAATTGAGCAATTTGTCGGAATTGATAACTACAGTTTATCCTACTAATATTATAAACGCGAAAATTTGTAAGTATGGATGGATGGATGTTTGTTACTCTTTCACGCAAATACTACTTAATGGATTTGGCTGAAAGTTTGCACGCGGATAGTTTATAAGCGGGATTAACATAATATAGGCTACATAACATCACGCTCCGACCCACTGGAGCAGAGTGACGCGAGCTATTTCATTACATAAACTTAGTGATAGTTTACGCAATCATATTACCGAACATTATTAACGTGAAATTATATATCACATTAAGTGCAATAATAAATAAATGTTATGTTGCGACATTCACGACTCATATTTCACTGATATTGGCGACACTTAACAAGACCAATCTCACTCTCAAATTTAATAAAAGAAAATATTAAGGTACGGTTACACATGCTCATTAGTATGCTCAAAACGGGCGTGCTCTTTAAACTGACACATTTTGCTTTTGTTTAACATGATTTTTATTAAGCATAGGTATTTTTAAATAAGCTGCACGACTGTTCGATACTAGCAACTAGTATGCTTAATAAGCAATTGTCCAGACGCGCTAAAGGGACGCCTCTTTCCACGCGCGCGGCAGGTAGGATGCCCAGAAATCGCACGGCTGTCGATTTTTGAGCAAATTCGAAATAAGAATGCTCATTATTAGCAATGTAAAATGCTACTAAGTAGCAATGGTTCAATAATAGCATGCTTTCATGCTTGTAATGAGCATGTGTAACTTTAACTTTGCCTCAAACCGTAATAAATAAAAGCGCCACTGTTATAAATTGAAGTAGACACTTAATTAAATGTTAAACCTAATAGCTGTACTTAATCCACTTCGAATTAACGATACCGATAATAAATCAACTGTCATGGAGACGTCGATTTCAGTGCGTTAAAACATGGATTAAGTTTTAACGAACTGAAATGCATCCAGAAGAAGTAAAAAAAAAGAAAGTTATTTATTAAAGTAATATATTAAAACATATTAATTATTACAATGCATTGTAAGATACGCCACCAGGCAAAATTTAATAGGATATGAACTCGATGAAAAGACATGACAGTATAGTAAAAGCTGCCATATTTTGAGGAAACAACCGGCTAAGTGCGAGATGGACTTGTGCACGATAGATACCGTACGATTCCCTTAAATATCTATTTTATTTTATTTTATTAAATTATTTATTCTAAAAATATTTCAAGATGCCGTTATTAAAATAGAGCAAAAAACACGTTTGTTGTAAATAATAAATTTAATAATGTTTTAGATTTTTTCTTATAGCGGCAACAGAAATTCATCATCTGTGAAAATTGTCTAATTGTCTGTCACGGTTTATGAGATACACTCTGGTGACAGACAGATTGACGGACGGTGGAGTCCTTTAAACGGACATACGGAGCCCTAAAACTAAGTAAACACTAATAATAAATGTACCTCCCAAGTTCATTTTATATTCTGATGGCGATATTAATTTAGATAAAAAAATATATTATATAAACACAACAAGGTCACTTTCTCTGCAAAACATTTTTACAACTTAAAAAGGACAAACAATAAGTTGAACTGGACTAATGGCATAAGGAAGACGCCAATATTATTCGAGATGGCCCCAAAAAATTACCGTGTACAAGAGATATGTATCGACACACAAAGCGAAGTTAGCCAGACTCTCTCGGCAATTTTTTGATGTTCCACGCTTCAAAAGGACAAAGAGTAAGTGAAATGGACTTGGGAACGGCTGGGCAATGCACACGTAGAGCATAAATGGTAAAAGTCAGATTGTGTTTATGATTGCAGTTGAGGCGTGGAATTGAACGCCTTTCTCTCGAAACATTGTACAAATGAGTGGATGAACGTGATTTATTTATTCAAATCCGATGGACGATGACGCCGGTCACGTAGCTCCTCGTTTGCAGCCGACACACGGAGTTAAAGGCGTCGCTGATTCCTTGATATGAGCACTAGTTTACGTGTTTTGAATGATGACAGCAGTTCTAAGTTCCGTGTCACTTTCGCTTTATAATTGCATGGGTTGTGAGATACATCCGTCCACTAATGAGTGGATGGTTGTATTGTTAATTTAGAGATTGATGATTTTTCAGGAATATGGAGACTACTTATTACGTAATCATAGTGATTCATAAGAAACATTTTAAAATAATTTAAGATTATGATAGATATACAATGATTGTAGCCTAATAAGCCTAGTGTGCCCAGTAAGTACCTTAAATATCGAAGGTCATGGGTTCGATTCCCGTTCTAGACAACCAATAGTCTTTGTGTATAAGCAAAGATTTAGAGTACCCTCCGTGCCTTGGAAAACACGCTAAGCCGATCGTTACGATCCTATAGTTTGGGTTGTTTTGACATTGTGATACTATTATCACAATGTCAAAACAACCCAAACTATAGGTACGCAACATTTGCCTACATCGTTGGTTTAGCGGTTATATTTTCCGTAACTACTAAGGTCCAAGGTTTGATCCTCGGATCATGCTAACATTTTTGTTTCTAGAAATTTGCTCCGGAGTACCAGCCCGAAGTCAGGAAGCTAGTGGTGTTTTACCCGTGCATTGCCCGGAAACTTGTTCACATGATCTCTCAGTAGAACCGTCCCATTATTTTTCGAGAGTAAAGGAATAAATATTTTGGGAGTACATATAGAATCTGTGTTAACGCATACATTTGTGTTCTATAATATGTCCTGATTTCGGGATTGGCCGCCGTGGACGTCATCAGTCGGGAGGACTATATACATAAACTAGCAGTGTCCGTGACTTTGCCCGTGTGGAGTACTGAATTTGAGTAGCAGTTTCCATTATTTTAATTATACCCTTTTCGCTATAAAAAGAAGCCTATGTCCTTCGTCAGGTCCTACAGTATCTGTGTACCAAATTTCATTTAAATCGGTTCAGTACTTATGGCATGAAAGGCCAAAAGACAGATAGAGAAAGGATTAAAACTCGTAGACGGTTCCCAATATAAGGAGAAACCCTATATTCTAGCAATCAATCCAACTGAACTATGAGTCACAGCTCAACTGATAGCAGTAGGTACAATAACAAAGGTAACCACGCGGAGGTATTTGATGAGTGTTACGTTGCCAATGATTGCTCAAAGTTCAGTCACGAGCGGATAATTCGCAAGTTTTGGCATTTGCACCTCGACCCGACTATGTACGTTGTATGATATAGTATAGCGATAATGGTTGGATAATTTATGAGCAAATGCATGCGCTGGTACAATGTGGCAATTTTATGGATAGACAATTAAAGGAAAACATAAATGATTATAATAAATTATCATTCATAAGTATAATCATTATACTCTCTATAACAGTGTCATAGAAAGTATGTATTTATATGGTTACACAGACCTTAAACGGAAAGGAGGGGAAAATTAAAGATATTTTCTGTATTTAATTGGTTTTGCTACTTAATATTATATATTGATACTAACTTCTCGCGCGAAGTTTTAGCCGCGTGGCTCCCGTTCACGGAGGAACTTCATAATTAAATATAGCCTATAGATATGACTCAGGAATAATCCTACTAATATTATAAACGCGAAAGTTTTAAGTATGGATGGATATTTGTTACTATTTCACGCCAAAACTACTGAACGGAATTGGTTGAAATTTTGCACCGGGATAGGCTATACGCTGGATTAACATATAGGCTACAAAACATCACGCTCCGACCAACTGGAGCAGCGTAACCCGGATAAAACCGCGGGGCAGCTAGTGTAGCATAAGTGAAAGATTTTTCCTCTTTCCACTTTATAATATAGTACCAAAGATTGTAATTAATGTTCTCGGAAGTATTTAGGTAATAAACATCAGATATTTGGAGTTGCTATTTAAAAAAAAGCGTAAATGTCAAAGTCAAAATAAAAATCTTTGTTAATATAGACACAATTCAAAAAATTAAATCATGTTCTTGTTGATGCGCCAATGATTAATGGGTGGTCATGTAGACCCTAAAACTAAATATATGTTATAGTTTTAATTGTTATAACTACATTATTAATATTATATATCAATAATAATTCGTTTTGTGATGTTGTTGTATTTGGTCTCTTGCATCTCTCAAACGGAGATAAATAGAGATGTTACCTATGTAAGATTGATCTCCAGTTGAGAGACTGGCATTGTTCTGTGTATTTATAGGCTTATCTCGTTAAAAAAAGTTTATTATTGTAGTATAATCATACCACATGACAAATTATTATTGACGTAAATATTTATATTATCTTATATGTGATTTATTATAGGTACTCACTTGTCAGTGATATTAATAAAATGAATTATGTTCGCAATATTTTCAGAATTGTTTATATTTAAAGGATATCTGGAAGAACTTAATGAATGAATAGGCGTATTTTTTTATTAATTTCAATACCACCCCGTGTCTTTCTATAGGTACAGCTCATGCATGAATCATCTTACTGCAGTCACCAATCCGCCTACTGAGCGTGATGATTATGGCAATATTCCTTAAGACCCTGGCTTGCTAAGGTCTGTTAAGAGAAGACCCATGTTCAGCATTAAAGTAAACCTGCGTAAAGTATTTAAAAACACGACAAAATTGTTGTTTTTGTTTTACCGATACAGTTAGGTCTGTCATCGAGGGTAGTGACCGGTTGTCCTTTACGTCGAAAGATAAATACCCTTTGTTACCTTACAACATAAATTATCCTGAGTCCTCGGAATTAAGCTATAAATCTTTACATTGTGATAAGCAAAGGATTTGTAACTAATATTGAGAACAATGAGACCTAGGTTAATAGATATCGTTGGCGGAACATAGTACCTTTATAACGTAGTTTTTTCTGTACATTTTATTATGAATGAATTTGTTTTGGCGGACATGTGTGACATATATGGCTTTTGATACTTCACTGGGTATTGAAGGCGAGCAGGGCTCCAGCCTTAATAATTAGTATGTTTACCTAAAACATACAAATTAAGCAGCCTGCGCAAGAGTGCAGTCCCCGTGGGGTTTGAACCTTTGTTCAAGACAGTCGCTGGCGCGTTTTTCAAAATGATTATTTAATTTACTTAACTTAAGATTTTTCGGGGAGTTTCGTGCAATATCCGTCATCGTCATCATCACCATCAGCCCGTAGAACTTCCACTGCTGAACATGGATCCCCTCCCGAGGGAAGGTTTTGCCATAGTCGCCTCGCTTGGAGATCGCATTCCCTGGTATACACTTGTTATAGATGATATTATAACAATCGGGACCAACGGCTTTACGTGCTTTATGAGGCACAGAGTAGGAAGTCTCTCAACCCACCAAATCCGGAAAGAAATCTTAGCATTATAACAAGGATTTCTGGTCGAGCTTGGGGACCGAACCCACGACCTCCGCGACTTAAAGTGAAGCTTATACCGCCACGTCACAGAGGTAAACAAATAAACAAGAATATATTTGAATAATTTCTTTTGGAAATAACACCCAGCTTAGAATGATTAGAATAAAATAGAATGATTGATCTAAGTCAATCACGGATGCTCTAGGTATCAAACTTTCTATTGTGTTTGCATATTAATAAGACACAAATTCGCATGTAATACCTTCATTTATCATGTTGCCTTTTCATCATTCAAACTAACCCCTTCCAGACAACACAACGGCCACAAAGTTCAATTACCCAACTGTAACAAAAGCCCTTTGTAGAATAATCCTTGCACAAAAACAGCATTACGTGATTAGTACATTTCAAAGGGTTCAGACCCTTCCTCGTGTTACTAGACTAAAGGGCGCTGTTTAAAGGTCTCTAAATTATTCTGGTCTAATATGCAAATTGTGCTCCATTTTCTATTGTCGACAAATCGTGTAATTTATCATCGTTATTGCGTTATTAGAATATCAAATCGATTCGTGTTATTGTTCGGTATCAGTTTTATTTTATTTTATACTTTACTTTTATATTTTATACTTTATAAAACTTAGACAAACGTATGCATTTATGGGTCTAGCTTTTCGGATTTTTCATCCCTTAGGGCGAATATTAAGAAATAAGCGAATATAGAAAAATACACTTTATTGCACATCAGGAATTAAAACAAAAGAAATTCTACATAATATTAAAACAGTACATATGGCGCTCTTATCGCTGCTGCGATTTCTTCCAGATACCTTCAGCACGAACTTGTTAGAGAGAAAGAAATCAGATCCTGATGAATAAGCTATAATAATTTAGCTACGTGCCAAATTTAGCGCAATCAGTTCAGTGGTTTAAGCCGTGTAGATCAGTCAGAAACGGTTACTTTTTTTAGTTAGATTGTAGACTTCAAAAGTTTCTTTAATTAAAATACGGGTGTCATTAATTAGAACTGTTTAATGATGCTTCGTTAAGATCCTCTCAACATTACAAACTTGAAGTATTTAAGTTAAATTTTTTTAATATAATATAATTTTATTTTAAAGATGTCCATTTTGTTTAGACAAGTGATTTAATGTAATATTATTTAGTCCAGTAATATAAATAGTAACGAAGAAAGAACTTAAGATTAAACTCAACATAAGAAAATAACTAATATAACATAACACAATGAATAATGTATATGAAGACTAAAAAATCGATATAGTCCGCCAGTTAGATTACTAAAAATTAATGGACACGTATTTTTTTATTTATCAAAACAATAAAATTTTCCAAAGGTACAGAGCAACAACATACTATAAAGTTTAGGAGAGGGGGTTTTTGCCGTCACTATTAGGTGAAATTGTACCTAGAAGTAGAGTGGGTTTTTATATCGTTCGTCGTATATACCTATACATTTTCTACGATTCATTCCTAAGTTCTCGTTTACGAACACGCGGGGCGTCGCGCTACGCGTTTTGCGGCGCGGCCCGCAGTGAACAAAAACATACGGCGTTATATGAGTGAGAGTGAGATGCGAGACGCCACGCCGCACGCGTCGCGCGACTCCCCGCGTCTCCGTAAACGAGGCCTAATAGTACAAAGAAAAAGCTGTTTTTGATCCTTCAATAGTTAATTTAACTAAACAACAACATACGTATCTACTATCTAGTGATTTGTGAGAATGTTAAGGTCAATACGTACTAACTATAAAAATACGCATATAAAGTTATTTTCACACGTAACAAAGTCAAGTTTTATTTCTTACAAGATTGAGGGAAAACATCTCACTATCGGTCTGTCAGTCCGTATGTTTACAATAAACTATTTCCACGGACAGTGACGTCTATTTTATTCGTACTAGATCTATTTCTAAGAAACGTACGTACTACATTATTTTACTACACCACTATAATAGTTAGTTATACTACTACGTTACCGCACGGTTTCCATTGCGTTACTTCTGCTTTTTTTTGCTTGAACGGATAAATGTAATCATGAAGCTTTTGCTGCTTCACCGGGCATAAAGGCGAGCAGGGCTCCAGACTTATTTAATGACTAGCTTCCCGCACGTGGTTTCACCCGCGTAGGGGAGCTACGCGGATGAAACTACGTGCGGGAAGCTCACGTTGGAACTTCATAATAATTTTAATCCTCGATAAATGTGCTATCTAACACTGAAAGAATTTGTCATATCTGTCCAGTAGTTTCTCAGATTAGCTTTATATATAAGTATAGATTTAAAAACAATATTTTAAGTAAACTTGCTTGCTGTGCAAGAGTGCGCGCACTGTGGCACTACGTTTTGGAATCACCATATATGGATAAAGAACATATCTGTTTCAAAAAACATAATAATTATAATAAATTATTAAAAAAACAACTTTAAATATATTTACTGTGCTACCTAAATTATATAACTTATTCTTCAACTGTGACATAAAAAAACTCGTTAAGCCACTATAACTCACACTTGCCCCAACGATACAATATGTAGAACGTTTTCAATTAATTAAAGACTTAATTAAAACAATGAGCAGTCCTCATTTAAATTGTCAATGTTAATGTACTATCGGGATCATTACCGGTACGCCATCTATGGGCGGGACCATAGTCCACAGTTGAAATTATTTAGTTCAAAATGAAGTTAACCGACTCTGATGGTATTTAACTGTGTACGTAAAGGGTAGTTATTCTATTTATAGATGAAATCGACTATTCTTATAGGCAATTGTGGCAATGGTTGAAACTACTAGGAAAGCACCCCAATAAAATCCCAGTAATGATGGTTCATTAAAGTGTCCACTACAAAGAGTACTATAAAATATAGCTCAGACTACCAACACTGGGAATTCAAATTTAAACTTTGTCAATCCTGTTTCTCACTCTATGAGAAGGAAGGTTATGACAAAAGAAACACTTCCGAATTTTTAATGGTTAGAATGTAAATAAAATACTAAAATTATTTTCTTTTACTATTAGTTATAGAAATTGCGTTCTGCTTGTAGAATATTGTCTATAAAATCTTGGTATGTTTTATTCAAATTAATTCAATCATATAGAATGTATTTTTTTTCAGATTGTCAAATACATATTGCCTAAAACTAAAATTCTGTTTTGATATGTGTCAATAACTGGAAAATGATCAGCCACTTTAATTATATAGCTTTCATGAGTTGTACATAGATCTTATATTAAATGAAAATGACCAAGGCAAACCCAAAAGGATTACATTTTTTTTATTACCGGCATATTATTTACGAATATGTATGTAAGAGTGGGTTCTCGTCTGTAGTACAATGGGGAAGGATCGAACCGGCGACCACACGAAATCTGACATCAATCTGGAAAATCTGACGCCCTAGCCACGGTTACGGCCGCTTAAAATATTAATGTCTTTATATTTAGTTTTAATAGTTTCGCTATCAGTGGAGTCGGTATCCAAGTAGGCAGGTTATAGCTTCATTAAGAGAGCCATCATTACGATCTGATAACATTTACTGGCTTATCCACGTTCGGCAGAATTGCTATCGATATCCATTGCTTTGTTGCTTATTGCTGTTGAATAGAGACTTTGGTCCACCATTGTTTTATAATAGTGTTTTAGAGGCCAACAAAAGGCCTACAGCGCTAACGATGCTCAAAGGTGCTAGTAAATTCCTTTTGATTGAGTATGAAGCCTGATGCTTGGTATAAATGTTACCGGCTTTTTGTAGGTGGTCTTGAGTGTTGGTTGCTACCGAAAAATGTCCTTCAAAACTGTATTTTCAACTTTGAAACGTTTAAGGCTCGGCGCAAATGGGCCACCGACCACAGCCATCGGTGGTCAGCGACAGCCAGACACAGATACATTTTCATACAGTAGCGAGTGGCCGCCACCGGCTACACGTGTGCGGCGCGTCTATACAAAATATAATATGAAAAAGTATGTTAAGTGGCTGTCGCTGGCCACCGGTGGCTGTGGTCGGTGGCCCATTTGCGCCGAGCCTAAAAGCTTTCCCTTATTTCGTGCTTACCCAATTACAAATAGAGAGAAGAATTATCTGTGTATACAGGGTGTTTGGCGCATGGACTGACACAATTTTTTCAGGGATTTGGGAGGTCATTAGCTAGGTTCTATTCTACCCATACACCCTTTGTCCCAAATGTCACGGTTGGTTACATATGTTTTTTTTTAATGAAGAAAATACCCAAAATGTTTCCTTTAATTCGAAATAACTTTTTTGTTTGTAGTAAATTTTGTTGCATTCTCCAAAGTCTTTTAAATCTAAAAACATCTTTGTTTTATTGCAACTGGTTTCAAGAAAATTCCTTACAAGCTTCCAAAGTTAATTTTTTTATTTCATGAATGACATTTTACAACTTCTAAATCTATATATATAAAAGAAAGTCGTGTTTGTTACAACACTTATAACTCGAGAACGGCTGGACCGATTGCCATGGTTTTTGATTTGTTGGATTTGTTTCCGTCCCGAATAGCAGAATACATTTTAAAAACAAAAGAAGTCGTGTTATTTACACTATTTATAACTCAAGAACGGCTAAACCGATTTGGCTGAAAATTGGTAGGGAGGTAGCTAAGAACTGGGAGAAGGACATAGGATACTTTTGGGTAGGGGTAGGGTAGGGTAGGGTAGGGTAGGGTAGGGTAGGGGTAGGGTAGGGGTAGGGTAGGGGTAGGGTAGGGGTATGGTAGGGGTAGTGTAGGGGTAGGGGTAGGGTAGGGTAGGGTAGGGGTAGGGTAGGGTAGGTGTAGGGTATGGGTAGGGTAGGGGTAGGGGTAGGGTAGGGGTAGGGTAGGGTAGGGTAGGGTAGGGGTAGGGGTAGGGTAGGGGTAGGGTAGGAGCAGGGTAGGGTTAGGGTAGGGGTAGGGTAGGGCAGGGGTAGGGTATAAAAGTCCACCCGTGCGAAGCCGGGGCGGGCCGCTAGTCTATATATATAAAAGAAAGTCGTGTTTGTTACAACACTTATAACTCGAGAACGGCTGGACCGATTGCCATGGTTTTTGATTTGTTGGATTTGTTTCCGTCCTGAATAGCAGAATACATTTTAAAAACAAAAGAAAGTCGTGTTAGTTACACTATTTATAACTCAAGAACGGCTGAACCGATTTGGCTGAAAATTGGTAGGGAGGTAGCTAAGAACTGGGAGAAGGACATAGGATACTTTTGGGTAGGGGTAGGGTAGGGTAGGGTAGGGTAGGGGTAGGGTAGGGGTAGGGTAGGGGTAGGGTAGGGGTAGGGTAGGGGTAGGGTAGGGGTAGGGTAGGGTAGGGGTAGGGTAGGGGTAGGGGTAGGGTAGGGTAGGTGTAGGGTAGGAGTAGGTTAGGGTAGGGGTAGGGTAGGGCAGGGGTAGGGTATAAAAGTCCACCCGTGCGAAGCCGGGGCGGGCCGCTAGTTAATTATAAAAAAAACTAAAAGCCATTTTGAACTTAGCTTTGTTTTAAAAAGTTCTTTATTGATACCCTTTCTAACGGTATGCTACATGTCATAGAAATTATTCATTATGTAGTAAAAATACTAGTTAGGAGGGTCAGGGTTAAGAAAAGACTTTTTAAGGTTATTTTGTTTTTATTAAACTAAAGTTATAAAAAAAACACCGGGAGAGGTGGAAAGTAATGGGGGAGGCCTTCATTCAGCAGTGGGACAGAATAGGCTAGTTAAAAAAAAAATTATAAATCTTGTTCAAATCAAGAACCTCGAGTGAGTGCCGTGCAACATAATGTAGCCGTAGATGAAATGATTCTTCAAGCTTTTGATGAGGAACCTACAACAAGCATACGAACTGTTGCTGCAAGACTTAACTTAACAGTATGGAAAGTCTGGGCGGTTCTTCTGGCAGATGGGAGGCATGCATTTCATTACACCCCTGTTCAAGGTAAATAACACACCAGCCCCTTTTTTATTGTAACAAAAAACCCGTTTTTCAATATTTAATCCCGTGCGCGGTATGGTAACTCAGTATACGTATGTATTTAGGCTTTAGGCTATATTAAATAATAAAGTGCCTTCGGGAACAGGGTATACATAAATATATATTCCTCGATAGATGGGATTTCTACTACTGACAGAATTTTTCAAATCGGACCTGTACTACCTGAGTTGAGCACTTTCAATCGAACAAACAATCAAACTCTTCAACTGAAGCTTCATATTTAAGTATAGATTGAACATAGATAAACTAAATACCAGACCCAAAATTATCATCTGTGAATCACACAAACGTACAATATGGAATCGAATCGAAGGATAAATACAACAGTAAGACATATAAACTATCGATATCACTAAAATTAGTAGAGATGTTATATTAGGGAAATTTTAGGTAATCCTATTATTGAATATATTAGCTATCGTATATTATGATACCATACCTATAACTGGGTATTAGTCAAATATTAGTGAACCGATTCATTATTAGCTACTCTATCTAATATTGATACCTGTGTTTATTCTCCATAATAATTAATATGAAATACAAGATTCTCGCGAATATGCACTTTAATTATTTTATTCACGTATTACAAGAAGTGAATCGGTGATTAAATTTTCGTCGGCGAGTGAATGCGATGACCGCGGTCGGCAAATAGTACCTATACTTTATAGTATAGATTAGCGAGGCGAGTCGCCTATTACGTTTCCCTATTATTTGACTGATACCTGGTAACCTATTACTCTAAACTCGCCTAACCTAATATTAATATACATGGGTTGTAGTATAATACCTGTACCTATTACGAATATATTAGTCACATCTCTAAAAATTTGTGCTGTAGGTACCAATAGAGAATATTGTAACTATTCGACTTAAAGTGTTTCAGTTTAACAACGCCCAATCAGTTTCTTTAAGTCTATTAGTACCCCGACCAACTTTTTTTTGAAATCGTATTATACAGGGTTATTTGTAAAACACCGGTAACCTCTCAGAACTACGTTAATAACATCATAATCAACAACTTTTGTTCTATGACTTTTAAAAATTCATCATATTTTAATTCATCAGATTTACACACAAAAATAAAAATATTTAAATTCAACGCTCTAAATGTTACGAAGTCTATGCGAAGTAAAAGAAAGCGATAGTACCGACAATAGCGAGGGGAGCGGGGAATACAGAGTTGAAATGTGTTAGATAGGACAACGAAATATTGAAGGTTTGTTTTTGGTAAATGTATTCGTAGAACAAAAGTTGTTGTTTATGATGTTAGTAATATAGTCCTGAGAGGTTACCGGTGTTTTACAAATAACCCTGTATATTTATTTCATATTGCAAGATATATCAAATTCAGGATAAATGAAACATACATCGTTGAATATCTGCACCGGTGGCTCAGTGCTTACGGTAGTTTCCTGAGACCTGGTGTTCTGGGTTCGATTCCCACCCGGAACAATAATTTGTGTGAACCACAAATAGTTATTTTGAGTCTGGGTGTGCTTTGCGTATATGTATTAATTGTTTGTAAAGTGCCGTCGTGTGTCGCGACACAAGGATTTAATTTCCTAGTGCGAGAGTTGTCTATAAAAAACTGTTGTATAAAGCTACAGTGTTATCGATTAGCAGGGATGCACGGTCCAAACGTTTAGAAAGCAAAACTCAATGACTATCAAATCGAGTCCCAGTTTACAAAAAACGTGCATATATGGATAAGTGCAATAAATGTCATTCTTAGCTCCAAATGACATCATTTTAACAAAAAGACATAAATACGATCCTTAAAAATGATATCACCAATACAACGGTTGTGAACCCACACACTCGCCATATACGGAGGGTGAATCATGTATAAAATGCACTTGTGCCTAATATTGCATGCATTCCTATAAAATTATAAGTACTAGAAGTGCCACGTGAGAAGCCGTTTATTTTGTGAGTGTTTATTGCGTTTTGTAAAGACAACTCCCGCACTAGGGAAATTATAGACTTTTTTTTTTTGTTGTCGGTGTTGAAATTCATTTACGCATTCACACCGCCGCTGCAGCGTATTTGCGCGCTGGCGGTGGGATATGTGGGACTCGCCCACTCTATAGCGTGGCATTCTAAAGTCATACCACGAGGAGAGGACCCTACACCACTATAACCCCCCGGACACACCTTCGATCCGTCGTTGGCGGGGGGGATCTTACAAACACTTGATTCTCGGACACAAAGCGTATCCAGACTCAGAACAACTATCCGTGATTGACACAAATAATTGTTCAAGGTGGGAATCGAACCCGGAACACAAGTTTTCAGAAGCAACTAACCTAACCACTGAGCCATCGGTGCAGCTTTCAAATCAAGCTCCTTAAGCTTAATTTTTTTCTTATATCTAATATACATATATTACAAACATTATTTGTTTTCTAAGTATATAGGTGAAAACTACTTTCCGGATTTTTTTATTCTACATCCAATAAATATAAGTAGCATATTATTAAGAGATTTCCAAAAGAAAGGAATTTACACGGAAGAAAAGACGTGGGCAGGCCAGTTCATTTACAGACCCAAATACAGACGTATCTTGTTTAATATTTTGCACGTATTTGGAAAAGTAAAGTTTCACAATTAAAAAATATATATTTTAATGGAGTTACAACATTAAATATTAATATATACCTATATATTATTTATGTTCATACAAATGTCGGCCATGGCAACGCAACACCGACAAACAACATGCACTGTATTACAATTAGAACCGTTGGACCGGTGCACTTAATCAACGTACATAAATTAAAAGCCATTCATTTGATAAAATGCCACGTTTTATAACGTTGTACTAAGAGCGTGAAGATAAGAATGACCACCTAGAAGGCAACCTGAATATTTAACATTTATCTTTTGTTGCATAAACTTTGTATTAACGAACAATTCATTGATTTTAATTTACGTCACGTACAAACACAGCTGGTACTTGCTGCAAAATTGCACTTCGACGACATCACATTGAAGTTATTCATTACCTGAAACAGAAAGAAAGTGGCTGTTGAAAGAAAGAAAATAAATTTAATTCAGCACGACACAAAATAATACGAATACAAAATACATATCTAGGCCTCAGAAGCATTTGGTCGTAAGTGTCAGTTTACGATAAAGGCACATACGACGAATGTTTCTGGCGTATAATGGCACATCCTACCTTATGCTTCTGAGTTCTAGATATAAATATACAAAAACAAGTAAGCCTGCATATTCTGTCTAAAAGGTCTCCAGTTCAGCATTGGCTGGGCAAACACCAAGCGCTGTTAGGATTTTTAATAATAATTTACTGCTAAAACTTTTCTCGTTTCTATATTAGAACAGGTTACAAAATGAGAATTTAAAATACATAAAACAATGTCGCTACCCGCTGTCTGTATGTCCCTATGTGTGCGTAGATATTTAAAACTACGCAACCGATTATGATACGGTTTTTAATATATAGAGTGAAGTAAGTAAAGTTCACCCGTGCAAAGCCTGGGCGGGTCGCTATTTTTTATATAAAATTAAATCACTTAGCATGAATATTTTGCCATACAACTTTTACATAATATTGGTCAAAGTTTAATGTCCCTTCCAGCCGCTATACATTAATAATAAATGATGATAAAGAGATACAAAAGCAACCCTCACCCCTAAACATTTTTGTAGGTCTGCGACGCACCCCTGAGTTTCGAAGATAAATGTTAATTTATGAAAGTTAATTTACTCAAGGGATATCCAAGACTATAATGAATTGTACTTTACTTTATTTTTTGACAACTGTAAGGGTTTATTAGACGTGTCTGTTAATATTGATTAATACTACATATGATTATTATTATTATAAAAGGAAAATAGTGGTTTTTAAAGTCTGTATACAAATATTAAAAAGATATTTTATTTGTATATTTGTTTGGAACGGATAAACTTCAAAACTACTTAAAAAATTTTTTTCTTTTTTATTAATGTATTGCTAGCTCCTATAATACAAAATGTATTAAGGAGACGATAGAGCGAAACCAAGGCTCCAAAGTGTTCGCAAGAGACACCTCTATTGGGCTAAGCCAGTTGACAAAGCTGAAGAAGGAAGATGGGGTAGTGACGTCGAGTAAGCCAGAGGTTTTACGGGAGATAGAGAGGTTCTATAATCAGCTGTATGCCTCAACAGTCAAGCCCGCTAACAGCCAAGCCAAAGACCCCAGAGCAAGGCTCACCCGACACAATACCGAAGATCTCCCGGACATCAGCCTATACGAGATTATGATGGCCCTTAAACAGCTTAAAAACAACAAGGCGCCAGGTGATGACGGAATCACATCTGAGCTTCTGAATGCGGGTGGAACACCGATACTTAAAGTCCTTCAGAAGCTCTTTAACTCCGTCTTACTCAAGGGACAAACGCCAGAATCATGGAGCAGAGGGGTGGTGGTTCTGTTCTTCAAAAAGGGTGACAAAACCATGTTGAAGAATTACAGACCCATCACATTGCTGAGCCATGTTTATAAGCTGTTCTCGAGGGTCGTCACAAATCGTCTCGAACACAGGCTCGATGACTTCCAGCCTCCCGAACAAGCCGGCTTCCGAAAAGGCTTTAGTACCATAGACCACATACATACGCTGCGGCAGATTATACAGAAGACCGAGGAGTATAATCAGCCCCTATGCTTGGCGTTTGTGGACTATGAAAAAGCCTTTGATTCGGTCGAAATTTGGGCGGTTCTAAGGTCTCTTCAGCGGTGTCGTATCGACTATCGGTACATTGAAGTGCTGAAGTGCTTGTACAAAAACGCCACCATGTCGGTCCGAGTACAGGGCCAATGTACGAAGGCAATCCCGCTACGGAAAGGGGTAAGACAGGGAGATGTTATATCTCCCAAACTTTTTACGGCTGCTCTGGAGGACGCCTTCAAGCTCCTGGAATGGCAAGGACACGGCATCAACATAAATGGCGAGTACATCACTCACCTTCGATTTTCCGACGACATAGTGATCATGGCAGAATCGCTGGAGGACCTTGGACAGATGCTCAATGACCTCGATGGAGTTTCTCAACAAGTTGGGCTTAGAATGAACATGGGCAAGACGAAAGTCATGCATAACGCCCATGTAGTGCCCAACTCTATAGCCGTTGGAAACTCTATTCTCGAAGTTGTGACCGAATACATATATCTAGGTCAAACGATCCAACTAGGTAGTACCAACTTAGAGAAAGAGGTCAATCGTCGAATCCGACTCGGCTGGGCAGCGTTTAGGAAGCTTCGAGAGATCTTCTCGTCCAAAATACCTCAGTGCCTGAAGACCAAAGTCTTCAATCAATGTGTGTTACCAGCGATGACATATGGATCTGAGACGTGGTCTCTTACTGTGTGCCTCATAAGAAAGCTCAAAGTCGCTCAGCGAGCTATGGAAAGAGCTATGCTCGGCGTTTCTCTGCGTGATCGAATCAGAAATGAAGAGATCCGCAGGAGAACGAAGGTCACTGACATAGCTCAACGGATAAGCAAGCTGAAGTGGCAATGGGCAGGACACATAGCTCGAAGAACTGACGGCCGATGGAGCAAAAAGTTTCTCGAGTGGAGACCACGTACTGGCAAGCGCAGCGTAGGACGACCGCCTGCACGATGGACCGACGACCTCATAAAGGTCGCAGGAAGTCGGTGGATGCAGGCCGCTAGCGATCGTTCCCGCTGGAAATCGATGGGGGAGGCCTATGTTCAGCAGTGGACTACAACAGGCTGGTGATGATGATGATGATGATGATTGCTAGCAGCGTTTTTGCACACTATTCTTTAAATTTCATTCTTATTAGCCCCGTGCTAAGCTAAACTTGCTTGTGTTACGAGTGGATTCATATCGCTCTAGTCATAAAAAATCCTTCTCTAGGAGGATGAAAAGGGGTAGAAAACTTTGTATAGAGACATCCAAAACTACGCGAACGCAGACGCAGGCAACAGTTAGTCTAGCAATAAAATGGGAGTGTAACGTAGATGAAAATTACGGGATACCTAAACAGATTACATCCACTGCTGAACGTAGGCTTCTCTTAACCGATCTTGAAAGGTTAGGGTCATAGCGCAACTTCACTAAACCGTTAACTATGTACTTAACAAAAAAAAAATACAGGAGAGCTAATGTACGATTACTGCATAACTATTTACATCTAATATATAAAATTCTCGTGTCACAGTTTTCGTTGCCATACTCCTCCGAAACGGCTTAACCGATTTTGATGAAATTTTTTGTGCTTATTCGGTATTTATGAGAATCGGCCAACATCTATTTTTCATCCCCCTAAATGTTAGGGGTAGTCCACCCCTAAATTTTTATTTTTATTTTTCAGACAAAGTTAGGGGTAGATTAGAGGTAGGTGTAGGGTAGGGGTAGGGTAGAGGTAGGGTAGGGGTAGTGTAGGGTAGGGGTAGTGTAGGGTAGGGGTAGTGTAGGATAGGGGTAGTGTAGGATAGGGGTAGTGTAGGGTAGGGGTAGTGTAGGGTAGGGGTAGTGTAGGGTAGGGGTAGTGTAGGGTAGGGGTAGTGTAGCGTAGGGGTAGTGTAGGGTAGGGGTAGTGTAGGGTGGGGGTAGTGTAGGGTGGGGGTAGTGTAGGGTAGGGGTAGTGTAGGGTAGGGGTAGTGTAGGGTATGTATCGATTGAGGCAGTACGAAGTCTGCCGGGTCAGCTAGTCTAATATATAAAATTCTCGTGTCACAGTTTTCGTTGCCATACTCCTCCGAAACGGCTTAACCGATTTTGATGAAATTTTTTGTGCTTATCCGGTATCTATGAGAATCGGCCAACATCTATTTTTCATCCCCCTAAATGTTAGGGGTAGTCCACCCCTAAATTTTTATTTTTATTTTTCAGACAAAGTTAGGGGTAGATTAGAGGTAGGTGTAGGGTAGGGGTAGGGTAGAGGTAGGGTAGGGGTAGGGTAGGGTAGGGGTAGTGTAGGGTAGGGGTAGTGTAGGGTAGGGGTAGTGTAGGGTAGGGGTAGTGTAGGGTAGGGGTAGTGTAGGGTAGGGGTAGTGTAGGGTAGGGGTAGTGTAGGATAGGGGTAGTGTAGGGTAGGGGTAGTGTAGGGTAGGGGTAGTGTAGCGTAGGGGTAGTGTAGGGTAGGGGTAGTGTAGGGTAGGGGTAGTGTAGGGTGGGGGTAGTGTAGGGTAGGGGTAGTGTAGGGTAGGGGTAGTGTAGGGTATGTATCGATTGAGGCAGTACGAAGTCTGCCGGGTCAGCTAGTCTAATATATAAAATTCTCGTGTCACAGTTTTCGTTGCCATACTCCTCCGAAACGGCTTAACCGATTTTGATGAAATTTTTTGTGCTTATCCGGTATCTATGAGAATCGGCCAACATCTATTTTCATCCCCCTAAATGTTAGGGGTAGTCCACCCCTAAATTTTTATTTTTATTTTTCAGACAAAGTTACGGGTAGATTAGAGGTAGGTGTAGGGTAGGGGTAGGGTAGAGGTAGGGTAGGGGTAGGGTAGGGTAGGGGTAGTGTAGGGTAGGGGTAGTGTAGGGTAGGGGTAGTGTAGGGTAGGGGTAGTGTAGGGTAGGAGTAGTGTAGGATAGGGGTAGTGTAGGGTAGGGGTAGTGTAGGGTTGGGGTAGTGTAGGGTAGGGGTAGTGTAGGGTAGGGGTAGTGTAGCGTAGGGGTAGTGTAGGGTAGGGGTAGTGTAGGGTAGGGGTAGTGTAGGGTGGGGGTAGTGTAGGGTAGGGGTAGTGTAGGGTAGGGGTAGTGTAGGGTAGGGGTAGTGTAGGGTATGTATCGATTGAGGCAGTACGAAGTCTGCCGGGTCAGCTAGTCTAATATATAAAATTCTCGTGTCACAGTTTTCGTTGCCATACTCCTCCGAAACGGCTTAACCGATTTTGATGAAATTTTTTGTGCTTATCCGGTATCTATGAGAATCGGCCAACATCTATTTTTCATCCCCCTAAATGTTAGGGGTAGTCCACCCCTAAATTTTTATTTTTATTTTTCAGACAAAGTTAGGGGTAGATTAGAGGTAGGTGTAGGGTAGGGGTAGGGTAGAGGTAGGGTAGGGGTAGTGTAGGGTAGGGGTAGTGTAGGGGTAGTGTAGGGTAGGGGTAGTGTAGGGTAGGGGTAGTGTAGGGTAGGGGTAGTGTAGGGTAGGGGTAGTGTAGGGTGGGGGTAGTGTAGGGTAGGGTTAGTGTAGGGTAGGGGTAGTGTAGGGTATGTATCGATTGAGGCAGTACGAAGTCTGCCGGGTCAGCTAGTTATTATCAAAATTTCGCGAAAATTTAAGGCTTGGTGAGTAGACGACTTTTACGTATTAGTTTTGTCACTGTTGCTCCGCGTTGAAATGAAAGAGAAGCGAAGAGACGCCGCGATGGCGCAACGTTTCGTTCGACTCGTTCAAATTATTTAATACATTAATCCTTGCAAATATCTTATTCCAATTGATAAATAAAAACAACAGTTTCCTTTATTATTATATATTTCATCACTGTTATTATAGTAGGGGAGCCCACGAGGCTAAATGGGGATTTACTCGAGCGTCGTAGAGACCTATTGGGATGCAAAGCTTAGATGATAAGAAGAAAAAAATGTTATATGATATATACCTTTACATCGGTGGGGGAAGCGGCTATAGATTTTTAAATATGTAAAAAAAAACTGTTGCATGGACATCGTCGAGCGCGTCAGATATTGATAGCATCAATGCCCTACGTATTTTTAATAATGCACGTATGTTAATCTGATCGTTTGCATGATGCGGGTGGTTGTATTTAAGGGTTGAAAACGAAAAAAAAAAAAAAATCGAGCGTCTCAGATTTTCTAAGGGAGTGTTAAGTGCACCAAAAAAAGCTCTCATTCACTAATCTGACGATTTCGATGGGACGCAAACTCGCAGCCATTTTCATAATGTGCAAAAAAAATTCGCCATTTTGAAATACTCAAGCGCGTCAGATTAAGATATATATGGTTTATCTTTATGTTCTAAACGTACTGTTTCATAATCTGACGATTATCTAGAGGGATTCGCCTGATCTGACAAAAATAAATTAGAAAAACGGTTCACCTTAAAGGCCATCCCTGCAACTTCCCGCTAATTCCATTCCTGGGCGCTTAAAATTGTACTTATGACATTTTTGAGCTCAAGATATAATTTATGTGATATTATGAGCTCGCTGAGTTCAAAGAAATAATATATCTATGCATTTGAGCTAATATATTCCGATATTCCAAAATATTTACACATTTTTTTAATGTTTCTACCGTAAATTTAATTGTTTTTTGTAAGGTACTTTCACCACAAAACACACATTTCAAATTAATGTCACTCATATTAAATATTTATAAACTTTAATTCACACAAATAATATTAAAATAGCAAAAAAAGCCAAAACGTTGGAAACACGTTGTAAACAGTATGCCACGAACGAGTCTTTATGATCAGCTGTGGCGTCATGGCAACAGAAACCAGAGTGGGGACGGAGTGAGAGAGTAATAGATAGAGAAAGAGTGAGAGAGGAATAGAAACGCGGAGAAGGAAATGTAGGCATCACACAGCTGCACGCATTTAACTTTATCGACGAATTTTTGTTATTTCGGCTTGCGGAAATCGTCAGATTATATATTTTTCATTATTCTTGAATTATTTCCTTCAAAATAACAAAAAATTTAGCTACGCTCGAGAATGTCGAGATGACGTTGTTTTTTTACAATTTCGTTGCCCTCCCCTTTTTTTATGTCACTCTCAAATTGTCAGATTAGTGGAATATACACTTTTTAGGATGTAATTAACTCACCCTACCTTAATCTGACGCGCTCGAGAATTTCTGATGGTCAATTTTTTTTTACTAATCTGATCCTGTATCCTTCACGGGCGGCCTTATATATGGGCCTCATGTTTTGTGGAGGTACTTAACTGGGTACAAGGTATCCCCCTGTATATTAATCTGCCGCGCTTTATTAAATCCCGAAATCCCCGCTTGGGCTCCCCTACTATAATATTATCAAGATTTGTTTATAAATAATACAGTTACAATTGCTACAATTTCAATGGTTATTTTATGGTTTTTTTTAATCGAGAAAATTTACCGAAAACGTGTTTAGAACACAATGGTCCCCCCATAAATATGATCAAGATTAACATATATTTTTTTAAGCTGCTCTAAAATGTAAACATTTGGCTAAAAAACTGTTTTGTGAAGCCTATTTTGACTAAGTACAGCGCCTTAATTTAGTAACGGTTTCGAAATAAAATGTGCGATAGAAAGATATTGCCATCATCACGCTTGGTGGGCGGATTGGTGATCACAGTAAGATGGTGAGTAAACTTGAAATTGAACTATTTTTTCTTTTTTTTTCGGACGGACATATGTAGTTAGCCAGGAGGCTTTTGCTATTTCACCGGGCATAAAGGCGAGCAGAGCTCCAGCCTAGATAAATGATTTAAACACTACAAACTAAGCAACCTGCGCAAGAGGGCGTCCCCTGTGGGACTTGGACCTCGGCTCAGGGCGGTCGCTGACGGGGAGATTGAGGGATTATGGCTTTTAGTTTCTTTAGGGAAGTTTTGTGCAACTTTCGCTCTACTTTACAGTTCGCGGGCCTTTCGGACTTCGGGTCTACGAGGGCATCGGAAGGTAACCTTGAACTGATAGATGCTGATTATATTGTTAAAAATGTGTGTTTATCAACAATCTAGCCAAGACAAGATGACAAATCATTCCTTTTAGTATGAATCAAGTAAATTTGTAAAGACTAAATTTACTACATATTATTATGTATGTTATCAAAATAAAAATAGTCATTAAAATCGTCTTAAAATTGACTCATAAAAATTGTTGAAGACGCGAACATTATCAGAATTTTATGACCAAAATAAACTATTAAAATGTCATAAATATCTTCGGCCAAGATGAAACTGTAAAAACTATAATTATTTTAATTAGTTTTATATCTTGAACGTGTAAATATCGTGTTAAATTTGATTATACGTTTAATTTAATTATAACTGTAGATGAGCTCAGGGCGTGGACTGTGATGATGAAATGAAAAATTGGTCGTTAGTCTTATAATAATGACATAATAATATTTACAAAGTAACAATAATATAATTGTATATGAGCGATTCGTAAACGCGACTCGTAAAAGCCAGAATAGGGGATAATACTGCGAAGTTTTAACACTAGTACAACAATCCTATCTCTAGTAATAGTAGCCCAATGGCTAGGGCGTCGGACTTATGATCTTGAGGTCGCCGGTTCGAACCCCACCCATTGCACTACCGACGTGAACCAACTTGTAACACAAGCATTTTAGCTTAGCACGAAGGGTTAACAAGAATTCTAGTAGACTGCAAAACTATGCAAGTAATCTTTTCTAAATAATAATAATAAAATGTGAATGTAAGTAAGTTTTTTTACACTTTTACGCGAAATCTACTTATAACCGATCATCATAAAACTTTGTACACATATGCTTGGAGGTATCTGAAGTAACATACAACACTTTCAATGTAAGTAAAAGCCGCGGATAAAAGCTAGTGTAAATAATAAATATGTACTCCAGACATATTTCTAAGGCATGTACTGGAAACCTTTGAATTCAGATAACTATTTTACTTTTTATAACGTGAACTTATAGCATAATGCATCAATGTCAGTATTACAACATTTTTATTTATTTACTTTTACATAAAGTACACACATAACATTCAAAAGAGAAATATTATAATACTACAAAGGTAGTACAAAGGTACTGCTTATTTCTAATTTACTTATTTCTATTTTCTCAAGTTTTCTCAACGTCATCTTGGACGTATTGGACGTTTGACTTATCGATACTAATATTATAAAGGGGAAAGATTTCATTGTTTGTATTGAATAGCCTCCGAAACTACTGGACCGATTTGAAAAATTATTTCTTCGTTAGAAAGCTACAATATCCCCGGATGACATAGGCTATATTTAATTATAAACGATATACGAGAACGGGAATTACGCAGGTGAAACCGCGCACAGGGAGCTAGTTTCATATATTTAGAAACTAAACACGAATTGACAGCGAAGTTAAGTTAACAGTTACCTATATTAGTTTATTGTTTCTTTGATTGACGTTTGAGTAATCAGGTTAGCTTCAAAGTATAGTTGTTGAATAAGTTATTATAAACCCCAGAGTAACAGTATCTTCAGTCACATATATGCACATTTAATATCATTGCATATATCAAGCATGTACCTACGTGCAAGTAATCACGCTTCTCTGCGGTGTACGAAGCAAGGCATTGAACCAATCTCTCGTTTGCGGTCAGCAACAGCCCATCATGAGAGTAGTTGGAGTAATAGAAAGTAAAATTAACCGCATGATAGTCGTGAAACCCAGTGGGACATGAGGATTGGCTGAGGATCTGGGGAAATATAAATTTTGACGAAAAGATTATCTTTTTATTATTTGTTAAAGATTACATCAAAATCAATAGCGAATTAACTTCGAAGGAAATAAACACGAATGACATACAATATTTTTACAACCAACCCACGAGTTGGACTGTTACTCTACTTCGATGAGTTGTAAGGTGATATTGAAGTCTTTAAATTACCGACCATTGAGCCGAAAGAAACGTCCACTGTAAACTACAGTGCCCTTAAAATCTTTTAAGTTATCACTCTTGCAGTGCCTACAAGCACCATGTTGCTTAATCTTATCTATACTAATTTATAAAGCTAAAGTGTTTGTTAAGTTACCGGAACGCGCTAAACTTTTTTTTAATTTTTTTATTAAAAAAATATAGGTTTTCGTTTGACCATAATCTCGCTTAATGGAAGGCGAAGATAAGGCCTAAGATGATACACGCTTGCCTAGAAAGTGTCTGTTCACTTTAGTCTGAAAGATGTACAGATTATAGCGTTCCGGAAAAACTGACCCCGGCAGAGAATACGCATTATGAAAGAAGAAGCAAATCGCTTCGAGCGTATTGAAGGAATATCTACAACAGGGTGAAACCGCTCGCCGCACCTAGTCGGTGATGGAAAGGTGAAGGGGGTATCAAGTTATGCTACCTCCGCACACTCCCCGGATGCACGAATCTCAGGAACTACTGGCCCGATTTGAAAAATTATTCAAGCCCATCGATCACCTGTAAATACCTTAGTCGCCTCTTACGACACCCGTGGGAAGATATAGTGGGTTCTCTTCTACGCTGGAAGCCAATACAGCTTAATTTATAATAACCCAAACCACAAAGAATCACTTAATGAGGTTTACAAGCACCTTTAGCCTTTTTGTTTATCTTAAGTCATGTTAAGTTTAAAGCAATCATGGAATTGATTTGACAGTTTGATCGATAATTACCATACGCCTCGATCTACCTAATAATTAAAGGGCCACACAAGTTTTAGTCTATTTTGTACTACATTGAATAAATTAAAATTAATTACTACATGTTTTTAACATGACTATTATGGTCGTAATCATCATCAGCCCGTATAACGCCCATTGCATAATATGGGCCTCACGGGAAGGGCTTTAGTCAACCTCTTCGTGTTGGTGACCGCAATATTTTTCGTACGGAAATAAGTACATCAAAAGGCTTTTGATACTGCACCGGGCAGGAAGGTGAGCAGGGCTCCAGCCCACAGCTCCAGATTGTAGTTTAAAAACTACAATCTAAGCAACCTCCGCAAAAGGCTCCCCCTATGAGATTGGACCTCGACTCAAGGCGGTAGCGGGAGATTGAGTATTGACGACTTCTAAATTTTTTGTTGAGTTTTGTGCAACTGTCGCTCTACTTTACGGTAATTGCAGTATTATGTTGAAAAACGCAGTATTTATTACTATGTTAAAAAAAAAACTTTTAAATTGTTTATGTGATCTAGAATATATTTACCATAAGACTGAGAACAAAAAAAAATGAATTTGAATAAACTGAGAAGGAAAAATCATCAGATTTCGAATGACGTCATTAAGCTATACGGTTTGTGAGTGAAGTCGTGCTCGAGCAAAAAAGCAAGAACCTTTTTACGCTTACTTGAGCGACATGTTACAGCGATTTACTGCTAACGTATAAAATGCAATGTGGTCTATGTTACAAACTGACATTTATTTATATTAACTATCCAGTTGTACTCACGATTTGTAATCATCGGATATATCCGACTAGTTTCGAGACCATCCCGAGATGGATTAGGGATTCTCAAGGAGTGGTCGACTCTACGGCGCGGCGCCGGACAACTAACTCGGACATATCCGATGATGACAAATCGTGAGTACAACCGGATAGTTAATATAAATATGTGTACCACATACGAAAGCTTTAATTTTAAAACTGACATTTTATGTAAAAGAAAATACATAGCAGTAAGTCTTACGCGCGCGGTTTCACCCGCGTTACTCCCGTTCCCTTGGAAACTTCATAATTAAAAACAGCCTATGTTACTCAGGGATAATGTAGCATTCTAATGGTGAAAGATTTATCGAAATCCGCCCTGTGGATTTTGAGTTCATTCAAAACAAAAATACAAACTTTTCTTTTTTATAATATAAGTATAGATATAGATTAAAAGTTATTAATTTACTGTTCTGTAATTTAAAAAATATACCCAAAAAAACCTTCGCCATTACTTAGCTGTTGAAATTAAGTCAAATCGATTATAACTCTTAATTTACCAATTATAATCAATTATTGTATTACACATTTCAATAAACGAATTGTATTTAATTAATTCCATGAACTTTCGATTACCAAAAAATAACATCAGCAATCTGGGTCATGTCCACAATAAATACATTTGTTACCAAGAACATGCTGCAATTTATAAAAATGTTAATAAAAGAAGTGGCAGTTTATACTTAAGTTATATGAAATGCAATTAGACAAGGTTTCCACGGGGACGGAAACTAAGCCATGAAACCATATAGTATGGCTATGTTTAAATCAATTTGGTTTGAAACTCTGCCATCTTTCAAAATTGACAGCATAAGTGACATAAGCTGTCAATTTCAAAAAAAAAATCAGACCGATTTTTTTTTGTTATTAAGTGGTATCGGTATAATTGATTTTTGCTTCAGGCAGTACATTTTTGTGTCATAACGAAGTTATTCGGGGGATGGGTCTGGTTAATTGAGGGACTACCCTCTGTGCCTTAAAAAGCACGGTAAGCCGTTCGGCCGGATTGTCATAACGTCATCTCTGACAATCGTATCAGATAACGGACAACAGCGTTTACCTGTATATATACTTTGAATAATTTTGCGGTCACCAACCTGCCAAGCGAGGTGACTGATGACCTTTCACAGCAAGGCAGGCCCATGTTGAACAGTGGACGTTATACGGGCTGATAATGATGATGGTGACAAAATATACTACGGATAAACTAGTCTCTTATAAATTGGACCACACGAACCGGTTTAATAATGTTATATTGAGGAAGCTCTATTAACTTAAGCGGTCTATATTCCGTAGTGTCGTTTGGTCGAGTTAAGATAAATATAGCTGGTGCATTTTTTACTTTACTGTTCTTTTAAATACAAGGAGTTTTAAAATGTCTTAAACTATACAGTTTATAGTACCTTATGTATTATAAGAGCGATACTATTGAGTAACTTGAACGTTCCGATTACAATTACATTTACGTCCAGTGCTGAACATGGGCCTGCTCTTAACAGACCTTGGCAAGCCAGGATCGTTGAGGGATATTGCCATAATCACCACTTGGCAGACGGATTGTTGATCGCAGTAAGATGTTAACCTTGGGCAAATAGACGCTGCTGCCCATCCATCAGCCATATGTCCCTTAGTCGCCTTTTACGACACCCATGGGTAGACACGGGGTGGTCTATTCTAAGCCGGAAACCACACGGCTAAGTGATTAATAAATAGTTTTTATTTATTTTTTAAAATTAAATATATATGCCGTTAGTTTCACCCTCCTGTTTTTTATTTTATAATTTATACACAAATTCTTAATGTAAAAAAAAGTACTTATAGTATAGTATAGTATGTATGTTAATCGCAATTTAGTATATTTTTTTATCTAGTCTTTTAGAAGCGTGAGTGGCATGTGCTGTAAACTTTTGAAAGATGGCCGAAAATGTTTAAGAGGCCACTTGTCTAAGCCTTCTGTTCTATTCCTGTATTTTAATATATATCTAATGATATATAAATTAATTACCAACATTATGTAGTCGTATAACTTGACAACGACTAGACTCGTTTGATTCAATGCTTTTTTATTGTATTCTTAATGATAGCGACAAGTTTGGATAAAAGAACATTTTGGAAAATCCATGGGAAATGTTAAAACGGTGGACTGGCGACGTCGGACACATACAACAAGTAGGTATCAATATAAATTGAAGTACCTACTCATAAATGTTGCGTATTATTTGAGTAAGCAAATAAAACAATGAGTTATTTCTAATGTTATTTCGCAATTGCAAAGTACATATTTCATATAATAATATATGAAAAAACGTTATGAAAATATGAACCTGATTTGATTGTTACATTAATACGTCTCGTCATAAAAATATGCATGTGCAGTTCTTTTCTAACAATCTAGGTATTGAATAAATTATTCAAGATATGGAAAACGATATAATTGTGGTGATGGAAGGTACTTTTTTCAGTAACCTGGTGTTCTGATTCCTATCCGTACAATTCTTCTTTAGGACCACGCATATTTTTATTATTTCGGACGGAGATTTATGTAATTGACCAGTTAGCAAATATGCGCGGTTCGTAAAGCGAATGTAGTAAAACTCCCCTTATTAATTTAAATTAATATCTTAATCCTTCTAACAGCGACCGCCTTGAACTAGGTCTAGGTCTAATTCTCACCGAGAGAATTACTCCAGGTTTCTTTTGAACCATTTATTAAGGCTGGACTCCAGCCTATAGAGGCTATCAGAGGCTCGCCTTTATATCTGGTGAAGTAGCAAAATACTCGAAAAAAAAATCCGTCCTAAAAAATATAAATTTCCACAGTGCTGGAGATTTAAAAAAAAAAGTGCCGTATGGTGTTTTTATATGCAGAGATAGGCAAATAGAGTTTTTACTTTCGCATTTATATAATTAATATCTTAGGACCACATACCGCTCACTATAAAATAACCCGTAACTATTATTTTGTGAGTGGTTTATTGTCCTTAGATACTAATGTTATAAATGCGAAAGTTTGCCTATCAGTAACGCTTTGACGTTAAAAAATCTTAGCCTATTTTGATGTAATTTAGTACAGCGATAGATTTGCTCAGAGTGAGGCGGACGAAGTCGCAAATAATAGTCAAACATTACTAGCATAATAAAAACAAACAATGATGAACAAGATATTCAACATTAATTTCGCTTCGACTAAGAAAACGTAATATCGAATCAACGTGGGTGCTCTCCCCTGCCGTCTACTAAACAATCTCTTCGATGACATTAATAGATTGTTATCGGAATTGAACCCATCCGATAATAAATATCCTACAGGCTCATATTAGCTGAGCCTACGAATCTAATCTTTAGATTGGAAGCTTTAAGTGGTCAATTACATATTTATCGAAGTTTTTCAACAACCCGTCGACTCCTGAATACATTTTTTTGTTAAATTGGTTTTGCGAGATTGATTCATCGGTTAAAAATGTTGAATTTAATTTGAAGTCGAGAGTTTCATTAAATTTTAGGTAGTTTTGTGCCGTTATTAAGTACGTCGTTATAAAATAATCGTATGAAGTAGATAGATATCTAATGTATGATATATAATAGTGTGTGCCGTAGTTCTAATAATCGTGAAGTTTTCAACCGAATTCGCTTATGAACAATCACTACCGATGATAACTTTTGAATTTGATTATGTAATTCCTTTTTTCTGCGCATCACGACTTGAGGAATCAGATACATTTTATCATCAGCCTATCAATCTCAATACACCGTGAAAGTGTGACGTCACAAGTCGTTTTTTTATAGGGCTAATCCCAAACACACTCTCACCACTGCAACTCCTGTAAGTGAGGATCCACAGTGGCACTCTGAAAATGGCAATGAGCACGAGTTCCGGGGAAAAGTTTAACTGTCTTAGGCCCTTAGACCCGCAACGAATTTAATCAGAAAGACATTAGGAGTAAGTGAGACTTATGTTTTCACTTCCCTCCATTACAAAGCGAAGACAGTAAAAAGGAAATAAAAAATAAGACATAAATAGTATTCGGGGTTAATTTACAACTGAAGAAACACGTCATTAGTCTATTAGACATGTATGCCCACAACTGTAATAGAGTAATGACGTGACTTCTTTAGTTGTAAATTAACCTCGGTGATCATTGCCATTCCCAGTGTGCCACTGTTGATCCTGGCTTACATGAGTTGCAGTGGTGAGAGTGTGGTTGGGATTAGCCCTATAAAAAAAGAATTATGACGTCACACTTTTGCCGTGTATTGAGATTGATAGGCACTCACACAACGGTGGTTACTCGTATGAACTTCTCCATATCTAAAACCAAGCTCACGCAAGTTTACGCTTCACGAATTAAGACAACTTTAAAATAACCTGTAGATAATTAATACAAAAAACACAAAGGCGAACCCATAATACTTCATCGCGAAACTAACATAATACAAACCAGACCATCACATCTCAACGCGTACACAATTACGTTATAAAAAATCAATGACTGATTTAGCGGCCTCACAAACTATTAAACATAGTACAACCATTCAAGTTGACGAGATAACATCTACTAGATATACTGAGAATGGCACATTACTCATACGAATAATAACCACAAGCATTAGCACTCAAACTCCGAGATAATTTTTTTTGTCTCTTTTGCTCTGTTTCTTTTTTTTTATGTCAAGTCTTTTATCACAATCATGTAATATTGTACAATGTATATATGATGTAAGCGAATGCAAGCACAGTACCATTTATTGCCTGGTCAATTTATACCGACCAGGAGCTCAATAAGACAAGAAAAAAAAATATACAGTAAATACTATAATGTAGATATTAAAGTTTACTCAGGCACAAACAATCTCCTACAAAGAAACCTAATGGCGGATGCATTCACATACATTTACAATATGACAATTTACACAAGTTCAACCAAAGGATATACCTATAATAATAATTATTATAAACAATAGCAAGAATGAATTAACAACATATAAAATAAAAATAACATAACATAACCCCGACAACAGCCGACCAGTCACCAGAGTGACCAGCACCCGTTCACGAGTATGACGTGTGACGCAGCCATCGCCTCCCTCGCCATATTAGAGGGAAGGTGGCGACCCGCCCCACACCGCCACCGCAAGCAATGACAGACAACGGGAGCATGACGAACTAAAGTGGGGATATCTACAAGTCTATTAATATTAAACCTTTAGTTGAACAATGTTTAAACTGTTTCAATAACTGAGTTTATAATGTTGTCTGTGTTTCACTGATCAACCAAGCGTTATTGTCGTTTAAATAGTCGTTTACTGAATAATAAGCCCTTTTTATTAGAATCCTCTTAACAGTTGACTTGAATCTATCATGAGGTAACTCTTGTAGGTGTACAGGTATTCTGTTATACATACGGACTCCTAATCCCACAAAAGATGAGTGTACTTTTTGTAGGCGATGGTATTCGGTGCAAAGTTTATGCTTATATCTAGTGTTTATTGTGTGTATGTCACTTCTTTTCTTAAAAAGGTTAATATTTTGCCGGACATAGATTATATTGGCATAAATGTATTGCGAAGCGACTGTAAGTATATCTATGTCCTTAAAAAAGTCTCTTAAGGAGAATCTCGTACTTAGTTGATAAATAGAACGAACTGCACGTTTTTGTAGTATAAAAATGCTTTGAATATCAGCAGCTTTACCCCAAAGCAGAATGCCATAGGACATAATACTGTGAAAATAACTAAAGTAGACTAAACGTGCAGTTTCTACATTAGTGAGTTCCCGTACTTTTCTAACCGCGTAAGCAGCTGAGCTCAATTTTCCAGCGAGACAAGAAATATGGGGACTCCATTGAAGTTTCTTGTCTAGTGTCAAGCCTAGAAAGAGGGTCGAGTCCACAGTTTCTAGATTAACATTACCCATTATTAATTTTGGCTCTACAAAACTTACATTAAGCATTACGAATTTGATACATTTGGTTTTCTTGGCATTGAGAACCAAATTATTAACCGTAAACCAATCGGTGACATGTGCGAGAGCATTATTAATGTCATTAAAATTATTCCTCTTTCTATCTACCTTAAAAATAAGGGAGGTGTCATCCGCAAAAAGTACCATATCACACATGTCTTTCAAATAAAATGGCAGTCTGTCTGTATATGATGACAAACGGACGGACGGAGTACATTGTCTGTAATATTCAAGAATTAGCAGCACACACAGGTAGCACCTGTGATATTGATAAGTACAAGTGTATGTAAATTCCTTAGTGCTGAATAACTTCATTATTCCATTATATTAATGCAAAAACCAAAAAAAAAGTCATCTTCATCATCAGCCCGTAAAACGTCCACTGCTGGACAAGGCCCTCCTCCGAGGGAAGATTTTTGTCATAGTTACCATACTTGTGAGACGAGTTGGTGACCGCATTATAAACTTGTTAGACGCAAGGTAACGCTGCTGATTAGCCATCCTAAAATTTGCTCGGCACCAATGTTTTATATTTATATAAAACATATGTCGATTTATTATTTATTTTTATACAAAATATTTTGGATCTGTCTTATGAACTTGTGTATCATCATCATCATCTGTGAAGCTGTTAAAAGAATTAATAAAGCGTCGCCCCTAGTGGGGGAAGTAGTTACTTCGATTTCTGTCTCGCGAAAAATGTTTTGGAAATACCCGAAACAATGATTTCCGTGATTCCGTGTCTCGGAAGTCACGTTTAAGTTTTTCCGTCTTCATATACCCAATAGCGGCTTCGCACGGCAGGACATAAGATTTTTTTTTATATTTTTACCTTTTATTTATATTTTTTGTTGTTTTATTTTTAGTTTAGTAGACAAGTTATTAATACTGTTTAACATAATTACCTACTAAAATAAACAATCAATTTAAATTTACCCAGTTTTATGAAAGAAACTAACTTTTTTATTACTACTTTTAAATCCTTTAGATCCGGAGCCTAGGCTCGGACCGATTTAAAAAAATATTTTACCATTACAAAGCTACATTATCCAGGAGTAACACAAGCTATATTTAATCATAAAGTTTCCAAGGAAACGGGTAAAACCGTGCGTGGGAAGCGAATTTTACTACATGACTTCAAAACCACAAGTTGACCGATAAGTTAAACGATAAGTTGAACGATCGCACGTGTTCAGGAATTAGTCGCCCTTGTTAATTCTACGAACTATAGGATTAGGAATGGCCATGTTTACAAGAACTGATAACTTTAGATACATTTTTATACACCTTTAATAGTGTAAACATTTGGGTTTTAGTACTTGTTTATTTTGGCTTCAGCTTAGTTCAGTCTACTTTGAAATCTTATCTACTTATTTTGTACTTATCGGTATAGAAAATGTGAACACTGAACGGACTATGCTGGAATTTGGCATGTTGATACTTAATATAAAGTGGCCAAGTTAGGATTTTAACGAAATTCCTCTTCATTTGGAGAAAAAACGTTATGCATTGTCGCGGGAAAATGCAAATTTTGACATAAGTCGTTAATCTCAAGAACAAAAGTGCCAAAATTGGCGAAAAATTCGTTCGATTTTTTTTTTCATTAAAAATATCGTAAACATTTTCCTTTGAATAATCTGAAAATTTTGGAAAAAATGTATTATCCAACACCCATGTAATAATGTGTATGTGTAATTGTAATAGCTCCTATACATCCAAAGGTTTGGTTTGTCTGGAAGGAATCGCTTTATGCGAAAAGACCGCCTATTGTACTTTGTTTAATATTTTTAAGTGCCTTATTTGTATTCTGCATATAAACGTGTGTACAATAAAGTGTTTATTATTCAAGTATTTCGTGAATCTGTAGCAATAAATAGGAACGTACTGACTCCTAAGATAGTAATAAAGTTATAAATGAATAATTGTAGCCTCCGGCCACAGAACAGTCATGCATTTTCTTCACAACTTACAAGATAACGACTGGCCTTTCTGTAAATTTGTTCTACAAATACAAAACTACTTGGAGAAATAAAGTTACTAAATGTAACACAAACATGGAGTTATATTGAACAAATTCACTGTGTAGAAGTTTTTTGGATAGTTATTATTCTCACACACAAAAACTGATTTGGCTAAAAATTTGCACGGGGATAGATTATAAGTTGGATTAACATATAGGTTGCAAAAAATCACGCTACGACCCATGCGGCGCGTAGCTAGTAGGTATTATTGTAATTGAGACGATGAGTTTGTAGATTCTGATGTGTTGAACACTACTCTCGCATAAGATAAATAAGTCCATGTGTTGCAGGGGCAAACACATCATTAGCAAAAAAAGTAAACCACTCATCCAACCGACCGCGACCGGAGAAGAGCCCTCAAACGCTACGGGTCTCCCTTACCCTTCTGTTTCTTAGTTTGTCAGAGAGGTCCGCGTATTTCAAGCAACAACCATAACTGTAACACCATTGCAATCAAATAACTTACATGATTTACACTAAGCATCTGTTTTTCAACTCTAAACTACGCATTGTCTACTCCAATCCCAATTAGTTAAGCCTCTACAAATGATAATAATAAAGCGCTAAACAAATCACCATCATCCATTATGTCCGCACATACTCTTATTACATAGTCACGTTCGTACCTTCAACATTACAATAATTTGACTCCGAAAATGGACTATGACATCATTGTACAAAAAACAGAATACTATTAATGGTACTACTGAAACATAGCTTGAGGCACATCGGTATATGGAGACTTGAATCGGTCCAACGAAATTCCATCGCCTTCAATATTGAACACAGGTTATGCAACTGTTGATTAAGTGCGAGATAAGGGCCCTGATTCAGATAATTTTAAAACGCTTCACAGGAATCACAATGGATATTCGGAAAGTTAATAAGGTAAAGTAACTTTTCACTATTCTGGGTTGGTTTTGGCTATTTATAGGTACCCGGTGAAGTAGCAAAATATTTGTGGCTATGTTTAGATAAAAATAAAGGGCATATGGTACCTGGACCCACTAGAACCACTAAAAACAATTGGCATTTATTATTTCTAACAATTTCTTGGTTTAAGTGGTTCCATTACTTTGCTCACGTCACAAATCTATTTAGATAACACAGCCGGCGTTGCTATATTTTCGTATTTTTAGCAGAATACCAAAAATGCGACTATATCCAAGAAATATCAATAGTGTCCCTGGAAGGTCAATTCTTCGACAATTTACTTACTTATATTAGCAGAATTAATGCCCTTGCTTTTGTAATGCAGAAACACTGTGAAATAGGATCTTTGCTGTGAATGCACATACGACGTTTCAAATGATTAGAGATTGCTCAATCGTGTAAACAGAAAACAACGGTTGATTAATTGCCACAGTAGTTACAGTTTATTCATTATCATCACCCGTATGATGTCCACTGCTAAACATGGGTTTGCCTCGAAGGAGGTGTTCACATAGTCAACACGCGTGGCAGGCGACTTGGTGACCGCAGTATTATGTACAACACATTCACAAGTAAACGCTGCTTACCGTTTCATGGTATACTCGTATGATTCTCATCTATGACGTTATGACAATTGGAACCAACGGCTTATCCTGCTGTAAAAAACACGTAATACCTTAACTACACAAAGATTTTTCTTCCGGAAACGACATCCAAGATTAAAGGCGAGCCTTATACTGCTTTGTCACGGAGGTTGTCACACAAAGTGTTACAGATTATAAAGTATTAGCTATGTTAACGAACAATACAATAATACAGATTGCATAATTAGGATATTTACAAGACCATACCATCGATCGTTAGTTTCTACCGCACGGATCGATCGATGGTACAAGATTGGACGATATGACTAATCGGCAGAAAAATGTCTCAACCTACGACTAGGTATTCTTGTAGAGAACTAAATTATATACGCAAACAAGAAAAACCAAGTCAAGGTCTTCACTTTTATACTACTCAACGAAATATCACTTGAAAAAATCATCTGCTTACATTTGAATAATAAATGTTCGTATTTCAATAGCACTCATGAAAAAGAGCACTCAATATTACGTAAGTGAAAATGTCAATGACATTGTACAAAAACTGTTTCAAATGCTCCAACACCATTATTATCGATAATTCGCCATACACCGCCTTCGTTGCTCAAAAGGCTAATGTAGCTCAAGAGAATATCGTAAACATCTCGCCATTGTTAATGTTAAAAGAAAAAAACTGCTCCCGCCGATTCAATTTAAAACGTGACAAGTGTTCATTATTTCGTTTTTTTAAATACTGAGAATTATTAAATGGGTGTTGGATAGGTTTTACTATATGGGTGACAATAGAACGTAAGTTATACTAGCAATATTTAACAAAAAAATTGTTCAGTCTGTTACGACTTGGACACGACAAATTGAACTAAGCTTTACAATATCAAATGTTTTAAAGCTTCGTCAAGACTATTTTATTTAGAATAGTTACGTTATCTTAGTTAGTTTAGTTTCATCTATACTAACATTATAAACTGCAAAAGTTTGTATTTTTGTGTTTGTTTCGAATAAATTCAAAAACTACAGGACGGATTTTGATAATTCCTTCACCATTAGAATGCTATTCCTGAGCAACATAGGCTATATTTTTCACTAGAAATGTGCACCCGTGCAAAGCCGGTTCGGGCTACTGCAAGGACATTTTACAACGCAATTTTAGTTGTTCACTTAAAGGTTTTTGTTAGCAGGACCATCACCATCTTCGCGATTGCTTTTTTAAAGACTTTGGTTTACAAAGAATTGAATTGAATCGAACCCCGAACACTAGGTCACGTAGCAAGTACTATGAGTCACCGGTGCATCAATTTAAAGAAAGCAAAATAACAACATAAAACTATGAAATTGTTTCTCCTGCCATAACAGCGCGTCTCGAACAAGTTGCTATTACGGTGCCAACATTACTAACAATTATAATCAGTAACTTAATGCTTCCGATACGTAATGCACTTATGAGGTCAACAACCGTTAAATAAATACAAGCTTTACTCAAGTAGTAAAGTAACTTTGAAGTGCTAATTTTATCACTTTATTTCATTAAGAAGCGCCAGTACTCGTATAATGCTAATCAAAATATTGGAGGAATAAATATTGACATTTATCGTTGTGAGACAATTTGAAGAGTTGTTTGACAATTGGTTATGTATTTAGCGGTGTTATGAGTTTGTGTATTTATTGGACTTGACTTATCCGCCGTATCATCGTTTAAAACGATAAAATACGGCGTATTTTTAACGCGCTGACAACGTACGTAGAACGCAATCAGTCCGCCCAGCAAACGCAACACATCTTTTGATCCACACGCTGCATAATTGTTTTTTTGTGATTTCTAAGATTTATTTCCGGGTCTGGTTCGTTGAGAGACTATCCTCCGTGTTTTGACAAGCATGTTAAGTCGTTGCGTTGGTCTTGATTGTTGTAACATCTTCTTCTTCTTTCGTGACCTTGTTTCAACTTATTAGTATTTATACTTTATTTAAAGCCATTTTGACCAGTAGGTCCGATCCTTGTGTATTTTGCCCGACTTAGCCCGCTTGCCAAGCGTGGTGACTATAGCGAAACCCACTCGGCCTATGTTCAGTCGTGAAGGTTATACGTGCTTATGATGATGATAGTACACCTATAATATATTAGTATAATACAAAACTCAATGTTGAGATGGTTTGGTCACGTAACAGGTATACATGGCAAGTGTGAGTGGCACAGTCGGAAGGGGAAGAACTCGACGAACGTTCTCTGACCAAATGGGAGACACCCTCGCCAAAGTTTAAAATAAGATCCACCCTAAACAAACGTGCTTGTATGAAGAATGTTATGAGACTGAATGAAGCGTAAGATGTGTGTAGGGATCGTAGCAAGTGGAGGTCCATTGTATCTGCCTACCCCGCTGGGAAACGGGCGTGAGCTTATGTCTGTATGTATGTACAATACTCAAGCCTAACAATTCTTTAGTTAAAATATAATAATAAATTGTGTTCCGTTCCAGTCAACGATCACAATAACTTCGCACGTTTTCCTTGTCAACAAGGCCATCTCTTTTATTTGTTAAAGAGTTATTCGCTCATCAAATATACCATTATTTTATTGTTATTTTAGCCTCTAACTTATATAAATGTCAATACTGGATCAGTTATAAGAGAGATTATAGTAGCTGTTTTATGATCGCCATAAAAATCCCATCAATTCCATTGCAGTGCTGCATTGGAATATTTTGGACACATGACATCGACGGGATTTTGTTTAACATAGAGAGGTCCATTCTATTAGGCAAAAGGTGAAAGGGACAAGAGGGGGGAACAGATCGCTTAACTTCTAAAAATATCGATCTACAAAGTATTACACAGAGCAGTAGTAGATCGGGAAGCTTGGCGAACTTCAATAAAACAACTGACCAAGTGAAGGGGTCACGATTTACAGCAATGAAGAAACGAATGAATCCTCCTCTTCATTCGTTTCTTCATTGCTGTAAATCGTGGAAAAAGTGCTGCTATTAATTTTCAAGGAATAGCAAAAAAGGTAGTCATCATTAGATACTTAGAAAAGGCATTGTGAATATGTTCCATCAAAATTCTTTACTGTTAGCGTCTTATTGATTTTTTTTGGTCTACTACCTACTGCAATTATTCTTTAGGAATTATTGAAAATAAACAACAGGTCTATGTCCATTATAATCTAAAAAATAATTCAAATGATGAAATTAAAATTTTAATGAGAAATATTTAAAGGGCTTTTTCAAAGTTTTTGGCCTAATTATGACTATATATATATCTATTATTGTGTTTTGCATGCAAAAAATAATTGACCTATTAGTATAACACATGAGTAATGCTATTTCCTGACAAATTCTCCGTTACACTGAGACCGTTGTAACTTAAGGCTTCACATACCTATAAAACGTGTGAATTTTTGTCTGTCCAAAACAATAAGCATCCAATTACCACTTACGTAATACGCGCTTTAGTACAACAGTGTATTGTACTAACGTACTGTTTCAACTTATTAATATGTACATAATAAATGAGCTTAAATACAAGTAAAATGTTTTAGTTGAGGATATCATCGTTGTGTTAATTAACTTTTATGAATCAGGCATCAGGTGATGTAGGCGGATGATCGATGTTGAAATGATGACGATAGAGTAATTCTTTTAGTTACTTATAGGATAATAGCTCCCAGTTTCTTAAAGGATTTCTATTTTATATCAATCTAGCTGTCCCGCGCGCTTACCGTTCCCGTGGAAACTTTAATTTAAAATATAGCCTATGACACTCACAAATGACGTGGCTTTCTATTGGTAAAAGAATTTTCAGAATCGATTCAGTAGATCCAGAGATTACCCCCTACAACGACACAAACTCACAAACTTTACCTCTTTATAATATTAGTAGGTATAAATAAGTTTTTGATTAAGAAAAAAAATGTTTGAAGACGGCGTGGTATTTTTTGCTTTTCAACATTTTTGATAATTTTTGCAAGATATTATCACATTTAAAAACACTTTACATAGACAAAATCACCTCTGATTGAGATGGCAGGCCATTAATTCAAGAAAAAAAGATGTTATTTATTTATTTATTTAAACTTTAGCACACAATGAAACATGCCAAGGTGGACTTAATGCCATAGGCATATTATTAGGGTTATTCATTGTTGATTAGATTATTCATCAATCAATCATCACGTTTTCGTTCAGAATCGAGTGCCAAAAGTAATTTTAGATGTCTGGAAATTAATCTCGTTTCCTGGTTTCAAAAATTGATTTTACAGCCAAGTTAAACTAGTTGCTACTAAGAACTGTTAACTTAACTTGTAACAATCATGTTGTTTAAGAAACCAGATGAAATAAACGAAGACTTTTTGCTGCACTGCAGTTTAGTTGAAACATTAAGGATACTTTTCTATTTCATACTAGCGGCCCGCCCCGGCTTCGCACGGGTGGACTTTTATACCCTACCCCTGCCCTACCCTACCCCTACCCTAACCCTACCCTACCCCTACCCTACCCCTACCATACCCCTACCCTACCCCTACCCTACCCTACCCCTACCCTACCCCTACCCAAAAGTATCCTATGTCCTTCTCCCAGTTCTTAGCTACCTTCCTACCAATTTTCAGCCCCATCGGTTCAGCCGTTCTTGAGTTATAAATAGGGTAACTAACACGACTTTCTTTTGTTTTTAAAATGTATTCTGCTATTCGGGACGGAAACAAATCCAACAAATCAAAAACCATGGCAATCGGTCCAGCCGTTCTCGAGTTATAAGTGTTGTAACAAACACGACTTTCTTTTATATATATAGATTAAGTAATAGAGTAAAAAATATATATAACTGGAGGCTTAATAAAGTTATTACTATATAACCAGAGAGTTAATAAAATAACTAAGTTGTAAACATTAAAAATAATTTGCAACCAAGTAAAATGGTTTAGTTGAGGATACCATCACAGTTTTAATTAACTTTTATGATCCTTAGGTGATGTTGGCGGATGGTGAATGTTGAAACGATAACGGGAGAGATCGCATATTATTTAATTAGTTTAAGTTAGTCATAGGATACCAGTACTTAAGGTGCATGCTCCGATCGACCGTCCATACAATGTTTGTAGGGGCTTTATGCTAAAAATAGACACTCTTTGTTTGAAACGAATCATTTTATCACTTTTCTACAATCAAATGTGCTCGCCTTCGACGTTTCAGGAAATAACTTACACTAATTACTGAGAAAAACAATCGTGAAATTCAGGCAAAATTTGACACTTCTTTACATGTGTGGGTTCGTTTTGACAAGCAAACTAAGCGCCATGTTTGTTATAGTTTAAGCTAGATGGCGTGCAAGTGATATTATAATTCTTATAAAACAATATACAATAATATCTATCTACGTGTCGATGTTGTTATTATGTAGATACATTTTTGGTCAACCATGATCTAAATTATTACAAATCGATAAGTCACCAAAGTAGCACAGAATTAAATTTCGTGAAAAAAGGAATCGTGGGATATGTTTTTACTAGGTAAAGAATACTTTCTATGCATTTTACAAACAGACAAACAATACATTAGTTTGATATGTCGCGTCGGTCGCGTGTCTCGCAGAACGGTGTGATGCGTTCAGAAACGAACAAATATTTACATCAAATGGACGTCATTTATTGTTTATAAATAAATAACTTATTCTAATAAGATTTTGATTTTCTTATTCGTCGACCAATACCAGGAATATAAAGATAAGTAATTTTTTTCTGTACATTTTATTGTTCTATTATTTCAGTGTTGAGTGGATGTGTTCAGTGTTCTGAACGCATAATGAATAATCTGCATGAGTTGAAACTTCCCGCGTGAAACTGTTGACTAGTTTGCTACTATATCTGTGCCCTTGACAACATGATGACCAGAGTAGCCAACCCTACAGTTTTAACTGTAGATCTACCGTTTTTTGGAAATGCTCTCAGTTTTTAGTTTAGACCTCGAAATCTACAGTTTTCTATTGAAGACGATGGCGTCATGTATTTTATTTTCTAATGTGTTGAATTTACTAGTTTTTACGTAATATCATATTTGATACTAGCTTCCCGCGCGCGGTTTTACCCACGTAACGTGGAAACTTCGTAATAAAATATAGCCTTTTACCTTCCTCGATAACTGGTGTTGTCTTTCTTTCTCTATCTTCTTTTTGAATGTGTACATAAATAAATAAATAAAAATATAGATTAACTATTTTCTTAATTATTATTTGATATTTACAGTTTTCTACAGTTTTTTTTCAAGCATATCTACAGTTTTATACTAAGATAGGGTTGGCAACACTGATGATGACAATTTCTCGACTAACTGACCTGTGAACTGACCGCTGTCTAATGGTTGTGAAAAACGATACTATTCGATTTTATTCAAATACTGTGTGTAAAAGTAACATATTCTTTTGTTTTTTATTTGCTTTTCTATATTTCAGATTTAGATTACGTCTACAATGTATCCAACAAGCAAGAAGGCGTACAGTCGACATGTATATTCGGGGCCGCGCAAATCTTTGAAACGAGTTCGAGGTGGACTCAGACAATTTTACGATGAAGAGAGGTAAACATGCCTAATAAAACTAATTCTGTGTCAATTTCCCGATCTTATTTATAAGTACCGTTTTCTGTTGACAAATATTTATTCATAAATCGTTTTACAGCCGTAAGAAAGTTTGGCGTTCTGAAAATAAGAAAAACCCAGTGAATGAAGAAATCGTCGTAGATAATTATTTAGCGTATGTATCAAATAAGCGTGATATATTCTACTTGTTGCTCGTAAAAGTAACTGTACATTTAGTTGTCATACCTACATATATAATCTAAGATCATTACATTTTTATTTGTTTCTTTCAGTACCCAGAATACACAACCAAGAACATACGGGCGTGGAAAACCAAAAATCCGCTTAGAGGCCACCTATAGTGCACCTAGTACTAGCACAGTGACAGCTGAACCTGCGATTGAACCTTTAGATATTTGGCCACAAGCTGACCCTGAAACGGATTCATTTCAATTGACTGTGGAAGCTGTTTCCAATAAATGTTTATCTGCAATATCTGGGTATCGCATTGTGGACCTGAAACATGTAATTGAGTGGGCATTCCTTTTGGAAAGACACCGAAGTATGTGTGAATCTTCACAAATTGATTTTGTTAGTGAGAGACTTGATGGATTTCGAAGTGAATTAATTTTCAAGTGTAGTATGTGTGGTAAGGCATGGAAGCACTGTACGGAGAGCAGTGACAAAATAAACACTGCATTTGTAATAAGCCCAAAGTGATGAAGCTTACACTAGTAGCACGGAAAATTATAATGTGTAGCAGTGAGAAAGATGCTGATGGCTGCAGATTTGAGAAATGGACCACTGCATGTATTTGGAGTACATGAAAACTGCAAGGATTATTACTGTAATTGTGCGGGACAATATAAACAGTTAGTGTGCTACGATAGTCAATAGACGAAACACTTAGCGTTATAAAGTGTAAAACTTTGTGTTCGATTTCCTGACAATAGTTGTTACTCCTTAAGTGTATTTTTGGTGTTAATCGATTCATTAGTGACTAGAGTATTGAATAAAACTATTAAAAGTAATGTATATAATGGTAAATAATAAGATAAAGACAAAAATAGTGTTTTATAAAATTGTTATAAGTTGTACATAGAAATTTGTAACTCGCGCTATAGTTTTGGTCGTGATAATTGTTTGTTTGTATATTTATATACTTTATTAGTTATTTAATGATTAATTTGTAATTAGTTTATAGTTTTTAAATAAAAACTTATATTATTTGTTAAGGAAACACCATAGGAGATAAGGTGAAATTATCTTAAATCGAGCCTAGGTCTACTTTACGGTAAAGTTTCGACCTAGGATAGTAAAATTCACCTTGTCTCCTATTGGTAGTAATTCCGGCTCTCTGATTGGTCAACCAATCAGAGTTAATTAAGATTTGCCTAATGATTTGTATAAAAGAGGGATGTTCCGAACCGATCGATACAGACGGCGGGCATCCCTACAAATGTAAGAAACTGGAGCAAGAAATAAATAGAAGAAACCCTCTCAAGAAGTTGTTTTTATTTTCCACGAAGAACAAACCTCAAATAGTGAATGTGGTCACACACATTAAATGGTCCTTTGAAGCCGGATAATTCTTCGTGAACAACATGCCAGTCACACGCTCGGAAGGAAAAGGGCGTAAGCAGCGAGTGGAGCCGCGGTCGGGATCAGAAGAAACTACTAGCGCCGAGACGTCCTCCGGTACTACCGCTACGGGAGGTACCACGACGACGGAGGACACAGCTACCTCCGTGGAGTCCTCCGTCGCAACCACAGCCACAGCTCGCCGCACCGCACCGGCCGCCGCGCCGGCCGCCGCGCCGACCGTCGCCGCCGCTTCTGCCGCCGCGTCTACCGCCGCCAATGCCGCTGCCGCCGCCGATGCGGCCACCCATCCTTCCGAGACGCCCAGCTTCATCGCCTCGTCTGTAACCGCGTCCGCTGCGCCGACTGTACCGGTGGACGCGGTTATGAAACCGCCCGCCGCTGTCAAAAATATCGAAGCATCCGTAGTGAAGAAAATAGTGCAAGGTCCGCCGCTGCCGAGCGGACCTCTAGACCCTCGCCCTCCGAGCAAGAGGGGGGGAGGGGGGATGTCTACAAAATCAAAATCGCATAGAATAGCGAAAGCTAAAGAAGAATTATTAAAATTACAGGTGGAGCTTGCCACTGTACGCCTCGCCGCCCTGGAAACTGAGGACACCGATGAAGATGATGATGTTACAGTTTATTCGAAAAATGAAGAAACAAACCAGAAGGTGGACACCTGGCTGAACAGCCAAACCGACAGACCGGCTCCCGCTAACCGACCGATGGAACAGGCGGGAGATATAATAGAAAATAGAAGTCCACCAACTAAGTTTGTAGAAGAACATCATCAACGGCATCAGCGACCGGCGGGAGAGCGACAGGACTACTCCGCACTGGCTGAAGCCATAGTACGGGCTGTCAACACAGGACAGCGACCACGTGTTATAGAACTACCATTCTTCAATGGGTCACATCAAGAGTGGCTACCTTTCCGCGCCGCATACTACGAAACAGAAGATACGTTCACGGCTATAGAAAACACAAATCGACTGAGAAGAAATCTGAAAGGGAAGGCGAGGGAAGCAGTCGAGGGTCTTCTCATCACCAACACACATCCAGCAGACATCATGAAGACCCTGGAGTCGCGGTTTGGAAGACCAGAATCGATCGCCATGATGGAGATGGAGGCGTTACGATCACTACCTCGCCTCACAGAGTCGCCGCGCGACATTTGTATATTCTCCACCAAGGTCTCCAACATCGTGGCCACACTGAAAACCCTCAGCTGCATCAACTACCTCTACAACCCGGAAGCTACAAAAACAGTGGTAGATAAACTCACACCAACCTTACGTTACAGATTTTACGACTTCTCAGCGACGCAGCCGAGAGAGGATCCGGACCTTCTGAAATTAGAAAAGTTCTTCAGAAGAGAAGCGGAGCTATGCGGACCGTATGCGCTACCCGAGCCGGTGGCAGCATACGCACCAGCCACAACCGTACAGAAGAGGACCCAGAAGATAAACAACGTCATAGAGAAACCGTATACACCGAGGTGTCCAGTATGTGAAGAACTAGGACACATAGCGATCGACTGTGAACAGTTTAAGAAGAAAAATGAAAACGCCAGATGGGATATAGCTAAATCGAAACAGTTATGCTTCAGGTGCCTTCGCTTCAGGAGTAAAGCTCACAACTGCCGAGCCAAGCCGTGCGGTGTCGACGACTGCAAGAACACACACCATAGGATGCTGCACTACAGAAAAATAGAAAAGGCAGAAGAGAAGGAAGCACCAGAAGTAATCAACTCCACCTGGACAATCGAGAAGAAACAATCGTACCTGAAAATCCTTCCTATAAGTGTGGAGGGACCTCGGGGAGCAGTCGACACCTACGCGTTGATGGACGACGGGTCAACAGTGACATTGATAGACAGCGACCTCGTTGACAAGATAGGAGCGACGGGACCGCTAGACCCACTGAAAATAGAAACCATCAACGATATGAAGACATCAGAGTCGACATCGAGAAGAGTCGCAGTGAAGCTGAGGGGACTCACCGGTCAACAGAAGCAAATACAAGCACGAACAGTTAAGAGCCTCCACGTGGCATCGCAGCGGGTTCCTAAGGAGCTAGTGGAACAGTGCGGCCACCTGGCGGACATCAGTCGTCACCTCACCTACGCGAACGCCAAGCCTCAACTACTCATCGGTCAAGACAACTGGCATCTCCTGCTCGCCACAGAAGTGAGAAGGGGGAGCAGAAGTCAACCGGTAGCATCACTAACACCTCTCGGATGGGTACTACATGGCAGCCAGACACGGAGCTTCGGAAGAAACATCGCCTTCGTGTCCCACATAGTCGACCGACCGGAAGACGACCTAGAGAAGTTAGTCAAACAGTATTTCGAAGCGGACGCCTTGTGTATCAACCCCAAGAGGCCGAACACAGATCCCGAGGAACGAGCGCTACGCATCCTACAGAAGACTACAGTTAAAACAGAAGAGGGGACATACCGGACAGGGCTTCTATGGCGAAAAGAAGAAATATCGTTTCCCGACAACTATGAAAATTCATTAAGAAGGCTCTACAGCATAGAGAAGAAAATCGACCGTAGTCCGGAGCTGAAAAGAAAATATAGTGAACAGATGGAAGCTCTCATCACCAAGGGGTACGCGGAGCCAACTCCAACACAGAAGACTACTAATAAAACGTGGTATTTACCACATTTCGCAGTGATCAACCCCATGAAACCGGACAAGCTAAGGGTAGTTCACGACGCCGCAGCCAAGACCAAGGGGGTCGCCCTCAACGACATGTTGCTGAAGGGACCGGACCTACTACAGTCGCTACCAGGAGTCGTCATGAGGTTCCGACAGCACCGAGTGGCAGTCACCGCCGACATCAAAGAAATGTTCATGCAAGTCAAGCTGCGAACAGAAGACAGAGACGCGCTACGTTACCTGTGGAGAGGTGACAGAAGAGATCAACAGCCTCCGGAAGAGTACAGAATGACGTCACTAATCTTCGGGGCATCGAGTTCACCATCCACAGCAATATATGTGAAGAACCTGAACGCTGAAACGTATGCGAAAACCAACCCAGAAGCAGCAGAAGCTATAATAAAGAAACATTATGTCGACGACTACCTGGACAGCTTTAGAACAATAGAAGACGCGACACGTATCACTAAAGAGGTCCGAGAAGTACACAGTAAAGCTCGCTTCGAACTGAAACAATGGAAGTCTAACTCGCAAGCCCTTCTGAAAACCCTAGGAGAAGACAGTCAAACAGAAGACTTGGAGCTACATAGACACGAAGAGAAGATGGAGAGAGTACTAGGTGTCATATGGAAGACCAACTCCGACGAGTTTACGTTCAACCTCGACATGACACGAATACCTACAGCGCTTGTGGAAGGAAAGAAGCCTACAAAACGCGAAGCTCTCCGCATAGTAATGTCACTATTCGACCCGCTTGGCTTCGCATCACCGGTCACAATCAAAGCGAAACAACTACTCCAGGAAGTATGGCGCAGAGGAACATCATGGGACGATGAAATCGATGAAGACTTGGCGGAGCAGTGGCAGATCTGGATGGCTCACCTAAGAAATCTCAAGAACATAACTATACCAAGATGTTACGTGAGCTACAGCGACGCCGTATCGTTACAACTTCACGTCCTCACCGATGCCAGCGAGTCGGCGTACTCTGCGGTACTATACTGGAGGACAGTAGCACCGAGTGGAGAGGTCAGCTTATCATTCATCATGGCCAAGGCGAAAGTAGCACCGCTCAAGTTGACTTCGATACCACGGTTGGAACTACAAGCAGCGGTCATGGGCACGAGGCTCGCAGAAGCAGTCACAGAAGAACACGAGAGAAAACCGGACAGCAAAACCTTCTGGACCGACAGTAGAACAGTACTCACATGGATAAGGACGGGTTCGCGTTCGTACAAACCCTACGTGGCTCATCGACTAGCGGCGATCGAAGAAAGTTCCAAGGTCAACGAATGGCGATGGGTACCTACGAAGCTGAACGTGGCGGACGACGCTACGAGAGATACCCCACCTACCTTCGACAAAGAACACCGATGGTACAAGGGACCCGACTTCCTATACGCACCCGAAGACACCTGGCCGTCCGAAGCACCATCACCTGTAAAAGAAGAGACCTCAGGTGAAGAAAAGGTACACCACGTGAGCGAGAAAAGAAGACCGAAGCTATCAGAAGCCTTACCTGATCCATCGAGATTCTCGAACTGGAACCGACTTCGTTACTCCACAGCGCGTGTACTTCAATTCATTCGGCTATGTACACCTCAAGAACAAAGTGTACACTACAGAAGAACGAAAAAAAATAAAGAAAATGATCCGAGCTGGAACAATAAAAAAGAAAACACAGCGAACAGAAAGAAAATAGTACAGAAAACACTACAGTTATCAGAACGAAAGTTTATTCCGGTCACCGCGGAAGAATTAAAAATAGCGGAAGAACTACTCATACGGTCGTCACAAGAAGATTCCTTCGCGGACGACATCGAGGTATTGAAACTACAGAAGCAAATACCTAAAGAAAGTCGCCTACATCAGCTGAGCGTCGAGTACGTCGACAACGCCGTGCGCATAAGAAGTAGGATCGGAGCAGTACGGGACATCACAGAAGCTGTAAGAAAACCTATGGTGATCGACGGCGACCACCCGACAGTGAGACTGTGGATACAGTCTATACATCGACAATTACATCACGCCGGAGTGGAAGCTACCATCAACGAGTGTAGACAGCAGTACTGGGTATTGCGTCTACGCCCCACCACTAGATCACTACTACGAAGGTGCCTGTACTGCAGAATGAAGACACAACAGCCACCGCACCCGAGGACCGGAGACCTACCTGGATGTCGCCTAGCACACCACAGCAGGCCTTTCACCTACACCGGGGTCGACTACTTCGGCCCGCTCTCCGTAACCGTCGGGAGAGCTCGACAGAAGAGATACGTGGCGCTCTTCACGTGTCTCACTACGCGGGCTGTACACCTAGAAATCGCCGGTTCACTTAGTACTGATTCCGCTGTTATGGCACTTCGCAGGATGTTCGCTCGCCGAGGGTGCCCTACCGAAATCTGGTCGGACAACGGCACCAACCTGAGGGCTGCAGACAAGGAGCTGCGGCGCTCCATCGACGAGGCGACGGCTGAGGAGGCAGCGAAGCGGACCATCCGCTGGCGCTACATCCCTCCCGGGGCTCCCTTCATGGGCGGAGCCTGGGAACGCATGGTGCGTTCCGTGAAGACAGCGCTCGCAGCCGCGCTGCACGAGCGCCACCCGACCGAAGAGGTGCTCACCACTCTGCTTACTGAAGCGGAGTACACCGTCAACAGTCGCCCGCTGACGCATGTCTCAGTCAGCGAGGAGGATCCCGAGGCCCTGACTCCCAACCACTTCCTGTTGGGAGGCTCCGGACGCGTGCCACAGCCAGGCACATTCACCGAAGAGGACGCCATCTCCCGATCCAGCTGGCGAGCCGCACAGAGGCTCGCCGACATCTTCTGGGCGCGCTGGGTGAAGGAGTACCTTCCCGAGCTTCAACACCGGCGGGAGCCACACGGTCGAGGCGCGGCGGTGCAGATCGACGACCTCGTACAGATAGTCGACCCCAATCTACCGCGCAACGTGTGGATCCGCGGCCGAATCATCGCTACATACCCCGGCCCAGACAACGTGGTACGCGCCGTGGACGTGCGGACCAAGGGAGGAGTGCTACGTCGGCCTGTAAGGAAGCTGGTGGTCCTGCCTCTACCTACAGATATCGAGCCCGCACCGAGAGAAGATGCGACACGGTCGCACGGCGGGAGTGATGTGCGGGACAATATAAACAGTTAGTGTGCTACGATAGTCAATAGACGAAACACTTAGCGTTATAAAGTGTAAAACTTTGTGTTCGATTTCCTGACAATAGTTGTTACTCCTTAAGTGTATTTTTGGTGTTAATCGATTCATTAGTGACTAGAGTATTGAATAAAACTATTAAAAGTAATGTATATAATGGTAAATAATAAGATAAAGACAAAAATAGTGTTTTATAAAATTGTTATAAGTTGTACATAGAAATTTGTAACTCGCGCTATAGTTTTGGTCGTGATAATTGTTTGTTTGTATATTTATATACTTTATTAGTTATTTAATGATTAATTTGTAATTAGTTTATAGTTTTTAAATAAAAACTTATATTATTTGTTAAGGAAACACCATAGGAGATAAGGTGAAATTATCTTAAATCGAGCCTAGGTCTACTTTACGGTAAAGTTTCGACCTAGGATAGTAAAATTCACCTTGTCTCCTATTGGTAGTAATTCCGGCTCTCTGATTGGTCAACCAATCAGAGTTAATTAAGATTTGCCTAATGATTTGTATAAAAGAGGGATGTTCCGAACCGATCGATACAGACGGCGGGCATCCCTACAAATGTAAGAAACTGGAGCAAGAAATAAATAGAAGAAACCCTCTCAAGAAGTTGTTTTTATTTTCCACGAAGAACAAACCTCAAATAGTGAATGTGGTCACACACAGTAATGTCAATAAAACATCTGCACATGGAAGTGAAAAGAAGGAAGAAAATGTTGTAGAAAATCTGAAAAAGACTGCTCCAGAGGTGTGGGCTCTGATTTATGCAGCCAATGAAAAAATTGCTTTGAAGGCAGGCCGTTTGTCAAATGAGACGACAAATGTGGCAGAAAACTTTATGAGTGTAATAAATAAATACAACTGTGGAAAACGAATTAGTTTTGGAAGAGGGGGTTCTTACCAGCGACGTGTTCATGTGGCAGGTAAATATAATCAGTCAGATATTGTCAGTAACAGTAAGATATGCATACTTCACAAATATTGATACTAATTCTTTGGAATATAACATAGTGCACTCATTCCCCATCAGATCAGGTATTGAACTACAGATGTGCCCACTCCAATTGTTTTCATGTTCACATTGTTTTATATGTATAAGTATAATCATCTATTTATACTTTTTTGATATTTTCTAGTAAAAATATTGTGTTTTCAGGATTATCACTTGCTACTGGACACAAATGGCACGAAACTGCATGGAAAAAACAGACAACACAGAGTCCAGGGACATATTTTAAAAAATACCTCAGGCGGAAAGAACAAAGCAGAATACGACAGCAATCGTCGACACGCAAACGATTGTATGCGCCAAGAGAGAAAACCCAAGCAGACAAGCACTATGGACCTGAAGCTTGTGATCCACTTGATATTGACGAAGCACAATTGAGAATACGATGTGAAGAACGGTTAGCAGAATTCCAAAAGTCACCAGAAGACATAGCTTTGATTGAAATGTCTACAGTAGGGCAGCATGAAAATGATTTATATACTACTCATAGGTGTGACCGATTGACTGCCAGTCAATTTGGAATGGTTAGTTGTGTGGTATAATTATGTTAGCAGAAATGAATATACAAATATGCATTTCTTGCGGTACTTGATTGAATATCTATGTAGACAATGTTGAATTTAAAAATTATCCATAACATACATTTATTTTATCTGAACTTTTATGTTTACAGATTTGCAAACGCCGTATTACCACGGCATCCATGCCACAATCATGTAAAGGATATCCTATATAAAAATAATTTTTGTACAAAAGACATGTTATATGGGCAGCAAAATGAGAATGTGGCAAAAAGTATGTTCATGCAACAATATAATAAATTTGTGAGGCCTTCAGGTCTTTATATTGATGAAGAATTTGGATGTTTAGCTGGCAGTCCAGATGGTAAGTTTTTCTTTATCAAGCTTCAATTTTATTAATGTATTAGGCAAATGTGGAAATTTATAATACTAGTTATAATGGTAAGAGACCAAAGATTATGAGCATGATAGGCGATTGAATTTCTTGTATCAAATTTCATGAAGTGCTCCATTGCATTGATACATATTTTGTGTCAATTTGTTACAGGTATAATAGAAAATGAGAGAGCTGTTATTGAGGTCAAGTGCTTTCCATCATTGGCGAGGAAAAATCAAAGCCTAGAGGCAGCTGCACTAGAAAAGAAAAACTTTGCTCTAAAATTGGATAATAATGTTTTAGTCATGAATAAAAAACACGATTATTACTATCAAGTAAATTGATAATTCTATTGCATGATTACTTTATAATTTATTTCAATATCTTATTTTTTCTTATTATAATTAAAATATATTTCAGGTTCAAGGACAAATGCGTGTCAGCAAAATGGATAAGTGCTACTTCATATGTTTTATTTCAGTCACTGAACCTTTGACTGTAATAGAAGTTGCTCGAGATAATAAATTTATCAGCAATATGATACCAAAGCTATTAGACTTTTTCAAAAACTGTATTCTGCCAGAAATCATTTTAAGACGTGTTCAGAAAAATGCGAAATGTATAGATTTGAATGGTATGTAACCTGCCAGTATGTACACCAGGCTATTTTATTGACTTCTTCATAAGTTTTATCAATTAATAAGTTATTATTTTATTCTAGTGAAAAATCGTCCTTCAACATCAATATCACATGGAAATTCGAGCATGGAATAAAGTTTCATTTTGGAGCAGCTTTGGAGATTGATGGTAAATAACAGATTGAAATGAATGAGAAACAATATCCATCAAAAAGTAACAAATATACTAAGTAAAGTTATTTTTCTTTGCAGAACCTGTGAAGCAGTGGTTTCAAGACAAGAAGAAATGAGTTTTGTTCAATTGCATTTTTTTTGCAGTAGTTTGTTTAGAATCTACATTTTCATTGTATTTATATTTATTTACTTCATAAGTTTTATCAATTAATAAGTTATTATTTTATTCTAGTGAAAAATCGTCCTTCAACATCAATATCACATGGAAATTCGAGCATGGAATAAAGTTTCATTATGGAGCAGCTTTGGAGATTGATGGTAAATAACAGATTGAAATGAATGAGAAACACTATCCATCAAAAAGTAACAAATATACTAAGTAAAGTTATTTTTCTTTGCAGAACCTGTGAAGCAGTGGTTTCAAGACAAGAAGAAATGAGTTTTGTTCAATTGCATTTTTTTAGTAGTAATTTGTTTAGAATCTACATTTTCATTGTATATAACTTTTTATTTGTATTTACTATAAAGGGTGAAATAAAACTTTATTGAACTCAATAAGCTGCTCTTTAGAGAATTGGTTTACTAAAAACTTAGGTAATCAAATAAAACTATATTTTACTTTATATATTATTGACATTATTTATTTCCTTTTTTATTAATCAATTAAATGGTTTACGCCATAAAATATAACTTTTATTTTCCTTAAATAGTACTAGTTTTAATTTATCGTAATAGGTGGCGTTCTGCCTACCCCTATGGATATGTAGAGTATTTCTACAAAATATTTTAGCCCCTTTTTAAATACACGCCATCTAGTGTCTACTTTGTAAACGTAGGGAATACGTCTTATGTGTGTGTAAAAGACTATACATTCAATGACAGATGTTATTTTCGGGTTTTTTGTCGAATTGGGTGGATTTTGAGGCATTGTTATAATCTAGTTAAATAAAGGGTCATGACCGAGTCTCGCAAACACAATCCTACGACTTAGTAATGCTCCGATTTCACATAAAACGAAATAAACTAAGAATAAGAATATTAGCGCCATCTAGCGGGAAAAGTGCCGGGAACAGACCGTATCTTTCACCTTAAGTTATTAGTTCAGTTTATTAAACAACATTACGACATAGTTCCGCGTAGTAAATAACTTAGCCCAGAACCTACACCGTGATTTTTAGTCGTTATTTTAAGTAGTGAAATTATATAATTTCTACTAGCGACATGCCCCGCCTTCCCACGGGTGCAATACTATGTAGTGTAATTACAATTCATCGGTGCATATTATGCTCTTTCAATTGCGTAAAAAATACTTCGATCCTGTGTCAGGGGCGCACAACCTAATCTAGAATGTTCGAACTCTTTTATTGCAAGGCACGGAGTTCATTACGATGTAATAATGTAATTATTTTTTTAAAAACATGAAAATTTTAATGTTAGGCTGATTTCAATAACAATGAAATCCATTTTTTTTTACTATCCTACGCTGTCCCACTTCTGGGCAAAGAATATTGAATGATTTTAAAAATACTGATGGCAAAGCGTCCTACCATTTTGTAGTAACGATTAAAAATCATAGTGAATGACAAAACTTTTTAATGCAAAAAAAAAAATTGAATTGGTATGATTCTGGTATAAAAATCGTAATTGTTTTTGGTTTGTTTTTAAGAAGCGGTACATCTGTCAGAATACACGATAGGTAATAAAAGAACACAACTTACCTACTAATAAACCTTTATGTATAATTTCTCAACTTTATTGTAAGAATGCCTTTGTTAGGGCGTACATAAAACTACAGTTACGTTCAATCTACCAGTTAACATTTAACCTGGTTCTGTTCTCAGCCCAATTTTCACAGACTCAATTTAATTGTATTCAAGTGAACAATAGCCCACATACGCTTACAGCATATCCACCATTTCACTCAGAATACTTAAAGAGTTCGATTCTAATTCATACAATGACCACTTATCTATACTTAACTTACTAACATATAGAGTTGAAGATTTTTTTTGCTTGAATGCTCCAATCTCAGGAACTACTGGGCCGATTTAGAAAATTCTTTCAGTGTTAGATAGCCCATTTATCGCGGAAGGCTAAAGTCTACAGACTACTACTTCATATGAAGTTCCTACATAAACGGGAGTTACGCGAGTGAAACCGCGCACGGGAAGCTAGTCAATATTATAAATACGAAAGTTTAGGATGATTTATGTTTGTCTTTCATGTAAAAACTACTGATAGTTGGCAAATAATAATAATAAATATTTTTAATACATTAAAGTTGAACCTCATCAGTTTTATAACGATGCATACAAGAAGATAGATGCTATTATCCAAAAACAAATTAAACGAAGACATATAGACATATAAAAGAGACTTGGGTGGTTATTCAATTTAAATACTTCTGTATTACTTTATTAGTTCCCGTGGGAACTTCATAATTAAATATAGCGATCCGGGGATAGTGTAGCTTTCCAACGGAGAAAAAAATTTTCAAATCGTTCCAGTAGTTTCGGAGCCTACTCAATACAAACAAACAAGCAATCAAATCTTATAATATTAGTATAGATATACAAAAAAGGGGACTAATAAAGCCTCCAATTATATTCAAAACATCAAGATACAAAAGAAATGTCCTAAATGTATTTAAGTAATAACCATCAAAGTCAAACCAATCAGTCGCAATCACTATGTATAACGTGACTGTACTCACTACAGAGTTATGAGGCATTGTATGAAAATATAAAAGCCTGCAACACGAAATGTCATGGCGGACATTACTCGAGTACTACAGTGTAATAAGTGTAGTTTGTTTTGATTTTACGATCGATAAAACACATTAAATTTGTGTTACTTGAGAAGTAATAGCATAGTTATAGTTAGTTAGTTTGATAAATATGTTGTCTAACTTGATCGTTTGTCAGCTGTTATTAGATACTAACTTGAGCGCTGTTTCAACTGCGTAACTGCCGTTCCCGTGGGACCTTCACAATAGAATATATATAGCCTATATCCTTCCCCGATAAATAAGCTATCGAAGACTGAAATAATTTTTCAGATCGGACCAGTAGTTCCTGAGGTTTTTGCGTTCAAGCAAACAAACAAACTCTTATTTTTTTCTTCTTATATACTAATATATAAAGCTATATATTACTATATAAGATAATATATTGACTACACTTCGTTTGTAGTAGGTATATGTGTTACCAGAAAAGACATGTGGCCTCCCACTATGTGCCTCATATCACTACAATACCTAATACATAACTTATCACTACATAAAAACAAAGTCATCAGTCTGTTTATCTAGTAGCAATAAACTCAAAAACACCTAATCGGATTTACACGTAGGTTTCATAAATAGAGTGCGGAAAAGCCCATGTTCAGCATACGGGGTGATGGTGATGACAGTTTACTAATTAATTGATCAATTACCAAAAACCCTCTAATAAATTCTGAAGCGGCCGTAGCCCAATGGCAAGGGCGTCGGACTTGTGATCTTATGGTCGCCGGTTCGATCCCCACCAATTACACTACCGACGTGAGCCCACTCGTAAGGCAAGCATTTTAACTTAGCACGGGGGGTTAACAAGAATACTAGTAGAATGGAAATCTCTGCTAGTAATCTTTAAATAAAAAATATATAACTTATATGGCTATCCAATAACATTATGTCTTAAACCCAATCATTATCTTCTTCTTCTTCCTGCCCTTATTCCATATTACTAGGGGTCGGCGCAACACGTTTGTTTCTTCCATTCTGTCCTGTCACCCCTCACACTATCACTAACTCCCTTTTATTTCATATCACTCTTCACACAATCCATCCATATTTTCTTTGGCCTTCCTCTCCCTCTCCATCAATCTACATACATGTATACTTAAAACCCAATCATTCTAATATACATATATATGTTACGGCTAATAGCCGAAGTGCGGCTACACCTAGTTTTAGCCGGCTACAACTAGGTGCAGCCGAAAACTTGCGGTTAAACTTAGGTCAACCTTAATAAGTTCCTCTAAGTTAACTCTAAATTAAACAATACCTATGCAAGGGACAAAAAGGTGTTGGGGTGGTTAAAAAAAAATAATAACCTAAACCAATGGAGTCGAACAGGGACTTTTAAACGCATGTGGCCGACTGCACCTAGTTGTAGCCGGCTAAAACTAGGTGTAGCCGCACTTCGGCTATTAGCCGTAACATATACAAATAATCGTAACCTCCACAAATCTCATCAACTATATGTACCACAAACAAAAACACAACAAACAATAATAACAAAGATTATAATGTAACAATTACAGATTACAAAAACATTCTTCATTACCAATTATCTGGCGTCCGGTAGAATATCTAATGACGAATTAATACTAATATTATATACACAGTCATTGTTAATACAGGCCATCAATCAATGTAGTTAATTAAAAATGAATTAACCGAAATATGTACCATGTTTTGAGGTCAACATTAAGGCACTCACCAGACGAGCGTAAGGTCAATATGTATTAATTTTAGACGTTACTAAGTTATTAGGAACTAGCGGCCCGCCCTGGCTTCGCACGGGTGGACTTTTATACCCTACCCCTGCCCTACCCTACCCCTACCCCACCCCTACCCCACCCCTACCCCTACCCTACCCTACCCCTACCCTGCCCCTACCCTACCCCTACCCTGCCCCTACCCTACCCTGCCCCTACCCTACCCCTACCCTACCCCTACCCTACCCCTACCCTACCCTACCCCTACCCTACCCTACCCCTACCCTACCCCTACCCTACCCCTACCCTACCCCTACCCTACCCCTACCCCTACCCTACCCCTACCCTACCCCTACCCTACCCCTACCCTACCCCTACCCTACCCCTACCCTACCCCTACCCTACCCCTACCCTACCCCTACCCTACCCCTACCCTACCCCTACCCTACCCCTACCCTACCCCTACCCTACCCCTACCCTACCCCTACCCTACCCCTACCCTACCCCTACCCTACCCCTACCCTACCCCTACCCTACCCCTACCCTACCCCTACCCTACCCCTACCCTACCCCTACCCTACCCCTACCCTACCCCTACCCTACCCCTACCCTACCCCTACCCTACCCCTACCCTACCCCTACCCTACCCCTACCCTACCCCTACCCTACCCCTACCCTACCCCTACCCTACCCCTACCCTACCCCTACCCTACCCCTACCCTACCCCTACCCTACCCCTACCCTACCCCTACCCTACCCCTACCCTACCCCTACCCTACCCCTACCCTACCCCTACCCTACCCCTACCCTACCCCTACCCTACCCCTACCCTACCCCTACCCTACCCCTACCCTACCCCTACCCTACCCCTACCCTACCCCTACCCTACCCCTACCCTACCCCTACCCTACCCCTACCCTACCCCTACCCTACCCCTACCCTACCCCTACCCTACCCCTACCCTACCCCTACCCTACCCCTACCCTACCCCTACCCTACCCCTACCCTACCCCTACCCTACCCCTACCCTACCCCTACCCTACCCCTACCCTACCCCTACCCTACCCCTACCCTACCCCTACCCTACCCCTACCCTACCCCTACCCTACCCCTACCCTACCCCTACCCTACCCCTACCCTACCCCTACCCTACCCCTACCCTACCCCTACCCTACCCCTACCCTACCCCTACCCTACCCCTACCCTACCCCTACCCTACCCCTACCCTACCCCTACCCTACCCCTACCCTACCCCTACCCTACCCCTACCCTACCCCTACCCTACCCCTACCCTACCCCTACCCTACCCCTACCCTACCCCTACCCTACCCCTACCCTACCCCTACCCTACCCCTACCCTACCCCTACCCTACCCCTACCCTAGAGATTTCGATATAAATCTAGTATAGACTTTATGTATGGGCACATTTGGGACAGTTTCTCCCTAAAAATACTTTTGCTATTCAAGCTGGAAAAATATAGTAGCGATACTCACCATTAGAGCTATTAACACGCAACATTCTCATTTATAATGCAACAATAATTACGGATATCCATTATTACATCTAAAGAAGTAGTGATAAAACCATTACGCAATCATCTGTTCTTGTTAAAAAGTCATTTTTAACAAAAGCTTATAGCATTGGATATGAAACATCATTTACTGATTACATTTTAGAAACGCATTAAAACTATTAAATATTTGATCCAGATTGCATAAAAGGCTACTCGTACTACTACGTTATTCAAAACTGAACCCCTTAATCCTTACTTCAAAAGAACTCTGTTTGTCTGTCTGTCGGTCGGCCTTTCACACCAAACGTACTGCACCGATTTGAATACAATTTGGTACAAAAATAATGTGAAACCTGAAAAAGGACATACAAATAATTAAAACTGCTTCTCGAAGTCACTATTCCGGGCGAAGACGCAAGAACAGCTAGTGTTACATAAATGCATTGATAATGTTGAAATCACTCTTTAATATACGCAGCTTATAATTATGAATATTATTACGTACATACAAAAAGAAAGCTTACAATGATAAGACCTTTAAAGTTTTAAATAACGCGTTTCTTGATACGCATTAAATATCTGAATTGGATTAACCTTTTATGATATAAAGTTTACTTTTTAAACAATGTTACGGTGATCTCCAAAGTAAAAATTCAAAGAAATATTTGAATTTTTGACTATCGTAATATGGCTGTAAAGATAATAAATCATTTTTATTATAAAAATACCTTTATTTACTGAGAAACATGTACTGATACATAAACATGTCTCTGTACATGTTTCTCATATACACAAAAAAGTGATTAATACAATACTTAAAAGCCAGTGCTCTAATTTATACATGTCAGTGATATTCATATAAACATCAGGTAGTGTAGTGGGCCGGATTGCTCATGCGTCCCCGGCCTCGGTCCGGTCGGTTCTCTCCTCGTGGTATGAGTTTAGCATACCACGCTATGGAGAGGGCGAGTCCCACATATCCCAGCGCCAGCGCGCGAATACGCTGCAGCGGCGGTGGGAATGCGTAAACAAAAAAAAAAGGTAGTGTAGTGAAAAACGAAGGGTGTACTTTTATAGCCTATGTTACTCAGGGATAATATAGATTTCTAATGGTAAAAGAATTATCGAAATCCGGTAAGTAGTTTTTGAGTTTATTCGAAACAAACATACAAATTTATAAAAATACAAACTTTTTCTCTTTATAATATACTAGCGGCCCGCCCCGGCTTCGCACGGGTGGACTTTTATACCCTACCCCTGCCCTACCCTACCCCTACTCTAACCCTACCCCTACCCTACCCCTACCCTACCCCTACCCTACCCTACCCCTACCCCTACCCAAAAGTATCCTATGTCCTTCTCCCAGTTCTTAGCTACCTCCCTACCAATTTTCAGCCAAATCGGTTCAGCCGTTCTTGAGTTATAAATAGTGTAACTAACACGACTTTCTTTTGTTTTTATTTTCTTTTGTTTTGTTTAATGTATTCTGCTATTCAGGGCGTAGACAAATCCAACGAAACAAAAACCATGAAAATTGATCCAGCCGATCTCGAGTTATAAGTGTTGTAACAAACCCGTCTTTGTTTTATATATATAGATAGATATATATGATTTTTTTAATTCGTAATATCTTTTGAATGGAAAGTCCAATTTAAATAATTTAAAAACTATTTTATAGGTAGTTAAATGGTCTTGACCATAAAATAATTTATTTGGATAAGGATTAATATAAACACATAAATAGCATGGTTTGCATTTGGTTAGCATTTTCATTAATGTTTAAAATGAAAAAAGTTGTTGTAGTGACATAACTACAATAGTTGGACATATGCTACCGCTGAGTTTTTTGTAGACATTATGATGTTCTTCAATATTGTTGTACATTATTTTGTTCTATCGCTAATAGTTTCGGCAGCGCATTCGACGAAAGACATTTTAAGACTCATTTTTCTACAACTTCGGTTACATTGTTCAAATTTTACCAAGGATCCCTAATTTTTTTCAAAATGAAATGTAGCCTATGTCAAATTGGAAAAATGTAGCATTCTATTGGTGAAAGAATTTTTTAAATCGGCCCAGTACTTTTTGAGCCTATTCATTACAAACATACAAAAATAGGTACAAATCTTTCCTCTTTATAATATTAGTGTAGAAGTATAGATATAAAGCTGAAGAGTTTGTTTATTTGCTAGAACGCGCTCATATCAGAAACTACTGGACCTACTGGAACTACTAACACATTTTTCGATGAAGGCTATATTTTTTTATGAAGTTCTCAAGGAAACTGGAGATATGCCGATGAAACCGCGCGCGGGAAACAGACCCAAAGCTTAATACCGAATACTCCTAGGAATTACTTGAAATATGCGACTCACGCATTAAATATTGCCACATTGCAATGATCGACTGCACCTCAGTAAATGGTAAACAGATCAGCAATTTTCAAGCTTTAGTAATTACGATTACGACAACATTATTACAGTTTATTAAATTCAATTACGTTTAGGAAATTTATCGCACCATAACTTATATAAAATACAAGCTATCTGCGCGCGGTTTTACCTGCGTAACTCCCGTTCTCGTAGGAACTTTGTCATTAAATATAGTCTATGTTACTTATGGATAACGTAGTTAATTAATGATGAAACAATTTTTGAAATTGGATTAGTAGTTCCGGAGCTTATTCAATGGAAACAAACAATCAATCACAAAGCTTTCCTCTTTATAGTATTAGTATGGATCTACATATTTATGAATGTTACCTTTAACTTTATTTATTGACTATATTTAAAATCATTGAAATGATATGTACTCAATATTTAGCTATAAATTCATAACTTCTATTATATTATTACCTACCTGTTGCTGTGCCCTTACAGGTTTCATGTTGGAACTACACCATCTATTGTCACCTATGTAAACCCATGAAAATAGCAATAAAGATACTGAATGCTAAACTTTTAAGACACAATATGGAAAAACCTTTTATTTATACAAACGGAACTCTTACTGACTAATCTATAAAAATACAGGTCAAACCACTGAACGGATTGCGTTGAAACTTGGCACGCTAATAGTTTTATGATGTAGGCTTCTCTAATTTGAAGGATTTAAGGAAATTCACACCCTTAGAGGAAGAAGTAGTAGTACAAACTTTGAATCCCTGATGGTTCGTTAGAAATCTTAATTCAAACCCCGTTGGTTCAAAGTTTGTACAGATAATCGAGACCTACTTGGACAGGGCCACGGGCAAAAACTAGTATTTTATAAGCGTTGACTACTTTTGAATATATTTAGATTAAAAACTTTTACCTGAGGTTAAGTACCTCTACCATACACTGAGTAAATACTTACTTACTTTATCCAATATAACCTACTGACTACTTCGTAAATCATTATCATCATCTTCCTGCCCTGCTCCCATTATTTGTGTTATGTTATGTTATCCTCTTCCATACTCACACCTTTCTTAGACATGTCATCACACAGTTCATCCACCTTCATATTTAGCATTCTTTTCGTCACATGCATGTCATCCCTACGCATAACGAGCCCATACTATTTCGTAAATACTCGAACTAATATAACATTGGGTCATTAAGTACAGTACATTCGTACACCCACTTCATCTTAAAGGGCCATCTCGTCTGCGAAGGCTTTACAAGCACCTAATTTAAATCGTGACCTTGTTTCAAAACAAATGAGCGACTGGTCAATTTGTGTTCCAAAACCGCGTATCATTCATTTTCAAATCATATGTTTCTTTGTGTATCATTTTTTGTATGTAACTAATTTTGCTGCAAATCACTGGAGTAAATGCAGTGTTTGCAGCTAAATAGCTGACCTAAAGAGTACAGCGACTATAGTGTAATTATATGAATAATAATTAAGGAAACAGATAATTAAGTCCGCTACTGAATAAATAGTACTTTATTTTAAAGTGCTTAATTATTGTTAATGTAATTAAATTGTACCTATCGCATGTTAAATAAGATTTTTATTTATTTTATACCACATCCATTTACTGCAAACTAAGTTTTCTGTTAAACATACCTGAAACAAACAGAAAACAATAATATTTATTATAAATATCGACAAATCTAAAACTAAAAACAGTTAGTAAACCATATAGAAAGGATCGTGAGCACATAAAAATAATCTGAATCTGAATATATAAAGCTGAAGAGTTTGATTGCTTGAACGAGCTAATCTCAGGAACTACTGGACCAATTAAAAAAATATTTAAATTTCTATGTTAGATAGCCCATTTATCGAGAAAGGCTATTTGCTATATTTAATTATGGAACGGAAGTAATGCAGGTGAAACCGCGTGCGGCTGTTATTTAATAGATTTTGTTACTAGGCAGAAATATCAATCACGTAAACAAAGTGACAAAAGATCTATTAAAAACAACTAATCAAAAATTGAAAAGGCCATCAAAATATCTGATAAAAAATTCTATATTCACCATCAATGACGTTACTAATAGTATTAACGAATCGCCCTGCACAATACAAGCAATCAGAGCACACAAAAAACATATACATACACATAAGTGAGAAGTCTAGTGTGATATTTTATCGATATACTTTTGTAAGACAGAAGTATCATCGACCAGTGATGTATCATTTTATAATCAAAAACTTTGCTTTATAATTTATTCTAGTGTAGTTAAGAGTAAGTGACTTTGTTACGCAAAAACTAATATAACTAGATTTAAATATGCAATATAGCTTATAGATGATAATAACACATAGGCTATGAACAATCTAATGGAACGAAAAATCCCAATTTGTACAGAAAAGCGACGATTTTTTAGGTAAAACGGATTATTTTAAATAGTTTTCAGTGGAAAAAGGAGATTTCTCGTCGAAAACGGGACCATTAAAAATGCTTATTTTATTATTTGAGCTTTAACTTATTTTTACAGGACAAAAGATAGCACAAATAACAAAGTATTAAATGTAATTTCATGAGAATATGTTAAAAAAAGGCTGTACACAATCTTCCCCGATATCTTTACTAATATTATAAACACGAAAGTTTGTGAGTATCCATACTCTATTGGGATGTATGTTTGTTACGCAAAATGCGCAAAACGCAAAAACTGCAAAAACTACTGAATGGATTTCGCTGAAACTTTGCACGGGGATAGTTATTAAGCTTGATTAACATATAGGCTACAAAAATCACGCTCCGACCCACTGGAGCAGAGTAACACGGCTAAAACCGCGGGGCGCAGTACTATATATTACTAGTACTGTATATTTTAATATCGACAAACGCCCATCTCTATCACAATACGTTACGAGTGCTCCACAAGATTTGTTTGGCAACATTACTCGGGCATTCCATCACGCATCACCCGTGGCGCTACTACCACTTGACGGTGAAGTGATGCAAACAAAAACTGAGATTTCCCTCTTGAATAATAGCTGTCAATTGGTACTGTTCCCTTTTGGTAAGATTGTAGTTCTATTAGTAAATAGACGCACCTTAATAAATCTAATGATATGAGAAAGATTTTCGATTAAAAAAACTGGGCCAGAAAATCGTCGATAGTTTAGCGGTTGTAGGCACAGGCTCTATCACATGGTTTGGACGGTACCAACTGATTTTACCAAACAATAGTTACAACTATCAACTACCTTACCATCACAAAGTTTTCTTTGAGGCAAAGAAAAGTGTCCATCAACTCTAATGCGCCAGCAACTGTCCTGAGCCGAAGTACCATCTAGCGGGTACTTAGTTTGTTTTTAAATAATTTATGAAGCTTTATGCCTGAAGACCAAGTTTAGTAGCATAAACCTTTTTGGTAACTAAAGAAGCGACCGTAACCCAATGACAACGGCGTTGGACTTGCGATCATGTCGTCGCCGCCGGTTCAATACCCCCCCGTTGCCCTACCGACGTGAACCTACTCATAATACAAGCATTTTAGCATAGCACGAGTGGTTAACAAGAATATTAGCAGTATACAACAACCTTAAAAAAATTGTGATCTTGAAAAAAAAAAGCAACTGAATGCAACCCATATATACAAACATAATGCTCATCACCAGGTCTTTCTTCCTTGCATCTTGAAGCGAACATGCATAAATTACTTAATAAAATAACCCTGAGGTATTTTTGGTAATACATTGGGTAAGAAGACATTGCCTGAAACAAAAACATGAACATTGCCCCAAAATTCAGGCACGCTATAAATTTTCAGTTTCATCGCACATCGATGAAAAGATGTTTTCTCAAGTTTATTTCAGTTTGCAAGGCATGTTGATAGGCATTGAAATGTGTTTTCATTATTGTGATACGAATAATTGTTGCTTGTAGGTCAATTGTTCGAATAATGTTGTAGGTATATTATGTGCTCGACCATCTTTTTATTCATAAAATTTAGTTTTTCGGAAAAACATGCAAGGTGTCTTATTGTTCTGTTCATTTAACGAGAAACGTTCGATAGGTTTGCTGGATTATATCTAACTGGTGTGTTGTGCTGAATTAAATGTATATTCTTTCCTTTTCTTACTAATTTATACCATAGGTGGCTTCCCAAAAAGGAAGTTCTATTACAAGATACCTAACTCATTTATTGTTATAGTGCCTTTAAATTTTTTTTCTATATGAAGTGCGAAATGAGGCACTTTACAATAGACCGGGCTAAGTGGCCAGCAATTCAAAAGAAACTTGCATTTTAACATAATAAAAAAAAGAGTTTTCATAGAAATTTCTTCAATAACGTAGTCATTACATATACGGGACACTATATCCTGTTAAAAAGATGACTTACATTTTGGAAACAAATTAAATATTCAGACATAAAACAATCATCGACAACGTTTTTTTTTTACTTTACTGACCAATGTTCACAGTAGAATGCAATGACCAAGACTGAAGATAACGCGTGTGCTCACACGGCCGTTACTTCATAATGCAGACAACTTCAGACAAGATCTACTACGGACCTATTTAATTTCGTTTCCCACCATAAAAAAATACTAAGTACCTACTATATCAGATGAATTTAGGGTTCACAATACGTTTTAAGGATTTTAAATAAGATTTTATTGAAAGTAAACATTATGTTGTTAAGTTAAAGATGCTTTATGGCAATTGATACGGCCAGTTACAAAAAGTGTTTTACTTAGGTTTACAAATCTAAAACTTTGAGGATTGTTACACTTAACTTCTTGTTTTTTCCTATTTTGTAGTGTTCAGTAATGTATTTAAGCTGGAGTTCTGTCCGTTTTTATACCCGCGAAAGTAACAAATGCCTCCTGGCTAACCATCATTATGTCCGTCCGCAAAAAAAAAAACACATATTTCGGCATTTTTCAGATGCTACAAATTAACTGGAACAACATTTTAGTATATCCAATATTTTTTTCATAGTCTATATTTTTATTTTCATATCTCTTAAAAGTGATATAAGGACATGGTTTTATAGTTGCCATTTGGGATAATATTTATTTTGACAGAAGAGTCTTTAAGGCAGAATCTATTGTGAGAAAATAACAATAAATTTCACAGTAAAATTTCCTCAACGTCGAAGTATTAGCATCCATTAAAGACACCATTAAAACTACAAAACATGCCCTTGAGTCACTCCCACTGATTTATTTGACACGTATTTTTTTATTGAGTAGTTATTATTACTGTAATCTAAAAAATAGGGTTGCCAATATTAAAAAAGCTTGCAAGAAAACTGAAAAAAAGAGCTTATTTTTTTACTCACTGTTGTCATGCGCATATTATGAAAGATTAAATACAGTGACTGTAAAAGCTGTCAGAATTTGAATTCATGTACGTAATTATGAAATTTAGTCACTACTTCAGCTTTGTGTCTCAATAAAATACCTCTTACGAGATTAATATATGTAAAACAAAACAATCAAGTACACTATTTATCTTTAGGCTACAATCTTTGGCACACACCGGGAATCCAATATGGCCAGTAGAACTAGCATGATCTTAGTAGATGATGACGAATAAGTCTGTAGCTCTGCTCACCTTTATGCGCGGTAAAGTAGCAAAAGTTTCGTGGCTAACTACTTAAATTTCCATCCAAAAAAAACGAACCAATATAATTATCAACGAAATAATAAACCCCCAAAAATCCAGGAAAAATCTAGCATTCCTGGCAACCCTGTAGTTTTAACAACGACACTCGACAGTTTTATGTCAGTAGTACATTTATTTGTTTTGTCCAACACCTGTTACTTATAAATATACCACTATAATATACCACTATGTCGTACTACTGAACTCTATGCTGTAGGCCTCGCCGACTTGGCATTGGCATTTCTCCTCTCATTTAAATGAGATATTAAATGAAACATGATATATTGTTGGCAAAGTAAATGTCTATTTCATATTTTTAATACATTAGATATAGTGCTACACGTTACTGATTATCAGAGATATTAGCTAACTGCAGAGTAAATTACTTGTTTACTTCTATATTCAAATGAAGTAGACCCATATAACCGGCTGATCCTTTTCAAAAGGACATAAATATATAACTTAGCCACGACACTTCTGCATAAAGGCGAGTATAAAGTATATCCATCCGGGCATAAAGGCGACTAGAGCTCTAACCTCAACTAACGGTTTTATTAAGCCACAAACTGAGCAACCTGCGCAAACGAACGTTCTCTTTTCGGCTTGGAACTCGGCTTAGGGCGATAGCTGGCTGGAGGGGTTACTTTAAGATTTTCGGGGGTTCAACAGTTCAAAAAGTCCGAGAACAGTGCCTCGGACTTCTACTACGAAGGCTTCGGAAAGTGGTACTAAAAGGGTAAAATCCGGACCCACTGTCTGTCACCGGGCTGTATGAACTGTATGAACCGTGATAACTAGACAGTCGATTTTATTACATATGATGTATTTCTGTTGCCGCTAGTACAACAAATACTAAACATAGAATATCATAAATATTGCAGCATACAAAATTTCCGCCCAATTGAATACCGCGAAGGAATTTAAATTTTACCAGATATGTATACTAAAATAATACGGTGTCTCAGTTTGATGATAATGACATTAATGACACAGAATCCTTCGTGTTATTTAAGTCCAACTCGCACTTGACCGGTTTTTTATTTCATTAATAATCTATTGTCGATTCATCACAGAAGTACTTATTAACGTTTTTGTAAGTCATCGTCGTATAAAGTAAATGTGGCAATATAATTTGTTTCAAGGACAAACATTTTTTATATATCGATACAAGCCGCAAATCTTTTATTGTATTTTTCATTGGTACTTGAGAAATGTTTATTATTTAGTCAAGAAACAGCTGATTGGTCTATACAAACTATTTGAAACCGTTTAAAGATGTCAGTGTCAATTAAGTTCAATAGTGATGAAGTATCGCTTTGTGCTTTTAAGTTGTGATGTAATATTTTAGTCTTTTGGCTATCAAAAAAAAGTTAACAAGTTACGTTAATGACTTTAAAGTTAATTCAAATTTCGTTTCTGCCTCATATAAAAGAGTATTATGATTATGTATTACGCGGTTCGAAGTAAATTAAAACTTGTTTTTTTAATGGGAATAAATGAATAGATATCTTAAAATCTTATAATATTATATAAAGCTGAAGAGTTTGTTTATTTGCTTGAACGCGTTAATCTCAAGAATGACGGGTCTGATTTGAAAAATTCTTTCAGATTTAGATAGCCCATCTGTCGAGGAAGTCTTTAGGCTTTATTTAATAACGAAGTTCTTACAAAAACAGTAATAACGCGGGGGAGAACGTGCGCGGGAAGTTAGTAATGAATAAAAAAAAATGTTTGCAATATTTTTTTTCTCTAAAGCACAGGTATTCCATCGAGGAGAATGTTAATAAGAAGCAAATCACAGAAAGGTTTTTAAAGATACGAAACTGTTTTGGCAGGAATGTTTAACGGCCATTTGGTTCAGTTGATTGACTGTGAAGTGTGACTCCTAAAATACTTAGTAGATAAAGATATCAAAGTAAGTAAGTAAATAACATAAGAATTCTTATGAAAACACTAGACTACTATAGGTAACTGAACTGACATATTTAATCATTTTCTTAAAATATTTAGTTACACATAGGTACCTACTTATATTACTTATATTATTATTTATTATCGTAAAACAAAATGCATTATTAGTATCTATCGGCTATGTATGAAGTTACTAACTTGTCATCGCATAACAATAAAGATGATCGTTTTATATCTTGTAACTCAATGAAATAACCAATTTCGAAAAGGGCACAACTCCAAAACATAAGCTATATGAGTTGTGCCCTTTTCGAAATTGCTTATAATGAAATCATATCTAGAAAAATCCATCCAGTAAATATTATTTTAGAATCAATAAGTAAAAGGTAGTCACGTAATCAAAACTCTTTGACTCACTCTTTTGAGTTTGTTAAAAGTTTAAGATACACTTTTAATTTCATTTGTCCTTGTTATTAAAATCCAATTTATAAAAATGATTTTTCCCTGTCAATACATGTCCGGGGCTCACTCGGACACTTTTTAAAAACCCCTGCCGGACGACACTCTACCGGGGAATCTCGGATGGATGGCCACCCGAACCGTGAGTAACAGCATAAAAAATAAAAATGTCAGCATGAATATGCATTTTATATTAAAACGAGTACCTAAGAGAGACAGAGTGTTTTACAATCGGTAACCGATTGCCTCACACACGATAAGTAGCCTTACCTTTGCTGTCGCCCTCTTTTTATCTTGAACGATAACTGCCTTCGATTACACAATATCGATAAAGGAACGATAATTTTATAGCGTTTTAACAAGCTATGTCTGTAAATAGTCGCTTCGTGTATCGGTTTTTAATGTGTTTGCTGCGGCATGTCTCGCTACTGCGATAAAATGGAGCTAGTGATAGAATCTAAATGGTTTAAATGAATTATTTTCATTAGGTATGTCAGAAAATGGAGAAGAAAATAAAACTGTCTTAACGTGAGGGGAAAATCTTTTCTAATTAAAAATATGATTTAGTTATCTACCTTGCCGCTGCAAGAGGCATATTTAGGTACATTTTTATGATATATTTTAATGATATTCTCTCACTTTGTACTTTTCTTTATATTTGTATTCTTGTACTATTTATAGGTATTTTTTTTAAAGACTGATTATTACATGGGTGAATATTATACATTTTTTTCGGACGGACAAACATATTTATTTATTTTACTTCACCGGGCACAAAGGCGAAAGGTAGAAAAAAGATCAAAAAAGGTAGCAATTTAGTTAACAATCAGCCTCCATCCGGTTTGAATGTAAGTCATGATAAATAAATAAAAATATCTACACAATTAGTAACTAACTACCTATCAAGGCTTGCATGTAATAGCATGATATCCAATAAAAACATTGCATTAAATAAGAATTGTTACAATATTGATATTATCTCACGTACACGTTATGATATGAATTAAACTTGAAAGTAGCTATAACAAGATCGACCTTCGATCGCAATAGTCAGATAAAACATAATATTGTTTTCTGATCTTTTTCATAACCCTGAGATTGAGCCATAATTTTTAATGGTACGGTCATTAAGCCACGTAGGCTATTATTATTTAGATCCTGAAATGTCAGGGACCATGGTACCTCGTTAAGAATATATAAACAAATTAAAAAAAACTGTGTCTGACTGCACAAAAAAATGAACCATTAGACACCTCACGTTCAAACCGTTTTACTGGAAGCGAGGCCAAATGTCAAAATCAACTAATAATTATGTAGACAAAACTATTTTAATTTAATTTAAATGACGATGTGGTAGAATTACTTTTACTAAATATGTGTATATAATAAACATCGGTAAAAAAATGCATGTAAAATAACCTAACAGTTACATATAATGTTTAATGAAATAATGAAATTTATTCAGCACTTAGGTATTTACATACACTTGTATTTGTCAAAATTACACTGTATAATATATATCAAACAAAATTATCACTTAAGTAGCTAAAAACATTGATAAAATTATTTAATACTAGCTTCCCGCGCGCGGTTTCACCTGCGTAACTCCCGTTCCCGTGGGAAATTCATAATAAAATATACCTATGTTCTTTCTCAGGCTCTAGACTATATATGTACCAAATTTCATTTAAATCGCTTCAGTAGTTAAGGCGTGATTGCGTAACAGACAGACAGACAGACAGACAGAGTTACTTTCACATTTATAATATTAGTAAGGATTACAAAATTTTTAATCAGTCAGTCAGTCAGTCTGTTTAATTATTTTACATGCATTGGTTACGGTATGTTGTGTATAAATGTAAACAATAAATAAATTAACACTATTTAAAAGAGTGACAATAGAGCTATCCTTCCTTATATATGGATATGTCCATAGATTATGCGCACAAATGCCTTATCAGTTTAGTCTGTGTCGTGTGACAATGTTATAAAAAAATTAACAAATCCAATTAAGCCTGATTGACAAACAATTTTGACAATTTTGCTGAGTTTTTTCTTGGTGTAAAAACTTCACTACCTCGTTGGACTTGCGGTAACGTGTTGAATGTAACGAACTAGGTGCCGGGTTCGATCACCAGGTCGAAGACAAATTCTATTATTTTTTATTTTTTTTGCCGGACATCTATATTATCGTATATTTATCGTAGAAGAGCTCACCGGACAAGAAATCTTTGTGTAAATTCTAAGATTTCTTTCCGGGCCTGTTTGATTGACGGACTACCCTTCGTGCCTCGGAAAGCACGTTAAGCCGTTGGTTCGATTGTTATAACATCATCTATAACAAGCGTATATCAGGGAACGAGCAGCAGCGTTTCCCTGTGTATTATAACATAATATTGCTGTCACCAATCCGCCTGCCAAGCGTGGAGAATTTGGCAAGTCCCTCCCTCGGGAGGTGGCCCATGTTCAGCAGTGAACGTTACGTCATCATCTTCATCAACAACAGCCGTTGTTGCTGATGGAATAGAGAATGCACCTATGTTTGCGCACAACCTTGTGCACCATAATATTTCCTGTGCAGATGGCTAATCTTCTCAGATATTGGACGCCGTGGCAAAAGATCGGGACTTTAAATATAACAACTTAGATGACAGATACTTTTCCAGATTGAACCAGAATTTACAAACAACGACGTCCACCATGTGTCATAATATTGACGAAAGCCCTACAGCTCTTGTAGCTATAGTGACGTCAATTGGCAAGCGCAGCCATTACATAAAACTAGGCTAAATAAGGGATCTCGTAGAAATTGTTTATGAGTTTTGTGAGAACTATATTTAATGTTAGGAATGCCTTCCAACGTATCAATTATTATTTATACGTCTCTATACTAGCTCATTTAGGTTTATTGCTTTAGATATATTGACGGTAAACTTCTGTATCACGTGAATAGTTCATATATGTATTTCGATTTCGTATAGGGACATATAATTATTTCGTTTTATTCTATTCATTTCCTATAATAAATTAAGCATTATATGATGCTCATTGAATGCTTAGAAAGAAAGCACGTCAAGCCGTTGTTGGTCCCGATTGTTAAAGCGTCATCTATAACAATCGTATACACTGGAATGGATACCATCATTCCCCTATATGTTACAACATAATTACACTATAATATAACTGCAGTCACCAACTGGCCTGCCAAGCGTGATGAATATGGCAAAACGAGGGTTTTGCCATATGGAGGCCTTGGCCCATTTTCAGCAGTGGAAGTTTCGCGGATCGATGATGTTAATGGTTGGTGGATCGTCATCATCAACAGCCCGTTTACGTCTACTGCTGAACATGGGCCTCCTCTTAACAGACCTTGGCAAGCCAGGATCGTAGAGGGATATTGCCATAATCACCACGCTTGGCAGACGGATTGGTGATCGCAGTAAGATGTAAACCTTGAGCCAATAGATGCTGCTGCCTATCCACCAGCCATATAATAATATAATAATATCTAGGGACAATGTCACACAGATCATCCTAGCCCCAAACTAAGCAAAGCTTGTACTATGGGTACCAGGCGACGATATACATACTTATATAGATAGATAAATACTTAAATACATAGAAAACATCCATGACTCAGAAACAAATATTCGTGCTCATCACACAAATATTTGCACTTACCGGGATTCGAACCCAGGACCACCAGCTTCGTAGGCAGGAGCACTACCAACTAGGCTACGGTGACCGTCAGCCGTCAGTCCAGACCGTCAGTCAGCGTCATATGTCCCTTAGTCGCCTTTTACGACAACCATTGGAAGACATGGGATGGTCTATTCTAAGCCGGAGACCACACGGCAAAGCCGGAGACCACACGGCAATTTTTATGGCAGTTGGTGGATCTATCGCAATGAAAATTTATTATACATAACTGGATTACTTAAAATTCATTCATTCAACATTCAAATGTCTTAATCAACCTAGTCAATCCAGTAATATTTCTCCGCCAGCAGTAAACCTTACCACATAACTTCATCACCACAAAATTACTTGTAACATATTATTGGAGATTCGATTTTAGATGTATAACCCGATAAGCCGCCAATCTGTTACTGAATGGTTCTATTGTACGAAATTCTACGAGCTGGGGCCCCAATCCATCAGGCGAGTAATTATGGCGTTATCTTTATAGGATCTACCGAGGTCGAGACTGCGGAATTTACGGGTTGCATTGATAATATTAGATACAGTTAAGCAAGGGTTATGGTTTTGTTACGAAATTTTATATAGATATTTATGATTCCCCCCTCGTCCTCCCGACTCTTAGCTTGCTAAGAACTTGCCTCTGTTGCCCTCATAGACCTGGATAGAGCCGTCGTAGACTCTGGCGCAAGAATTGCTATACCAGTCAGGACTATTATTTTTTCGGTTTGCTCCTAATTGCTCATTGACCTGGAGGCTAATCACGTAATGCTATTACTATGACTATGAGATAAATGTCTTCGCTACTCAGCGTTCAGTATACATGCAAAAAATAACTTTAAATATGTCAATTTATTAAGATATTGTAGCTTCTATAATACAGTAACAATAACATAGGAAATGCGTTACAATAACCCTACAGTAATTTAGACTTTTAATAAATGTCATAGTAGGATCGTTACCTCATTAGCCTCCTGAACTCTGAGAGGCCTGCGAACTGTCAAGTAGAGCGACAGTTGTACAAAACTCCCCAAAAAAAAACCTCAATCTCATCGCCAGCGCCCGCCCTGAGCCGAGGTTCAAGCCCCACAGGGGGCGCCCTCTTGCGCAGGTTGCTTAGTTTGTAGTTTTTAAACCATTTATTAAGGCCGAAGCTCTGCTCGCCTTTATGCCCAGTAAAGTAGCAAAATGGCCGAAAAAAAAGCATAATGATTCTTCGGATGGTTTTTTAGTATTTAATGAAAATGCATGCTATCTGAATGATGAAAATACCAAATTTTATAGAGGTTAAACACTGTTCTCCCTGTACCTCCCATTACCCTGTAGTTTAGAATGCAAATTTTCTTTACTAATATGACTCGGAAAGCACGTTCAGCCGTCGCGGCGTCGGTCTCGATTGTTATAAAATCATCTATAACAATCGTATACCAGTGAATGGGCAGTAGCCTTTCCTTGTGTGTTACAATATTATCTGCGGTCACCAATCCGCCTGCCAAGCGTGGTGACTATGGCAAAAACTCACCCTCGGGAGGAGGCCCTTGTTCAGCAGTGGATGTTACACGGGCTAATGATAAATATTATAAAGAATTTGTTTGGATTGATTGCTTCGGAACTAGTAGACCGATTTGAAAAATTCTTTATCCAGGAGTAACATAGGTCATGAAAAAATTACCATGAGAACGGAAGCTTAACCGCACGCGAGAAACTAGTAATATTTATACTACTTATATTATCACGAACATCTTGCTAAATTAAATGCGTGTCTTAAAAAATACATTAAATTAATAAATCGAATACGTTTGTATCTGGTGAGATTCGATATTTAAAACATTTTTTCAAACATCGAATTAATGCCGTCACGCTTCCTCTCTCATGTAACGTTCAATGTCATTCTCATAAAGATACAATCACAATTTTAGCATACAACCGGAGGAGGAACCGCAAAACGCATATCAATATCGCAGTTCAACCGCTTACGATCTTGACATTTAATTCTTTGTTAATCCAGTGATAGTACAACTTGTTACTTCTACTATTGATCGCTTGTAATGCTGTTAATAATTACTGTGCCGATATCTAAACAATGGTTACTATATTGTAAGCATTAGACCGACCTTGCGACTATGAAACTGATCACGACTTTGCACACCTGCATTCCATGTTATTGGATCGCAAGGAAATTGAGCATGATGATTTATAGTGAATTTTATACCTCTTCTAGTAATTTCCGTGTTAATTTTATAGTTTGTTTCTTTATTTGAATAAAAAATAAAAATAATATACCTTTTTTAAGGACGTGCTTAAAATATGTATATTACTTTGTACAGCATTAAAATTTTAACGACTTTATACTGCCTATATTTTAATACATGTTTATTTTTCTTTTAAATAAAATTGTCCAACGAGTTTTATTATGGATTTGAATTTCTTTCAGTAAAAGTTTTTTTGTAGTTATAAAAAATATAATTCTCGTCACTATCGTAATCACTATGCATAACACTATCTACTGGATGTCAAATAATTTGGATTCAATCATCTCTTAGGCTGACCCCACATTGGGCATGCGCGTTCCTTTAACGTGTTTGACATGAAAGAGAGCAAGAAAAATCAATTATAAACGAGTTGACATGTGGTCAACGTCGATTTCGAGTAATTCCAAGAAATATCCTATTTTTCGAATTTCGATTTTGGAGTCGCATACAAACCATAAGAAATCTTTCTACTCTGATCGTTGTCTAAGCAATATTATTGAAATCAATTTCAGTAGAAGGTATTCATTTCGTTGAAGCAGTGCTAAAGGTATGTTTACTGCCCATTTGCCCCATTTATGAGGGACTCACGACCAAGGAAGGATGTGAAGCGAATTCCAAAGCCGTTTAGGTCAAGCGATAAACCACGGGAACAGATAAACAAGGAACAATGCACTCGTCTTTCGCAACTTCTTTTTATCTGTGGATAATTAAATAAATGAATTTTATTCAGCACTAGAGTTACAAACAACTGTATTTGTAAGAATTAGAATGTAATAAGACAAATAAAACATAAAAACTGTAACTAACAGATATTTCTTACTCAATGAAATATCCGACTAGGTAATCAACAGTAGTAGGCAATAGCAAATCTTACACATCTACAGACTTCCTACATAGTCCGGCCGTTTATTTCTGTTATCTTATTATTATAGTACTTGGTGTATTCTGTCATTTCAGTTATTCTTTTTGTTCCGGAAAGTAATTCTCATTTCATCATATTAACTATTATTACGTAATGTTAGAGGTAAGAGGCCCGAGGTAATGACTCTGGCGCCCTGGAGGATGGGACGGCCTTTGGTGTGGGACGCTACGTGCGTCGACAACCTAGCTCCGCTGGCATGGCGGCTGAATCCGCGGAGAATCTCAAGAGGCGCCAAAATATTATCCTTGATAGTGGTAATGTATTTGTGCCTTTTGGTGTTGAAACATTGGGGCCGGGGGACCGGGAGCCAAATTAATTTATATAGATACCTCGCAGCGGCCCTCTTTTTACTTTGCACAGCAGGTAAGCATTGCCATTCAAGTAATTTTGCAATTATGATATTAACTTTTAAATAATTGTAACTAAAACTAACCTTGAAAGACTGGTTGAGAAAATCGCCAACCTTTTTTTTTCTATAATTACAACATACACGTCATTTTACAAAGAGTATGGCGTAAGTAGAGCTCACCTTATCTACATAAACCTACAACTTATTCTCAGAATGATACTACGACACTATACATACTCGTAGAACTACGTATAACAATTTGAGCAAAGTTTCACAACTTTCAATGTTGCATTACACGTTTTATGCTGTTATCATGCTCTCAATTATCATCTAACACCATCTAAGCAACATCTGACTCGAAAAGGTATTCCAAGGCTTTTACTGGCCTGGTTTGTTCGTAATGCCTGATTTTATTTACATACTCCGATTCGCAATTTCTAGTTATAACTACACTAGTGAAGTACGGTCGTCGGGATACTGCAATGCCGCGTAAGTGATAATAAGGATTAAAAATAAATGTAGTAGCTTGGTGTATTGCCCTTTAAAACATGTATAAAGAAAATAATTACAGCTTATTAGTAACTATCACTTGCGCTGGATTTGGTCGGTGAAATAAAAAACTAGGTTTAGCCTCATAGAACATAGCGGCACTAAAATATTTCTCTATATTTTTCGTTTATGAAAATTTACTATTTTTATAATACTACTAGGTGCTGCCCGGAACTACGTCCGCGTAAAATGATGTTTATGGCAATATAGTCACGATTGAAAAAAGCAGCCTGAGTTACTTATAATATAATAACATTAACTGGTAAAAACCAGTATATTCCGCCTAAATCGGTACAACCGTTTTGAAAATGAGGCGGAACACACGAACAAACAAGCAGCCAGACAAAATAAAAAAAAAAAAATTTTAGAGATTTATTCAATAGTGCAGTGGTTCCGTGGTTACGACAGAGGCTTCTGAGACCTGGTGATGCTTTGAATCCGTAAAAAAAGTAAGTGTAAAATAATCGTATCGTAGTAAATAAACCGTGTCGTCCATAGTAAGGCGAGTAAGCCTAGTGTGTTATACCAGAGCTTCAACAACAAGCAACAGTAACAACATTGGAAAGGCATTCCAACAATGTTTCTGACAATGTATTGTTCATAAAAGTGGAACCGTGTACAGTCAGCAAAAGAAATAGGTTTACATATTGTAAAACGAATTTTTGATTTATATGTACACGTTTATGAGAATAGTTCACTGTCATGTGAAGTTGTATGCAGCTGGCAGATAACTTTTTATCCATAAAGAATTACCGGCTCTCGTAGTGAAATCACATATGTCTTTACATTATTTGATTCTGACGGTGTAAACCGTCTCTCTCTGGTTGACTGTACATCATGCCAATAACGGCCAAATTCTATGTATTTTTATGTTCCTGTTTATGTTAACTTTTATGTTTAATGTCGTTCAGTATTTATATACTTATCACTATGTTCAAGGTAGCTAAGTATGTATAAAAAATATTTATTTATATGCTAGTTAATTTTATCAAATTATTTCAAAACAGTGTTTATTTATGAAAGTATTTGCACATATATATATGATAACACATAAAGCTGAAGAGTTTGTGTTTCCTTAAACACAAATATCAAGGACTACTGTGCATATTCTAGCCAAAAAAACATATTATACTATAACACTCATATCGTTATTCCATAATAATTCACACATCTGATCATGGCGTATCGTACAATAAATGAAACGAAAATGATCAACACGACGAATTACTTAACAGGGTGACTCTAAATACATAACAATCCACTTATATTTGGTGTTAACCAATTTTCTAAACACAGCATACACGTAGAAATTGACAATATTACGTGTGTACTGAACAGAAAACTTGAATCAAACTTGGCTTGTCCCCATCGACAGTTCGCACATGTTTCCGCGATTCTGTTAGCAATTGGGATACAATAGCTCTTTTGGCAAATAGTCGTTATTGTATCTTACAGTCACATATCTGTTTTTGTTTTGTAGAATATATTTAAAGCTATGTTTCTAAATGAACATGTAAAACCTTAATAGTTATTTCCATCCTATGTTTGTCTGGAAGAGATCGCTGACTGCGATAAAACCGCCTGTTGTACATAAAAATTTAATAGCTTTGCGCGCAATTTTTCCGCGTAACTCCCTTTCCCGTAGGAACTTTATAATTAAATATAGATTTCCTCGATAATGGACTATCTAACACTGGAATAATTTTTCAAATCGGATTATTAGTTCCTCAGATTAGCGCGTTCAAGCAAACAAACTCTAGAGCTTTATATATTAGTACAGATATATATACTGGCTTATTTTGTCATCATCATCATGCCCATGTTCAGCAGTGGACGTTATATGGACATGTCCATATAACGTCCACTGCTGAACATGGGCCTCCTCCTGAGGGAGGGATTTTGCCTTATTTTGATGTAAACATACATATTCTTTTTTACTTTTGGTCTGCAATAAAGAATAGTAACAAATATAGTGTCTCCCTAACAAGCTACGCGTCATCATTCTACACAAGGTCATATTTGACACATCATCAAACACAATTACTATAATACATAACAATTAGGTGTTATAGGTGTTAACTAAATTCCTAAACACATCAATACATCATAGCGACACAGAAGACTAGAATCAAACTTGACATTGACCCCATCGACAGTTCGCACATGTGTCCGTCTGTTAGCGATTGCGACACAATCGCGCCATTGGCAAACACGCGACGATTGACAGACGCGAGCTAACGGTACATAGTATGTTAGCCTGGATATCTTACATCGGTAACGTTGTTTAGAAGATAAAAGTATGCTCTAAATTTGATGGTAGATCTATACTAATATTATAAAAAGGAAATATTTGATTTTTTGTATGTATGTTTGTAATAAATAAACTCAAAAAATACTGTGCCGATTTTAAAAATTATTTTACCATTGGAAAGCTACATTCAACGTGAGTGACATAGGCTATATTATATATATATATATATAGGTTATATATTCAATTATGAAGTTCCCACGGAAACTGGAGTTACGCGGGTGAAACCGCGCGCGGGAAGTTTGTTTAAGATAAATTAGGTTTGTAAATATACTTAGTTGTTCTGATCCTACTACCTATACTGTCATCGATAAGCTACGAAAACCTAAGTAACACAATAAAAAACTATATGTAAAAGGTTTAAAAGAAAATGTTGTTACATTTTTGTCAAAATGCGGTTTTCATATACAGTACGAAAGTTATTTGGAAACGCCTATAGTTAGCAAAAACTTCCATGTGAATATATCAATATTTCACGATTGTACGCATTTGTTTACAAATTCACGAGTGAAAATCATCTATCTATAAGCAATTCATATATACATATAACATTTCCTGACTGACTGACTAACTGATTCATCGACGCCGAGGCAAAACTACTGAAGCTAGGCACGTGATATTTGGACCGTGGCTTCCTATTGTGACGTACAGATCCACTAAAAAGGATTTTGATAAATTTAACCCCTAACGGGGTGAAAAAGGGGGGCGTTAATGTAAAGCTTACGGGAACGGGAGTTGTCTTCATAAAGGAGTTTACATCGATTATCTCGCAAAGTGAATTTATACACACAGAAGATTTCAAATTTGCAACGACGCCGATGTGTTCTGTGGTTTCTATCAGAATTTCTGATTGACTGAACGATAGCCGTTAGTCATAAATCGATATTGTTAATATTCATAGCTATTTCGAAATAAAAACAGCTGCAAGCCGCAAGCTTATTTCTGTTTCTAAGAACAATTATCTTGTATACTAAGCATCTATTCAATTACCGGCCACTTGAAAAGGCATCGTATTCACAAACTCAAGTACCGTAATCCGCTTACAACGAAAGATTTCTTCAATATCCGAGGTTAATATACCCATTAACAAAGATTAATTCAGCAACAATGCAGCAAAAAATATAGCAAATTACTGCCTAAACATTAATTCATCACACAGCTCCGCCCTCAAGCACACGCAGAATAACCAGTCGTGACCATACCCCAGGCTTGTTTAATTAAACCATGAAGTTTTGGTTGAAGCGCGAACAAAAAATAATACTTGCACCGTATGAAGAGTTAATTGAAGGATAATTAAAATTTTCATACTCACCTAAAAAGCTATTAATAGTCAGATTAGCCTCTGACCTCATTGCGCAATAAAGTAACAACGGTCCGTTGTGTAAATTCATGCGAAAATTGCTCGTAATTTGTCCGAGGCCATCTGTGTTCATAATACTTCATTTGTGGCTATTGTACGTAAGTGCTGTGGTAGAAACCAAACGCAGGACAGAAACCTTACCCAAGTATCTATAATAACATTATAAAGAGGACATTTGATTGTTTGTTTACGTTGAATAGGCTTCGATACTAATGAACCGATTTGAAAAAAATCTTTCATTGCTAGATAGCTACTTTATCCAGGAGTAATATAGGCTATATTTAAATATGAAGTTCCAACGGCAACGGAAGCTACGCGGGTGAAACCAAGCGTGGGAAGCTTGTGATAACTCTTTTTAACCATCCAGCAGTCGAAATGCCCCGGCGGATGATTTTGGTCACCATGCTTAGTTAGTATGATGTGGTATCCCAGCAATTATTTGATATATAAATGTGTATTCACAATGACAATTAATAAGCCATACAAAATGTATTTTAATAACTAAATGGCTGATTTAAAATTAGTCAGTTTTATCCTATAGCGGTTAAGTTATTCCTCAAAGCGGGGACGAACCCTTGTGAGCCCGTCCCACGCGGGACATAAATTATGATACAAAAATTGGATATATACCTGATGTCCCGCCAAAATTGGGTCATCTGGCAATATGGTCTTCTCTAAACTCAGGGTTACCGCTGCTGTTGCTTTTCCAAGTATAATTTCCAAATATTTTGTGTTATAAGCTAGAAGACTGATAAATTGTTCGTGTCTTCCGCGGCAGATTTAAGAATTAACCCCGCAATCAGATCCATTGAATCAAATTGATTGACTGAGGCTGTTTATATATTACACATACAGGGTGTCCCAAAAGGTTAAGTAGCTGGGAAAGGGGGTCACAGGGGTAGACACAATGGTCACTAGAAAAATAAAAATAAAATCCGCTCTGGGTATTTAAAAAAAATGGCATTTTTTTAAAAACTTAAAATTTTACACCTTGTTATTTTTGATGTTGATGTTGATGACCTTGTTGTTATTGAAGATTACATAACAGCATTTTTTTTTAATACAGCCATATTTGTAGGTACAGTTAGCACAAGGTGTAAAATTTTTAGTCTTTTAAAAAATGCCATTTATTTTTTTAAACACCCAGATGGAATTTTTTATATTTTTCTGGTGACCCTTGTGACCATCCCTATCACCCCCCTTCCCAGCTACGTAATCTTTTGGGACACCCTGTATATTGTTTATATTCATATGAGCAGTGTCAAACTGAAAATTATGTGGTAAAATAGTCACAAAACACAGATCATCGCCAAAGAATGTTTAAGCGGTGCCAACTAATAATTACTGACATATTGACTGAATGAGTTTCAAGCTATGAATTTTGTGTGAAAAATATTATATTTGACTAGCAACCCACTCTGGTTTCGCACGAACAGTAAAGAATAATTTACACAAAACCTTGACATACGTATAAACCTTTCTCATGAATCTCTCTATCTAGTGGTGAAAACTGCATGGAAATTCGTTCAGTACTTATCGCGAACAGACTGATAGATGCGGCAGAGGAGTAAGTTCTACAAAATTTAGTGACTTAATCACTTTACGAGTATGTTAAAGTTTCACAGCGGCGTTTCCCTGTGTGTCATAACGTTATACTACGGTCACCAAACTGCTCGCCAAACGTGGTGATTATGGCAAAACTCTCTCTCGGGAGGAGGCTCTTGTTCAGCAGTAGACGTTATACGGGCTATATATGAGGATAAAGATAATTTGATAGCTTATAAAGTATCATATACGTATACTGGGTGACTTTTTTTACCGTCTTGAAAATAATAGGTAAGATTTACACTCTATGTCAGTAAAAAACAAGATAAAATATGCCTTAGACATCTATTTCATATTATTTTCACTGCACTATTATTTTCAAGACGGTAAAAAAAGTTACCTAGTATATATTACAAACAAGCGAAAGCACCAATACTTTCGCTTGTTTGAGATATGTCCAAACATGTAAGCATTATTCTTGAGTACTTACATTTAAATAGTTGACAGAAACAGACATACATTGGAGTGCTCCTTAGATTTCCTTTTTTTAGATTGAACCAATTACAATGGATAATGATGGGATTTCTATCAATGAGTGGATTTATTCATACCACTACTCTTGAACGAATAATAGCTTCAAAAAATCATATTCTATATGAAATGATATCCCAAAGTAAACAGGTGTAGGTTACTTAGGCCTACTTAGTTAATCATCATCGTTCCGTATAACGTCCACTGCTTATTAAGAACCTCCTCTAGGGAGTGTTTAAACTTTCTGCCAAAACCGTTCAGCTGTTTTTGCGTGAAAGAGAAACATCCATCCATCCAAACTTACAAACGCATTTTATTAGCATTTATCTAGACTAATATTATAAAGAGGAAAGATTTGAAAAAAATATTTCACCATTGGAACGCTACATTCACCCTGAGTGACATAGGCTATATTTCATTATGAACTTCCCACGGGAACTGGCGTACTGCGCGCGGGAAACTAGTATATAATATATGTAAGGATTACGTAATTTACAGCTATGCTTACCTGTATAAATTTTATACAGCGAATCCAATAACCCTTGCATCATCTTGAATAACTTTTGTATACACTTATTGCACTTATAACACAATACACAAAAACTCTAGCCAAACCGGCTCACTAGCAGCACTGAACTATATAACAACATTATGTTTTAATAACGAGAAATGTTCAATGTTTCATCGAAAATTTCGAACCTTCTATAAAAAGTGAGGATAGGACAAAAACAAAAGAAAACATTTTATTTTAGTATCAAAAAGATTAATATTAGAAGTTTTACCACTTCGACGGACACTTCTAACATCACATCACATCACAAGTAGTGATATGACACTATATAAATATATATATTTATACAAAAGAACTAGACGATGATCATCTTGTAAATGATTAAGTTGAGATTCGTAGTTGCATTAGCATAAGGATCAAAATTAAAATAAAAAATCTGAAGAATCTTAAGTACTGCCGCCGTCGAATCAAGGTATTCATGTAACGTCTTTAGAAGTAGTGTCCGTCAATGCGTTAAAATAACTTAAAAAGGCTAAAAGCTCCGTTTTAATAAGAAAGATGAATGAATGAATGAGACTGAAATTACGCGCCTACATGCGAATGAATACATAGACATAGCTCAGTCGCAAAGACAATAAATACCAAACATAAGAAGAACCTTTAATTGAAAGGAAGAATCTGAGGGCAATGCCCTTAAGGGCCTTTTTGTAAAAATCAACTCCATTGATGTGGAAGAAATAGTTGAAGTTTTACACAAAGTTCCAGAGGTGAACGAACCTAAACACCACGGTGGCCAAATTGAAGTAACGGTTACCAAAAGATTTATATCATCAATCAGATTTGCGTAACTATCTGATAGCAATTATATCGTACACTTGAGTGGTCCAAATCACTGACTCCGAGGAATGTGGAGTAGTATTACAAGTAGTAAGGACGAAAGAAATGTGATCCAGTTCATAAATATTTAGACCGCGACAAGGCTACTTTTTAATACACGACAGATACCATTGGCTTCGGGGATTCGTTCACTATTATTTTCAGTATGAGTATTGAAGCGAATGACTAATATTCGCTATTGTCAAGATCATTAGCACCTATTTGTATGTTTGATGGCCATTTGGTGGTTTTGAATAGAAATATACCTACACCCATTCCCTACATAAACTTACGCCAGCATGCCAGAGGACGAGACAGAAACTACGTATATTTTAGTTAGTATGATGCGACATTCCCAATTCCTTCCTTAGCAAGGACAAAGAAAACTGGCAAAAATGAGACGATCAAGTTTTGCTATATGCCCTCCAGTTTTCAGATAGCTATTTGAGATCATATACATTTTGATTCCGTCATGCAGCTTAGATATGACCTTCCCTTTTTCAAGGTTATCTTCAATAAAATTACATAACTACATATTATTATAAGTATACTTATTACGCAATTGCAAGCAAGTTGATTGCCATAATTATACGTTACATTATACATTATAATTATTAAAGTTACGCGTAGTTAGAAAGAGAAATAGTGATCAAAACATGTGTTTTTCACTACACATATTATTAAAGAGGTAATGCGACCTTCTTTTAATCAAATTCTTACGAAATTAAATGCTTGTCCATAAACAAGATAAATTTTGGACATGTTTAAATAACATATCGTGTAATTTAAACAAGTACAAGTTTTGCATCTTGAGTATTGGTAGCTCAGGGCCGATAAACTTTGTATGTATGAATTAATTAAGTAACACATAAAACCGTCATCTTGGCGAAAACTTTTGCAGCTCAATGCAATGATTTCTGCATATTTTAAACACCTTTGTACTTAAAAATTGTCCGTAAATAATGGACAACTTACTTATTAATAAATAGGATATTTAGATTTGCAATTTGCAACATTTCAAAATAGTAAAGTTATTTATTTAAGGCTTACCAACTAAACATACTTGTAATTCGTTTAAAAATTATGAATAGAAAAGTAAATGTATGCTTTTAAATTACAACAGGTAGGCACAACATTTTTTCATAACACTGTTCAAGCGTATTAGTATATAAAAACTTAATTACATAAAAAACAAATAAGTAATTTACTTATTAAAGACTTACTTATTAAAGAATACGTTAACCTACGTTTTACGAAATTTCTTTTTAAGAATTAGATTTTATTTATATCTTAGTTACAAGAGGCCAAATGAGGGAATCTTTTGGCCAACTGACTTTCGTAGTCAACTCGAATGTAGTTTTACTGTTTAAAACGAAATATTTTCTAAGCATGGAGAAGTCTCCAAATATAATTAGACTGCTACCGATTACATGGTAATAACTGTACTAATCTATAGCTACATACCTACTGAGTGAGACTAAATTAACTAAAGATATTTAACAAAATATAAACGAATGACATTTGCCTTCCATTTTCATGTTTCAAATATAATTATTCACTCAGTGTTTTGTGCAACATACATTATTAACTTCATGCACTCTCAAAATAAAATAATTCTCGGAATTCAATAAAGAAATATTCTCAAAGAAATATCACAACACTTCAGATTTTATTCATTTTGGCACTGGTTTTAGGATAACAAGCAAACTTAACAAGCGTTTCCTAAATTCATTTATCATTAGTCAAATTGGTGGAGTAAATTGAAAGTTTGACGAAGAATAATTATTTTTTTAGCAAATTTAACTGAAACGCTGAATATTTGACTAATTTGATTAATATTTAGGTTAAAGAAAATAGCACAAATTTAAAAGAAAATATGATAATATTTACATTGATCGCTATATAAAAATGGTTTAGCTATAACAGTTCAGCACCTAAACATTATTTAAAGGTAGATATCAAACTTAAAAACATGTTTTTATATGCGCGTGGGCATCTGAACCAAGGCATAAATGATTACGTCAGGGTCATCAACTCGGGGTAGCAACTTAAAACGAATTTAACATTCAAAAGAAATATTATACCCAACACAATTATTTCGATATTTCGAGCCAAAAATATTTTTCAACCGCCGAACAAAAAAAAACATTGAAAAAGTTATTCCTTGAACAATACCATCGTCTGATTTACGAATACATCTGAAACAATGAATCGTAACAAATGCGAGGAACTGAGAAAGAAACGCCACTTCTTGCTGTTACGTGTACTGACGCGTGCGCAATTTAAATATAGATATACCAATAACAATGTATACGTAAATGAAGACACTAATGAGACGTCGTGTGAATGTATTGTAAAATTAGACGACCAACAAAACTGTTGTGAAATCAATAGAACAGAATGGCGCGTTTTCAATAGTTGAGTGTAGTGTTGAGTTTCTATACAATGCTAAGCATAACTTTTCCAGGATAACTTTTAATACTACATATTCAAACACAATTAATAATAATGAATATAATTGTACAGAAGACAACATTATTGACATACGAAGCCGTCTCGCACGAGACATTCCTAGTCTTTTTGCTAAGGAAGTGTATCAAGACCAAATTAGAATTTCAAATGCATTGAGCGCAGTAATTCATCTCCTCTCGAGCGACAAGGAAAAATGAATTCTCTCGAAACATTGATATGAGTTCCTAGAATATAGCTTTAATATTGTACAAAGTATCATATAATTTGTAAATGCTGCGAGTAATATATTAAATTTGTCGTTAACACATGATAATTTATTCTCCTGTAAATTAAAAGTGAAATGTGCGTCTGCGCCTAATGAACGCGGCACCGGAGTTAAAGCGACGTACTATCTTTGAGACTGGTCAATTTGGTCGATATATTATACAGAAATTCTAGGTGAAAAAATAAATAAATTATACGATTAAATCACAACACCGCACTTGCATTTAACCATCTACATCCAAATAACAGCTAATTGACGAAAATATTTAAGCACAACTGTCTTTTTGGATGAAATATTTCACTCGCGACGGTTTGTTTACAAAATAGATGGGTACAAATTGAGGTTTAACGTAAATTGCTTCTAGTATGTTACAAGTTAGTCGAATCGATGTTATCGCGTGTCGGTAAGGGCGGGCGCTCACAGCGGATCGCGCGCCCGCGCCGTCCGCGGTCTGTCGCACCGCCGCCGCCACTGACGAACCGGGATTATTTATAAATTCACACAGACAGGGGTCGTAGAATTTTGCACAGCGACGTCGTGGTATGCCAAAGTTAATGACTACATCAGTCTAACCGGAAACGGCTTTCAGTCTCACCTGAACCATGACTAACATATTGCACCTACTAAAAAGAGGATATTTTTTTCTGATTCAGACTTAACAGACTTTAAAAATAGTTTATCGGAATAAAGCAATAGTACCCAGAATTAAGAGTAACATAGGCTTTTTCAACATAATCCCACGGGATCAGGAGCTTCCCGTTGAAACAAGGACAGTAGAATTCTATTGTCGGATGTACCATTATACGTCAGAATCAATTGTCATATGTATTTTTTCTTAACGTAAACTGGCACTTACGACCAAATGGTTCTGAAGTATCCATCCATCCTTATGCTTCTAAGGTCTAGAAATATAAATACAACATACATCGAAATTTATATAAAAATCGTCTCATATTTTTGACATCACGATCGATCAATAATAATATACCGATGAATTGCGAAATTATTATAATATCTTCCATATACGAGTGACACCTACACGAATTACCTAATCAATTCTAAAAAAAATATATTTCGCAAGACAAATGTATACCTGCCTACCAAGAATTTTCCGTCGACCCTGGCCGCCCACCGGGACAGGTGTCCAGTGAGATCGCTCATACAAAATGATATTACATACACGTCAGTTATAAACAAAACTAAAATTAGTGAACACGATTGCATACGTGAATTTGACTGAGAAAGTTCACTCTCTCTTTTACACATATTAGAAAATGGAAAAGAAAGAAAATCTCTAATACATATTTTCAATTATAGTACATAAAGCCATTCTGAAAAATTTTAAAGCTAAATTATGTAAAAATGTCAGACTATGTAAATGACAGAATGACTTGGGACTGATTGGGAGTAACTTGCCCTGGAATGACACTGCTGCTTAACAATATTGCATAAGTAATGATAAATTGATTATTTAAAAGAGGATTCCCCTGAGTTTCTTGCCAGTTCTTCTCGGAGTTGCCATGTCTTTGAACGGGTGGTAGGAAAAGAAATGGACGCATCATAAGAACACGATTTAATTATCTTTGAATTGTGTCTATATGAATAAAGGAATTTTTGACTTTGACTTTACATAAGAAACTAATTGAAAGCATTATATAGTAAGCGAGCGACACCCGTGTAGTTTCCGGCTTAGAAAAAACCAACCTATATCTTCCCATGGGTATGGTAAAAGGTGTCTTAGGGAAATACAGCTGATGTAGCATCTATCAGCTCATGGTTACCAATCATCTTTCTGCGATCACCAATCCGCCTGCGTGGTGATTATGGCGATATCCCTCAACAACCCTGGCTTGCCAAGGTCTGTTAACTGGAGGTCCATGTTCAGCAGTGGACTTAAACGAGCAGTTGAAGAGTCCCAGTGTGTAGAGTTGCCATTTTAACCCTGACCACAATTTCTTTGCTGAGTTTGAGCGAGAGGTTTGTGCATCTTACAGTTCGCGGCCCTCAGATTTCGGTTCTACGACGGCAGCGATTGATAACTTAAAGTAGTTAGGGACAGGATAAGTAAGAATTTATACTAGGAGCACCCCCCCCCCGGTCTGACCATTGGCAACACTATTCTAGGAGTATTTAAGCTTTCTTTCAGATGGTGACAATAGCCAATCCTACTCCGCAGCATATACTAAGTCCTAATCTAAGTTGAATATTATTCAAAAACTCTCCATTTGTGAAGAAAGAAGAGAATATATTTACAATCCGTAGTATGTATGTATATCAATATGAGAACTGCCTGCATTTCTAATATATTGTGAAATATCAAGATATATATCTGTTACGCACTAATATATATTATTTTAAAATAATATGAAATAAAAGGCGCTGGTCTTGGTAAAGTTTTGTTATAATTTGACAAGAATCACAATCACAATCAAATCAAACAAAATAAGGTATAAAACATGACAAGTACACTAAAATTTAGAATAGACAATATCAATGTTCCAAATAGGTTCGATTCGTTACAATATCTATATATTACAAACTAAACAAAAAATACGTGACGGCACGAAATGAATCATCAACACAAGAGCTGAACGTTTGGCAACGAGGATAATGTTTCATGCTACTTTACAGACAAATTACAACTAAAATTAACAAAATGAGTACAGTCAAATGCAGCAATATGTTATACTTCATAGTCATATAAAATTGTGTTTTTCCATTCATCATCTGTTTTAAGCTTCTTTTGTTGCGAAAATCATCACGTATGTCAAAACATCCAAATCGGTAATCTTAAGTTCTAAAAACACACGGTAATTTGAGTGCATTGGTGGCTTTAGTGGCTGACCTAGAGTTTTGGGTTCAATTCCCACTCGGGGCAACTATTTGTATGAACCATAGATATGGTATCCCATATTTTTACTTTATGGACATTACACAAATTTTTTTTACATTTAATAATCTAAATGTTGAAACATAAGATACCTTTTTACTAATCGCGTGCAAACCCTCAGCCAAATCCCTTTCAGTCGTTTTTGCGTTAAAGAGTAACACATCCATCCTGCATCCACACAAAGTTTCGCATTTATGATATTAGATGCTACAAATTCTAGCAGCAAACTGTACAAACAAGTCCCCAGTAATGAAACTATAATTATGACAAAATTACCTTGTTATTTAATATCGTGTAATTTACAGTATTATACGCAGCATTTCCCAACATTGTTGTCTATTTAGTAAATGGTGTAATAAAGCATGCATTTATGAAAGTAAAGCTCTTTATTTCAGTAACTTGTTTTAATAATTTAACATCTATTTTGAAGTATGATAAAGTTGATATAAACTAATCATCTGTTAAATTCTTACCTAAAGGAGACCGCGTTTCGGCAAATTTAAGGTATTATTCCTATATACTTATAATACTTAACATAGGGTAAGATTGACAGACGAACTGAAAATGATAGCCGGAGCGGCAAAGAGTAGCCCCCGTTCTTCCAGTGTACATAACACTGGAAGAACGGGGGATCGGGTGTTATTGCCCAAATTATTATTTGATGTTTCAGGAACTTAATTTGATTTGTGAAATAAGTTCACTTTATTTAAGCTGAGATGTCATTATTTATACATAAGACGTACCTAGTGAAAATCATCGCTAACTTGAATCTTATATTAATGATTTCGTTTAACGATCCGCTTGACTTTAAATATTTTTTTTTTTAAACTCTTTAACTATCATTACAGCTTTACTTTATGGGTCGGTCTTCGATAGTATCGATAGTTTTAGAAACTATCGATAGTATTGATAGTTTTAATCATTTAATGCAACGATACTATCGATAGTATCGTTAGTATTACTTTAAAAATATCGATACTATCGATACTATCGATAGTATTATAATGTAATAGTATCGAAACTATCGATACTATTGCTTCCAATCAATAGTATTAGGTAATTTGTGATATCGATAGTATCGATATTATCGATACTATCGATAGCACTATCGATATTGTTACTATTTTTCGAGGTCATCTATCGATAGCGAAACTATCGATAGTTGGGCAACTCTAACTTATACTATTAACTATTTAAAAAAACAGTATTAGGTACAAACATTAACAAACAACACAAAATTAGGTACATTTAACCAAAACGATACAACCTTATAATTACAACAAAGTTATCTTCACACAAAATTAACTTAAATATGCTTTACGCTATAACATTCAATTTACAAATACATAAAGATTAATAGTGACAGTTATAATAAGTAATATTTACCCGCGTAACTCTGCTCCAGTGGTTCGGAGCGTGTTTTTTGGAGCTTATATGTTAATCGAGCTTATTAACTATCCCCGTGCAAAGTTTCAGTCAAATTTAGTAGTAGTTTATAGATTTAATAAATAAAAAAAAACGTGTGCAATATTTTTTAGTATTATCTAACTGACGATCTAATTATATTTTTTGTCTTCATACCTATTGCAGTGGTGACTTCAATCGTCGAAATTTATTTATCGCAACAAAGGCACCGGAAGACTAAATTGAATAAATCAATTTTTAATTTAGTAAGTACGTGTTAAACTTTGTCGTAAAGTGTTCAAAAAGCAAAACAACCATGTCCTTTTACATCAATATTATTTATTATAATGCCAATAAAGATAATAATTATTAATACCACCAACAACATAAATTTCACTCAATCGTTAAAGCCGTTTCCGAGACAATTAAATAATATATTTATAGAAGGTTATATGTACGTATAAATTTACAAGATAAGATTACTCGTTTAAAGCCAATTTGACCTATATTTCTTACGAGACGTTATGAGTACTTCAGTTAGAAGAGTTGTGTTCAAGACGCAACGTTCGCACTTCAGGTATTTAACGGAGAAATGTCGGAAAGTGGCATTTCTTATTTGATATATTTAAAGATAATTTATTTTGCGAAAGTAAGCGGCAATAACAGACCTATGTTAAGTCATCATTAGGTCAAAAACCTTCTAGAACTATAGTGGCAACATATACCTATTATAACATGTAAAGTTAAAACATTGTCTATGCTTGTGTCTATGACAGTAAAAAGTTAACTTCTTCGTTCTGTAATCCGTTACTACAAGCAAGTTGGTTTTATTTCAATATCCAAATTATAACACTAACATTATAAGTTGGTTTTAACCTCGTGAGTCATTATTTATCAATGCCAGAAAAAAGTTAGAGTGAAGGCCAAAGACATCTTGCTGTCAGTTGTCAGGATATTTTTACTTTTTTTAAATTTCCCGATCGATGCAGGTAGAAAAGTCTACACATAGTTCTAGAACGTTCACTGAGCAGTAGGTATAATTTACGAGTGAAACACAGCTGTTACTGACGCGGTTTCATTGTAAACTTTATTATCACTCGTAAACTATTGTTTCAAATGTTTATCTTTGACGTGAACGAATCGAATCGTAGACCTACGAGTTTTTTCGCAACATATCAGCGTATATCGATGACGTTTAATTTTGATATCGTTGTCAATGGCACAATTGTATAGAATAACAATAGAGTGATTCGTTAAGTTAGTAAATTTTTACAGATACGACGCAAGGCGAAGACGTTACATAGACGCAGCGGAGGTGCAGGATGGTTAAGGCACGGTTATCTGCACCACCGCTAGTGTGTAATTCACGGCACGTCTCTTACGTACATTAAGTAGGAAAACATTTTAAATAAATGCGCTGCATTTATTTCAACTGTCGTCGTCTTCACCTTACATAGTATCTGTATAATTCACGCCCGTTCCATATCTATACTAATATTATAAAGAGTAAAGATTGGTATTTTTGTATGTTTTTTATGAATGAAATCAAACTATTGGACGGATTACGATCATGCCTTCACCATTAGTATGCTACGTTATACCTATAGGTTATATTTAATAAGGAAGTTCCTAAAGAAACGGTAGTTACGCGGGAACTTTGTATTAGGGTTCCGTATCCGAAGGCTAAAAACGGGACCCTATTACTAAAACTTCGCTGTCTCACCAGGCTGCACCTATCTCAAGAACCGCGATATCTAAAGAGTTGAAATTTTCACAGATGATGTATTTTTATTGCCGCTATAAAATAAATAATTAAGGGGGGCTCCCATACAACAAACTTTTTTATTGCCTTTTTTGCTCGATATCAATTAAGGCAACAGGTAGACACTTGAAAATGGTACGGAACCCTTCGTGCGCAAGTCCGACTCGCACTTGACCAGTTTGTCTACATCATGTAAGTACTTGAGCAAGACAGTGAAGCTTATACTTATACAAAACAATTTTAGATAGCTATAGTCTATAACCGTATCAATAGGTAGATTCAACTGTTTATTTAATAGTGAATTTGTAAGTGAATATAAATATTTATCCGTTAACCTGTTGTTTAGTTAACCGGAGGGAATGTTATATCGTGTACCTAATACGTTTGAACCTTTAAACAAAAATAAACTTTGTACATTTGTTTTATTTCAAGCCAACAAATTGAAAATATGTAAGCTATTTTAGAACATATTATTACATTTAGGAAATTACGTGAAGGGCGAACTTTTCTTCAAAAAAGTATAGTTGTCGAAAAAGAAAACTTGAAAAAGTTTTAAACTTAAAAGTGTTATATATATATATGTTATGTTTTCTACGGTGTACTACAACGATAGTATTGCAAAACAACCGACACAATATATTATGGATAACGAATCCCAATCTTAACGAATCTTAAGATTAGTAGTACTTCTAACTTGAAGTTGTGTCAAAAGAGTACTGTTCTTTGTAATCTTTAAAAGTACAGAGTGCATCAAAACGATTTAAAAAAAACCGGCCAAGTGCGAGTCGGACTCTCGCACGAAGGGTTCCGTACTAGTTGCAAGTGCCTACCTATTTTTGATATCAAGAATACAACAAGTAACATAGTATAAAAGTTCTTTAAGTTCGTTGTAACTTTGATCGATGTTAATAATAGTTGAATGAATGAAAGGTAAATTGCGGTTTACGGTTTATGACGTATTAAAAAAAAACTACTTGCTTGATCTCGTTCAAACCAATTTTCGGTGGAAGTTTGCATGGTTATGTACATCATATATTTTTTTTAGTTTTATCATTCTCTTATTTTAGAAGTTACAGGGGGGGGGACACACATTTTACCACTTTGGAAGTGTCTCTCGCGCAAACTATTCAGTTTAGAAAAAAATGACATTAGAAACCTCAATATCATTTTTGAAGACCTATCCATAGATACCCCACACGTATGGGTTCGATGAAAAAAAAATTTTTGAGTTTCATTTCTATGTATGGGGAACTCCAAAATTATTTGTTTCTTTTATATTTTTGTGTAAAAATCTTAATGCGGTTCACAACATACATCTACTTGCCAAGTTTCAACATTATAGTCCTTATAGTTTTGGAAAAAAGTGGCTGTGACATACGGACGGACAGACAGACAGACAGACAGACAGACAGACAGACAGACAGACAGACAGACATGAAGAATCTATAAGGGTTCCGTTTTTTGCCATTTGGCTACGGAACCCTAATTAGTCATATGAAATAAAAAAAATGTTTATTGATAATCATCATCAGCTCGTATAACGCCCACTGCTGGACATGGGCGACCCCTCAATGAAGGGTTTTTGCCATAGTCACCACGCTTGGCAGGCGGTTTGGTGACGGCAGTATTATGTTGTAACACACAAGGAAACGCTGCTGCCCGTTCCCTGGTATATGATTTTTATAGATGATGTTATAACAATCGGGACCAACGGCTTAACGGGCTTTCCGAGGCTCGGAGGGTAGTCCCTCAACCATCCAGACCCGGAACGAAATCTTATAATTTACACAAAGATTTCTTGTCTGGCGTGGGGATCGAACCCGCGACCTCCGAGATAATGGAAGTAGGTACCTATATACACAAAAAGGAGCAATCTAGAGGGTTTTCAGTAACTATATTACAAGTCGGATTTCCCTTAGCTAACACACACGTAACTCTTTGAGAATCTATAAACCTTACTGTTTAAGATAAAACTTTACACAAAACTCTTGTAAAACAGCGTTTGAAAACTGACATATTACAATCTAACAATATTTTACTATCGACACTTCAAACATCTGTCTATCGCTCGATATCTATCAACATCATGTTTTAACAGACAAACAAATCTATCTGCATCAATCATTCACGAATGTTTTTCATTATTTACAGTTTTATTTCACGTAATCCAGCTTGTTGATAGTACTGAAAACATCAAAGATATTTGAAGATTCGCAACATTCGGCATATCGTGAGCATTTATGTATTGCCATGCCCACTCATCCGTGAAAATATTATAAGCTACCTGCTACCCGCGACTTCGTCCGCGTAAAATAAGCGTACAATAATACCGTCAACTGGGTTTATCTATACATTCAGGGTAACTTAGACAGTGGTGTTATCCAGGAGTTACATCCTTACTAATAACTATATATAAAATAATAGAATAATGAAAGTAACTCTGTCAGTCTGTCTGTCTGTCTGTTACGCAATCACGCCTTAACTACTGAAGCGATTTAAATGAAATTTGGTACAGATATAGTCTGGAGCCTGAGAAAGAACAAAGGCTATATTTTATTATGAATTTCCCACGGGAACGGGAGTTACGCGGGTGAAACCGCGCGCGGGAAGCTAGTAGGTTATATTTCATCAAGAACTTCCTATGGAAGCTGGAGCTACGCGGGTGAATCCGCCAACGGGAAGCTAGTAGGTACCTTATAACAATAGCGAAGTCATTTAAATGGACGTCGGACTTGCGATCATGTGGGCGCCGGTTCGATGGCCACCTATTGCACTACCGACGTGAACCCATTCGTAACACAAGCATTTAAGCTTAGCACAAGGGGTTAACAAGTATACTGGTAATGTAAAAAAACTGTAATATTTATTGAAAAAGTATATACAGTAATACCCCGACTTACGCGAATTCGGAGGTTTTTATTTTTGATCACCACGCGCATAACTTGCAGACTTGCAGTAAACCGAACACGCCGTTCGGTTTACTGCAAGTTAAACTGCTAACTGCTAACCTAACCTAACATGAAATGAAAAACACTGCCTTTTAGAGTAAATATTATCATTATAAACTTAAGAGGACTTTGAATCTAAAATAAACAAAAAGGAATTAGCAAAGATATTTGATCGAACCAAATAATAAGTGAAAATCTTTCTATTTTAATTCAGACGTCACGGTATTATCGCTTAGATGAAAACTATGTTAGAATTATCGTGTGTTAATGTAAAGATCAATTATAATTAAACGTATTATTAACCATGTTTCTTCTGATCTATTGTTTTTTTAGACTCTGGTCCTGATTACACAATCATTATATTATTATGTATTTATAGGGAAAGTTGAACCCCGACTTACGCGAATTCGACTTACACGGCTGTCCTGCGGTACATATATTTGACTGTCAATAATAAATAAATTTGATAAGTATTAGCAACGCCAAAAAAAGATTGGTGTTTAAAGGTTTGAACAATGAGACCCCACACAGACCATCATAACAAAACATTCGGTAACACAGCCCTATAAATAATGTCCAAGTAAAACAAGCGAGACGGATATATTTACCGGCGACAGCGACAATTGGACGGTGGCCCGCGTTTCCTCTATGATCTCATGTGCATTCCTACAAACTAAACCATTTAGGGCCCAATTTGGGTCATTTCAATTGCTACTATCCTTTGGACAAAGTGCCCTTTCATCGGTCTTATTCTAACACTCAATTAATGTAACGCGATATAATTTGAAGTATCGCATTGAATTGGTAGACTCGTTCAATGATATGATGAGGTTTAATCCTTGCGGAAGAATTGGCGACCTGTTTGAGCCATGTGCGGTGTGAGTACGCCTAACAGATATCAAAAGTGCACCGATATCTTTACATCAGCAGACACACTATTCAATTTAATAATTAAAGAACCCACATTCGGCGTTGCCGTTCTTCTAGGGTGTGTCACATGCGGCGACGGCGGAGGTAGCTGGTGACAGCGAATTAGGCGATAACGTAGTATGCGTCGTTCATACGTTGAATAGGTCCGGCAATAGTTGTCTACGAAGTACGAACTTAAAAAACTTTTTTTGTTCAAAACGACGTTTAGTTATAAATGTAATATGATCATTGAATAGAGGTCTACAAATAACTGTTTTGTAGACCACTGTTCAATGAACATAATAGAAACCGTACATACCGATCTAATATAATTCTCAGGATGAAAGGTAAAAAACCACACGGCAAAAAACATATATCCTACTAATATTATAAACGCGAAAGTTTGTAATTATGGATGGATGGGAACAGAATTGGCTGAAATTTTGCACCGGGATAGGTTATACGCTGGATTAACAACATATAGGCTAAACATCACGCTCCGACTCACTGGAGTAGAGTAATACGGGTAAAACCGCGGGGCGCAGCTATTTTATAATATAATATTCAAAATCTTTTATTTTAAAGGAGCATCATTATTATATTCTCATTCAACTTTAACAGCTCGTTTAAGGCGAAAACACAGTATTAAAACGCCACGCCACGCCACATGTCAACACCTGTGCATCAGTACACGCGTGGCGTTGTGTCGGGTGTTCATAGTGTTTCTGGTCTATAGAAAACATTACATTTGATTCGACCCAACACGCGTGGCGTGTCGTCGGGTGGCGTGGCGTTTTAATAATACGTTTCCGCCTTTACGCTCTCTAATGAACACGGGCCTCCTCTTTTCAGAGCTTGGCTATATCTTAAGGACATTGCCATAACGATCAAGCTTGGCACTTGGTGGTAAGTAAACTTGGGCTGATAGATGCTGCTACACCTATCAGGTTTTTCTCCTTTAGCCGCTCACAACACCCATAGGAAGAAATTAAGTCGTCTATTCTAAGGCGCACCACACGGCACGGTATTAATATAGATATTATTTCTCAAGAAAAAACCTTACATTATATTATCGGTTTGAAAATGGCTATTTAAGTTTCAGCTAGAATGCACCGATTAAGGTAAGCATTCTTGACACTTGCTATCAGTTCAGTAAACTTATGTCAAATGCGATTAAATTTGATGTCAAATAAACTTTAAATGTCAGCCCTAAATGTTACTGGGCGCCAAACTAATCATGATATAATAATACGCCATCATTTAACAAGTCAAACGAATGGCTATTTCATTACTTTAATTTTGATAAATGTATTGAAATGTGTAAAAAGATGAAAAGAGATTCCCAAATAATATGTTATATCTTCCAAGAAATAACCATCTTCAGATTTTATAGCCGGTCTATAAAACTTTAAAAATGTTGAATCTATTTATCAACAAATAAACATGTAGGATATTTGCTGTCGAATTAACCTACACAATTTCGTTCTTGGACGCCTAAAATAAGTCTTCGTGGGTGGTATCAATGATGTTTGCTCAACGAGCAGTAATATAATTTAATTAGATTCAGATAAAATTAACGTTATTAATAATATTAGATACATGTATGTGCCAAAATAAACTTTAGATAAAAAAATGGAGTTGATCTCTGATTAAAATGTTGTTATCATAACAGCAAAATCGCCGTTTATCACAAAAATGAGATAGTTACTTTATATAACCCATACTTTTAACACTATTTTCAATATCCGATATGGTCTAGTGGCTAGGATACCTGGCTCTCACCCAGGAGGCTCGGGTTCGATTCCCGGTATCGGAAAATGATTTTTTAAATGATTTTTGTTTAAAATAATTTATATACCTATCAATCCAATCATTAACTTGTTTTTTTTTCTTGTAAAGAAATAAAGTGAAACATTTTTTTTTATGCGAAGCTTGTAAATTTTCCTACAAGTTCGTTTAAAGTTTATAGGCATTGGTTATATCTCCAAAAATAATAACATTATAATCCGATATAATAATATGTACAATATTGACCTCGGTCTGAATAGATTTGAATAAAGCACATGCTGTACTTAATACTATCTAACGATTAATCAATTTAACTAGGGTTATTCAAATTACGGAAAAATCCTTGATTAAGCTTTAGTCAAAAGACAGCTGTCAACTTTTAATTTTATAAATATACGAATAACTATGAGTTCGTACAAAAATACGCTTAAATGCTTACCCATTTCAGAAACGATCATTTCAAAATGACGCTCAATCATAGTGGAACTAATTTGATGTGTTAAATATGTCTGTATATACAAAAGGCCGAAAGATGATGATGATGAAACACGGTTAAAACCACTCAAAGCACCGATGCACGCAAATATTAATTATGGCGAAGGTATACGCTAAGAAAGGATAATAAAAAAAATAATGCAATGGTATTCCAAAATTTGTTTGAAGGAATCAAAATCTACGCAGACATTGTCGCTAAAACTTGTTTTCATATTATCTAAACTATATCTATCGTTCTATACTAATATCTATACCTACTATATTTATGCGGTTTACCCTTAGGTCATTAAACTACGCAACAAATTTAGGTGCGTTTAAAAAAAACAGATATAGGGTGATTCAACACGAAGTTTTATATGTATAATACATCAGCATTGCACCCGTGCGAAGTCGGGGCGGGTCGCTAGTAAATACATATATATTGTGTAAAGTAAAATATTTAAGCTGCTAAGCCGATAAAATTTTCTATTTTATCGTTCAATTAAATCCACGTTTTTATTAAAGTGATTTAATGTAACAATTTTAATGTTAAATTGTTAATTACAATAATAAATCACTTCACTTAGTAATATAAAACTAAAACGTGTAAATTGCATGTGTGTAATTAGTTTGTTTAAAAAAATATCTATCAACATTCCGACACTAAAATTAATGGACCATCAATTTGTACATTTTAATGCACATTATAAAATTCCTTTTTCGAATTAAATATTCGTCAACTCATTAACTAGTAGAAGTAAATACAAGCTTCTGACTCAGAAACATTCGTCGTATGTTCCTTTATCGTAAACTGGCACTTACGACTAAATGCTTCTGAAGTATTATAGACATGCGCCCTTATGCTACTGAGGTGTAGAATTACTTTTTCGCTCCAATGCGTGGTACCGCGATATTATGTTTTCGGTGATATTCCAAAACCGCGTTTGTTGCTAATAAGGTGCAATTTCATCTATCAAGAAATATTTCCGTTATATATGTTTTAATGGACAAAAAACAATTCGCTACATTTGATTTTTAACCTTATTAGCAATTGTTGCTAACACAGTAGGATATGTTAAATCCGAGACTTGCTGATCCGTTTCTGTGTTTTCTAACAACTATACATCCAAACCTCGACATTTGTAGTTTTCTTTCAGTTTTCTTAAAAGTCAGGTAATTCTTTTCAAATATTGAAACAGTCAGTAGCTCGAGCACCGAGGGCATTCCTCCCTTAAACTATCGACTGTAGGGCGGTCACAATGCGCCGGCGCAGTTTTTATTACCCATGAATGGGCGACGGCCATAAACAATTCAAAATAGACGCGCTTCCCTCTTTGCTTATGGTTCGATCACGACAAGAGTTACAACTGCATAGCACTTTTAAATTTGATGCATGGATTTTATGCAATAATCTATAGGTTTAATATAAAAAAGGCGATACAGTCAAACTATTTTTTCAAAAAGTTTGTACCTTCAGCGAATCTCCTTTTTAAGGTGTGCCTTTTTGGATACTTTTATTAATTCTACTTATGTATTCTACTTCTGATACCTTCACGCATGCAATTTCAGCCAGGTAGCTCCCGTCTCCGTGGAAAATTCATAAAAAAATATAGGCTATGTGTTATTCTATATTATAAAGTTTCACTAAAATCCATTGTGTAGTTTTTGCGTGAAAGAGAAACAAATATTCATCCATCTATCCACACATACTCATTACTCATAAACATTCGTGTTTATACAATTAAAACATTAAGTAAGGAGTTCTCATGTATGACGATCAGTTGGAAGACATACCTAGCAATACCTACACTGTCTGCAGGAACTGCGTACGACAAATTCATCAGCATCATTATAATTACCTGTAAGAAAGAAATAAACATGAATGCATGTAGGTACGAAATAAATTGAATGCAGTGTAGGAGGTATCGCATCATCAGCCCGCATAACGGCCGCTACTGAACATGGGCCTCCTCCCGAGGGAGGGTATTTGCCATAGTCACCACGCTTGGCAGGTGGTTTGTTGACTGCAGTAATATCTTTTACCACACAGGGAAACGCTGCTGCCCGTTCCTTGATATACGAATAATATAGATGATGTTATAACCATCGGGACCAACGGCTTACGTGCTTTTCGAGGCACGGAGGGTAGTCCCTCAACCAACCAGACCCGGAATGAAATCTTAGAATTTACACATAGATTTTTTGTCCGGCGTGGGGATCGAACCCACGACCCCCGAGATATTAAGCGAGCCAAATACCGCTACGCTACGGAGTTATCTAATCTGTCTTTATTTTCAAATGTACTCGTTTATCCCTAAAGCAATTTAGACTAGATAGAGTTCGCGAGACGCGGCTATCTCACTGGGTCAAAGATAACGTAAGATACACATAAAATATAAGTATTATTTGTAGAAAAGTTACCACATCACTTATGTCGTTTCTACATTAAACCGTGTAGTATATTTAGCCACTTGGCTTTTGCTTCTTCACCAATAAAATACTATAGAGAAATAGTGAATAAATAGCGCTTATAACAAAAACACAATCAGAAAAGTTAGGTATGTCTTTCTGTGTATGTTTGTTCTGGTTAATCTCAGGAACAGCTGGACTGATTTTGATGGCTTCGATAAGGTCCAATATAGGCTTTTATTTTGTTTGTCTGTGTATTCCCCCTAATATCCAAAAAGGTAGTATCTATTTAGGCGGACTTCACTGGTAGAAATCTGATACAATAAGGAGTTTTTTCAATCTGGCTATTTTTCCGAAATCAACAATTTTCTCGTTTTACGCGGTCGCCAAGTCTCAGGCAACAGCGAGTGAACAATAAGATTATAGCCATTGCTATTTTCGTAACAGATACTTGATACTTATCATCCTGTGGCGAAACGGTCACTATTTCAACAAACTGTTAATTTAAATGCTCTAATTAACACATTAGTAAATTAGCTTCGATAACATGTATCCGATATGGTCTAGTGGCTAGGATACCTGGCTCTCACCCAGGAGGCTCGGGTTCGATTTTTTATTTTTTTTATTAAAATTATAAAATTATTTGTTTTAACAATTTCGTGTGTCATAATAAAAAATACCTACTTAACGATGAAGGATTTAAATGAAATCCTTGACCGGCAAATTAAAAAACGCGAAGTGACGCGAAAACACTAAAACCGATGTTTAAGCTTGACATTAAAACTGTGTATCGAAGTTATCGAATGAAATCATACGCCTCATTTGACAAAATAAGTGTTAATGTAATCGAAAGTTGGTAAATTATTGAAAGAAGGTATCAATATTAGTTATGTAGCTATAAGTCTTGCCAAAAACGGTAAATACTGAACACGGCGCGCGGCCACAGCGGCGCGTTTGTAAACGCTCTTGTCAAGATAATATGTACAAAAGACGGTAAAGTATGGTATATAAGTAGCAACAGTACAAAAATACGTTTAAATTTCAATGATAACGTCACCTCCAATTACCATTTTTATTGTAAACTAGCTGACCCGGCAGACTTCGTACTGCCTCAATTGATAAATAAAAGACCTAAACATTTGTATAAAATAAACTGGCCCGGAGAGACTTCGTTTATGCGGTGTCCTACATCTACCCCTACACTACCCCTACCCTACCCCTACCATACCCCTACCCTACCCCTACCCTACCTCTACCATACTCCTACCCTACCCCTACCCTACCCCTACCCTACCCCTACCCTACCCTACCCCTACCCTACCCCTACCCTACCCCTACCCTACACCAACCCTATCCTACCCCTACCCCAACCTTACCCTAAAAATGTTGCCAAAAAAATTATGCCAAGTTTTTAATTAACAAAATAAAGCTCAAATTGATTCTACGTTTTAGTTAGAATACGTTTATATGGGAAAAAGAAAAAGGCCGTTTTTAAGGATTTTCCGGCAATTATTTGAATTTTTCTCGCTGTAAAAACCATCCTTGAACTTCAACGAACATTTAAAAATAAGAATTGGCCAAATTGGTCCAGGCGTTGTTGAGATATGCGCTTACCAACACATTATGCGATTCATTTTTATATTATAGAAGATGTCATAATTCACCAGTCAGTAACATATATTGTTGAGGAGTTGAGAGTATTAAAAATAAGAGCCTAATAATTATAAGTAGGCAATCGTAAGTTAGTGGTATTTATTAATTATTTATTATAGCGTGTAATTATATTTTTTTTAGTGACACAGTCAAAAAGTAACTGAATAATAATGTAAAAAATAACTATTAAATAATTTAAATTGTAAATATATACCAAAACTAAAGATTTCATAACAAATATATAAGTCCTCCCGACCACTAAGACTAAACTCTAAAGAGATTGGACATGCTATAGTGCACAAGCATAGCTGCACTCCACTCCTATACAGTTGACAGTCATATGGACACAACCGTTGAGAGAAGAAAAAAGAGAAGTTGTCAAATGCTCGCCTTCGAGCTGCTTCTCTCAAAATTCTCAAAATTTTCACGAGAAAAAAATCTAGTAACTGAACGGAGTTTTTTTAGTTCAGAGACTTTCTAGGCAAAAACTGAACGGAACGCTCGCTAGCTACGATGAACATATTCAATAACATAACATAATATATTATACAGGGTGTCCAAGAACCTGGCGTCCAACTGGATTCCCACGATGCCCCAAGTTCTAACAGTACTCAGAAAAATATTTTAAAAAATCCACCCCATGTACTTACAGAATTATACTGATTTAAAAAAAAAGGGGAAATGAGCACCCTGTGACATACTTTTGAATGCTGTGACTGCTAATGCTGATAATTTCGATATTTCTTGGAGGTTTTGTAATCTAGGGTATTGCTGTGTCTAAATAGAATGTAAAAATAAAGTACTTATTGTGCCATTTTAAAATAAAATATTATTTTAACTAAAGGTGATATGGAAAACTATTGAATTTCGCAACTTTGACCGACTGTAGTGTAAAAAAAATGTACCAAAATAGTATGGCAAGTGACGTCAAATTTTGACGCGTTTATTCCTCTTTTTAAAAAGGTATAATACTTACACATTAATTTGAAAAAAAAAATTTTGATAATATTTTTACTCAACAACCCAATTTTTACGAAGTGCCTACCTACTAACGGTAACTGTCGGACCCTTTCTTATCTTAGAAACTGTTATGTTACTACTATTATTTACTTCGGTTCCAAGAGTGAGCAAGAAGGAAATACACACAGGTAGATGGGTTCCCAGTAGAATAAAAGCAAAGAATGTTAGTTTAAAGATATTTTATTACAATAAATGTTCAAAATGTTGACCACCCGCGGCAATACAAGCTCTCACTCTCCTTAAAAAGGACCGCTTTATGTTTCGCGAGTAACTTTTTTGACGTATCACCTGCACTGCTTGTGTTATCTTCTCACGAAGGTCAGCGATGTCATTAATGGGCTTCGCATAAACGAGCTCCTTCATAGTTCCCCAGAAAAAAAAATCCAGCGGATTTAAGTCAGGTGAGCGGGCTGGCCACGGGATTGTTCCTGATCGCCCAATCCACCTGTTCGGGTATTGCTCGTCCAAAAACTCTCTAACGGATACGCGAAAATGTGCTGGACAGCCGTCGTGTTGGAACCACATATCTGGTGGGGTCTCTTCTAGTAAGTTTGGCAAATCATTTTGAAGAAAATTTAAATATGATTCGCCAGTCAAATTCTCGGGCATCTCAAATGGGCCAATAATATTCCCACAGAGAATACCGGTCCACATGTTCACTTTGAACCGGTACTGGGATCTATCTTCTCGCATCAAGTGCGGATTTTCCACATGCCACTCGTGCAAGTTGTGTAGGTTCATGTAGCCATCCTTCTTAAATGTTGATTCATCTGACCACAAAATTTTGTCGATAAAGTTTTCGTCTTCTCGATGTTTTTGCAGGATTGTTTCACAAAACGCGACTCGGCTCGGATAGTCTCGAGGTAAAAGACTTTGCACTCGCTGTACGTGGTACGGATGATATTCTTCTTTTTGGAGAATACTGTGTGCTGTGCTCTTCGGTATCCCCGTATCAGCTTCTATTCCTCGCACAGAGATGCTTGGATTTGCCGACACCGCCTCTAAAACTTCATCGCGTATGAAGTCATTTACGGGTCGTCCTTCACCAGCTACTTGATTGGGGAACCGCCCGTCACATAGTGATCTGTGCACATTAATGAAAACTCGATGGTCGGGATATCGCGTAGCCCTCGGATACCTTTCTCTGTAAAGTCTCGCTGCAGCTCGTCCATTACCTCTACATTCTCCATAAATGTAGTGCATATTTGCGTATTCTTGCGAAGTGTAGGTCGCCATGGTAGCACACACAAAACACAAACTGTCCAAACACAGGCAAAGGTCGTCGTAAAGAGTTCGTTTCAAAGTCCAGAGCACAAAGAGTAATCGAGTCCAATAAACAAAGCTTTAAATCGTAGTACGTGATCAATGGTAACAATAAGAGAGAGGTGCGTAGTAACGGCAGGAGGCAGTGACGCGTACTGACCGTACTGTTATCCTAAATAGCACGATCCCAGATAGCGTCACTATCTATCTCACTCGCACCTCTAACCTTTTTCTCCCTCACTCTTACCTGAATAATGGGGTACCATAAAGAAGAACCAGCAAATCGCAAAGATAGTTTCTGACTTGCTCCCTCCTGTTGTAATAACGAATCACTATGGTGAGATGCATGCACATACCGTCCCTTACGGTCTAACCTGTTTTTTGAGAGGCCTGTTGTTATTTTTATGAGCATACAATAGTAATTCTTTAGAGGTTAGATTCAATTCGTCGTAAATTTTTCTTTCTAAGAATTCTGTAAGACATCGTAAAAATTGGGTTGTTGAGTAAAAATATTATCAAAATTTTTTTTTTCAAATTAATGTGTAAGTATTATACCTTTTTAAAAAGAGGAATAAACGCGTCAAAATTTGACGTCACTTGCCATACTATTTTGGTACATTTTTTTTACACTACAGTCGGTCAAAGTTGCGAAATTCAATAGTTTTCCATATCACCTTTAGTTAAAATAATATTTTATTTTAAAATGGTACAATAAGTACTTTATTTTTACATTCTATTTAGACACAGCAATACCCTAGATTACAAAACCTCCAAGAAATATCGAAATTATCAGCATTAGCAGTCACAGCATTCAAAAGTATGTCACAGGGTGCTCATTTCCCCTTTTTTTTTTAAATCAGTATAATTCTGTAAGTACATGGGGTGGATTTTTTAAAATATTTTTCTGAGTACTGTTAGAACTTGGGGCATCGTGGGAATCCAGTTGGACGCCAGGTTCTTGGACACCCTGTATATAGATATACCTATATTTAGTCATACATACTATGACTATGCATGACTAATTAACCTATGGAACAAAATGTTCTAATACAAAGAGCTATGTAAAGGTCAAATTGAACTTTACCAACATTAGGTGGAGTGTAAGGTTACCTACAACCTTAAGGTTTTCTGTTCATTCGACTATTGTTTCAAGATATTGCTCAATGCTTAGGTTGCTGGTTTCTTATTAAAGGAGTGGTTAAGCTCAAGTAAATACTAAATACTGTAAAATTCGTCGTTTCTGTTAAGGTGAGACTAGAATATTTACTGTTATAGTCTTTGCCTCGTGACTGATGAAAGTATAGGCAAAGGTTTGCGATATTTAGCCGTGTTCACATACGTTCTATTTTTATAATTAAGGACCACTAACAATAATTTTCTTCTTGTATTGTCTATGGTTTAATTTATTGTCTATGACATAAAGTACACGTCGTATTATTAAAAAAATATATAACTATTTTACCGCCAAACGAGTCCATATGTTTTTCTATGATTATCGCTAACAATTCCGGCCAAACTTTAGTCATCCATATGTGATTATCCACACAAATATTTAGAAGCATCAGTTTCTTTTTAAAATGACAAAAACATTTGGCAGAAGTTTCATAATAAATTGGCAACAAAAATATCAATTCGCAGTTGAAGCGGGGTGTTGATAGCATCAATCCTGGTCTTATCTTTCATGCTTATTTCCAGCATCGTAATATGCCTATTAATCTGAAGTGTTTGTTTGTTTGCTTGAACACCCTATTATCAGGAACTAATGGTCTGGTTTGAAAAATTCTTTCAGTGACAGATAACCCGTTTATCGAGGAAGACTATAGGCTATATTTTATTTTGAATTTCCCACGGGTACAGGAACTACGCGGGTGAATCCGAGCGCGGAAAACTAGTAACCTACTTCGTTAGATAACAGACTTGTATGAGTTAAAAAAAAATGTCCAAAAAAAAACTTAAATAAAAGAATAAAAAAAAATCTACAAAAAATCAGTTTTCCGTCATGTTTCTGTAGCTCTATTATTTTAGTAATTAATTAATTTTTTGATTTATAATAATAAAAAAAATATCAACGACACTTCGCGTCCAGGGCCAAATACAGTTTCGTATTTCATTAAAATAAACAAGTAAATGTTGTTATTAAAATCATGAACTCCCTACCTATCAAAATATGTTACAATAAAGTTTATTTCCGAAAGTATATGTAATAAGGAACCTAAATATTAGGTACCTAAATATAATAATCGCCGAAAATCTATCGCTATAAGCAATTTTGTGACGTCATAGGTCTAGTAAAAAAATTAAAACTGATTTTACAACATATAGATTCAAAGTCAATATTCATTAATAAAAGCGCAAGTTACGTAATTAAATGGAGTGTTACCAAGATAATAGAATGATTAAGACGAATAGTTAATAGGCTATAAATAATTCAACAGTTCAACGCGTCAGTATTGGTGTTGCATTATAATTTCTAATGCCGATCAATAATAATGCACGTGAAGTTTTTATGAGGCAGACGAGATTTAAAATATGAGATTTCATTAATTTTTAATACTGATATATTAACAATCAATATTTATTAGAGATGGATGATGATGATGATGATGATGATAGATGACTAATCGGTTTTCAAAATGCCGATTAGTCGGCCGACTAATCGGCAATGCCGATTATTCTAATACCTACTTGTCGGAGGTGTTCGGGCGTTCTATGTTACCTTATTAGTTTTTGAATATGTTTCTAGACTGTAACTTTAGATCTAAAATATACATAATAGGTTGGGGAAAAAGAATCTTCGCATTTTTTAAGAAAATTGAAAACATTTTTAAATATTCTTTATTTATATTTAAATAAAGTATGTAGGTACCATTTTGTTCGATAACTTTTTGCCATCTTGTAGGTAGGGACATGATCCCATTGCTATTTAAATTTTGAGACTGCTGATCAAAATACCGCGACAAGTGGTTTTGGCAGTCCTCTCGTGATGTTAACCTGACACTGCCTAAAGAATTCTGAGGAGACCGAAACAGGTGGAAATCTGAAGGTGCAAGGTCAGGACTAAACTGTGAATACATAACCACCTCCCAGCCAAACTCTCTTAATTTTTGCTGAGTGGCTAAAGATGAGTGAGGTCTAGCGTTATCATGATGAAAAACCACACCCCTTCTGTTGATTCATTCCGGCCGCTTTCTCTCAACTTCTTGCTTTAATCTGATCAGTTGCTCGCAGTAGAGTTCAGAATCGATGGTCTTGCCTGGTGGTAACAGCTCATAATGAATAATGCCCTTCCAATCCCACCACACACAGCATCACCCTGTTGCGAGTTAACCCGGGTTTCGCCACAGTCTGTGAAGCCTGACCGACCTTTGACCACGACTTTTTTCGCACGTTCTTATCGTACGTGATCCACTTTTCATCACCAGTTATCAGCTTCTTCAGAAATGGTTCGGTTTCATTACGTCGGAATAAAGAATCACAAATGAGTACACGGCTCATTAGGTTTCTTTCAGTGAGCTCGTGAGGTACCCAAATATCGAGCTTTTTTGTGTACCCAGTTTTTTTCAAATGCGCCAAAACTGTTTTGTGGTCAATTCCCAGTTCTTCAGCTACGACGTAACAACTGATATGCCGATCTTGCTCCACTTTTTCAAAAATGGCATCCATTTTATTCGTAATAGGGCGACCAGAGCGCCATCAAAATTTCCGGATTGAAAACGCATAAACCAAATTTGTGCTACTCTCACAGACACTGCACTAGGTCCAACATCGCAAATTTTTTTCGCGGCTTGCTTTGCATTTTTACTTTTACCTTTTTTTTTAATTTTAAAATCTTGACAGTACGAAAAACAAATGAAAATCCCACATTTTCCTAATATGAATTTGGAATTATGTTCTTTAAAATTTAAACTTTCAATGATACCAAAACCAGCCAGATACAAATAGTATAGCCAGAGATTTTATTACAAGTTCATACATTGTATACTATAATGCGAAAAGACTTTTTCCCCAACCTAATATATAATTATTTATATATTAAAGAACTTTTTTATCACTAAATATCTGACTTAATAAATACTTACTTAAACTTACCATTGCCATGTTATTTGGTTATGTATGTGCCATATTTCGTTGATTAATTATGTTAAGTTAGCTTAATTACTGACTGATTAATACGTTCCTATGTTGTAAAGACTGTAACTTTAGATAACTACTCTAAGTAATATTTAGAAATTATAAAACAAGTACAAATTATTTGTTTTATTTCATTTGTTATGCGCCGATCATAATCGGCATATTTTGCCGAATAGTCGCCGACTACAAACGATGCCGAATAGTCGGCTTTCCCGACTAGTCGGCGGCTAGTCGGCCCATCTCTAATATTTATACATAGTAGGTACAAAGGGTCAGGTAATCAGGTTGCTAGTTGCTAAGTAACTAACGAAACTTAATTTTTGACTAAAATAAATGGGTTAGTTTTATTTTAGTAGTTTTAATTATAGGCTATTTTTAATAAGTAGGTTTTAGTTTTCAGTTTTTAAAACTATTCTCTAAATTTATTATTTATTTTAAACCTATTAATAACTTTTACGAAATAAAAATTTAAGTAAAAAAGCGACTATGTATCAATAAGGTACATAAGTTTGTTATTTAAATTGCAATCGTGTCCCAATATCTGGCACCTATTCAAGCAAAGGTAGGCATGCCGTTCGATTTTTAAAAACACGTCTTAAACCGTAACAAGGTATTTGTCATCCATTTATTTTTTATCTTCGTTGTAAAACAAAATGAATTATGTTTTACGAATAAATACTCAGATTATTTGTATTTCATTCTGATTATGACTACTAACAAGACAGTTTACCATGAAACTTATCTAAACAATGATGGGATTATCATATTTATAATAAGGATTATCTGACCTTGCTAACAATATTGATTAACTTATTTTTATAGTTTAATATTACCTTTTATAACTGTAAGGTGCTCTTTTCAACAGTAGATAAAATTAGTGAAGAAATATATTTGAAATAATAAATTTTATTTTTCTGTACAAAAATAAAGTTATATTAAAATACAAGACCTGTTTTTCTTAAATTAAGTCAAATTCCAATTCCAGCTGTGCTGGACGCACATATTCCTGTCTCTGAAGCAGATGTATGGAGGAGTGAGAGGGACCTTACCTCGCGTTTGTATTCATCATCAGCCCGTATAACGTCCACTGCTGAACATGGGCCTCCTCCCGAGGGAGGGTATTTGCCATAGTCACCACGCTTGGCAGGCGGGTTGGTGACCGCAGTATTATGTTGTACCAAACAAGGAAACGCTGCTGCCCGTTCCTTGATATTCGATTGTTATAGATGATGTTATAACAATCGGGACCAACGGCTTAACGTGCTTTCCGAGGCACGGAGGGTAGTCCCTCAACCAACCAGACCCGGAAAGAAATCTTAGAAATTACACAAAGATTTCATGTCCGGTGTGGGGATCGAACCCACGACCTCCGAGATTCAAGGCGAGCCAAATACCGCTACGCTACGTAGGTTGTCGCGTTTGTATTATTTACTTTAATGTAATTCTATTTAATGAATTTAAACATTTTTTAGTTTTATATTTATAATTTCGCAAAAATTACTGTTTAAGGGATGGCATATATTTTGTAGGCACCCTATATACATCGTATAATTATTTAGTATCTTGCATATGATGCGTTCAGTACGACAGCTCCGATCTCTTCATAAAATAGTTGCCATATGTGAAAGAATTTTGAAACGATTAATTTTTTGTAGTATTTGCGCGTATTCGTAAAAAACAAACAAATCGTTTTATTTAAATTTTTACAGCTTTTAGGCTAAAGCTATAAAACTATTATAATAAGTAGCAATAATCAAATAAATTTAATTAATTTAACACAGTAAATTGATAAGCCAAAATGTGTTTTGACTATTTACAAATACCTGTATTGTAATATAGGCTAACGTGAATAAAAACATTTTTTTTATTAAAATCATAATAATACTCATTAGTGTCTCTTTTATAATATTAGTGGTGGATGTAGCAACCAAAGTAGCAACTTGAACGGGACAAATTTGTGGAATATTCGCATAAAGTCATCCACTTTATGCGAATATTTCACAATTTTTTCCCGTTCATAAAATGGAAAGTTTTGTAAGCCATAAACTGTAGGTAGGTATATTTATTTTTAAACAACGGACCAGAGACGTTTACGTCCCGCTTTTTCTATACAATGTTAACATAACTACGGGTCAAGACGAAGGTCAGTGGTGGGTCAGTAGGTGCGATGTATGAAAACTTAATCTCACTCCATACAAGGAACATATTATTTACTTAGACTAGAGGTTCCCAACCTTGTATAGACTAGCACCACACCGGACAAGAAATGTATGTGTAAAATCTAAGATTTCTTTCCGAGTATGTTTGATTTATGAGTGTCAGCAACGGCGTCTTCGAATCGAACAGCGCGGGTTTCGGCAACTACCCCCACTTGGTCGTGATCATTTTTATTTTTGCTACCTACGGACTCACGACTGGTGTACCGTGTAACCCATGTCGAAACGTCGGATTATTAAAAAGGTAATGATAATGAATCATTAAAATCAATCAATAAAAGGTAATGAATCATTACCTTTTTAATAATCCGACGTTTCGGTCGTTTCGCGGGTCTCAATCGCGGTAGCGATTGTGACCCGCGTCTACCTATAAATTACGTGTACAAATCGCGAAAGTTTAAAAACATTCATGTTTGATTGATTTGTATTTCTTTCCAGGTCTGGTTGGTATCCTCCGTGTGTTAGAAATCAAGATAAGCCGTTGTTGTAACATGAACTATAGTAATTGAATACCAGGGAACGGGCAGCAGCGACTCCCTGTGTGTGTTATTAATTACAAAATATTGCTGTCACCAACCCCACTGCCATGCGTGGTGTCTATGACAAAAACCCATGTTCAGAAGTGGACGTTATACGGGCTGATGATGATGATGTTTAATGATAAGATACTCAGATAAAACCGCACGGCGCGAATAGTATGTTTTTTTTTGTTTTAAAGATTACTAGCAATGTTAATCTCGTGCTAAGCTAAAATGCATGTGTTACGTCAGTAGTGCAATGAGTGGGGATCGAACCGGCGACCACATGGTCGCAAGTCCGTCGCCCTAGCCATTGTGCTACGGCTAGGATTGCCAACTTTTTTTACACGGAAAAAGTATATTTAGGTCTGAGGAGAATATTCAATAGTATTAAAAAAAAAATGAAGAGTACGTACATATCACACTTGATGTCTTGAATATTTGACATAAAACATTTAAAAAATTGGGTAAGCGCCTCAGGCCAATACTTATACCGTCTTATTAATAAAAATTGCCTACTTCTTGCTTAATCCGAAGTTACTTTTGGTTTGGCAAATTCTGGTGTAACTAAGTATTTACTTCGTTTTCATAACGTTATTAATAAACGTGGACTAAACTCCGACTAGCTATACATTCACACCTGGTTTAAAGGCAACCCAGTTGAAATTAAAAATAAAAAGAATGAACTAGCAAATGACAGTGACAGATGACAGACGATGTTTGTTTCTACTATCTATGATATGGACCTTTGGATGTGAATAATAATTGTGAGATTTCGATTATTTTGTTACAAAATAATAATAATATAGGTATAATATCCACTTAAATAAGAACAAATGACATAATATGAGTAAACTTTATTAAAAGACTAATTATATAGAAACTTAATACATATATTGCTACAGTTGGGCTTCATACCACACAACTTGTACATTAATTGAACTATATCCTAAATATTGTCCAATATTCCCACTGACTTTTGGTATTCTAATATGTGTGCAGTCAATCCACATATCGAATAAAATTCTTCTATCACATTGCTCTGTTTTGCATCATTTTGTGGCATTTTGATCCATTGAGCACTTTTTGCCACCAATGCTAAAGCAACTTGTTTGCATACAAGTGATATTGTTGGCTGACCCCTTACCACTTATATCTCCTGCGTCATCTTGAATCTGTTGAATTCACAAAATATACACGATTTATAACATAACAGATACCCAGAAGAAGCAAAGATTGTTGAATATCATTTATTGATTGTCCAATTCTTACCTCTCCGCGTGCCCAAGATCTTATTGCACTTAAAACTTTCATACGGGGCGGTATGAAACCACCTCTCCCATCACCAGCGAAATCATTTTTTATCATATCAATGATAAAAACAGCCGTAGATCGAGAAAACCTATATTTCGCCTATTTTAACACGCCTTATTGTTGGAATGTAGTCCAGCTGATTCTGAACTTCGTTAATTTCGTCTATCAGCCATAAGTCATCTCTAAAATAGTCTCTATTCATTTTAATTAACTTTTGCCAAACAATATTACAATGAAGACAAACACCACGCTTTTGCAATCTAACAAGTAAAAACAGCTGTCAAAGATAGTAACTCTATGCTTAATCCGTTCTTAAACAAGGTATCCCTGGCCGACATTACACGCTCAATCTGGATCGAGATCCGTGATTGCGGTAGATTGATATAAACTGATTTAGATTGTTGTCACATTACTCAGTCAATCCAGATCACGTCAGTCCACTGTTCGCAATGATCACATGAAGACGTGTGCTCAGGGGATTCTGATTGCCAATAAATAAAAAAATATGAAGATTGTGTGTTCACAATCGCGAAAGCCTCCGTAGCGTAGCGGTATTTGAATCACTTTAAATCTAGGAGGTCGTGGATTCGATTCCCACGCCGGGCAGTAAATCTTTGTGTAAATTCTAAGATATCCTTCACACACATTAAACAATCAATCTGGATTGAGATCATTGATCTCGATCACGGATCTCGATCCAGATTGAGCGTGTAATGTCGGCCTATGATTTAACTTTTTCACCGAGACTAGAGTCGAATTAGCTTAACACTCACATAATTAATAAGACGGATAGTGTCAAGCATTTTGACGCTCAAAACAGTATTTTGTATACCTACTTTATTTTTTTTCCACTGTAAAAAGTACAATGTAGTGTTTTTAACAAAAACTGTTTTTAACAGTATTGTTGGAAACCTACTGCCGCTTATACAAAAACAATCTCATAGTTCCAAGTCCACAACTATTGAGTAAATCACTCGATTTTAGTTTTACCATAATTTTACCTGTTATTGATAAATACTTATCAACTATGAAATTTAATAATAGTGTAATAAACTAGCGCAGTAAACAAAATTTATTAATCAACACTATAAGCAAATACATCGACATTTAAAACCGTAGCAATAAATATCATGTTTCGGCATTCAGCGAACGTAAATCGAGTTTACGTGACTATGGCATTTATTTAACTGTTATATCATAAAAATATAATATCACGACTACTACAACGTACTATTATTATGTATCTGTGTATTTTAGTCCTTCAATACGCACGAAGCGATTTGCTTCTTCTTTCATAATGCGGACGGCTAAGTGGAATTCTCTGCCGGGGTCAGTTTTCCGGAACGCTATAATCTGGACATCTTTAAAACTAAAGTGAACAGACACTTTCTAGGCAAGCGTGTATCATCTTAGGCCTTATCATCGCCTTCCATCAAGCGAAATTATGGTCAAACAAAGCCTATATTTAGTAAAAAAAAATATAACTAGGGTTGCCATCTGATGGTCGGGATTTGTCTGGATTGTCCCGACATTTACTATGGTGTCCAGACTCCCGACAAAATACAAAATGTCCCGACAAATAGTTTCTTGTAAATTTTAAATGCCATTGTAACCATTACTTAGGAAAAAAGCTAAGTATCGCAACTCTGTTTCTTTTACCGTAAAAAGTTGTGAGATCTTTGATTTATTTGTCCCGACGATAATCCTAAAATCCCGGCTCCACGAAATTTTACCCCGATATTTTAGTTTTTATATCTGGCAACCCAAAATACAAGTTACAAGACATAATAGAAGCACACCAAATCTTATATATAAAATTCTCGTGTCACAGTTTTCGTTCCCGTACTCCTCCGAAACGGCTTGACCGATTCTCATGAAATTTTGTGAGCATATTGAGTAGGTCTGAGAATCGGCCAACATCTATTTTTCATACCCCTTAGTGATAAATTATTTATATGGCAAAACAACGTTTGCCGTGTCAGCTAGTAATATATACTAATATATAAAGCTTATTTATTAAATGCGCTAATCTCAACTTATGGTCCGATTTGAACAAATCTTTCAGTGTTAAATAGCCCATTTATAGAGGAAGGCTATATTTAATTCTCGAATTTAGTAAGTGCAACAAAGAACCTTAGCCTTAGCATATATTTATGATTTTAACTATGTAGGTCCCGTCCCCGTGGGATCGTTGCCTTAAAATATAGCCTTAGTTAATCCTGGATAACGTAGTAAACGGAGATTACGCTGAATATTTAATTTCACAAATTTTACCTTTTTTAATTTAAGCAAATAGGTTTATCGTTTTGAGTTCGTAGTATTTTTACGTCATAGTATGTTTACGTTTGTACGGCAGTTCCAAATTGTTGTATATAATTTGCACATGTGTATTAAATAATCAAATAATAGTTGTTGTTGTGAACATGCGTTAACTAAACGAAGTTAGGGTCATCTCGGCTAGACTAAAGGGAAGTATAGACAAGAGAACATAGATTTTTACACAAGAACCAACTTTGATCGATGTGACAAATTTACTGTTAGAAGTTAATTAGTTCTATAATCACAATATGATATATACTGGGTGACATTTTTTACCGTCTTGAAAATAATTAGGTGTGGTAATGTATATGAAATGGATGTCTAAGGCATAGTTATTTTATCTTTTTTTTTTATTCACACAGAGTAGGTTGCTACGCTATTTCGCTCACTCTTTTCATTCATGTGTGATTGCGGCCTAGGTATTATAGTTTATTTTATCATTATGCACGCGCTATGTAGGGTGTATTTCTTTTAAGTCATTTATGAGATTTTCGAAACTGTAGGTAATTACCGATACAAATATACTGAGGTCTATAAATTCTTTTCCACTTACACAACACATGAACACACCATATTATTATCAAGACGGTAAAAAAGTCACCAAGTAGTTTGTAAGTAAGTAAGTAAGTAGTTTGTAAGGCAAATAGTATAGGCAAAAATTGACCAAACGAAAAAAAATTATTATATTTTAAGTGTAAAAAATATCAAGTTGTACATGTTGGTATATTTACTTTAAAAAAAATTAACTGTACTGTAATTAGGCCACAAATTAGAGTACAGTTTTTTTTAAGTTCATGTACCTACAACTTGATATTTTCTCACAAGAATTTATTTTATTTGTCGTTTGGTATTAGTTCAGTGGTAACATCAATACATCATCTGTGATAATTTCATCTGTTAAAATATGACAGTTCATGTAGGTTCGGTGACAGGAAGAGGGAAAATAAATGGATAAGAATTTACTGGTCTTAATAATATTTTCCCGTTTTTAGCCATTGGGTACGGATCTCTGAAAATAAAGCCTATAATTGCGTAAAATATTAATACATCATACATTTAGTATGATACATCGTAAACGTAATCGAATGATCGATTCAAATGAAGCTTTGTCATGCAAATCGTAATATCGATGACAAGACCATTCATAATTGATGACTACGCATTGAAAATTATACCTACATTAGCTTATGCAAATGTTACTTTTATTGTATATTTTATAGGCTAGCAAACTGCCCCGGCTTTGCACGGGCGCAATACATAAAAACTTCCCCTTGAATCCCTCTATCTATTAAAAAAACAGCATCAAAACCCGTTGCGTAGTTTTGAAGATCTAAGCATACTAAGTGTCAGACAGAGTGACAAGACAGCGGGAAACGACTTTGTTTTGTACAATGTAGTGATATTGAATGCACTATTCTGGGTTCGATTCTGACCCAGTACAACCATTTATGTGAAATATACGAGGGGTGAAAGGCTATTTGTTTGAAGCGACATTTTGGACGATATGGAGTTATATACATATTCGGATTCAGCGAATTTTTCTGCGTCGTCTGAGCCGGGTTTCGTACAATTCTGAGCACTTTTATGGCGCTTAAAACAATGCCATTTTAGTGCATAATTCTCAAACATGATGTATGATCAGACTTCAAATTTGCCATATTTTTTTAGTATATCATTTAAGCTGTATACAAAAACAGAGAATCGGATCATAAGCCGTTATTCTCTTCCTAAAATTTTAGTTCGATGGCAGATAAATCGTTTTTCGATGTAGCTATCTTTAGATGAAAAGTCCCTTCAAACATTTTGCTTACGACTACTTACTCTGTGCAATGTCGCTTCAACCAATTTGCCGTCAGCCAAATTCATTAAGACATGTCGTCGGTTCAACCCTTTCGCTACAACTGTTTTTCACTCTGTTTAGAACAACCAAGTTATATAACTCCTTTCAAAATCTGAGACATCAAACAACTCTTTAAGAATGTTCATTGTTGCTTAAGCCAACTCTCCTGAACCGTTAACAAAACCCAAAACCCAAACCCAAATTGGTAGTAAAACAAAATAGCCTATTCCTATTATTATAGAGTAACGTCGATTCAATCATTTTGCTTTCTCCTGCATAAGTACTGTAAAGTCACTTAAACCATTTTGCCTGCTGCTGATTAGTGACAATGTTGGAAGTTGAATCATTTTTCTTTACTCTAAAAATAAGGCGATACAGATCATTTTGTATTAAGCGACAATTTATCTTATACTCATAACTGTTTTTTAATTGAAAATTATACCAAAACATTCAGGGATTTTTTTTCAATAAAAATTTGCAATCCCCATTATAGAAAGAGCACTAGTTTTTTCATAACGATTTTTTTTCCAAATTTTGAATCTTTAAATGGCTCTCCTGTAAAGTTCGTAAAATGTCGCTTCAAACAAATAGCCTTTCACCCCTCGAATATATGAACATAGCATGAAGATTAAAAAAATCTATTTAGTCAGTTAGATTACTAAAAAATATTAGACACGTATTTTTTTATTTATCAATTCAACAAAAAATAACAAAGATACGGAGCAAAAACAAACTATAAAGTTCAGGAGAGGGGGGCTTGTGACGTCACTATTAGGTAAAATTGTACCTAAAAGTGACGTCACACGAAATTTCAACGCGCTGTATCTTCGTCATTTTTTGTTTGAGGAACGAAAACCAATACGTGTCTAATATTTTTTGGTAATGTACCTGACGGAATAAATAGATTTTTTTAGTCGTCATGCCCAAGAAATATAAAGTTATATTAAAGTATTAAATTATCAACGTCACAGTATCAAAATCCAATTTCCCTTTCGTTACGGTAACACAGTTCCAAGAACCTTGCAAATTGAAACATTGGCAGTAAATAAATCCGGTAATTTCTAAGAACCGTACATGTTCGGACTGCTCTCGATTCCATCTTAGTTGCAAACCTGATGCAATTAACATAATGCGACTAATTTCGGTAACACCTATTTTAATCTTTATCTATACTGACATATAAATTGTTTGTTTGTTCGCTAATTTCAAGAACAGCCCACTGGCCTGATTTCAAAAATTCTTTCTGTATTCGATAGCCCATTTATCTAGGAATATAGGATATATATAGGGAGTATAGGCTATATATTTTTTATGATTAAGTTACTACAGTGCAGTTGGAGTGCAAAGACTAGACCACGTCTAGTCGAGCTCGTCTGGCATCAGCATTATAATAATTGTTTTTGGATGAACAGGAATTACCATTTTCACCGACATGTATTGAATTGAAATCAAACTTTTACTCTGTATATTCATTTGTGCATAAACTATATAGTTTAATTCTCTTACGTATCCGTAAGACTTTCACACAAAAAACCCACATTGTAATCTGTTCGTCAAATTGGCTCAAAATACAAATACACACTGACTCTAAAATTATAAAACTAGTCTTTTATGTCGAGGAGCAAAAACCGCGACGGTGGCCGCGAAGCCTTGAAATCGATCCAACCGCATCAGTACTAACCTACTTTTATGATAGGCAGATAATATTTTCCTTTCGATTTTATTTATAAATATTGAACGTTACACCTTTGTGTTACAGATTAAAATCCTTCAAAATCAATTTGTCGGTGTTACTTGGCTGTAAACGACACGAATCAGACAGAAGGTTTTAAAACATCTCAAATCGATACTCTTAATGTATGAATATAATTTATTTAGCATATTAATTGACTGACAACATGATTCCTTTCTCTTTAACTATAACTTTTACAAAAACACGAACAAATAATATATTAATTATCACTACATAGTATAAAACAAAGTCGCATTCCGTTGTCTGTCTGTCCCTATGTTCGCTTAGATCTTTAGAACTACGCAACGGATTTTAATGCGTTTTTTTTAATAGCTAGTGATTCAAGAGGAATGTATACCTACGTAGGTATAATACTTACATCAGCATTGCACTTGTGTGTCGCCTGGGCGGGTCGCTAGTTATTATTCCATAGCTGCATAGTAACCAACATTAGCCGCTAAATTAGACGATGCGTCTTAGTGATATGCTTAATGCAGTATGCTTATAAAGTATGCCTAATTTAATTATAATTATGTCGCGACAGGTCCTAGACGAATATTGTAATTGTTATTGATAGTGACCTAGTATGTTAGTAAGTACTACCTACATGTAGTCATATAAAAATATCTATTCACTAGCTGACCAGAAAGCTGTTGTCCTGTATATTAATATAAGGCGTGATAGCTCTGTTATAACCATTTTCAATTTTGTTCTAAATTTAAACACATACCTGATATCTACTGCTGTGCTATTCTAAATCACATATCTTTTCATCCAAAAAGTTCTGAAACTAAGTAAATTGTCTATGGTCAGTACTCGGTCATCTACTAACATACCATTCTCAGATTTTGTAGTAAGATATCCACACGTGGGTGTCCAACATCAATATAACTTCGGCGGACATGAAAGCGAAAGTTGTGCCATGTTGTTTCACTTTTACTCGTATTCCATATAAACATATTAAAATTCATTGGAAACGAAAATTAATTTTTAATATCGCCATCAAATTGGTTGCCATCATAAAATAACAGAAACCAAATTTACTCCTTTAATGATTCATGAAGAACCACACATACCTCATTTTTTCTTTTACTACCTACTGTCTGGGACTTTATCCGCGTAAAATAAGGGAAATATTGTTTTCGGTTAACATAAAGAGATTAGCAAAAAGCACAAGTCTTTAAATCGGTACTACAGTTTTGGATATTAAGCGGAATACGCGGACAAACAAAAATAAAAGTAGCATGTTTAGAATGCCGTGCGCGGGAAGCTAGTATACAACAATAATATATTAGACTATCTTCAGAGCGCGGCTTCACCCGCGTAGCTCGTGTTCCTGTTAGAACTTATAAGTAAATAAAGCCTTTTTCGATAAATGGGCTATATGTCACACTAAAATATTTTTTCAAATCGGACCAGTAGATCCTGAGATTAGCGCGTTCAAGCAAAATAACTCTTCAGGTTTTTTATTAGTATAGATATAGATGGATAATAAATATAAATATAGGATATTTGTTTTTTGTTCTCTACTATTAACAAGAACATACTTTTCCTTAGCAAGTCTGAATCTTCCTGTAAGTTGTAGTGACATCCTATATTCTACATGTTGTGCGTAAAACCTCTGTAGATAACCATAGTGTCAAATTTATTTTTAATTCTTTTTCGTTAGTGTTTTGTTTTTATTGTAAAATGTTATCTTAGAGCTTTTTTATCTTGTAAGAAAAGTTTTTAAATTATTATATTATTTTAGTTCAGTTTCGAGTTTATTATTAAACCACAAATATGTGCCCAAGTCACTCTAGCCATTCTATTTAAATAATAGGCAGTAAATATACTACTACTACCTAAAAAGTTAAATCACATTTTATTCCTTCTATACATAACACATTCGTCAATATAACTTTCGCCTCCAATTCTATACCATCTAACGGCGTGAATACAACAATGATCCAATTTAGATTTATTTCTGACATACAAAACATGAATAGATTCGTAGAAAAATGATTACAAAGGAGTCATCGAACTCTGGAAATAGCTTTACGATCACACAATAGCGATATCTAATCTATTAAGAGCCCATCTTTAAATCTTATTGAGTCGAGTTGTACAGAAGGCCAATTCACGCTTTAAGCTACAGTTACACAATCTCATTACTAGCATGCTCTCATGCTACTATTGAGCATCGCCTACTTAGTAGCATGTGTGTCGAACCATTGCTAATAATGAGCAAGCATAAATATTGACAGCCGTGCGATTTTTGGGCTGCGCGGGTGTATTGCGGCGTGCCTTTAGCGCGTCTGAACAGGTTTGCTAATTGAGCATGTATCGATCAGTGGTGTAGCTTATTTTAAAGTACCTATGCTAAAAAAACATGATAAACTTACAAAAAAAAATACACATTTGCATGTGTAATTTTAGAATGCTCATTATATGCTCGTTTTAAGCCTGCTCATTCCATTTTATAAGCATGTGTAACTGTACTTTACTCTGTAGACCAATTATACAGTCGCACATCTGACTAACAAAACGGGATATGCTTACTTATATTATAAACGCGAAAGTTTGTGAGTATGGATGGATGGATGTTTGTTACTCTTTCACGCAAAAACTACTAATTGGATTTGGCTGAAACTTTGCACGGGGATAGTTAATAAGCTCAATTAACATATAGGCTAACAACAATCATGCTCCGACTCACTGAAGCAGAGTAACGCGGGTAATACCGTCACAATAGCTGCGCGGTTTACCCCGCGCAACGCTTTTCCAGTGGGTCGGAGCGTGATGTAAAACGCGATAGTTTGTGAGTATGTGTGGATGGATGGATGTTTGTTACCCCTTTACGTAAAAAAACTATACAATGGATTCACTGAAATTTTGCACGGAGATAACTTATTAACTGAATTAATATATGCTACAGTTATGTTTTGTAGCCTATATGTTAATCTAGTACGATCCATTGAATCCGAATAGCAGCCAAACAGAGCAGTAGGGCCTCGTTAATCCGGACTCCCGCTTGTTCGGAGATCGCTGTAGTCCGGCCGGGTATGGGCAATGAGGTTCGCGAAGGAGGCGGGTGTAGGTGCGGACTGTCATGGGCCAATGAGCAAGATGAGGACAATAGTTCAACAATCTGAAAAAGTTGGTAGTTCAGTCAGAGGCAGTAGGAGCTTTAAACACTGCTTTAAACTGGGCTGTAGATAACGAATTTGATAGCCACGAAGTTATGTTTCTCCATCGATTTAGATCCACCAGGCTTTTGAAATAAAGTGCGAAATTATAAAGAAGGAGTATTCTTAAGAAGAATTAAGAATTAATGTTTTATTTTAACTTACTGTTTTTCTTACATGGTTATAATTTTGAACATGTACGTTTTGACATTAAATTAAAATAAAGATTAAAGATTAAATAAAACTAAATATTGCATACTATAATCCGGACGCCTCGATAATCCGCAAAGGACTTGTGTCTTGTTATTGCCTCTCCGGATTAACGAGGCCCTACTGTAAATGTATGATATTTTAGATTAATGAATAAAATATAATATTGTGTAAAAAATACAACTAACTTATAAATCTAGTTTGTTGAGTCTACATTTCTATAGAGTACTAACCTTAATATGTGCAAAACAGGTACCGTAAAGCAAGCTAACGACTTTATCGCCGAAACACGTACGGTCATCGATTCCTATGCTGTTTGTTCTGTTGTTAAAGAAAGTCATTTGCAAAAGTCATTAAGTAGTGCCTATTAGTGCGGTCGAAGTGCGCTCGGCTGCCTTAAGATACCGTTAGCGGTCTCGTGACGGAGTCTTAATTGAGCTATTAGTGTTGACAAAGAATAATGAGACACACGATCGGTATCGAATCCGAGACTCGACCCACTTTTGGTAAGGAATGATTGTATTCATTGCAATATGTGATTGATAGACAGGAGTTTTGTTACTAAGACTGCCTACATATATACGTTGTTGGAGAATCTATACGAGAATATATAAAGCTGAGTTTTTTTGCTTTATCTCAGGAAGTATAGGTCCGATTTGTGTTTCAGTGTCAGATAGCTAAAAAGACTATGAGCTATATTTAATTACGAAGTTCCTACGGGAACAGGAGTTACGCGGATGAATCCGCGGAAGCTTGTACTTGTGGTGCTTATAATACTAATTTAATCTATTAATTACAAGATGTTCGTGTCTGGTTCCTCTCGACAAAAAAAAATGACGTGCCTTTTCTTGACATACCTTACAGTAATTATAAGAACACATAAAAAATACCCATTTGGGTTTTAAGTTGCATACCTACATACATTTTGACGATAACATCATTTTATTCGTTAGCATCCATTGATAGTGTAACCTATAATGTAGTAATTTTGTTAATACTCTGTGTATTATATTATTGCCAAGTAAAGTACATACTTATTATCAAAACTATTTGTACAATGACTCCGATATCCCAGAATACGGTTGATATAGCTAACTCATGTTTAACGCATTATAGGCATATTATAGGACCTCAAAATGTAGTTGCAAACAAACATTTAAGAAATAGCCAGTCAAAGTAAGAGGCTCTAGTAAACATCAGTGACGTACAAACAATAGGTACAATAATTAATCTATTACATGAATATATTTCTCAACAAATCCGTATTCCTTAGGTAAGCAATAGATGCGCGCGCGCACCACAGCTGCATGTCTTATCTATGCTATGAGTGTAACGTGAGCGCCTTGATAACATTCCATGTATGTCCAAGTCGAAGCATATTTTATTGTATGTTACATTGTAATAGTAAACCTGGTAGTGTGAATTTACACGAAAGAAAAATGAATCTTATAGCGAAATAGTCAGATCAAGTCAGCATTGCATTCCAAGGTTACAATTACGAACAATTCGGCAACTGACTAAACATGATTAGATAATACATTTTTAATTAATCAATTTTATTACAAATATACTGATTTTATTTCATTATTTTTACATTACATTACATCCTAGTAATATTATAAACGCTTATAAAGTTTGTGAGTATAGATGGATGTTTGTAACTCTTTCACGCAAAAACTACAGGATGAATTTGGATGAAACTTTGCACGGAAAGTGTTAATAAGCTCGATTAACATAAAGGCTACAAAAAATCACGCTTCGACCCGCTGGAACAAAGTAACGCGGGTAAAGCCGTTTTTCGTTATCATTAAATTATTTCTAAAGTAATCTAAACATATGCATAATATGTATTATTGCACATAATGTATTAATAAGTGTCGATTTAAAAGAACATACGTAAAATCAAACCATATCGTCTGTCAGCTGCAAACGAACCATGGAAAAAAACAACTATAATTGTATGAAAATATGCTGCAATGTATGGCGTAAGCGTTTAAAGTAATAACGGGGTATTAACATCATAATAGCTGTATGAAGTGAAGGTCGGAGATGCACTCACACCTTCGCACGGTGGTCTAATGGTAAAATTCTACGGTAAAAACTATGTATCTACCAGAAAATAAAATAAATGATACGGTACTTGCTTCTGAAACTAGTGTTTTAGGTTCCATTCCCATCTCCATTTTTTTCGGACTGACGTACTTATTTAATCACTAGGCTTTTGCTACTTCACGGGCCATAAAGGCGAGCAGAGCTTCAGCCTTAAACTCATACAACGAGGAGAGGACCCTACACCACTAAAACCCCCCGGACACGCATAAGCAATCCGGCACCCGCGGCTAATATATCACCGCGGGGTCTCCTGGAAGAGAGCGCCCCCTGTGGGGCTTGGACCTCGGCTCAGGGCGGTCACCATCCCCATCCGAGACAACTCTATTTTGAGAAGTTATCAGGGACTCAAAGTCCCTTTATTCCTATACCTAGTGCGTTTATTTCCTCTTTTAAAATAAAAAATAAACTGAAAATAGAAGTTACTGTTCATAATTCTGAAATAGAAACTAATATCAATGTAATTTATAAGTGTTCACATTACATTACATTTATATGCGGCAGTAACCGTGTTTAAACAATTTTATATTGAGCAATTTCAGTTCGAGTTTACGTATATACATCAATGTTACATCCACATAAATTTCGCTTACTTAAGTTAAAAAAAAAACAAAACGAAAAGAGCCCGAACGTAATCGTCAATAAAACTCTAATTGGAATTCCAGCTAAATTCTCTAAACATATTCAATTGCATATTCCACGTAATATTATCGTAAAGTTTTTCACACGTTTACAAAAGAATACATAATGCTAATTCAAATTAATTTGTTATAGACAATAATTAATTACGGATATCTACATACACATAATTAATTAAAATTTAAACAGCTAAACATACGTGCCGCAACATAATTATTACGTTTCAACTACAACAAACAAATAAATAACATCGATTACTCTAGAAACTATTATAATATGTAAACATAACTCAAGGATTTAATAATAATCTAAGTAAATAATTATCGCGTTAAACTTTGAACTAGATTTATCGGCAATCTCAACTCATTCTTATGTGACCGCTCGTATTGGGTCCCGATAACTATCTCACCATCTGACCCGAAGGACCGCTGCATGAATATTGATAGAGCTTGCATTAAAATGGACGCCACGACCTTAATTATATCTGTTAACAGTATGCATGAGCATGCACGTGGCTACTCGACGATAGAATCTACAAACCAAGCTACCGTATTTTTCCTCTAAATAACCTTCTAGGTACGGCTGGGAACTGTGTAAAACATGATGACTGAGTATTATTTTGAAGTTTGAGTATATATAAAATACGATAATATTTTTCTTATCGTTACCGAGACCAATATGATCACAATTTGACACAGATTTTATTTAGGTATGCGAATTGTGTTCCAACGTTAGTGATTTGATTTAAAAGTATGTTTATTGTTTTACAAAAATAATTTTAAGACGAAGTAGTTTAAACAGGCTTCATTGTCTCATTTCTTCTTTTAAGTTTTTCGTGCATATAATAACTGACAATCGTGATATAAAACTAGTGGATGTATTGTGTAATAGGCGACTTTATAAACATTACACAAATAACACGACATGAAATACGGAATAATAACATAGCATAATATTTATTTAAACAGCAAAAAATAACATAGAATTCCTTTACAGATTATACAAAACGTTATATGCATCTCGAGTAATTAAGAGCAGTTATTTAGCCTCATAAAAACCGTGCACGGTCCGAATACTCGGATTGTACGAAACTTTCAAAACATTCTGCGAATACCTGGCTAGGCTTCAAAAGGGAGTACACTAATTGCTCGTAAATCCAAAAACCGTCTACCATAATTATAGGTAAATAAAGTAATTTACCTCTTTAAGCTGAACAAACTCTCGTAAGCTTTATGCATATGGATGGCCAAATATTAGTGTGTGTCATACCTAACGGACACATTTACTTATTTGACTCAACAAGCCTTTAAAAGGAACTGGTCTCTTCACTCGGCTAGCAGAAATTATCTTGTTGATGTGAAGTTACATTAACGCTTGGCTATTTGCAGATATTAAGTATCTGGCCGTTTATCATCCATTACACCTCTTCTAAAAAGGAAGCCGTTAAAACAAGCACGAATCTCAAATGATCGATGAACCTAAGAAACCTTTTAGTAATTTCCTGGTCCAGCCAATTACTCTACATTCACACTTCCTTGTTTGGACAAAAGTAACAGGCAGGACGTTCATTATTTACCCGTATCTTGACAATAGCGCCAGTACTCCTAATAATAGAGCTAGTTTATTTATTGACAACCATATTAACCGCTAACGTCGCTTGTAAACTGCTTTTTCAATTTAAAGATATCGTGATCGTGACAGTCTTAAGACATTGTTATTACGTATGATTCGTCAGGGTTCCAAAAAAATTGAAAAGAATATTCGCAGTGTGAACACCTAAGCGACACAATTCACCGAAATTAAGTATGACTCATCGAATAAATCGATTCAATTGATGGTCTCTCATTTGTTTAATAAAAACATTGTAAATACACAAGGTTCGGACTGTAATTGTGGACATGCAAAAGTGATTCAACCCGTCACCCGATAGGCATCGCAACAACCGGCGTCGTTTTTGCGGCTTATCCGGTGTAAATTACACAACTGCAACCGTCGCGTCATTGCATTGATCGTATTTAAAAGGCTTTAAATTAAGTTTTTAACACTACCAGTATGTTGCAAGTCAGAAACTTTGATCGAATTGATATTTTTGGCACGACTTCAATTGAACTACGGCTCCGACCGAATGTTAAGGAAGTGGGAGCCGTCAGGGACTAATAAAGACTTGTTATGCAGAATTTTACTGGAGCATTGCACTGCCGCGGTGCACGGTGTGGGATAATTAAGGGTCTTTGACCCGTTGCAAAGCTCACAAAGGAAGCTAGCGCTAAAATTCAACTTCAAACTAAATACAAGTTAGTGAAATTTACTTTAAAGATGAATGATATAACTTTAATATTTTATGGACGTGTATACAATACTCTTGACACATGTTCAGAAGTGTGAAGTCAGTATACCTTACACATTCATCAACGTTCGTAATTTATAACTAATGTAACATACATTGTGTAAGTAGATATTTCTCAGGCAAATATTCTTCACCTTTAATATTCGTGCTTACGTCTTTATTTTAATATGAGAGTGATATAGCATTTAGACATGTGATTGTATTTGCAAATCCATGATATTTAAATAACCTATATTATATTCTCAATATATTTTCCTCACACAGGCAGGATCATTTAATGCATATTATTTTTACAGTCCGTTGAAATGCAATTTATTTTTGTATTCAAAACAGCATTCACGGGCCATCAGATAAAATGGGAATGCATTATAATATCTGATTGCCCATAAAGGCTTTTACTTGTGAGCCTACATTTCAGCACATTTCTCCATGTTCGGATAGCTAAGTGATGTCACATGGTAAACGCATCGGCATTCATGTGTCAACCAGGGTATTGTCCAAAACAAGTTGGCCCTGTTCCCGGCTTCGTTTTTATTCAGATACGTGAGACTCCACGGCGCGTCTTAACGAGCATCAAACCAGTTCTACATATCAATGCTTTATGCCAAATCTGGTAGTAAATACTTCGACACTCCGTTTGTGCTTGCAGTTTTTCTCTATGAGAATCACCGTCGCGGTTTCACGGACAGTTATAGCAAATCGATGCATGGGCAAAATTGGTCTTAAAATTGAACCGCGTGTATCGTCTTCATTGTGATTATTATGTGTAATTATGGACTTTCACTTGGCTGTTAATGTGCTCGATACCATAGTAATTGACGTACAAGAAACTTAATATTGGCGAAATGGTTCTTATTATAATACCATAGGTAAAAAAGTAGGTAGCACGCGATACAAGACATGCCTTTCACCTTCCAGGAAAATAACCAGCAAAAAAGTAATAGGTTCATCGCTCTTAACGAGTAACGATCTGAGGAAAAATCAGGATAATATTTGACTATTTATCAAACACATGACCAATGCAGACTGCAGACTTTATTTTTGCATCTGTACCGGCAAAAAAAAGGGTATAATCGACGTTTATTCCACTCTTTTTTAGAAGGCACATAGCTTTGTGGTATATCCATAGCTATGGAAACTATGAATGACGTTTGAGGTGCTAATTAACATGAAACGTAGGTATCAATAAAAAGCCGAGTGCGTAATATCTGACATTTCGAGTTGTGGAATTATGATCTCAAAGGATCGTTGATATGGCAAATGTTTTAGTCCGGTTATACATTATTTAGTAAACATAATGAGATAACTATTAAAATAGACAAGCAGTCGTAAACGAAATATATTTATTTCAAGGAATCAGTAATATAATACCAAATAAGTACATTATCTATTTAGGCCGACCAATATTTATTATTTTAATAACTGTTTCGCCGTTCTAATATATATAAATATCGAACGGAAATTGCGAAAATAGGTTTTATATTGATCGCTGCCTTCTATATAACTTATGTTCGAATAAATAGTAAATTATAGGTACACTGTAATTTTATAGTAATATTTGGTCTAACATCTTTGCATGTAAAGATGCGTTTTGATTTACCAAAAATCGCTCAATTTTATGAATTTATCGCCTGCCAGTGCTTCGACGTGCGGTATGTTAATATTAAAACATCATAGTAATATTCAATTTAAATACCCCAAAAAAAAATCGACTAATACCTTAGTTACTCAACACCATGCGATCTCAATTTAAATCACCAGTCTTTTTACCGATACATTATCGCCAAGTTGTTAATAATATTGATATAAAATATTGCAACACAGACAAGTTAAATAGTTATCGCTGCAAAACTGGTTAAAACGGAAATCTAGGCAAGAGATTTAATGAATCGCATCCGTAGCCGTCGTGTGTTGGATAGACTGTAGACAAGTGGGTAAGCTTCTTACCTACCTATTAACTTCTAAGAACCGATGATGCCGATGCTCATTAATCGACTCAACTGGCTGGCCGTTTATCTGCGGTTGATTCAAAGGTCTTCCTTATAATCTTCAGCAATCAATCCGCAACTGCACGAGGATAATTTCTATCACTCGAATACAAACGAGATGAGACTCGCTTAATATTATGTAAATACTAATTAATTATACAACAGTTAAGCTGTAGAAGAGTTATGTGAATTTTAAACACACACATTTGAAACGAAAAGTTGAACAGCCTTGGTAATTTTGTGCGATTAGCTTTATTAATTCAATTTATGTTGTAGGTATGTAGATGATTGTAAAGATGTATTATCAAGTTGAAGTAGGTATGATTACCATTAATTTCCCGAACTACAACCGAGTATAAAATAATTCCAGGAAGTGGAGCATACATCAGACATCACGTATGATATGACTGGAAACAGAGAGAGAAGACGATTGCTTGTCTTTAGCTTTTAATTGTTTGGTGACAGTTTGCTGAGCTAGTTATTGCTAAACATATTTCTTTAATTAATAAACAAGGCTTTACTGTATTAATATATATATATATATATATATATATAAAGAAATATCTAGTTTTAATTCCGCTTATAAATGTGCACAATTGCATATTGTCAGGAAGGACAATAAAACATGCCAAAACCCAATAACCAGCCGAAGTCCCGACACGTGTTTTGCTCCTCCACGGAGCTTCTTCAGGGTGGTGTTGTTCGGTTCTAAATGAACTATGTACGTAATTATCATGAAATGAATCAAAGTCCATCGTTCACACAACTCCAGTAGCAGATAGATTCTGGTCCTGATTTTTCACTACAGTCTAAGCGTATGTTAATAGGTATCCTAGAAATATTTTTTCATTTATTTCTGTAGAAATTATTGTCTTCTCCTGAAATTAATAACGGTGATCATATTATACTATACCGTAGTAGGCATAAAGACTAAAAAAATAAATTTAATCCGTCAGTTAGACGACAATAAATCTTAAAGATTAAAGAATATATAGAAGAAGCAACAACTAACTATGAAGTTCAAGAGAGGGGGGCTTGTGACGTCACTACTAGGTAAAATTGTATCTGCTTCATATTTTGATTGAGAATCGAAAAAAAAAATGTGTCCAATATTTTTAGGTTATCTAACTGACGGACTAAATAGAATTGTTTAGTCTTCATGCCTATTCCTTTCCTCAATTGCAAAACGAAGTGTACCTCGATAGTATACGCCATCTTTATCTTAGAACTCTACTAAGTGACCTTAGTCGATTATTGGCTGTAACTATGCCGTGACTCGGAGCAATTAGTAGCTCAACGATATCTAGATTTCTTGGTGCTGTTGGTTTAGTTTGACTAAAGTTACATATGGTTCAATTAACAAAAAATCCGATCACGTTTTCAGTTGTAGCTTCTGGCAAAAGTTTTGATCAAGGTCTTTTTTACTACGAATAACTTAAGTAGGAAAAAAAGTCAAAAAGTACAGTTTATTTATTTTTAACCGAATATTAACTTTCATTATTGATATCGACTTTTCTTAGATAGATTTAGGACGACTAGCTAAGATGAAATATGAACCCATCTAGACCTTAAAGCTGACACCATATTGGGCATGCGTTCCTCGACCGTGAATAACATGCGGACACCGGCGAGGTAGAGGATGACGTCGTCGGGGGCTCAGCGCTGGCAAGGACGCACTCCGAAAGTGGGTTCAGCTTAAGTCCGAAAAAACTAAATATTTAAAAGCTTATTTCATTATAGGTTTACTGATATTATATTCCGAAGAAGTATTCCATGAAAACCGGTTAGTTTTCGGTCAGTATCAGTACTATCATAAAGACGGCCGTAGCCCAATGGCTAGGGGGTCGGACTTGTGATCTTGAGGTCGCCTGTTCGAACCCCACCCATTGCACTACCAATGTGAACCCACTCGTAACACAAGCATTTTAGCATAGCACGAGGCGTTTACAAGAATACTAGTAGACTGCAAAAGTCTGCTGGTAATCATTTTTAAAGAAAAAAAAAGAGGCACTAATGTAGACAAATGTTTAGTCAACTCTTCAGCTTTATTAGTATAGTTTTGTTTTCAGTCATGATAAATCACCAAAGTATGTACAATATTAACGATACATTCCAGCGAAATTAAGCTCCATAATTGAAGTTCAAGGGTCATAAAATTATAGTTTTGAATTGAAGGGTCATACCAATCAATTTCGACACATTTAAACTCTCCATTATGAAACATTTCTCTGAATATATCACGTCGTTTGATATTGACATATAGCTGAATTAAGCAATGTTAATTACCAATTGAAAAATATCTAGAATCGTATACTCTAATATACTGGATGCCTTTTTACCATCTTGAAAATAATAGATGAGAGACCTATATATGAAATAGATATGTGAGGCATAGTTATTGTATCTTTTTTTTTTACTGTCATAGAGTGAAAATCGTAACCGTAAAAATGCGTACCATAGTACTTACTTAACATAGAAATAGCGTAACTACCTAGTTACGCCATTTCGCTCACTCTTTTCATTCATATTTGATTGCGGCCTAGTATTATAGGCACCTATTTTTACGAACGTAACGTAACAAACTAAGTAGAACTAATTATTAAAAAAAAAAATGTGCCTTAGACATTTATTTCATATAGGCCCAAGTGACAACAGTTAAAATTGTGCTCTTACATTTAATTAAATAAATAAAATATTAACATACAGTATACTATGATAAATTAGTGTTTACAATAAAGTTATACTCCCACGTCACTCAATTCACCAGTTTAAATCACATATTTATTCACGGTTCTCACAATATCTTCAAATGGACCTATACTCAAAGCTGTCTGAACAAGTTGAGCAGCTGGCAGAATCCCTCTCCAGTAGGATGGCTCAACATGAGGAGGATTTAAAGATTGCAACCACAGCGGAGGTGCCACACAAATCTGTTGCCAGTTTGTCCAAGGAGTTTGCGGAATTCAGATGTTTTGTATACAAAACGCTTGCCACTTTTAGGACACAAATTGAGCTGTTGGTCTTAGGATTGGACAGACATGAGATGGCATCTCGTCGGAAGGTGTTGCTGCTCCATGGGGTCAAAGGTGAAGATGATCCAGTAGCTATGGTCGTTAGCATACTACGCGACCAAATGCAGATGTCGGAGGTAGCCAGGAGTGATATTGCCGCTTGTCATCGGTTGGGAGCTAACAAAAGTAAGCCACGACCAGTTCTGATCCGCTTCAGGCAGTACACTGTCAGGAGCGACGTATGGAAGGCTAAGACCAATCTAAAAGGCACTGGCTATACTCTGTCGGAATTCCTTACGAAGCCGCGACATGATGTGTTTATGAAATGTCGTAAACATTTTGGCGAACGTAACTCCTGGACTTCAGAAGGTAAAGTGGTGATTCTGCTTCCGGACAAGTCGCGGCGGAAGATAGAAACGGCTGGTGAGCTTGATCTTCTCATATCGCAGTTTCCCACCACACAAACAAGCAGCGATGCCGGGCGAAAGCAACCGGGTGATAGAGGGACTTCAGTTACTCAAAAGCCGTCGACGTCGACCTCAACATCCGACAAGAGGACCCGGAGACAGGCCAAGTGATGTTTTGACCTCTTAAACTCAGTATCGTTATACTTTTCCGTATGCAATTTTGTTATTTTAATTGTAGGTGTTTGAACATTATTCATAATGTAATTTTACTAGTGACATTACATTCACTTACAATACAACTGACATTCCAAGAGAATGTAATACTTTGTGGTCACAAATCGATACTTTAGGCCCGTACTTCTTTGACCTTTTAGCCAATTTTATTTCGTATTTTTAATTCTATATTTTAAGTTATTGTTTATTCTGAGTGTACGGGGGGTTAATGTAATAAGCAATTAACCTTCAGACAATTTTTGTTTTGTTATTTTCATATTAATATAAATATTTTATTTTTTATGTATTTATTATAAATTATATATAATGTCCATCGATACTGAAGATAACTTATTCTTTTCTTGTTCTTCATCCAGTGATTCGTTTGCTAGTGCATCTGATGATGATGAGTCTCTCCAATTGCGCGACCTTTTATATTCTAATCTTGCTTTTTCCTCTATGAAATGTTTTAATGTTGTTCATATTAATGCCCAAAGCGTTCATGCTCACTATCCCGATATTCTGTCTTCGTTTGACCCTGATCTCATTCATGCTGTGCTCATTTCTGAGACATTTCTCAAACCCACACTGCCCTCTGCACAGTATGCTATACCAGGGTATAAATTATTACGTAACGATAGGACCGGAAAGGGTGGCGGGGGTGTTGCCATATATCTCCGTGCGGATCTTAAACATAAGATTCTTGATCAGTCTCCAAGTGTGTACTCAAAATCAAGTGAACATATTTTTATAGAAGTGAATATTAATCACAACAAAATAATTTTGGGTGTGTTCTATAGTCCATCGTGTCTGATTGATTACTTCTCATCACTTGAAAACAAACTAGAACATCTGTCGGCTTTATATGAACATATAGTTATCCTTGGAGACTTCAATACTTGTTTGTTAAAAAATGACGCACGGAGTCAACGACTGCACTCACTCGTCTCTTCCGTCAATATGCACATCCTCCCACTCGGTTCGACTCACCATGCTCCTAATTGTAAACCCTCTCTTTTAGATCTTATTCTTGTCTCCGATCTTTCCAAAGTTTCTACTCATGGGCAGTTGCCCGCCTCTTTCTCTTATCATGATCTTATATTTCTATCTTACAAAATCTGCTGCCCTCGGCGTAAGTCTAAATTTTACTTCCTTCGAAGCTTTAAAAACATTTCTCTGGAACGTTTGAGGGTGGAAGCGGCCAGTACTGATTGGTCACCTGTTTACACCTGCAACGATATTGATTCAAAAGTAGCCACGTTTAACCAATTAGTGCTTGGAATATATGACATCCATGCCCCGATCAAAAGGGTGCGTATCAAACATGCTCCGGCTCCATGGTTGACCGACGAAATAAAAAAGGTGATGTCTTATAGGGATAAAGCGAAAAGGAGATTCAAAAAGTCAGGTACTGAAGAAAACTGGGAACAATATAAAAAACTACGCAACCGTTGCAGTCGAATGTGTAGAGATGCTAAAAGACGCCACATTCATTGTTCTATTAGTAACCTTAACACAGCACAGGTATGGCAATTCTTGAAATCTCTTGGTGTCGGCAAGAGTACTGGCGATGGGGTAACATCAGTGGATATTAATACACTTAATACCCACTTTGCAATACCACCGCTTCGTGTGAATGCCGACACCAAAACCTCTTCTCTTGAGTATCTTTTAAATCTTCCCAAGCCATTTTGTGCTCCGTTCTCATTTACAGCAATCACGGAAAGAGACACATTAAAATCCATCAAATCCATTTCCACTAAAGCGGTAGGTCATGACGGGCTACAACTACAGATGGTAGATTTATTATTAGAGGAACTGACTCCCATTATAACGCACCTAATAAATTTCTCTCTTGAGTCGAATTCCTTCCCGTCAGCCTGGAAAAAGGCTCATGTTCTGCCGCTTCCCAAGACCACTAATCCCACCTCCACATCCCATTACCGTCCAATCTCCATCCTTCCTATCCTGTCTAAGGTGCTTGAGAGTGTTGTGCACTCACAGCTTTCGTCTTATCTCTCCTCTAACAACCTCTTAAGTCCTTACCAATCCGGCTTCCGTCCCTGCCACAGCACTGTTACTGCACTTGTTAAGGTAACCGATGACATCCGCTTGGCTATGGAACAGAAGCTACTAACTGTCTTAGTCCTACTGGATTTTAGCAGTGCTTTTAATTCAGTGGACTTTGATATCCTTCTTGGCATCCTCACTTTCTTGAATGTCTCGGCTCCAGTGGTTGCTTGGTTTGATTCATATCTTAGAGGTCGCTCGCAGGCTGTTCGTGCCAATGAGACTTTCTCTCAGTGGTGTGATCTAACTACGGGCGTTCCTCAGGGTGGCGTCCTCTCTCCTCTTCTTTTTTCTGTTTTTATAAATGCAGTCACTAAAGTATTATCTTCTAATTTCCATCTCTACGCAGACGATTTGCAACTATATCGGCATTTTAAGGTTACAGATGCTAAGGAAACCATTGCTGCTATCAATACTGACCTTGGAAACATTAGTACGTGGGCAAATGCTTTTGGCCTTTTGGTCAACCCATCTAAGTCACAAGCTCTCATTATTGGTAGCAGATACATGTATAACTCCATTAACCTCAATTTGTTACCACCTGTTATATTTGACAATAAAATAATAGCTTTCTCCAAGTGTGCAAAGAATTTAGGTGTCATCATAGATTGCAATCTTTCTTGGAGCTGTCAAGTTGCAGAGGTAAGCAGGAAGGTGTACTGTTCGTTTCAGTCGCTTAAACGTCTCCAGAAATTCCTACCTTTTCAGACGAAAGTCACCCTTGCTCAATCGCTTCTACTTCCTCTCTTAGACTACGCTGACGTTTGCTTTCTAGATGCAACAGAAGAACTTTTGGACAAACTCGAACGCCTTCAGAATTTGTGTATCCGCTTCATTTTCGGCCTCCGAAAGTATGACCATGTGTCAGAGTTTCGGTTGCAGTTGAAGTGGCTGCCTATTCGACGGCGTCGGGACTGTCACATCTTGTCTCTTCTGTTTTCTATCCTCCATAATCCCAATGCCCCTACTTATCTTCGCGAACGCTTTGAGTATTTAATACCTAGAGACAAACCCTGTCGTACCGCCACTTCTCTCCTTTTAAAGAACCCTCCTCATGTCTCTAGCAAATATGACCACTCGTTCACCGTCCGTGCGGTGCGGTTATGGAATTCCCTTCCACATCCCATACGCGCTTGCCAGTCTCCTGATGCATTCAAAAGAAGAACAAAGGAGTATTTTTTGTCTCAGTAATTCATTGTGTAATATGGACATATAAGTTAGTGTATGTAGTTTATTATATATAGCAGGCATATTTATTAGTATGTTATTATATATGTATATTTAACTATTAGTGTGTATGTTTATAGTATGTAGTATTTTACCAAGTAGCTAAATTAAATCTGTTGTACACTTCCTATTCACTAATTTTCATGTATCTCTTTCCCAAAGGTTTGCTGGAAGAGAATTCATTAATGAATTAAGCTCGCCTTTGTACATGTTGTTTCCAATTATAAAATGTATGTCTTGTAACTTTCTGTGTGCAATAAAGTATAAATAAATAAATAAATAGGTACATATCACGCCCTATTATTTTCAATACGGTAAAAAAAGTCACCCAGTATAAAGCTGAAGAATTTGTTTCTTTGTTTGCGTGAATGCACTAATTTCTGGAAATTCCGCACCGATAAAAAAAAATCAGTGTTAGATAGCCCATTTATCGAGGTAGGCTATAGGCTATATTTAATTATGAAGTTTCCACGGGGGCGGGAGGCTAGTACCATATAAGATGTTAAACATACTGATGTTGTTTATACATACATAAGCTCACGCCTGTTTCCCAGCGGGGTAGGCAGAGACAATGGACCTCCACTTGCTACGATCCCTACACACATCTTTCGCTTCATTCACATTCATAACATTCTTCATACAAGCACGTCGGTTTAGGGTGGATCTTATTCGACCTTTTGCGAGGATGTCTCCGATTTGGTCAGGGAACGTTCGTCGATGTCTTCCCCTTCCGATTGTGCCACTCAAACTTGCCATGTATACTTGTTTTGTCAATCTTTCTTCATCCATTCTTTCCACGTGACCAAACCATCTCAACATTCCCTTCTCTATCTTCGTAATCACGTCCTCTTTCTGTTGTTTATATTATAATGATATGGTATACTTCACTAATTGTTGTTATTGGCGATATTTGAATAGCTACTTGGACAGGTATTATTTATTGCGACAGAATGTAACCTGTCCTTCTCTAATATTTAGTCTATCTCTGTAGGAAATTTCATTAAAATTAGTTAAAAGGGTAACAGATAAAGTTACTTACGGACTTTAATATAAGTAGAAATAAAGTATGGAAGTAAGAATTATACATCAAAGTTTAATTTTAAATATACATACCGGTTATGTACCCTGTGCTTTTTATAAACAAGGTTCAACTTACATATATAATGTTAACTACATTCTAGGAACATATTGAGCTATTTTCAGTAGACTACATGTGTAGGCACAAGGAAATAATGCGCACCGTTAGTTCCGTGAACTTCCGTGTTTGCACAAATTGCAAATAGTCTTTACGATCTATTAATATCAGCAAATACATAAGTTAGTATAATTATATATTTACTACACTATAAATTAGCAGTCCACTAAGTTATGTATCTATAATATTAAACTAGGCTATATTAGATATGAAATTGGGATGATGCTACTGTATAACCAATTTATGACTAAAGCTGAACCCACGTTGAGCGTGCGCGTTCCTAGAGCGTATGTCACTTACGGACGACACGGCAGCCGGGTTAGCTGCGAGCGGGTGTCGGGGACGGGAGGTCAGCGTTCGTGTTGTTCGCGTCATTCACATACTCGGAGAATGCTTAAGACCAAAGTGGGGCAGCCTAAGCTTAAAAAAAAGAATGGTTCATACATATCACTACTACTACTACTACTACTAGGGTATAAGAAAATATATGAAAAGAACATACGACTATAAATGGTGACCTACCTATATAGGTAGGTATCATATGATAATAATTAGGGGCCATCCATAAAGTACGTCAAACGTATTACATGATTTTTGACCCCACCCCCCTCCTTGTCACAGGTGGTCAAATTTGTGAGACCCCCCCCCCTCCCTAGTGTGACGTCACAAATTTGTAATTTTACATCTAAAATTTTTAAATTAAAACAGCAGTTCCACAATTACTTTTATTTCCATTTAAATTCCTTTTTTTTATGAAATCATTATCAAATATTTGAAAATAACAAATCAATATAATAGTTTATTGATTTGTTATTTTCTAATATTTATAGAAAAAGAAGAAAACTTAGTCGTCTTCAATCCATGGACTCTGAATCCATTCCTTTAAATTATTTATAATTGGTATAGAAGTCAGTTCGTTCTTATTGGCGTTGTTAACGTTAGGAACATTTAATTTTGTGGTGTTTACATCTTCTACATCCAACCATTTTTTTAACTTTGCAAAGGGTAAAACTTGCTGCTTCTTATGTAGTTGTTTGTGTTGGTTATTGGCTTTATATGATGCAAAATAAAGACCACAGACGCCACAAGTTCGCTCACACAAGTATCCCTCGACACTGGGGCAAAAAAAGCAGCTCTTTGATTTTAGATTCCACTTCACCTTCAATATTTTCACATTTCAAAATTTTCCATAAGGAATTAACTTCTTCATGTATATGCTGTTTTTTTATCAGCATAAGTTGCACTGTAAGTTTCATACAGTTTACGGTAAAAAATACCTATATGTATCTTTTTGTTCATTTTGAACTTGTTTAATTAAAATAAGTTGTAAAATAGTTACTATATCGACCAAATAGCAGAACTAAAAAACGTTTACTCGGCGAAAGTCAATTATTGTCGAATGAAATAGAAGCAATGAAATCACTCGAGATCGCGCGTGCGGTGCGTTTGGCGGCATTAGTCGAAGGGCTCATAGTCGGCACGTGGGGCGTATCACTAGAGCGGGTATGAACTCGTCAACAAAACAATTCATACTGTATATTCATACAGATAGAGTTGAAATTATTTTTTAGTATTAATTAAAATTTCAAATTTCGCGATTCAATTTATTAAATTTTAAATGTGATGTCACTAAACTTAGGATCCTCCCTTCCCTTGTCACACCATGTCACACTTCGTCGACCCCCTCCCCCCCTCCTTACATGTGACGTACTTTATGGATGGCCCCTTATACGTCATACTAAATGATAATATCTAGTTATAATGATGAAGAAAAAAGTGATAGATATAAAAAGTATATAGCAGTAAAAGCCTGGGCTATAGGTAATGAAGGACAGTGAGCTCTTCTAGACTTGGATTATCAGGTATCAGAAAATGTAAATTCAGATCTTCAACACTATTGGATCATTTTCCAACTGGCGACGACGCACGGTTAAACAAATTCAATCTGAAAAGTATGTTAAGGTATTAGTCTAAATCTTTTAATTAAAATCAAGCAGTATTCATAGAATAAAAAAACATTTTTTAACAAATTTATGGATATAGTGGGCAATTTTTTTACTTTCCACTTTATCTTTTATCATGTGTATCACGTATTCTATTGTGGTATCTATAATATTATATTGAGAACTGACGGCCAATGGCAGAAAGGTCCTCGAGACTAGACCAGGAGATGGCCAGCGCAGAGTAGGAATACTGCCTGCACGATGAATCGGCGACTAAATAAGGTCGCAGGGAGACAGCGGATGCAGGACCTAGCGTCCTGCATCCGCTGTCTCCCTGCCACCTCTCGTTCCCTCTGGAAATCGATGTGGAAGGCCTTTTGTTCAGCAGTAGACAACAGCAGGTTTATGTGATGATACATGTTGGGTTTTTACGTGATTTATATAAAAGTATAGTTAGGTAACTTTTAAGTACCTATGTATTACAAATTTATAGTAGGGGTCAGAAAACTATAAGTCTTTGTACTATTTAAGAAGTACTAAGTTTCAACTTATTTTTTTAAGTACTTTTTTCAGTTATTTATTATTTATATTACGTTACCTATAATTCTATTGTAATTATCTATTTGCGAATTATATGCGGTGTTTTATTAAAATGACGTCATCAACTTAATATCGATCGCCTACTAAACAATCTAATGTGGCTTCACCTATCTATCAGATAACACGAGTGGAAACCACAGGTTTATAGGAAAAAGCTTGATAAGTGGAGCACTTAGGGTAAAAGAGTTCATTTTGATCAATAACGGTAAACCTGTTTGGTGGCGTGTGTGCGAGGATGACGTATGGTGTTTTAAGTTCATTATTTTATACCAGGACTTGTAGGTCGAGGGAACGGCTTTTGTATTCATTAGACACACTCGATTAAATTTAATATTATTGAATAAGTCGGGGCTTTATTAAGATCAAAACAGGTTGTAATAACCGTCAATAGATACATTTATATTTCCTACTATATTTATAGATCCTACCAGTAACTAGTCGCCTTTCCGATCTTTGACCATTAAGGTATTGTATTTTGTGTCAAAGGTTTTCCAAAATGTGTAACTTTTGGATGTAACATAGGTATTTCGGTTTTTATTGGGAAGTCGAAAGTTTAGTCGAACTTATGTCAGTTTTTTAGTTGGTAATTAAATATACCTGCATTGGTAATTCTTGGGAAGTCGTAACGTAGCGTTAAAATTAGCAAAGCACGTTTTGTAAAGTTTTAGCTTTTGGTATGTAAATATGTAATATTCTTTTAATAAATGCGTCAAAAACATCAAGACGTGACTGTATATACATGTATAAGTATAAATAAATACCTATATAACATAAGGTTTTAAACTAAGTAAACAAATACAGGATTTATTAACGTACATATTACTAAATAGGTACGTAGGTAGATTAATCCTATAAGATTGAAAAGGGAGGTTTTACGAAGAAACCTTACCCGCCAAAATGACCGGTCTTTCAACAGTATTCATTGACCAAATTAAACCGATTTATGCTGCATAAGTCAGTCGGTAGGTATAATACCTATTTATAAATACGTGTTATTTATACGAAACCAATATACCAACCTATTCGTAAGTAACTTACTATAATCAGTAAGATACCCTAAATGCTACCTCCTTGCATAGTTAAGTAACTAACAAAAAAAAAAAATGTAATACCAAAGACAATAACAGCTGTTCAAAAAATAGACGAACAACACGTGACAACCGAATGGATTTACATGAGAATAGAGGATCAGTAAACAGGATGTTTAGGTTCAAAAAATAGAATGAACTGATCTATGGAAGTTCAGATAAAGTCTTGTTTATGAGTTTTAAGTAGGCGGTTACTTAGGTACGTAAGGAATAAATTATGTTTGAAATAAGAACTAAGCAGTTATAGGTAGGTATGTAATCTAGGTAGGTATTAAGCTACATATCTTATGAAGTAAACAATTAGGTATTATGCCTAGCTAGGAATGTACTTATTGAAACAATGATGTTTAGGTACCTACCTACTGTACCTATCTATGCAGTAGGAAACCATAGTAGGTAGGTACCTACCTAGTTTAAGTACATATTATACCTCTTGGTGTGTATGGTAAGTTTATACCTAGATATGGTTGGTAGGTATTATGTAAGTATGTAGGTATTAAATTATAAATTATAAGTACTTAGCAAATGGATTGCATTCGCGCATTTTCTTTTGTAAATTACCTAGGTAGGTATTAAGTAGTGAAGGCTTACTAAAAAAATAAATCTTTAACAAAATTTTCAATTCGTCTCATCCGTTATCGTTCCGGTCGATCGACAATTCATATGCGTCTAACGCTAAACAAAAAAAAACATTGAAATAATCAAAGGCTCGTCCTTGCTTGATTCACTTTGGTTTCTTTGTAATTCCTGTGGCGAGGTTGCATTCTCGGTGCGTGCCGTGCGCCCTGCTGAAGCATATAAGAAGAAAGGCTGCGCCGCGATGGCTTTCTTCGTCAGCATTTATTATATTAGTATAATATCTAATAATAACTTAGTTCAGTAACTAAAGACGTGCTTTGTTTTATGTTTACCTTGTACCGTTAATAACGTATTAAAGTTCCCGCCGAAAAAAGTTAAGCGAGTAATTTTAGGTTAGAAAGCGTAAATAAAGTTTAAAGTTTACTTTAGGTTCGCCGATTAATATATCAGTACGTATTCCTACAAGACTCCGTTTCAAGTACTGTGTATACAGAAGAAGAATATAGGGCACAAGATAAATACACATCGCACTATCAGTAGGTAGGTACCGATAAAATAACTGGACGTCTTACTAACCTGATAGCTCGACGCCGTCGTTCATAATCCAAGTTGCATTTTAACCTCAAAATACACCTTTAGCACGGTCACGAAACGCGAAGGTCACGGTTATGTTATATTGCATAATATCACCAAGCCTCACACACCAAGAAACGAAGGGATTTATAAAAAACAATACACGACTGAGGATTACTGTTAATGCTGTTATCATAAACACACGAATGCACTGTTCGATGCACGTTTATATTTCAAGAAACGACGCGAGTATCCATTCAAGACTCCATCAAATCGCATATTTGAAGAGTTTTCTGTATAAAACAAGCACCAATTAGGACTCGATGTCATAAGTTTTATACAGTTTACGAGTAAACATGTCACAGCAGTACACTGCACTCCGTCTGACACGACGAATATGGCGGATGAATCTGAACTACGCTTGCGCCGTACTCGGCACGGGAGCTAACGCCGTTGTTCGCCGGCAGGTACAAAAACATGGCGATTGTAGTGCCATCTGTTAGCAAAGTGTGGCACCACAACAAGTATGTTACTTAGATTAACTTTAGTAATAAGAGTTAGGTATGTTAGATGGCGCGGATGACAATTATGATACTGATTGTTTCCATAGAATATTTTTTGTTCCAATTAATGTTACAAATAAAAAGTAGGTACTTACTATTTTTATTGGTCTGAGGATTATAAAATAAATGTTTTTTTATCACATCTATTCAAAAAGAGCTAGTTTATTCCTCGTAAACAGGGACCAAAATAGCTCATTAATCCCTTAGGGATCAAAATTGATTTGAATTTGGAGTGTGGATATTGTTAATAATTTTATGTCTTATGGTTCTTCATTGTACGTAAATAAATTCTTGTTCATAAGTTGCACTTACTTATTTTCTCATAGAGGGTGATAAAAAGTAGAGTGTCCACCGCGGGAGCAACACTATTTTAAGCTCGAGTGACATACTTTTAATCCCTCGCTCTGCTCGGGATTCTACTCTAGAATCCTTCGCTTCGCTCTGGATTAAAAAAAAACTCTCGCCTTCAAAATAGTTGTTTGCTCCCTAGATAAACAATCTACTATTTTTATCCGTTTTATTAAATTTGTTAGCAGTATACGCAATGGTTTTTTCATCGTTGGTAATACGTACTCACAGAAATTAGGTACTTGATCTTAGCTCAGACTAGGCTTTTTCATTTGTTCGGAGATTCTTGGCAGTAAAAAATGATGTATTGTCATTTTTTTATTAAAAATAAATAATGACACATTGTTATAGTGTTATACAGCAGTGAGCAACTATAAAAATCGTAACGTATTTTAATAAATAAATAAACTTATAAAGAGAAAAGGAACGATAATTATCTGAATCCTTTGTTTTTTCCCCTTGGGGAGTTATTGCGGGCCGACGTGACAAAAACCTAACTTTAAAAAAATCTAAATTATCTTACTCTAGGGTTGTTGTATTACAATAACCCTACAGTAATGAAGACATTAATATTATCAAGAAGCCGTCCCGGCTTCGCACGGGTGCAATGCTTATGTATTATACATATAAACTTCCTCTTGAATCCCTCTATCTATTTAAAAAGACTGCATCAAAATCCGTTGCGTATTTTTAAAGATTTAAGCATACAGACAGACAACGGGGAGCGACTTCGTTTTTTACTATGTATTGATACTATAGGCAAGTTCAGCCCAAATAAAAAGTCAAGACAATAAACCAATCATCAATATCCCGTATAAAGTCCACTGCTGAACAAGGGCCTCCTCTCGGGGAAGGGTATATGCCGTAGTCACCACGCTTGGCAGGCGGGTGGGTTGGTGACCGCAGTATTAGGTATGTTGTACCACACAAGGAAACGCTGCTGCCCGTTCTTTGATACACGATTATTATAGATGATGTTATAACAATCGGGACCAACGGCTTAACGTCCTTTCCGAGGCACGGAGGGTAGTCCCTCAACCAACCAGACCCGGAAAGAAATCTTAGAATTTGTACAAAGATTTCTTGTCCGGCGTGGGGATCGAACTCACCACCTCCGAGAGCTAGCCAAATGCCGCTACGCTACGGAGGATGTCCGTAACTGTTTACCAATGCACTGAAGCTATTTTTTTGTGCAGTAGTATGGGTAAAATTGTTATGAAAATAACGTTAAACTTTGGTTTGTACACCATTTCATGACACCATTGCGAATTTTGTTCACAAATAATAAAGTTTGTTATGACATCACGCACCTGACGCTGTGATAGAATGACATATCGACTGACAAGGTAAGGCATAGTTTTAGTACGCGTGTGTGCACAAGCTGTGTATGTACACGCCAAGGCCGAGTTTTTACCAGCTCAGTTCATTCTTTTAATGTGGTCGTCCATCAAGGTAGCTCGTGAAGGGTTGCAGGTTAGCTAGCTTAGCATTCTCGACGACCCGGAGGACCGCGTTGCGTCCTGCCCTATGAATTATGCTCCAGCGCCTGCAGGCTGTGCCAGTGATCACATACTCTTTATATATCTGGCTCTTTACTCAGTGGTAAGGCTAAGGTTTGTTATAGCCACAATTTGTATGCGGTTTTCAATTTCTACTTCCATCTAAAGACTAGAAATAATTATCACAAAACGGACGTACGGACTATGTTGTCGGTAGAATGATAAGAATGTGTGTAGTTTGAGTAGTTACCTAGTTGGTTAGGTCATAGAATAAAGTAAGCATAAAATAAACAATAAAATAAAATAAAATATTACTAATATTAGTCCCTATCATATCCCTATATAAAATAATACTGTGTGCCTTCCCTTATTTAGAAAATATGTCTGACAAAACTAATAATTATATTCACATGTTGAATAATCATGTACAATTTCTAGTTAGTCATTATAGTGATAGGTTTACATTTTTTGATGTAAATAGTTTTACCATTAGTTGTAGGGTGACCAGGAATACAGTGTATGTCCTAAAAAAATCATTAAGTTTAATTGCTAAATTATTAGCATCCAATATTAACACAGTCGTACAAAGTATGACAAAGCCTATATTTTTACATTGTTTTAGTAATATTACTAAAATTAGTCTAGTTAGTAATTTAAACCATTAAGTACGACAAAGGAGAAGTGTAATAAGTTTTTGGTCTTATCGCACCAGAATGTAAACCGCTTCTCTGGCAAAATATTAGATGTAGAACTTTTTAATGAAAAATATAATATTGACATTGTATGCTTTACAGAAACATGGCTGAAAGCACACAAGATGGGTTTTAATATAAATGGCTATACGGTTGCTAGTTTCAATAACAGGGTCTCTGCTGAGGGTGGAGGTGTACTTATATTAATGCGAGATGGTTTGAAATTTAAAGAACGTAGAGATATTAGCAGTATGTCAGTAGATCGGATTTGTGAGGTCGCTTGCGTTGAAACACAGCTTTACTATATAATATGTATATACAGACCACCTTCGTCAGACTTCCAACATTTTATAACTACAATGGAAGATATACTTAAAAAATTAAAAAGTAATAAAAACATATTGATCTGTGGTGACTTTAACATAGATATATTGGTAGATTCAACAGAAAAAAATAGTTTTCTGGCTCTTTTTATGTCTTTTAATCTAAACTGTTTGTATTCTGAGCCTACTAGAGTCACACCAACAACGGCCACCTGCATTGATAATATTATCACAAACTTTGAGGTAGCCGATAAAAGTTTGGTAACTGGTGTTCCTTCTGACCACAAGTGCCAAATTGTTAAAGTTAGTAACGCATTGAATATAGAAAAATCAATTATTAGTTTCAGACCCCTCACAAAGAAAAATCTAGATAAGTTTAGTCATAATTTAAAAACGAGATTGTGTCAACAAACTTTGGATTCAGGCAGTAGTTCTAATGCTATGTATAATACATTAGCTCAATCAATTCATGAGGAATTTGAGAGAGTTTGTAAAATTAAACGTTTAGAAATCGACCCCAATAAATTAAAATTTAATACTTGGGCTACCAAAGGTATAAGACGGAGCCGAGATGTTTTGTATGAATTATATAATGTAAGGTCCTACACAACTGATGACAATTTTATAAATACTGTTAGGACATATTCAAAAATTTTTAAACAAGTTTGTATTCAGGCAAAGTCACTGTATATGAGTGAATTAATAAGAAAATCGGATAACAAAATAAAGTCAACGTGGAAAATAATTAATACTGAGACTGGTAAAAACAAAATTAAAGATAAAACTATAAACTTAAATATCAGTGATAAGTTAGTCTCAGATAAAAATATTATTGCTAATTTTTTTGCTAATTTTTTTACTAATATACCAATGGATACCACTAAATACCTATCATCTTCCCCTCAGGAAGCTGAAAGACTATTAAAAGCGAACATTAAATCAGACGTGTCTAAATTCGGCTTCCGGACAATAAATGATGTTGATATTGTAAAGGCATTCCGAACAATTAAAATGAAAGGCACAGAAGACTTGTGGGGACTTTCTGTTAAAGCTATTGACACAGTAATACAAAATATCGCTCCTATTCTAGCGGCTATCTTTAATACATCCATAACTGATGGAGTATTCTCTGACTTAATGAAGATTAGTAAAATAGTGCCGATATTTAAATCAGGTTGCTCAAATAACGCGACTAACTATAGGCCTATCTCGATATTACCAACTCTAAGTAAAGTATTTGAAAAGATTATGCTTAATCAAATGTTGACACATTTTAATCTAAATGGGATATTGCACGATAAGCAATTTGGATTCACTAAAGGCCGGTCAACTCAGGACGCAGGATGCACTCTGATTAAATCCATACTAGAGGCTTGGGAGGGGTCGCAAGATGCTCTTGGAGTCTTCTGTGACCTTTCCAAGGCATTCGACTGTGTAATATTATGGAATTACTGAAAAATCGCTTGATCTTGTTATATCCTATTTATCTGATAGGAAACAAATAGTATATGTAGACGGCGTTGCTTCAAAAGAGCATTTAATAAAAATGGGCGTGCCCCAAGGATCTATTCTGGGTCCTTTTCTGTTCTTAGTTTACATCAATGATTTACCATACATCATAAATAAACTGTCAGATATAGTTCTTTTTGCAGACGATACATCATTAATATTCAAAGTCAATAGAAAAGATACTAACCTTATTGAACACAATAAAACACTTAGTATACTTTCACATTGGTTTTCTTCAAATAATCTTTTATTAAACGCGGGTAAAACTAAATGCGTCAGATTTGCGCTACCAAATGTAACTACCGCTAAACCAATTGCTTCACTTAATGGAGAAACGTTGGACCTAGTTCAATCGACAGTTTTTCTAGGAATAACATTAGATTCAAAACTGCATTGGGGCCCTCATATTGAAAAATTAACTGGTAGACTCAGTTCCGCATCTTATGCTGTCTGGAAAATTAGGCAATTGTCAGATGAAGCAACTGCTAGACTAGTGTATTTCGCGTACTTTCATAGCATTATGTTCTATGGAATACTGCTTTGGGGTTCAGCCGCTGATGTCAATAGTATTTTTATATTACAGAAAAGAGCAGTTAGGGCTATTTACGGTTTAGGTAGTCGCGACTCCTTACGTACCCTGTTTAAAGAGATAAATATACTTACCGCTCCTTCTGAGTACATATACCAAAATATCATTTTTGTTAGAAAAAATATAGATCATTATAGTAAAAAAAGTGATATTCATAATGTTAACACAAGAAATAAACATAAAATTGCCATACCCGGTTTTAGAGTAAGTAGAACCAATAAATCATTTATGGGAAATGGTATTAGGTTTTATAACAAACTCCCTAGTCGTGTTACTGATTTGCCTGATACAACTTTTAAAGCATATATTAAACGTGTCCTTGTATCTAAAGGTTACTATAGCGTTAAGGACTATATTGAGGATAAAGATGTTTGGTCTCATGAACCATCCTGCGTAACACTTCCTAGAGACCCTGTATCTAAGTAAAATAGTAAGCATAATAGTGTGATGTTCTGTGAACTATCTGTAATCGGCCTAATGAGTTACATTAATAGACCGCTAGTTCTGTCTCAAATTAGCTTCTTTTATTAGTATAAAAACATTAATAGATAATCAAATATTATAAAGACAACCGTTCGGGAAAATAATGTGTATGCCAAATAAATAATAAAAGTAACTGGACCAAAACCCACGCTCTGCCCATTTGAGGATGTTTCGCCGGACCGTCTCATGTGGGTCGTGTTAAAACCGGCAGTAGAATAACCCACTGAGTTTGTTTCGCCGGATCTTCTCAGTTGGGGCGTATTGGATCCGGTGGTAGCATTAAAGCGCGTCCGTCGTTATATACTCATGGTCCGCCCAAATAATGACAATTGTTCTTAATATAATTTAATATAGACAGAACAAGCTATCGGACACAATATAGTAAAATAATAAAGTTAAGACTAAAATGATTAAAAACAATAAAAAATAACTAAAATACCTGCTTAATATGCTCATTTAAAAATGTTAAAATTATACATAGATTAATAATAAATTATTGTTTTGACTATTTGCAAGTGCCTGTAATAGGTTTACGTAAATAAAAATGATTTTTATTTTATTTTATCTTTTTATTTTATTTCCATTAAAATTCATTTATGATTTATTTGTAGTAATATATAACGCTGAAGAGTTTGTTTGTTTGCTTCAACGCGCTAAGCTCAGGAACTATTGGACCGATTTCAAAAAAATCTAAAAAAAGCCCGTTTAACGAGGAAGACTATATTTAATTATGAAGTTCCTACGGGCTACGAATGGGAGGTACGCGGCTAAAACTGCGCGAGGTAAGTTAGTAATTTATAAAATGGGGCAAAGAATCAGTATGAGGAAAGTTTCGAGTATGAATTTCGATGGCTATAAGAGAAGGGGAAAGAAGACCAAAGAAACCATGGATGTGTAAAAAATGATATGGTTAGAAAGGGGGCGACTGTCGAGATGGCGGCTAGTAGAGGAGTATGGAAGAAAAAGACATGTTGCGCCGACCCCAAATAAATTCGGATAAGGGCAGGAGAATAATGTAGTAGGTATATATATTTTTTTTTTTTCGTTTGGACTTACCAAGATAGCCACGAAGCTTTTGCTATTTCACCGGACATAAAGGCGAGCAGAGCTCCAGCCTTAATAAATGGATTAAAAACTACAAACTAAGCAACCTGCTCAAGAGGGCGCCCCCTGTGAGGCTTGGAACTCGGCTCAGGGCGGTTGCTGGCGATGAGTTGAGGATTATGACTTTTAGTATTTTAGGGGAGTTTTGTGCAACTGTCGCTCTACTTTACAGTTCGTGGGCCTCTCGGACTTCGGGTATGGGATATAATAAAAATAAACTTACAACATTTTTACTAACACACATATTTATTTAAATTATTTACAACTGGCGTAACACATAATATATTTATCATAATAGACACCACACTAAAAAGGCATATTTATCTTCAACACTTATCGCTAAATATTATTTTCGCCGCGTCCTATGCCCCAGAGCAATAAGTGCTAAACTATGGAAGGTGATGTACAGGATCGCGAGTGCTGCTACATCATACCAAAGGTGAACTGCTTGGAAGTCATATATTTCCAGGACTTCATCACCTGTGCTTATGCAGGGGACGCCAGGAGCTGTTCCCGTTGAACATGCTGGAAGAGACAAGAAATAAATGTAAAACATGATACCCACCTACGAAGTCTTAACTTCCTTTTATTTTCGGAAGTACGTAATAAATAAACTACGTACGTAATAAATAATAGTTAGCCACGAGCTGGAGCTTTGCTCGCCTTTATTATGCCCGGAGAAGTAGCAAATGTCCGTACCCAAAGAAAATAAACATAATTGGATAATCCAAAAACATTTTACTGCGGCAATTTCTAAGTTCTATTGATTTCCAAGAATATGTTCACACAGTACCAGTTTTAACACGTTTCTTTAAAACAATGGATCAAACATCTTTTGTGTGAGTTACCTGGTAGACCCTTTTTGTTGGGAATACCCTATGACAGGACAAGCGCCATGTTCGACTACCTGATGTCGTAATAATAATACATAACAGATGGTGCAACCCTAATCGGAAGTTTTGAAAAAATGGTATCAATCTCCATTTATAAAAACTATAGGATAAAGTCGTAGAAAACTTCGAAATATTTTTTGATATTTTAATTATTCTGATTTCTTTTAGTTCTTCTAATGGTTCTAAAAATAGATTAATCTTTTTTTTTCGGATGGACATTATGTAGTTACCCAGGACGCTTTTGCTATTTCACCCGGCATAAAGGCGAGCAGAGCTCCAGCCTAAATTTATGGTTTAAAAAGTACAAACAAAGAGCTCGCACTCTTGCGCAGACGACCTACGCAAAGGCGCCTTGGACTCGGCTTAGGGCGGTCCCTGGCGGGGACCCGTCGTAGGGACTAGGGAGTTTTGCTTATGCGTACCCGGCCCCCGCCAACGGCGGATCGAAGGCGTGTCCGGAGGGTTTTAGTGGTGTCAAAGATCTGTTCTTAGGAACCATGTCATCGATTTTAGAGATAAGAAAAATTGCATAAATAGATTTTTATTAAAAAAATTACTCAGTTCAGGATTTGAACTTGCTCGTTTTTAAAAATAAAACGCTTAGCGGAATCGAATTTATTAAGGCAGTAGCCTTATTCGTCTTTATTTAAAGTACAAAACCCTGTGCTGTTGATGGATGCAGAAACATATATTTTCAACCAATGGCGTTGCTAGGATCAAGGGCCCTAGGGCAAAAAAAAACTGATGCCCCTACACCGTTTCAGATTTTATCAATATATATACCTACATATTTTAAAAAGGCAATAAGACTATTACTATTTAGGTTTTGGGGCCCCTCTGAACACAGGAGCCCCGGTCACTGGCCAGGCCTTCGGTAGCTACGCCAGTGTCTTCAATTTCAACAGTCCATTAATGTCCACAGCTGAACATGGGCCTCCTCTTAACAGAACTTGACTAGGATCGTTGAAAGACATCGCCATAATCACCACGGTTGGCAGATGGATTGGTGATCGCAGGAAGATAGTAAATAACCTTGAGTTGATAGATGGTACTGCCATCTATCAGCTGTATGTCCCTCAGTCGCCTCTTACGACACCCATGGGAAGATATGGTGTGGTCTAGTCTAAGTGACTGTTCATCATCATCAGCCCGTACACCATCTACTGCTGAACATGGGCCTCCTCCCGTTTAGAAGGCGGGTTGGTGACCGCAGTATTATGTAGTAATACACAGGGAAACGCTACTGCTCGTTCCCTGGTATACGCTTGTTATAGATGATGTTATAACAATCGGGACCAACCGTACGGCTTAACGTGCTTTCCGAAGCACGGAAGATAGTGCCTCAACCAACATGGCCCGGAGAGATCTTAGTATTTACACAAAGATTTCTTGTCCAGTGTGGGGATCGAACCCACGACCTCCGTTACCCAAAGCGAGACTTATACAGTTACATGATGGGGGTTGTTCAACTTACTTATATTCACGATTCCATCCCACTGGACGATGCTCATGGCTTCATTGGAGTACATCAACCATGATAAATGTCGGATCCAGGACACGTATTTTGGCATAGAGCTAAAAAAAAATACACAGTTGAAAAAATTGAAATCTCATCTATACTAATACAGTAAGAGCGGTTTCGCACTACGTCCGATCCGAATCCGATCTGGACCCGTGAAAATATGGTCCGCAGTAGCCGTAGAACTATTTCTATGGTACTTTACGCACTAGATCCGAGATCCGTCATCCGATTTCTTTCCAAATTTCTAGACCAATATTTTTACGGGATCGGATCGGACATAGTGCGAAACCGCTCTAAAGGGGACGGATGAAAGAAGACTGCATGCGACGGAGATGCAAATGTTGAGATGGATGTGCGGAGTAACAAGAATGGATCGGATTCGAAATAAGTATGTAAGACGAAGTCTGAAAGAAGCGCCAGTCACAGAGAAATTGAGAGGAAATCGCTTAGGATGGTATGGGCACGTTACGCGTAGGGATGACATGCATGTGACGAAAAGAGTGCTGAATATGAAGATGGACGGATATGTTGGAAGAGGAAGGACAAAAAAAAAATGGATGGACTGTGCGAAAGATGACATGTCTAGAAAGGTGTGAGTATGGAAGAGACGTCTAATAGGGGAAGATGGGTCCCAAATAATGGGAGCAGGGCAGGAAGATGATGACTAATACATATAGTTTGTTTGTTGCTTGAACACGATCATTTTAGGAACTACGGGTCCGATTTGAAAACTATTGTTGGTGTTAGATAGCCCATTGAGAAAGGCTATTTGATTATGAAGTCCTCAAGAGAACAGGAGTAACCCGGGTGAAACCGCGCCCGAGAAGCTATTATATTAAAATAATTTATTATAATAATTAAGATCTCACCTTAACTTGATGAAGAGGCCAGAGGTCATCATAAGCGCGTAGTCGAAAGGCACTAAGTATGCTATAGCGATGGGCATCGACCCAAACAGACAGGAGAAGAAGGAACCTGCAAAAATAAATGGTAGAGTCTTAGACAAATTATTGGTCTCGCGCGCCATAAAACCATTCTATTTATTATATGGATCTTGTGGCGTCCAAACAGATTTTCTGAGCTTTTGCAATACATACCACTTGGAGTCAAAATAACAGTTTACGTAGACCCCGTAATTTATTACCCGTCCGAGGTGCTTTACAATTGGCTTCTCTACTTGTAAAATACCTCTCAAGACTACTTTATGTCTATAATTATCATATTTTCCTTTTGCTGTCTCCCGCTTTGCAATGGAGGGAAGTGAAAACATAGGGCTTTCCTACTCCTCCTTATCTCTTTCTGATTAAATTCGTTGCGGGTCCCAAGGCAGTTTAATTTTTTCCCGAGACTTGGTGAGCCTCGGTGCTCATTGCCATTACCAGTGTGTGCCACTGTTGATCCTGGCTTACAGGAGTTGCAATGCTGGGAATGTGGGTGGGATTAAAAAAAAAGCCATACTACCTAAAACTATAGCTCCGTAAATGCGACAACTCAATAATGTAGTGTGTAAGCACTGTGTGTTATTTTTTCATAGTTTTACCAGGCAATCAGATGTATGAAGTCAGAAGTAACACGCCCATTTGCGTGGTTTAAACGTCGATTACAACCAACATTTCATAAAACTTTCGACACGTACTCACATAGAGTATGACTGTGCCGGGTACGCCGATTTCGGCGTACTATTTTTTGCCGCATTTATCCAGTACGACGGCGGTTTATTATAGTAGGTATTACTGTTATTGTAAAACGTTTTTATTGTAATTGGAAAATAGTCCTATCTTAAGGTTTAAGGAGGTAACAAGTTACCAAGATTAGCAGGCAGGTGGGTGAAGGCAGTATTATGTTCAAACACACAAGGATCCGCCGCTGCCCAATCCCTGGTATACGCTTGTTATTGATGAAGTTATAACAATCGGGACCAACGGCTTTTCTAAGGCACGAAGGGTAGTCCCTCAACCAGACCAGAAAATAAATCTTAGAATTAACACGAAGATTTATTGTCCAGTGTGGGCATCGAACCCACGACCTTTGAGATTTAAAGCGAGTCTTATACCGCAACGGCACGGAGGATGCCACAAATAATTGTCCGGGTGGGTATCGAACCCAGAATACCGTCTTACAGAAGAACAGTCTTAGAACCAACTAAACCTAGCCGTAACTTCAAATCCACCGGTGCACATTCGTGAGGAAATGATTCGTCAACCCGTATAAATTTACTTACCACAAGCAATAGCAACATTGAGCACCAATATTGATATGAAGACTGTGAACCCGAACGCGTAGACTGAAGCTCTCAGACCCGCTATGAAGTACACCACGAGGGTGAACAGTGTTGGCTCTATTATCAGACCAGGCAGCTGGAATAAGAAAAACCGTTTTAAATAAAAAAAAAATTACAAAAATCCTCTATTTTTTGCCGTCTTGATATGAGTAAATATAAAAATGCTTATAAATAAGCTAAATGTATCAATACTAATATATTATAAAGAGGAAATATTTGATTGTTTTTTTGTTTGTTTGCACTGAATAGGCTCCGAAACCACTTGACTGATTTGAAAAATTCTTTCACTGTTGGGAAGCTACACTATCTCCGGTGAAAATAGGCTATATTTAATTATGAAGTTCCCACGGGAACGGGAGTAACGCGGGTGAATTCGCGCGGGTGTAGCTAGTACTAAATAAGCGGCCGTAGCCATTAGGCGCTTTTTGCATACATTTGCATTCTAATATTTTTTTTATCACATCTATTTAAAAAGAGCTAGTTTATTCCTCGTAAACAGGGACCAAAATAGCTCATTAATCCCTTAGGGACCAAAATTGATTTGAATTTGGAATGTGGATATTGTTAATAATTTTTCAATCAGCAAAGAGATGAATCACAAACCATGCGGGAACAATGTATTGAATATGTGACTGGCTGAAAAACTGCGAGCGCGCCAAATTTAAAAAAGTTTATGAATAATAAACAACGCGCGAAATAAAATGCATTCTGCTTTCGTTCGAAGTTGATTCATATTCAGATTTTAGAATTATAAAAAATGAGTGCGTCTTCCTCAAGTGAAAGTATTATTATGTCTTATGGTTCTTCATTGTACGTAAATAAATTCTTGTTCATAAGTTGCACTTACTTATTTTCTCATAGAGGGTGATAAAAAGTAGAGTGTCCACCTCGGGAGCAACACTATTATAAGCTCGAGTGACATACTTTTAATCCCTCCCTAGATAAACAATCTACTATTTCTTCTCTATCTTTTCTACGAGTATATAAACTAAGTAAATGTGTTTCATACTCCTCCATTCGCGTATTTTTCGTTAAGAGGGGTAAAAAGTTTTAAAAATAAAAATTTAAAAAGAGTTTAAAGTTGGTGAGCTTATTGGGGATAATCTCTGGATCTACAACAGATTTTGCTAATTCTTTCACATATAGAAAACCACGTTAAATGTCATGTCATAGGCTATATTTTCCACGGGAGCAGGAATTAAACAAGACAGCTAGTTGATAAATAAAATTGCAGGGTATTTTTGGAAGGGCCGGATTGCTCATGCGTACCCGACCCCCGCCAACGGCGGATCGAAGGAGTGTCCGGGAGGTTTTAGTGGTGTAGGGTCCTCTCCTCGTGGTATGACTTTAGCATACCACGCTATGGAGAAGGCGAGTCCCACATATCCCACCGCCAGCGCGCGAATACGCTGCAGCGGTGGTGGGAATGCGTCAATGCATTTCGCCCCGGAAAACAAAAAAAAAAAAGGCTATTTTTGGAAAATTCAAAAATCCCCATCTAATCTCAGAAACTAGAGTCCGATTTGAAAGAAATCTTTTAGTGTTACCTATTTATTGAGGAAGGGTATAGGCTTTATTTAATCTAATACTAATATATAAAGCTGAAGAGTTTTTTTATTTGTTTGCTTGAGCGCGGATAACTACTGGTCCGATTTGAAAAATTGTTTCAGTTTTAGAAAGTCCATTTATCAACGAAGGCTATCTTTATATATATAATTCTTCTGTGAGTGTGTATGTCACTGAACTTCTCTCAAACGACTGGACCGATTTTGATGAAATTTTTTGTGTGTGTTCAAGGGGATCTGGGAATGGTTTAGATTCACAATTTTGTCCGCTGGACAATGTTTTTTTAATTAATTTTTAATTTATTAGTAGTTGCCTGAAAACCCCTTAAAACAGCCTTTTTCTTTTTCCAATACAAACGTTTTCTAACTCAAATGTAGAGTCAATTTGAGCTTTATTTTTTTGCTAAGATTTTTTAGGGTAGGTGTAGGGTAGGGTAGGGGTAGATTAGGGGTAGGTGTAGGGTAGGGGTAGGGTAGAGGTAGGGTAGGGGTAGTGTAGGGTAGGGGTAGTGTAGGGTAGGGGTAGTGTAGGGTAGGGGTAGTGTAGGGTAGGGGTAGTGTAGGGTAGGGGTAGTGTAGGGTAGGGGTAGTGTAGGATAGGGGTAGTGTAGGGTAGGGGTAGTGTAGGGTAGGGGTAGTGTAGGGTAGGGGTAGTGTAGGGTGGGGGTAGTGTATGGTAGGGGTAGTGTAGGGTAGGGGTAGTGTAGGGTAGGGGTAGTGTAGGGTAGGGGTAGTGTAGGGGTAGGAGTACCGCATAAACAAAGTCTCTACGGCCCAGTTTATTTTATACAAATGTTTAGGTCTTTTATGTATCGATTGAGGCTGTTCGAAGTCTGCCGGGTCAGCTAGTATTTTATACAGTTCCCACCCGCGGTGAAACCGCGCGCGGGAATCACGTTATAAACAATTTTAAAGTCAGAAAAAAGAACATAAAAAAATACTCACCAGAGCCACCATCTTCGCGAGGTAATATATTGGCGTCGAATAAAGTCCCGCCTTCAATTCCCGGTTGAGCAACGGAAACTCTTCGGGAAACATGTGTAGTACGGAGTACATTGGGGAGAAAGTGTTCTCCGCTATGATGATGAAGAGGGCTCCTTGCACGTCCTGGATACCTGACTGTGTAAGACGGGAGCTTCCCAGGAAGCATAGACCGGCTGTTAGTGCTATGGCCTAAAAATAATGTTGATTAATTCCTGATTACGGGACGAGCATAAATTAACCAAAAGAATTTGTCCCTAATAGTACGAAATAGACTTTAATAAGTTTACATCAAAATACGAAAACATTGATAACTCAGATCATTGGGACGAAAACGTTGTCAGGCATTTTAGTCTATAGATTATCTGTGTCATTGTAGCAGTAAAGAATCAAGTTGCATACAAATTTATAGTTTTATGCTGAGTTCTCCACAAATTTTATTAAATTAAACAAATAATACGCTGCAAAAAACACCGACAAGATCTCTCATAAATAGTAATTGGCAGACTCAATAGGCTATCGAAGCCAACCGAAAACGGCCAATGAAGTATTTTTGAGGTTTTTCGTACTAGACCTATGACGTCACAAAATGGCTGATAACGTCTTCGGATCTTCTTCAAATTAATTATCAAATTAAGTTTATACAGCCATCTACCAACTTTATGAACTGAAATCATTACCTAACCTAAATTCAGGTCTTATGAAAAATACGTTAGTATAACGTTAAATAATAAACTTTAACCTATAGAATCTAAATTTTTTGACGGACAGAGGCCACAAACAGATCATAATGAAATATTAGTAACTGATTGAAACATTTGTAACCTGTTCAGTAACTTTGGCTCAGACCGATATGGTCGAATGTCGTAAACAAATTAAAAATTCACATTCTATCTAATCTTTTAGCTATGTAGTATTAATATACATGTATAATGAATGTGGCACTCACCAGTTTCTGTAGTATTCTGATGAATTGTACTCTTGGATCTCTGATAACGACTATGAATGATCTGTAGATGAGCCACCAGAGTTTGACGAGGCAAAACGGTCGTCTGAAGTCATGAGGATCTCGACTGGACTGTGAATCATACAGAACATTAGCATCAGCAGTTATTGACTGATAATTTTTTGCAGTTTTATCCACGTAGCTCCTTTAAGAAGCTTTTTGATTAAGTTTTTGTATGGTACAAGAATTGACCGCCGATGGGGCAGAAAAGTTCTCGAGTGTAGACCACGAACTCAATAGCGCAGTGTGAGACGCCTGCTTGCACGATGGACCGACGATCTAATAAAGGTTGCAGGGATCCTGTGAAATCGATGAGGGGGGCCTATGTTTAGCAGTGGACAACAACAGTCTGATATGATGACGGTAAAAGTGTTATCTCTGCACAATATTATTTATTTCCAACATAGCATAATTCGACTCCTAAGGGGATAAAATCTTCTCTAGCTTTGAGCACAGCTACACATTTGCACACGAATGAAGTCATGGATAACTGCTAATAAGTTCCCTGACCAATTAAGCCGTCCATTTATTATAAGAAAGCTCATAGTTTTCCATAAAAGTAAAAAAAAGTTAAAGTTAAAGTTCCACGCACTTCAAAGCTAATTTTTTAATTTAAATCGGCACATAGTAAAAGCTATCTTGTAGAAACAAAATCTAGATATCTAGCAGTACTTACAGAATGAACGGAATTCCCATTATCCAATAGATGAAACTCGTATTGTATGTCCATATCTAGTTCTTTGGCCTCGTCGCTGACTGCGAATCTGTCGCACACGCACTTGATGGCCTGACGAGACGCCGCTTCGGAGCCAGGGGTGAGGGACAGTACCTTCATGAAGTAGTCCGTTGGGTTGTACATAAGTGGACATTGGTAGCCCAGACTGGAAGAAATGGAAAATTTCACGGTTTTGGAGAAATAGAACAACGATATAAGCATAAACCAAATCTGACAACGTAGCTCTGCTTGTTTGTCATGCTTTTATGCCAAAACCATTAGACTGATTTTGACTAAGTTTATTTTACTTCATGCTGTACAGCATAAATATCGATGTTAATGGACCTATAAGGAATTAAAGTTTATATGGAAGTTCGTCATCGCTATTCAGTGCCGTAAATTGCCTTTTCTTTTCTGCGTCTTGTGCTAGCTTCTATAACTGCGCCCTTGTTTTTTTTTAGATATATAATAGGTACCTTAGACCTAGGCAATGCTGTGTATAAGCCTATATTTCATTCAACAGTGCTCGATCCCAACACATACGTACTTAACGTATGTGTTGGAATCAAGCACTAGGGGCGCAGCGGGAACTTATCAGGAGCGAAAAAGCAATAGTCCTACCTGGTATGGCTATTCTTGCACCCTCCACAGTCTACGCCCTGTGCCTGAGCACCGGTGGCACCGCCCTATATACGGCACTGTCGCTATTCACCGACGTAGTCGCAGGTTAGTGGTAAGAATTGTACAAAAATAAGTGTAGAATGTATATACGGAGTACCAAAAATATCCAAAGGTTAAAGGTTTCGACAGATCGCTAACAAATCTGACATTTATTAAGAAAAATCTGTTTCATAGCTCTATAAAAACATTATAATTATGTTGTTAACGCTGACGATTAAGACTTAGATTTATATAAACGTAAATATACTAGATAATAGACCATAAAAGTTTATCGACTATATAATGTAGGTATCGTTAATCTATATAACATAATATAAAATTACACATATAAATTATATTTGGCGGTTGCAACTAAAGCGATAGTAGGTACCTACAATCATACGATTTACATATTTATATTATGTTAATTAATATCTTGTATCTACATCGCTACAGTGTATTGATAATTTATTGAGCATAAATGGAATCAGTAAATTATTTTATTGTACCTACGATTTTCTTCTTGTATCCATGTAATCTTTTGTATTCACGACATAAAGTCAATCATAAAGTCTCAATCTAAATTATAATGTGCTGTTCCCATGGTAACTACATAATTAAATATAGGTGGTAACGTGGTTAACGTAGTTTTATTTCTTTTGTCCACTGCTGGACATAAGCCTCACCTAATTAACACCACGACACGGGGCCTTCCTCGCAAATTACTAAGTTATTTTCAGTGGCGTAGCGTGCCCTTGGCCCCGAACCAAAACATGTGGGACCAAACACTTTTAGGGCCCTTATAGCCCAAAGCTATCATTTATCATTGCTACGGACAATTCGTTCGTAGCTCCGCCATTACTTATTTTACTAAAGACATTTTCACTACTGTTTGCTGTAAAACTAACGGACGCGAATGACAATTTACTATTCACAGCAAAGCAAGTGTTTTAAGCGATAATCTATCTAAAAAAAACTAGAAAGAGATAATTATATCACAAACTAAAACCAGTTTTGGTTTTGCTTTGTTGCTTGAAGTTACTTTTTTTTAACTTTTATTTTTTAATTGAGTGGTATCTAAGAAAGTCGATAACCCTAACTGAGTGATTAAGGAGAATGCATTGTACTAGGTACTCGGGAAGTTCTATTAGGGTCATGAGACTAGGCTAGTTGAACGGTTGCAATTGTAATAGATCAATGCTGAATAATTATTTAGCGAATCCTGTAAGTATTGTGTATAGAGCATACGCCAGAGAGAAGTGATTGCGCGAAGCATATTGTAAACCAGTGATATACATATATGTAAGATATGAATAAGATTGTAAAGAGTAATTAAATAAAAATGTTGATGTTTGAGTTGAATACGCACTGATAGTTGTTTAATATAACATAAAAATCTCTAAGACCAAAAAAATCATAAAACTACTTTTAACATGACTAGAATGCGACCAATATGATACGATAAATTATACTTTCTAATAAAGTAATTGATTAAACACTTCAAACATCCCTGTTCTTATTAACTATGGGTATGGAGCAAGGTGAAGAGCTGTAGTTAATATAAAAAGATCTAAAACGACTAGTTTACTCCGCCCTCCGCCGGACATGTCACTATTCTTATATAATTATAATCTTCATTATTTTAGAGTAGCAATGTCGGAATATTTGATTGGGCAAACATATCCTTTAAACGGATATGGATTGCTAAATCGGGTTTATTAAGGCTGGAGCTCTGCTCGCCTTTATGTCCGGTCAAGTAGCAAAAGATTCATGGCTAAATAGGTAAGACAAAACGAAAAAAATAATGCTTAATCGGGGTGTGGTATATTTTCTATACTCTCTAATATACCTCTATAATTTAACAAAACTCCCTGAATCTTCTCATATTAATGTAAAATATACTAACCTTTTAAAGAAATTAAGGGCTCCCGTCGAAGTTCCTGCGAAAGCAACTCTTCCTTCTGCCAATAGCACCAGTTTGTCGAATTGCGCCATGATCTCAGTGTTCGGTTGATGTATCGTACATATGACTGTTTTCCCTTGAGCAGCACTGGCTCGTAGTAACGTCATCATTTGGTGGGCTGATGAGGAGTCGAGCCCTGTTGTGGGCTCGTCGCAAAATAAAAGGCCAGGGTCGGTAAGAAGCTGAAATTAGGATGTAAATTTAGCTGAGTTAAAACGAACGGTATTATAAAGAAACCGGATCCAAACAGGTTCACACGTTTCAAAGCTACGCGCTCTGGTGGCACGAACAGACACGTAGACACACATAGAGCAGTCAAAATTATAACACCCCTCTTTTGCGTCGGGGGTACAAAATGGGAAATGTGTTTTTGTTAATAAATAACTAGTATTTGGATGTAATACCAAATCTTTTGATATCAACAATAACTACTTGGCCACATCATTGCCCACGCGGCATTTCTTTGGTGTCGACTGTTTTTTATGCTATGTGTCAATAATATGAAGGAGTATATTGAAAAAATAATGATGTCATTATGTTTTCTATTCAGTTCAGCGGAACTGAATAGAAAACATAATGACATCGCTATGTTAAATACTAGAAACCAGAACTAGTGCAACTCTCAACAAGGTTCTTCTAGGTAGTTAGCGGCGACGCTTTTGCTACTTCACTAGGTCTAATTAAATGGTTTTAAAACTACAAACTGCGCTTCCTAAGACTCCTCGGCTCAGTCTCTGGCGGATGAAATTGAGGAATTTCTTTAGAACTTTTGAGAATAATCGGAAGCAGTTGGATACTTTTGTAATTTATTACGCGGCAAAACTTATGCGTAAAGTGTTGTTATTTTAAAAATGTAAACATGGGCGGTGTCATCATTTAAATATTTACTTCCAAATGCCACTTTGGAGGCTTTGATCGAGTAATATTAACCATTTATCGATAGGTAGTATCTACGTTCCCCTTTGAGACTTTTTATAAAGAGATTGGTAAATTTCGTCGACCGGCTAGGATCCACCATGGCTGAATGCATTGACTACTGAATGCGTACTTGACGGTGGTCTGAACTTATTATTCTAATATTTTAAATATACTCCAAAAATCTATGTCTCTTTACCTCTGTAGCGAATGCTAATCTTTTTCTCTCTCCTCCTGACAAGGTTTTCCGTCCATCCAGGCCTCCAATAAGGGTTTGCCGGGAGCCGTATAGTGACAACTGTCTCAGGAGTTGGTTGACCCGTCTCTTGCGAGCTAATGCTGACGTCCGACTGTCCATTCGTAATCGAGCCTAAAATTTGATTAAAAATTAATGTTAAATAATAAATAAATAATTACTAGAATCAGGCATTCGAGAAAGGCTATATGCTATGGATCTTTACGCTAAGACCGAAACAAGCGGAGTGCCAATCTAGAATCTTAATAATAATAAATAATAAAATGATTTTGTGACCTTCGGATATTTTTTGCAAGTCTGCCCGCTAAATTATGGGTGTTCGGCTATTGATTGTATTTTTGCATGTAACATTTTGTGTTTACATTCCTTCCTGCATTTAATGCATAGTTTTTGTGGGCGGTGCAAAAAGTGCATCCAAGCATTTAGACATATTTTTAAGCGGAATTAATTGTAGATATTTTGTGTTTTTAGTTTAAATAAATACCTATACAATTTTTTATATGTGATTATTAATTATGTTTCTTATATTATAAACACAAATGATTTAATAGATGGATGGATGTTTGTAAATCTTTCGTCCAACAACTACTGTATTGTCTTACTTAAATTAGTAAGTATCGTACTACATATATGCTACGAAACATCACGCTACGATGCACTGGGGTAGAGTAGCAGTTTAACGCGGGTAAAACCGGGTCAGCCAGTAGGGGACTAAAATTGAAATGCATGTTTTTATAAGTATCATATTACAAATGTTAGTTTCATGTTAGGTTTCTTCTGTGTTTCATAGCATGTAGATTGTAGCATTGGTTACACTCGCTTAACTCCCGTCCCCGTGGGAACTTTATAATTAAATATAGCCTATCTCATCCGGGGATAGTTCAAATCGGTTTGGAAAGTAGTTTCGGAGCCTATACAATACAAACAAACAAATTGTTCCTCTTTATAATATTAGTATAGACAAGGCTGATGCCGAAAGAATGCTTTGTTTAATTATTTTTTTAGCACAGTGTGACCTAAACCCGCATTTTACGCACGCTTTTCCGTGACCTAAGTTGCCTGTTTCTGCACGGTGCGTAAATTAATTGACTAACTTCACACGTGTATTAAAAATTAAAGCAAACACTTTTAAATGTCATTTGAAGTTTGAAAATTGACAGCGAACAAATGACAGAGAAAAAGTATGAAGAAATGAATAATAATAAAATGATGCCATTAAAAATTGATGATTTGAATGTAACTTTTAAGTTAATAAATTCACCCACCCCCCCCTGTTCCCGGCGGCGTTTAGCCCTGTAGTTACCTGTTCACGGCGTTTAGCACTTCTTAGCTTTAGCTAACTTCACGCCGTGCAATAATAGGCTACTTAGGTCACACGTATCGTAATGTACTATTATTATCGTTACCGCGTAAACCGCTAAGATCTACCGAGCACGGTTTTACCATCACATCTCCCGTACTTTGTAATTAAATATAGCCTATATTCTTCCTCGATAGTGGGCTATCTAACACTAAAGAAATTATAAATCGGACCAGTAGTTCCTGAGATTACGACATTGAAGCTGAAGAACAAACACTTTAGCTTTATATATTAAAGTATAGATTTAGCTTATTTATTTTTTTGTTAACTTATAGCATTTAGATAGCATTACATAATTATTGATATCATATCTAAGCTATAGAGGTAAGCAACACTACGAGCGATATTGAATTCTATACTTTATTCATATATACTTAAAACAAATAATTCAATACCTTCAGCATCGGTTTGGTACATACCATGATAGTAAGATGTTCAATAACTGTCAGGTTTTCAACAAAGAGATCGTCCTGGTGCATGTAACCACTTTCTTGGTGCATGAAGTCACCGGTAGGTTGTCCATTCATTACGATCTCGCCGTCTACTACCGTTTCCACTGTTCCAATATAAAATAAATACTAAAAATCTTTTTCCAAATTAATTGGAGTGGGCCATAGAGTGGGCACAATATGTTGAGTCAAAATATAACACATAAATTATTAAGCTTTTTATAAGCAACGCAGAGCAAATAGTATCATCATCATCCTCATCAGCCCGTATAACTTCCACTGCTGAACATGGGCCTCCTCCCGAGGGAGGGTATTGCCATAATCACCACGCTTGGCAGGCGGGTTGTTGACCGCAGTATTATGTTGTAACACACAAGGAAACGCTGCTGCCCGTTCCTTGATATACGATTATTATAGATAATGTTCAAACAATCGGGACCAACGGCTTAACGTGCTTTCCGAGGCACGGAGGGAAGTCCCTCAATCAACCAGACCCGTAAAGAAATCTTAGAATTTACACAAAGATTTCTTGTCCGGTGTGGGGATCGAACCCGCGATCGCCGAGATTTAAAGCGAGCCAATTACCGCTACGTTACGGAGGTAGTCAAATAAAGGCAATAATATAAATACCTACTAATATACAGATAAGGTCGTCGGCTGATATGATGTTGATGATGATGATTATTCTTGAAAAATATCGTATTTATAATATTAGTGGTGACTTCCAATGAACATAGCATGGTCAGCATGCATTGCAATAGGCATGAATACTAAAAATATCTATTTAGTCCTTTTTTTAGTCCTCATGCCTATTTGAATGCACAGGCGACCGTATGGTTATGGTAGATGCTTTTGAGTCTTGGTGTTGATTGGGACAAATATTTGTGTGCACCACATATACATATTCTGAGTCTAGGTGTGTTTTTTGACCGTGAATTGAGTGTTTGTAAAGTCCTTCGCGACACAAGGATACATTTCCCTAGATGTTATATGTATAAAAAAAAACAAATGCATTTATTAAAAATACATTACTAAATAAATTAAGGCCTTTTTTGCTGGCACGTCGTAATAGACTCTTTCACTCTTTACGACCAACAATGAATAATGAAATAAAGAAATTTATTCAGCACTTAGGTATTAACATACTTCTCAAAATTGCACTGTATAGATAATAATCTTACAAAAGTATCACTTAAGTAGCTAAAAACATTTTTAAAATTATTTGATCTTACAGATTTTTAATCAGTCTGTCTGTCTATCGTACGATAAATGACAAATGTACACATTATAGTAAGATGCAACAAATTATAATACATTTATGTTTATTTTATTATAGCTAGTGTGATTTTGTCTACTTTTTTTGTTATGTCAAGCAAGGTTTAATTTAAGCAAATAAATAAATGTTGCTACTGTACATAAATAAAGAAACCGACACAACCCGACAAAACATAAATATCATATTTATTTTTTAATACCTACTTAACAAATGAGTATGTATTTAATGCAGTGTTAAGTGACATTATTACTTTTTTGTTTTGTGATTATAATTGATTACTAATGGGTGCAATCATGGTGCAATATTTCAATAATTGTTATGACACTTGTCTTATCTAACCTAACCAATAGAGACTATGCTACTGTTTTTGATCAACTAACTAGTAAATTGATCAACTTACGATTATTATTATTTTGCGGTGACATATAGGTACATATCTACTTTTTAATTACAAATAAATCAGTCGCTGGCGGGTGATTTAGGAATAAGAACAGTTAGTTAGCACAGCAAGTTAATGAAAAATTTCTTAATATAAGTTTGTTGAAATATTTATATTTAATATGATTATACTTACATGGATATCGATGAGCTAAGGCTGTCATTAACGTAGTTTTGCCTGCGCCACTGCAACAAATAAATTGAATGTTATGTGTATCGCACATAATTTGCAACTAGACGCTTCCGTGTGCTTAAATGTTTTGTCATTCCTCCTGCAGGAAGACAAAATAACAGCTTACACATTTTTTTTACCTTTACTATTAATAATAATTTCCGTGGACCGTGACCGTGGTTATAATTGGCTTTTTCAATTGTAAATTTTATACATAACATATTTGTTTTCGATATTTTTATGAGCTCTATCATAATATCTGTTCTACTTTATAATAAACGTTAAAATAAACTTGGTTTATTATGGACCACAATCATAGCAGAGTACTATAAAAACGAGCTTAAAATATCAAAACTTTATTAGCGTTCAGTGTTTTTTTTTATCCAATTAAGTTATTAGGATTTTGTACACTATATTATAATAATTATCAAACTATAAAAAATACGTTGCCGTATAGCTCACAGGACCAGTCTAAAACACTGAATCAAATTATAAAAGGTCATCAAATATATTTAATGTAGATATGTATTGAAAAAATCTGGTATATGCAAACTATCAGAACAAAATAATTACGGTCAAAGACAACTGTAATGTAATACGATTCGATGTACCTGCGATAATATAAAACATATTTAAAATATTACTACTTAAAATTCAAAATAGATGTATAATTTGTGTTGCATTTTATAGCAGGTAACATAACATACCTAGGGCCCATTAAAGCGGTCATTGTACCAGGTTTTGCGATGCCGGTCACTGCAAAAAATATAATATTATTAGTATCAGTCACATTTAAAATTGTAGTAGTCTAAGAGCCGTGGAAGATCAACCTTCACTCATCTGATAACCAGGTGAGACATACATTTTGCCAAATATTCTTCCACGTCTCCTCTTCTATATGTACTAGTAGCGGCGTAGCATGGATGCTAGATATCTCGATAAAAGTTGTACAGCTTGGCAAAAAAGTCTAGAAACGGAACTAATTTTTTGTCTGTTGGCAACATTATAATGTCATTTCATAATAAACAAAATTAAAATCAATAAGTAGAATTACTTATTGATTTGAAAAAATAATACATAAATAAAATAGAAATAAATATATGTCTAAAAAAAAATCAGGTAAGTATCAAGATTAGGTTTATATGCTATTCGGTTGCAACGGTTTGCCACACAAACAATACAGTGGCGCCCCCATTATTTTCTACTCTTTTTTGCCAAGCTGTAGATATTTTGTCTTGACTTCCTCGACAACTTGTAAAATTACAAACTCGAACAAATATATTCGAAACAACATAAAATGTATGTAAATATAACTTACTCCTGAATGACTTTAAATCTATACAAATATATAAAGCTGAAGAGTTTAATTTAGTTCCAGGTTTTGTGTTAGATAAGCTTTACTACAAGTCAAAAATGGCGGATCCAAGTATTAAATAAAACCACATAAACGACCTAAGCAACAGAGAGCTAAGATACAGAGGGACTGACGGGGGGAGATTTTGTTTTAAATTATGTATAATAGATCTCTTATTATGTATTATGTATGATAAGACTCTCTGACTGATTAATATCCCTGCAGAAGAGAATGAATCGTTTCTTAGACCCTTAAAACAAATATAATCAAACCTGACCAGATCCTATTTCTCACCATCGGATTTTGATGAAATTTTATAGAAATCTGATTTAAGTCGAGAAAGCAGCTTAGCGCAAAAAAATCCTTAGGGCTAACATAGTTATTATAATAATAACATAATTCAAATAATTCTTCACGTTTTATGCATATGTGCTGTCAAACAACTATGTCGAGCTTTTGATTGACCTTGCAAAATATTATTATGCATAACTCGCACAAACAAGGCTTTTGAAAATGTTAAGCACTCGAATTAAGTAAAAGAAAAAACTTTTTATGAATACGAAGAATATTGTTATTTTCCATACAGGCGATTGATATCAGAAAGAATGCTTGTAGTCCTGAATAGTAGTTTGTGGGTATTATTAAGATTGAATGAGTAACGACTTTGAAATGATTTTGTTGCTTAGTTAAGTACGGAGATCTAATAAAAAAATCAAGTTTTCGACCTTGGAGTGGAACGCGCCAGCCGCCATCTTGGATTTTTAGGTCCAAAACTTGTTTGTTTTCAAATAATTTCTAAACAATGGTTTGTATGTTATAAGTGTCAGGAAGAGTAAAAAGTAGACCAAAATATTACATTTTGTGCTTACAAGTTTATCGTGTAAGTGTAATTGGTAATATGTACAAGCGATCAAAAATCAAATGATTTTCAGTTAGGGACGGCATAATAACTAACTGCACCGTAAAGTTGTACCTACTTGGAGTAGAATATTAATTGATATTCTGACATAGAGGGGGGTTCGATGTTTTAGATTTTAGCGGAATCATTATTACCTAAATATAGCAAAGTAACGCCGGATTCTATTAATTATCCTATCATTAAATAGTTAATTCCTTCTCACCTCCATTAACAAGCCTCTTCAATTTGCCATCCTTCTGTTTAGTGTGTACTGTGACGTCACGCCATACTAACGTGCACGGTCTGAACGATGGACTGGGGCCCAGCACCTCTTCGATCTCCGGCAGCATCAGGTCGAACTTCGACTTCGAGATGTCTGGAGGTACCATCTCCTAGAAGTAATAAATTGAAATACTTATGTTGTACTTGAAATTGAACGACATGCACTATATTGTATCTTTCCGCGCGCGGTTTCACCCGCTTAACTCCCGTTCCCGTGGGAACTACATAATCAAATAAAAACAAATTCGGGGATAGTGTAGCTTTACAACATGGATAATTTTTGAAATCGGTCCAGTAGTTTCGGAGCCCATTCGATACAAAACAAACAATCAAATCTTTCCTTTTTATAATATTTCACCCGCGTAACTCCCGTTCCCGTGGGGACTTCATAATTAAATATAGCCTATGTCACTCAGGGTGACTGTAGATTTCTAATGGTGAAGGAATTTTTGAAATTGGCACATTCGTTTTTGAGTTTATTCATTACAAACACACACACACACACACACACACAAAAATACAAATCTTTCCTCTTTATAATATTAGTATATACCTAGACTAGCTTGCCGCGCGCGGTTACACATGCATGTCTAGTTCCCGTGGGAACTCCATAATTAAATATAGCTTATGTTACCCAGAGATAATGTAGCATTCTAATGGTGACAGAACTATCGAAATTCGTCCAGTAGTTTTTAAATAATACGAACGCTGAGTAGCGTTTTGAGAAAGAATAGAATTTCCATATGTTAGGTAAAGGGTACTACTAGGTTATTTGCTGTAATATTATTTTAAAACTACGATATCATCATCATCATCATCAGCCCATATAACGTCCACTGCTGAACATGGGCCTCATCCCGAGGGAGGGTATTAGCCATAGTCACCACGCTTGGCAGGCGGGTTGGTTACCGCAGTAGTACCTATCTTGTCCCACACAAGGAAACGCTGCAAAGATTTCCTGTCCGGAGTGGGGATCGAACCCACGACCTCCGAGATTTAAAGCAAGCCAAATACCGCTACGCTAAAAGACTATCAAACACTGAAATAATTTTTTTTATCGGCCCATTAATCACTGAGATTAGGGCGTTCTAACAAACAAACAAGTTCTTATGCTTTATTCTTTATAATATAAGCACAGATTTGTTGCTCAATCAATCAATTAATGATGAAAGTTATTAAAATATAAAACTAATTAACAGTTAGTTAGTAATTAAATTTAACACTATTGTGTTGAATTTAAAATTCCCATTTTTGACTACTAGTTTCTCGCGTGCGGTTTTAGCCGCGTAGCTACCGTTCCCGCAGGTACTTCATAATTAAATATAGCCTTTTATACTCCTGGATAATATGACTTTCTAATGATGAAAGAATATCTCAAAACAGACCAGCACCTAGTTCTTTTTTTATGGGACTAATCCCATCCACACTCTCACCACTGCAACTCCTGTAAGCCAGGATAAACAGTGGCACACACTGGAAATGGCAATAAGCACCGAGGCTCACCAAGTCCCGGGAAAAAGTTAAACTGCCTTGGGACCCGCAACGAATTTAATCGAAAAGACAATAAGAGGAGTAAGAAAGACTTAATTTTCCACTTCCCTCTATTACAAAGCGGAGATAGTACTGAAAAAGGAAATATAAAATAAGACATAAGTAGTCTTCAGGGGTAATTTACAACTAGAGAAGTCAGTTGTAAAAGCACCAAGTTCGTGAAATTAACGCGTTTAAGCAAAAAACAAACTAAGATACTCTTCAGCTTTATAATATCAGTATAGAAGTATCAATAAGATCGACCGGTATTCTCTTCTATAACAGAGGGTTGAAGGGAAAGGATTATTTTCTTTAAACACGAAAGATGCAGCTTTGATTTGATTTTACGTGTAGATACAGATTTGATTTAGATTTTTGAGCAATCAATTTATCGCTTCCTCCTCTCTTCTAACTTGCTGTACCAGACAGGGTCCATACTTTGTACTGGTTTTGTCTTTGTAACACCATATCTTACTAATATTATAAATGCGAAAGTTTGTTAGGCTTTCACGCAAAAACTATAGAATGGATTTAGCTTAAAATTTGCACGCGGATAGTTTATTCGCTGGATTAACAGTTAGGCTACAAAATAACACGCTCCGACCCATTAGAGCAGAGTGACGCGGGTAAAACCGCGGGTCGCAGCTAGTGCATAATTAACAACTTATTATACCTACATATGGTGTGAAATAAATGAATATGAATTTAAAAAATCAACGGTTTTTTTAAAGGAATTAATCATTCATCAAAAATTCAAGTCTCTGCAGGATTAATTATGTATAACGAACATAAGGTCCACGTTGTCTAGCCTACTATAAGAATGTGACAGTGTCTGTTGCGTCAAGGTCAATTCTATATAGGTACCTAATGGAAATCAATTGCCGCGTCAAATATTCACACTTGAGAATCAAATCTTAAGCTCTTCTTTCTTTTTTTGATTTTATTATTCGATATAAGTCCGATTAATAGGAAGAATAGTGTTATAAGTAGGATTTTAATTATATTAATAAATTTTAATTACATTATTTAATAATTTTTTACTAATGTATAAATCTGAAATGTTTGTTTATTTGCTTGAACGCGTTAATCTCACATACTACTGGTCTGATATGAAAAATTATTTCAGTGTTAGAGTTAGTGTTAGTTCATTTATGGATGAAGGCTAAATGCTATATTTAATTATGAAGTTCTACGGCAACAGGAGTTACGTGTGTGAAACTGCACACGGTAAGTTACAAGTATAATAAAATGGAATGCAATAGCAGTAGGTATGGCTGATAGGTATGGTTCATTTCTTTGGTTATGTTACCTAATTTTAACCGACTAGATAAATATCTTAGCATTAATGGAAACTAGTGGAGTGATCTCCACTCAAGATACCTGCATCTACACGGTAAGGCATGCAGTTGTTTCAATTGCGCTGGATCTATTTTTGAGAAAAATCAATGGAAAGAGTATGGTAAATGGACCGTGGCTTTGGCCTCGTCCTGATATTAGACTACTACACCAATAGTTACCAACAAACTTACTGTTTAAAATACAACTTATGGGGTATTTAAACCTATGTCACAGGGGACTGAAATAAAATAAAATAGTATATATATATTAGTAACTATTTTATTTCATTTAATTTCAGCCGCTGTGACTTTACAAACACATAATTGACGCACACCTAGACTCAGAATAAGTTACTATCTGTGGCTCACACAAGTAGTTGACCCAGGTGGGACAACTATCGAACCCAGAACACCAGGTCTCAAAAACAATTTCAGAAATCACTGAGCCACATTTTTTTTTCGATCTGACATTTTTATTTGGTCTTGAGGCTTTTGCTACTTCACCGGGCAAAACGGCGAGCAGAGCTCCAGCCTAGATAAATGGTTTAAACAATACAAACTAAGCAACCTGCGCAAGAGGGCGTCCCCTTAGGGACTTGGACCTCCGCTCAGGATGGTCGCTGACGATTATGGCTTTTAGTTTCTTTAGGGGAGTTTTGTGCAACTGTCGCTCTACTTTACAGTTCGCGGGCCTCTCGGACTTCAGGTCTACGAGGGCATCGGAAGGTTCTTAGCGAACTTAGGGTCGGGAGGGCGAGAGGGGTCACTGAGCCACCGGTGCAGACAAAATATTTGCAATTAGTAAATGTATAACTATATACCTAAATTTATATTCATGAACAAGCTTAGTAAACCTTTACACTAAGACATGATTCAGTATCATTTCCAATGGCATTATTTTAAAATTGAGGAAGTTACTTTTTAATAAACTAGTGTTCAAAAGATACATTTGATCTAGTGGCTTGTAAGACAGGTTCTTATGAACCTTCTCAGGCACCAGTAATATCTTACAAAACTGGTTGTCATGAAAAAAACTAAAAAACTAAGTGTGGTCGAAGCAAAAAAATGCTAAGGTCCCCAAAAGTTTCAGAAAAAAACATGATTGGGGGTACACCTAGCAACATGACCCAATAACCCTGGGTTCGCCTCCGCCACCTCTTTAAATGAAAAAAGGGACCCCATGCCTAAATACACAATATTCTATGTATTTATTATACAAAGTTATTTGTTATTAAGAAAAAGCAAAAATTTAAGTTCCATGTTATATATTTGATTTCGTTACTTTATGAAGATAATTCGTAATAGTGCCTAGTAAATATATATCATTACGAACCCTATCTACGTTCGGGTAAGTTTCATAATCGTTAATGACAAACATGAATTCCTTTTCGGACAATTCAAATTCATACGAATTTGAAGTAAATTAAAATAGATTCTTTTACCATACACACATGATTTTATCCGCTATTACCTATGTTTATTTAGTACATTTTTATCGCACATCAGCAACTAATTATTTTCTTTAACCATTACAGAAAGAAAAAAGTTATTATAAAAAAACCCGGCACTTTTTAAAACTTTGGAATACCACATTTAAAAATAAAACATTAAATACACAAATATAAATATTTCAACATATTGTGAAATTTGAAATATCAAAGAACTTCTCTTACATTGTAAAACTCAGCTGAATAATCGACACCTTCCGTAAATTTTCCATCACGTCTCGTTTTGAGCACTAAACTCATATTGTTACACTTTTCAAACTTTTCTTTCAACTTTTTTTAGTTTTCGAACAGTCTATGGCTAACAAACGCACGTATTTTGGCGCGGGACATGGCGCGTCTGCCCCCGAGTGTTGTCAGTATAGTTTGACAACTGATATAAGTAAGATAAGGACAGCAAATAGGCTTAGAGCGAGACGAAAGTTAATTTTATTTGTATTACGAACGATGGTGTACCGGTTTCGTACGAAAGGCTTCCACGCGTTTGTTAATTGATACAATTTACCAATTTTAGGTTGCTATTTAGTATGTGCAGCTACAAAATAGCTATAGGCAAGTATAGTAAATAGTTGTAATTCTTCTGGTTACATAGATCCCAAAAAGTTAGTAATCACGTTAGTAAAATAAAATAAAAAAATTTATAAAGTATAAATCTTTGCCATAAATACTTTTAATTTTAAATATCAAGGTTATTTAAAAAATGCGAGTCTTCACAAGATCTGATTACAATCAAACCCCTAGAATATAATTTATAAATGTTATGTATAATTAAAAACTGGCCACTATTATTTCAATTTATATTCCTACTAGCTTCCCGCTCGCGGTTTCACCCGCGGTACAACGGTTCCCGTGGGAACTTCATAATTAGAAATAGCCTATGTCAACCAGGGAAATGTAGCTTTCTAACGGTGAAAGAATTTTTCAAATCAGTCCTGCAGTTTCGGAGCCTATTCAATACAAACAAACAATCAAATCTTTCCTCTTTATAATATTAGTATAGATATATAGGGTGACTGTCAATGGTGAAATGTCAATGATAACTCTAGTACCTAACTCGCAAAACGTTTAATGACATTTTAATCTATTTTTTTGCATTTTGAAAAGTATATAGGGTGACTGGTAATTAGTGACCGATACCTAAACACATGATTGTGCTCATGATAACAAACAACTTTTACTATGGAAACAAAGATGAAATCGCGAAAAAAAAATCAGCTGCTCCCTACCATGTTGACGAGTTATGTGAACATGAATGTTTGGAACAGCTGATTTTCTTTTCGCGATTTCAGGTTTGGTGCCATAGTAAAAGTTGTTTGTTATCATGAGCACAATCATGTGTTTATGTATCGGTCACTAATTACCAGTCACCCTATATAAATAAGAATTTCCCTTGGTCACGGCATCACGCGTGAATTGCTAGACCGATTTCTCTAATGATTTTTTGTCGTGTTTGCTTATGTCTGGAAAGGTTGTAAAGAAAAAAAAAAGAAAATTGCGCGAAAATTTAAGAACACTTAACCACCATTTTACATTTTCTAATGTAAGCTTAGGCGCTTTTGAAAATATAAACTTTTTTAATTTTTAATCCTATGGCGTTTGACGTAACATTTGCTGCAAATATTGTCAAAGAGGATTAAAAAAAAACGAATATCGTTTAAAACAGATGCTGCGTTCGGAGTTATCAATTACCAATTCGAATTCAATATTCATAGTTGAGATAGGACAACGTCTGTCAGGTCAGACATAAAAATTTAAATAAAAGTGGCCAGTTTATGAAAATAAGTTAGTATAGAAACCATTTATTATTAAAAAGTAAAACGTAATCTTTATACTTCATAATATATTTTTAAAGAACCTTTCCCAAATACTTTTATAGGATTTAGGTTTCTTAAAGATTGTAATGTTTATGGCTAGCATAAACATCTAAGCCTTAATTAATTTGCTAACTAAACCCGGTTCACGTTTTACGATGTTATAGTCAGGATAAGTAGCGTCTGGTCATTTGACAGCTCCGTGCTTCGGATAGCACGTTAAGCCATTGCTCCCGATTGTTAAATCATCATTATTATAAAGAACTACGTTGCAGGGCGCTTCCCTGTGTGTGTTATTACAAAATGCCAAAATCCTTTCCTCGGGATTCGTGTTGAGCAGTGGGTGTTATACGGGCTGATGATGAATATTAACATAGACTCAGTTTGATAACCATAGACATCAGTGCCACTCAATTTCATCAAATAAACAAAATTTTAAGGTGATAAATTTAAGCTTATGACTGTTTATGAATTAAAGTAACTAAAATATTATTGATAAATGTTGTAAAGCGCTAATTCAGATTGATCACTGCAGTAAGTCGTAAATACTCAGATAATCGCCCCTGGTTGATGTTCTTATGACTACTAGGAACAACATAGCTTTGAGGAGAGCATTTCCATAACAAACTTAAACCAAGTGTAAACTTTGATTTTACACAAAGGTCTTAATTTAATAGTCATTATCCGTTACTTTGCGGAAATCCATACAAATTTAAATTAAAAATATTTATTGTCAATTCCGCTGGAAATCATCAGGGTGGTATTGACGACCGAGGATGAGTTTAACGCAGTTGCGTTCAACTCCACCCTGATAATACCTACTCTCCTAAAAGTCATAACACCCCAACCTCATTGCTAGCGACCGCCCTGAGCCGAGGGCCAAAGCCCCAAAAGAGGGCGCTCTCTTGCCCAGGTTGCTTAGTTTGTAGTTTTAAACCATTATTAGGGCAGGAGCTCTGTTCGCCTTTATCCCCGGTGAAGTAGCAAAAGCCTCGTGGCTAATTACGAAAAAAAAACCTGATAATACTCCGTTGAGAAAGCATCCCCGCATTAAGAACCAAATCACGTGCCGGGTCTTCGGCTGGTGATTGTAATTTTGAATGTCTTTATTCCTTCCAGCATATTGTGAATCTTTTTTTGCGGGCTGGCGAGCAGTGCAAAAAGAGCAGAGTATTTAGACATTTTTGAGCGGAATCAACATAGTTAGATAGATATTTTGTGTTTTTAATTTATAAAAAGATCTTCCTAGGTTTCTAGACACAAGTTCATGAAATGTGATATTATAACAAGTTCTTACTGATCTCGCGGTCTCAATAGCTCTATGTGATGATTTATCAATTTAACGAGTCATACATTGTTAGTCCTAGTTACTCGAGTTTCCACGTCCGGGTGAATACTAAGAAATTGTTCGACCTAGGAATTCTAATTTGATCCTTACCACAGGCAACAGGGTTAGTGAATAGCGGTAAAGATTTCACCTTAGAATTTCACACCATTTTCCTATCACATATTCAATCAAAATAAATTAAAATACTGTTACAAAATTTCAATAGTTGCATATTTTTTTTTAATAATTTGATAATTAACTTTGATATAGCAATCATTGAACATTAGTTAGTTTCATGTTAAGGCTGGAGCACGATATTACGATATTTCTATGACTATAGTCTCTGTCGCTACTCAGCGATGGCAAGTAGGGTTCCCGACCGTACTATATATATAGTATCGTACTATATTTCAGTCAAATGTACTATATATTATACAAAAATAAGATAAAACTCACCCCGCAGCGCGGCATATATAGGCCTAAAAAAAGTGATTCTGTAGAGGGGCCGCCGGACAAAAACTTAATCCGGCACTATATGGATCATACACGTGGAAAAATTATTTAAAATAAATGTGTACTTACTATTTTTTTTGCTGAATTTCCCAAAAGTATGCAAAAAAAAATATGTCAAGTATTAACGGACACACCTTAATGTGAAAATTGATAAACAGTTTTATTTAGCAACTTTTTGTAAAAAGTACTATAAATAACAAAAAAAGGTGGCAAGCAAACAAACAATAACATAGGAAATTATTAGCCTCCTAGTCTATTCCTGACCATAGTTATTTGACGATTAATATCAGTTTTTTGCGCGTTAAGTACTTCACTAAATAATAATTATTATCTCATTAGGTATTAAAAAATAAAGAATGCAAACTAGTTTAATATCAATTAACGGGTTGTTTTTTATAATTATGAAATACATAATTAAGTAAATTAACTAAATACTTGATCATATTAGTGAACTGCATTTCTAAGTACAAATCTTTTAACTAAACTAGGCGCCAGTAATATTTCCCATCGGGCAGGTTATAAGTTCAATGCTGGTCTAACTAACACAACAATTTTAATTTATTTTTGTATATGGTGCAATACTATTCTTGTACTATATCATACCATTTCCTTCCACAACTGAACATGTTCTCAACAGACAAGCCAAGCTAGGGTTGTTGAGGGAATGCCAATATCACAACGCTTGGCAGGCGGATTGGTTATCGCAGTAAGTTGGTGAGTATGAGTGACCTGATAGATGCTGCTGCTGTATTTCCTTTAGACGCTTCTTACGACACCTACGGGAAAACATGGATGACATCTATTCTAAGCCGGACACCACGCAGTCTTAAACTATACTTTATTTGATTTATATCATCATCAACAGCCATATATATATATATATATATACTAGCTTCCCGCGCGCGGATTCACCCGCGTAACTCCCGTTCCCGTGGAACTTCATAATGATATATAACGTATGTCATCCGGGGATAGTGTAGCTTTCTAAAGGTAAAAGAATAGTTAATTCCATTTCAATTTTAATTCAATAGTTAATTTCGGAATCTATATCTGGAAAAGGTTGATATGAAAATAAAAAGAAAATTGCGCGGAACATTAGAAAATGTAAGAATACTTAACCACCATATTACATTTTCTAATGTAAACTTAGGCGCTTTTGATAAACTTTCTTAATTTTTAACCCTATGGCGTTTGACGAAACATTGACAGTTGCTGCAAATATCGTCAAAGAGGATTAAAAAAAACTTATATCGTTTGAATCAGATGCTTCAGTCGGGGTTATCAATACCAATTTGAATTCAATATTCATGGTTAACTCAAGACAACGTCTGTCGGGTCAACTAGTCCGACATAAAATTTAAATAATTGTAGCCAGTTTATAAAAATAACTATAGAAACGATTTATTATTAAAAAGTAAAACGTAAACTTTTTAATTCGTTCGTAATTTGTTCGTAATATATTTTTAAAGAACGTATCCCAAATACTTTTATAGGATTTAGGATTCTTAAAGATTAAAACAGAAATAAAAATATTTTATTTTTATAAAGTGTGATACAAAAGATGTTCTCATTAAATTATATGATCCAATACACTTTGTCATTATCATGACGTGTCATACAGCAGTTAGTTAAATTAAATAATATTGTCCAATCATTATTATTATTGAAACATTATTATTAGCATTACTTATTTAAAATTGTATTACTTAACATTTATTTATTAATCCCATTTTTTAATACTCTCCTAAAAGTCATTCTCATTGCCAGCGACCGCCCTGAGCCCAGGTCCAAGCTCCACAGGCGGCGGGATCCTCTTGCGCATTTTGTTTAGTTTGTATCTAGTTTTAAACCATTTATTAAGGCTGGGGCTCTGCTCGCCATTACCCAGGTGAAATGGCAAAAGCCTGGTGGCTAATTACGTATGTTCGTCCGAAAAATAAAACCTGATAATAATCCGTTCAGAATGCATCCCACCATTAAGACAGCGAATCACGTGTCGGGTCTTCGGCTGGTGATTGTAAATTTGCATGTCTTTATTCCTTCCAGCATATTGTGAATCATTTTTTGCGGGCTGGCGAGCAGTGCAAAAAGAGCAGAGTATTTAGACATTTTTGAGCGGAATCAACATAGATAGATATTTTGTGTTTTTAATTTATAAAAAGATCTTCCTAGGTTTCTAGACACAAGTTCATGAAATGTGATATTATAACAAGTTCTTACTGATCTCACGGTCTCAATAGCTCTATGTGATGATTTATCAATTTAACGAGTCATACATTGTTAGTCCAAGTTACTCGAGTTTCCACGTCCGGGTGAATACTAAGAAATCTTTGTTCGACCTAGGAATTCTAACTTGATCCTTACCGCAGGCTGTTATGTTTGTGGCTTAGTGACTAGCGGTAAAGATTTCACCTTAGAATTTCACACCGTTCCTATCACATATTCAAAAACAATAAATTAAAATATTGTAACAAAATTTCAATACTTGCTTATCTATTTTTATAATTTGAAAATTAACTTTGATATAGGAATCATTGAACATAAGTTTGTTTAATGTTTGGGCTGGAGCTCACGATATTACGATATTTCTATGATACTCAGCGGTGGGAAGCAAAATAATATTTTGAATATGTCAATGTATGAAGTTAATGTAGTTTCAATAATACAGTAAAAATAACATAGGAAATGATTAGCCTCCTAGTATAATTCCTGACCATAGTTATTTGACGATTAATATTAGTTTTTTTATGAGTTAATTAGGTACTAAATAAATATATCATTAGGTATTAAAAATATTTTATGAAACTAATGAAGCTTAAAGAATGCATAATAGATTAATATCAATTAACGGGTTGTTTTTTATAATTATGAAATACATAATTAAGTAAATTAACTAACTACTTGATCATATTAGTGAACTGCATTTCTTATATAAATCTATTTTAATTAAACTAGGCGCCAGTAATTTTTACCATCAGGCAGGTAATTAGTTTAATGCTGGTCTAACTAACACACACACAACAATTTTAATATATTTTTTGTATATGGTGCAAAACTATTCTTGTACTATACTGTATCAGACCATTTACGTCTACTGCTGAACATGTTCTGAACAGACCATGGCAAGCCAGGGTTATTGAGATAGGGCGAGTCCCACATACCCTTTAGCCGGCGCGGAAACGCTGCAGCGGCGGAGGGGATTCGTAAATGCAATTCACCCCGGACAAAAATAAAAAAAAAGGTAAAATCATAACGCTTAGCAGGCGGTTCGGTTATCGCAGTAAGTTGGTGTGTATCATTGAGCTGATATGCTGTTCTGTTGGATGTCCTTTATTCGCTTCTTTGGACACCCACGGGAAGAGATGGGTGCGGTGGTCTATTCTAAGGTGGACACCACGCAGCCTTAAACTATCCTTAATTTGATGATGATGATATTGTAAATAGTACAGATTTTTGGAAGCCTAAAAGTTTAAAGTTTAGTTTTTTAAGAACATATTATTTACGATGAATGGGTATTGTTGATAAACGCCGAATCTAAAGCAAAATGTATATGTTATTTTATTACCTTCAAATTGGTATTTGATAACATAATTATTATATTATATATGTACTACAAATTTTCGGAATACTTTCGCGGTATCACTACAAAGTATAAAATACCACATAAGCCCGCTGTAATTCTAGATGCGAGCTTTGTCCGAGTAAGCGACTAGGCCAGCCGGAAAATTGGATCGATTCGTCACGCGTCTTGGGTTTTGTTATTATGTTATCTTTTTTAAAATAGATATATAAATCTATAAGTAATACTTAGTTTTAGTTAAACGTACAATTTTCTGTTTTTAGTTTTAAATTTAATGTTGTAATAGGAAAGATTTGATAGTCTGTTTATTGCATTGAAAAGGTTCTGTGACTATTGGACCGATTTAAAAAAGCTCTCCGTCATTACAAAGCTACTTTATCCAGAAGCAACATAGTAGTTATTACGAAGTTTCCACTGGATTTGAGGGCTAGCTAGTAATCTAAAAAGGACTTTTTTTGTTATTTACAACGCTGTTCTATTTTTATGTTAATCGGTTAGCTTTGCGCTAACCGATTAACATAAAAATTAAGAAGCCTTACAGATTAAGAAAGTTTTATTTTAGTTTCTACACAAGAGAAAAGCAGTCAGGGGCAAGGCTGTTCTATACTCCCGCCTGATTGAAGTTATATACTGTATGTGAAAGCTTTTGTCTTGAGTTGCCGTATGGCGGTTAATCGAATGTTCCGTGAGTCCATACCTATGTAATGCCCCAATTAAGTGTTATTTACTTTCGTGTTGTATAACAAAAAAACATACAGCTCATTTTCTTAAAAAAATATTATGAGCTACAAGACCTCATTATAGTGTGCTTGAATGAAAAGTAAAAGCTCGCATGCTTAATATAATGCTATCTGATTCATTTCATCGATAATGATCGTATTTGTGTATATAGATTATGTATTTATTCATTTGTATGTACATTTATATATATTTAGATGTGTATATATTATAATTTAGGTATGTAGTGAACTTATCTCTCTGGCTACTCATTATTGCAAAGCGCTTACCACATCGTGTCTGCACTACCCTAAGGTCGACTGGTAGATAATGCCTATTACATTAAGTCCACCTTGGCATGTTACATTGTGTGCTAAAGTTTAAATAAATAAATAAAGCACACTAAAAAGAGGTCAAATCTTTTGCTTCGGTGAATTAATAAGTAGGTACTTGTGATAGGAATTACACTACATAATATCCGACCAGAAAAGACACCCAGACTTTTTTTTTTTTTTTTTTTTTTAAAAGACAAACATTGCCCTAACTCCCTCTAATAAGCGCGCGGACAAAATCGAATGAGTACAAAGTGTAGGCCACAGCATGCGCCCCCTTGGACTGTTGCGCCTGTGTACAGCCTGCACTATAGGTAAAGACGCCTCTCAATGTTGGAACAGAAGGAAGCGTTGATTAAAGTTCGAGGCTCGGTCCCTCAACCAACTAGACCGGGAAAGAAATCCAAAGAATTTACACAAAAAAAAATATCCGGATCGAATATATAGGGATCGTACCCACAACCTTCGTGACTGAAAGCGAGACTTTTACGACTCCGCTACAGAGCTTGAATAATAAAATATAATATCTGTGGTTCATATAAATAATTGTCCCAGAAGAGAATATCTATCTCAGATAAGAATATCCAACAATCTATGACTCTACCGGAATAAAAAAAGTTTTCTAAGGCCAATGACTTCTTGCGTCATTTGGTATCTAGATACTCTGATAGGCTGAAAATTGGATTAAGGTGATCCAAGTTTGAGTGTTATGTTGTTCTGGGGCCAGAATTGGAGGTTGGTGATTGGTGGAGACGGAAAACGATGTGACAGCTACTTTGAAAGGCTTCGGTTTTCATGTAACGTATATGGACATGCGATACCGCCCTGCGGCCGGGTCACTGAGCAATGGGCCACAGACCAAACTTAATGGTAGGGTTTGTTAGAGCTACTTATAAGAGCTGTAGGAAATTTAATAATTTAAAAAAATATTCGAGCTGACATTATTTTTATCATTATTCTATTAATTCATTGAATCCAGGCATATTTAGCAAAAATAATCTTTGTATTCGTTCACTTTTTTCAGGAATACTCGTTTAATTTTTCTGTTAACTGCCTCACAATTATTTTGGGGTTTAAGTGGAATTTAAGTATGGAAAAAATGTTTTTCATTTTTTAAGCTATTACATTTCATTAAAGTATATCAAGTATTGTTAAAACAGCCATCACGCACTTTGTCTATCAGCAGAGTGACTTAGCGGTTAATCCATATACCAGGAAATTTTGATATTATATAATGTATTACTTCCATGAACACATAATACTTCGAATATTACATTTCGATCTGTTTTTGCTGTGATCTCTTTTTCTGCAATTGAGTAACACTCATGCAAAATTGAATTTCCATTTTTTTAACGATTGTAGAATAACAATGTTATTAGCCCGTATAAATTCCACTGCTGAACATACCCATGTTCAGCAGTGGACGTTAAACGGGCTTAGCGTTTCGTTATTATAATGATTAGTTACTCTATATCTAATCTTAGTAATGATGATTAAATTATTCATAAGGAGATAAAGACTTTTATATTTAAATTTAAGATTTTGCATTCAAATATGCTCCATAAACATTGAATTTATTATGTTTACAATATTTTTGATACCTTTATTTTATCCTTGGTACATAAAGCATTACTAAACTAGTTTTATCCGATACCTGCAGATCCGTTTTCGAGGCAACCTAACATTTTGTCTGAATTATTAAAAGTATATTTTTGTATATTTAATTAGTACCTATATATATATATATATATATATATATATATATATATATATATATATATATATAATACGGCCAATCTAATACGAAGGTCCTAATTGTCGTTATTTAATTATTTCGGCTTCGCACGGGTGGACTTTTATAGCCTATGTTACTTAGAGATAACGCCGCATTCTACTGGTGGACGAATTATCAAAATCCGTTCAATCGTTTTTGAATTTATTCGTAACAAAAATACAAACTTTTCCTCTTTAAAATATTTGTATACATTGCTCATCCATTACTACTGGTCTGTGACACCCCAAAGTACCGCGTCATGTTTCCGGAATGTGGATCGCATGAACTCTATCCTATTTTGTCCGCCGAACTTCGACTGTAGCTCAAAAGGTGAATGAATCGGATGTACTTCCGAATTCTATGTTGTATTCAGTGCGGCTTTATGTGTAGACAATAGCTTCTCGCGCGCAGTTTCGTCCGCGTACTCCCGTTTCCATAGAAACGAAATAATAATATCGCCTATGTTACTCCTGGAAAACGTATCTATCTAATGGTGAAAGAATTTGAATTTGAAATTGGTCCAGTATTCCAGAGACTTATCTTTATCTTTTTTTAACGATTAAAGGTAGCCTCTGTAGTAAGTGTGGATACACTTAGGTCGAGGTCTAGACTCTGTAGTAAGTGTGGATACACTTATTCTGATATAGGTTTATGCGTGAAAGCGTTACTAAGCGTAACTAACTAACGTAAGCGACTTTCGCATTTATAATATTAGTAGGGAAACAAAGTAGTAGACTTTTCCTCTGAAGCTTTTTTTTCGGGCGGACATGTAGTCAAACCACGAGGCACTTACGAGATACGTTTAAGCCAATCACCATCATCATCAGCCCATATAACGTCCATTGAACATGGGGCGCCTTCCCCAGGGAAGCTTTTAATATAGCCACCACGCTTGGCAGGGTGGTTGGTGGCCGCATTATTATGTTGTAAAACACAAGATAACGCTTCTGCCTATTCCCTTATACTAGTTATTAGTAGATAGTTTCTTTCTTTCTTTTAACAACCCTACCTGATACACGTTTGTTATAGGTAGATGATGTTATAACATTCGGGACCAGCTTAATGTGCTTTCCGAGGCTAATATGAGAAAAAACTTGATATTTTGCTAAATTAAATTTAGGAAGTAAGTTTTTACATTAACTCCTAGTAATACATCTTCTTACTGGCTATATCTGTATTGTTTCAATTAAGAAATTGCCACACGTGGCCACAGTCAATGTATCTTTATGATGGATTTTTTCGCATGAACGTTATGTAGTTAGTCAGGAGGCTTTTTTTGGAGGAATGATGACTTTAGATTTTTAGGGGTCTTTATGGACACTTTGGGAAATGAATAAGGAAATTTTTAAAGAGTTTGTTGTATAACATTAATATTTTCAAATAATAATAAAACTATATTAATAAAATGCTTTATTGTGACTGTCTGACGGATCGCACAGCCTAAACCGCTGATCGTTACCTAAAACCAGAAATTTGGAGAATAATTATATTCTCTATATAACTAACCGGTTTTATGGAGTAGTATGTAGAAATAATATTGTCAAACTGTAATAAATAAGCATAAAGTAAGAGAGGTTTTTTTTAAATTCTGCTCCTAAAACCATGAAACGGGGGTCCAATATTTGTATGGATAAAACGAAATCTACGCGGATAAATAAATTTCCACCTAATTTACTTTATTACTATTCAATTGATTGAGTGTAAGTCAGTTTCGTTACTATGTACCCGTGGTAATGAACTCACACTCAAACTTTTGACAATGTATGAAATAGTTATTCAATTGACTGTAATCTTCCATATCCTTAGTTGTGTAGCAACAACTAAATTTATCTCATCTTATATAAGCGTTAAATCGTCAATAAAGGTGTCGTGATGTCACAGTGTAAACTGTTTTTGTTTGTTCGGACGAACGGATATGTATTTAGCCTCGAAGCTTTTGCCGGTAAAATGACTGGGCATTAAGGTAAGCTGGGTAGTAGCTTTATTTAATGGTTTACAAACTACACACTCAGCAACCTAAACAAGTAGGCGTGCCTCGTGCGGCTCGGACCTCAGCTCATTGTAGAAAGCATTGGAATACTTAGGCTTTAATTTTTTTTGAAGAATTTTGTACAATTGTCACTCCTGTCACGGATGTCCTAGAGTTCGGGTCTACAAGGCCATCAAAAGCTACACTGATGGAATACAGATAATTAATTTCTACTTATAAATCCATGATCGATGCATGATGCTTATAAGAAAAAAAAATGACCACAAGCGATGGAACTTGACAAAAACTGTGAAAATATAAACGTGAATTTTATCGTTAACACCAAATTATGGCTATTTATACCGATACGTTTTTAATATTCAGCATTCAAATAATAACATACCACAAAAAGATTATGTGCCAAAACTGAAAAACGAAAAAATAAAGAATGATTTTATTTATTCCGTATTCAACAGATAAACCTCAATTCACAAATATAAAATTGTATACTTAAAATTAAATAAATAAATTATAAGTTAATAAATATAATACAAGGTTTCTAGAAATGTGACCCGGATAATGTCACGGGGATACTATAAATATAACTTCTTTGTTTTTTATAAACAAGAGGCGAATGACTTTTGCCTTTGACCAGAGAACCCAATGGCAAAAGTAGGACATAAGGTCTCATAAATGGTATTTTCTACAACTTTGCTAATTTTAAAACAAAACGAAACGCCCCTGTGGAGGGCAATTTTTTTTTTCGGTCGCATTCGTCGCCCTCTTGCTCCAGTTGCTTAGTTCGACGTTTTTAGGGTTCCGTAGCCAAATGGCAAAAAACGGAACCCTTATAGATTCGTCATGTCTGTCTGTCTGTCTGTCTGTCCGTCCGTATGTCACAGCCACTTTTTTCCGAAACTATAAGAACTATAATGTTGAAACTTGGCAAGTAGATGTATGTTGTGAACCGCATTAAGATTTTCACACAAAAATAGAAAAAAAAACATAACACAACAACTGAAACTCAAAAAAAAATTTTTCATCGAACCCATACGTGTGGGGTATCTAAGAATAAGTCTTTAAAAATGATGTTGAGGTTTCTAATATATTTTTTTTTCTAAACTGAATAGTTTGCGCGAGAAACACTTCTAAAGTGGTAAAATGTGTGTCCCCCCCCCCCTGTAACTTCTAAAATAAGAGAATGATAAATCTAAAAAAAATATATGATGTACATTACCATGCAAACTTCCACCGAAAATTGGTTTGAACGAGATCTTGTAAGTAGTTTTTTTTTAATACGTCAAAAATCGTAAACCGCAATTTAGCTTTCATTCAATCAACTCGAATATAAAAATATAAAATAACATTTCATTTCATAAACATACGCTTTTTTATTTATTCTTGATATCACAAATAGGTACGCACTTGTAACTGAAACGGAACCCTTCGTGCGCGAGTCCGACTCGCACTTGGCCGGTTTTTTTAATCAATTAACAAAGCTGAGGCCTTTTTGGTCTTTATGCCTGGTGAAATAGCAAATACCTCTTAAAACACTAGATGCTTCTTCACGACCTGGGTTTTAAGATCCCATTTTGAAACCATTCTCGATACAACTGATATTATAAAAATAAAATTAATGAATGCATGAAAAGTTTAAAAAGATCATACTCAATTTTGGTAAAAAATATTCATTTTTTCATCAAATATATTTTCAGCTTTAAAAATCAATTTTGTCTTTTTACATACATAGAAAGAAAATAAAATCAGAAAATACATTTAAATCAGTACAACACACAAGATTATAATTAAAATAAAATTGTAGTATGTACATAAAACAATAAATCGTCTTGCATTCCACCTCAGCTTAGACTATAGGCACAGGTACCAGATACCACAGGTATTCAGTTGGCAAACCAAGTGGTGACTGGTGGTGGTTTTCGTCAGTCTTAGTCTACAGGGTGAGCGCCAGTCTTTGGTACAGCTTTAGGTCGGGTTTATATCAAACTAGCTTCCCGCGCGCGGTTTCGCCTGCGTAACTCCCGTTCCCGTAGGAACCTCATAAATATAGCCTATATGGGCGATAGATGGGCACTGACACTGAATGAATATTTCAAATCGGACCAGTAGGTCCTGAGATTTGCGCGTTCAAGAAATCAAACAAACAAACTCTTCAGCTTTATTTATTGGTAAGTATAGATTTTGCCACCCTTGCAGCGCGGGGGTTCCGGTGCAATGCCTCCAGATACCTTTATCTGGAGGCATTGTATTTTATCAAAAGCGCCTCCTGAGCCGCGGTGGCTGGAGCCGTTCCCTATATATGGTGAAATTCAAATGTAAAGTAATTCATCCTTACCATAGCGATATAAGTCGTTTCGACTGTCGGTTCGATTCCCATGCCTTTGTACAAAATAAAGTATTTTTTATTTGAGTCTCGTTGGTAACCTCCGGGCCTCAGAAGTCATGTTAAGCCGTTGGTCCCAATTGTTTGTTTAGGAGTGTTACTCAACTGTTAGTGTGCGATCACCAACCCGCCTGCCAAGAGAAGTGACTATCGCAAAGGCATCTTAAGTTTGAAGCCCCCCTTTCAGCAGAGGACATTAGACAGACTGATGATGATGATAATTATGATTGTATGGTATCTTTTTTAGTGACTTATTCCTGTATGTAAGTACCCAAGCGGTATATATATCTCGCCTCATGACTCAAGCCGCTCTGGTTGTGGGTTCCATTCCCACCCGTGAAAAATATTTGTGAAAGATCAAAGCTTTCTTTCTAGATCGTCGAGGGCAGTTGTTATCCTTGCCATATCAAATTAAGCTACTGGTAAATATAATCCTCGCCCTCCCGACCCTTAGTTTGCAAAGTGCCTTCCGATGCCCTCGTAGAACCGAAGTCCAAGAGGCCCGCGAACAGTAAAGCAGAGCAACAGTTGCACAAAACTCCCCTAAAATACTAAAAGCCGTAATCCCTCAATCTCCCCGTCAGCGACCGCCCTGAGCCGAGGTCCAAGTCCCACAGGGGACGCCCTCTTGCGCAGGTTGCTTAGTTTGTAGTTTTTTAACCATATAGCTAGGCTGGAGCTCTGCTCGTATTTATGCCCGGTGAAGTAGCAGAAGCCTCGGGGCTAATTACATATGCCCTTCGGAAAAGGTCAATATAATCTATGACAATCGAATGCGGGCAACAGGATTGACCGGAAATAATACTTTGGTCACTAATCCGATGTTTACGTACACAAGAAAAACGCATGTAGAACATTAGGTAACATCTTGAAATCTTTATAAATATTCGTAATTTAAATAAAGCCCAATGGCTAGGGCGTCGGACTTGTGATCGTAAGGTCGCCGGTTCGAATCCCACCCATTGCACTATCGACGTGAACCTACTCGTAACACAAGCATTTTAGCTTAGTACAAGGGGTTAACAAAAATACTAGTAGACTGCAAAACTCTACTCTGCTAGTAAGCTCTTATAAAAAAAAAGAAGAAAAACAAAAACCAGCTTTAAAAACAAGATTATATTTAAACTTGATAGAATGTCTTAAAAAATTAATACAAACTTACAAAATTAATACTTAATTATATGATTTCATTAGGCACATAATATATTTTTACAATACAGATATTGATGTAGTGGGTTCCTTTAACGTGAAGTATTAAAACAACAACTAAAACCGAGAATGTGAGCTTTTGTGAATTTAACTATTATTGATTGAATTCTTATTTTAGGGCAAGTTTCAGTCCTCAGATAAATATTAGAGAAATAAATTTTAATTTTTATATACCTAATATAATTTTTTTTTTTATGTTATATATATTTTTCTGACGATTAAAAAATTAGCCCATTAAGGACAAAGATAAATATAGTAACATTAAATATACATATTTTTATTTTGATAAATATTCCATATAAAATCTGACAAAGTTTAAATTTATACCTCTTATAACTTTTATCTGAGTATTGATAAATTGGCGCAGAATACAGCAAAAATAAAAACGTTCTTTTGCTGAGAAGCGAAAACGAAAACGTAGTCTATATAAATCGGTTCAGCATTTATTGAGTTTACTCATTATAAACTTGAATAGATCATAACAACATATTTTATTATTACGCAGAATTTCTACAAAACTTATAACAGTAATAATTTTTCTAATCAATGTGTGAAGGTCATTTTCCTCTTCGCGCACGGTAGAGAAGCGCCAAGTACGCCAGAAACCGGAACCCGATGAATAAGAGCACCATGTTGACAACGTCCATCGTGAAGTGATCCTGAGAAAAAAAAATCGAAATAAGAAAACACTTTCAAAGAATTAGTTGAACAAATGACCATAAAATATTAATTAACTTAAGTATATTCTTTAAGTATCATTTATTTACTAATTTATTAACATTTTTTATTAATCATACTTTCGTAAAATCAAAATTATTAATTAATTTAACTTATGGATCTAATTTAGTCATATTTTTATTATAAGTCCTACATGCAGCTTTAATTTTTATTTAGAACAGGTGTGTATGTAAGGTAAATGTGCCTCTATTTAACGCAAGAGGAAACGCGGGACACTATTATTAGCTATTAATTTAATGGAATAACTTTTTGGTATGAAGAATTTGGTAGAAAAATGTCGACAGTCGGCAAACGGTTGGTTAATATTAATACGAAACCAGTTAAATATTTAAAGAGTTAGAATGTTTAACATACTTAATGTGCTATGTCGTATAAGTCTATAAAATTGTGTCTATAAACGAGAGCCTCTCTGTACCTAGAGACCTAGAGAATTAGAATAAGCAACAATATTTTTAGTTTAATAAATAAATAACTTACAGCAGAAAAGCTGAGCGTATCCAAGACCACTTGTCCGGAGGCGGGACAGGTGAAGTTCTCTCTGGTGCAGGCGATGGTGTCCACTCCCGACCACTGGTTGACCAGCAGAGCCTCGTTGCCGTAGTGGAACCACGACAGGTACGATATCCAGCCAAGGTATGGTGGTACTGAACTGTACACAAAAAAGTTACATTTAATATAGATAGTGGAACCAAAACTTTTACTTGTCCGTACAGACATTTAATTAGAATTGTTAGCACTTCCTAAATGTAGGTGTCCTGGGACCATTAGGTATTAGCCTAACAAACTAAAAGCCTCTTCCGTGTGACCCGCTGTTGAACTTGGCTTGCAGGAAGTACAGTGGCGGTAAGGATTAGTACCATAACTAAATAAAAAAATGTTGCATTTTTTCCAGTGTTGTTATAGATATCTATATCCGTAACCGAAACTATCGGATATCCGAAATACAAAAGTATCCGTAACCGTAACCGAATCCGAAATAAAAGTTTTGGATAGTTTCGGATAGGGCGGAGTCTAACTAAATACTACACTCGTACGAATTAACTTTGCACTCCGCTGAAATGCGACACCTCTCCCGCTACCTGATGACGTCACAGCGCGAGGTACACAGCTAATTCGTACGTACTAATTACTTAAGAAGAAAACAGTTTTTTTTTTTGTATACTTAGATAATTCTGTATCTTGTATACTTAAATGGTTACTGTAATAATTAGATTCAATTTAAGTTGCCTCTTTATTTTAATTAAAACACAAGCAATGGTTTATGAAGACTGATTGATATGTTATGGTGTGATAATTTTTATAAAGATATTGATTCATATATAACACATTACGAACGTTAATTTTGATTTTGCATTTAATTAGTTACCTATATAACATTTCAAAACGAGTAGCTGTAAGAAAGAATTACTTGTATGACAGATTGAGAAACCTACAAAGTACAATTAATTAAAGTCGAATATAATCTTATTTGTATTTCATTTTACAGTTCCTTAAAAAATTAATATCCGTAACCGAAACTATCGGATAATCCGAAATAATTTAATATCCATAACCGTAACCGAAACCGATATTATATTTTACCAATATCCATATCCATATCCGGATCCGAAATTATATATCCATAACATCCCTGATTTTTTCTATTAAAAACTATTACTTACTTCTTTTATTCTGACTAAAAACTTTTAGATGTAAGCATATCGGTCTATACTTGGCTACTTAGCTATGATAGTACGCTCGAACTATCCGTTAATATGAACTAAGAACATAATATTTTAAACGTACTTGACAAAACGTTGCAGACAAATCAGAGCATTTTAGTTATTTCTCGATTTTTCTAAATTATTCTCGTAAGTTGTTTCGAAATAAATTTTACACATTTCTTTAGTTAATAGTCAATGTATGTAAGTATAACACCTTTCACTATTCTACTATCAAGTTATTTTCAAACGGGCATCATTCCCGAATGTTATCAACCTACTAAACAAACCAGTTTTATACATCCCACTATAATTAGCTATCACTTGTCACTTAACGTTGAAGAATGTGAGAGCTTAAAACAAAATCTTTGGAGCGTTGCCGCAGATGGTGTCGGTAATTTTAATTAATCATATTTAACTACAGTAACTTTAATAAGTAGGCTTTCTTGCGACTCCATTCTTATTTTTTATTTAAAACTCCTCTGCAATCCTATTGTAAAAATGTCGTCCAGAATTTTTTTACACAGTGATTTTTAATAGTAGCTTATACTCAGGGAAATGATCTACTTTAGGCAGTAAAATCGATCTATGTTTTTAGTTTTTTAATACCCCTAAAATTACAAATTAAAATAAATTTGTTAGTACCGTTCGTGCAACTTAGAGTATCTTATATTGCAAGACACTACAGCTAATTTAGTCATGTACATTTATCATTGCCGTCTTCTTTAGGGTTTTTTTACGTTTCAATACTGATCGAAAATAAGCCCGCCAATTGTAAAAAAAGATTAAAAAATCACAGTGTATAGATACAGCTACGCATCTACTGTGTGGGGGCTCTCAAGGTGTTTTATTATGTCCCATGTAAACTTACCCAGTGTTCAGGAAGAATCCTCCGAAAAGCATGAAAGGGATAATGATCGGCGGTCCAACTGATGCCGCCATACTCACACTGTTGCTCGCACATGATATTAGGTAACCTGTATAAAGGAAACGTAAATTTTAGTAATTTCATAGAACACAGCATCATTAGGTACCGACTATACAAAAAAAACAGCCAAGTACGAGTCATACTCACGCACGGAAGGTTCTGTACTATCTATGGATACACTCTGGTGATAGACAGCCAGATAATATAGTCTTAGTAATTGGGTCCCGTTTTTACCCTTTGATGAACCCTAATAAATACTCATATGCCAACTGCCGCACTTTGACCGGGCTGAGCCGAGGGCCAAGTCCCGCAAGAGACGCCCTCTTTCGCGGTTGCTTATTTTGGAGTTACAAGCCATTTATAGGCTAGGACACTGCTCGCCTTTATGTCCGGTCAAGAAGCAAAAGCCTAGTGGCTCACCACATACGTCCATCCAAAAAGAAAGGATTTTTAACATAGATAAATTATTATAATACCGCAGACCAGGGCCTTAACCTGGATTCCATAATGTTTATGTAAACACTGTAGAAAGCCGACAACAGTTATAGCCGGGTATAATGTTACAGCAGATATGTGAGAGCTTGTGGTTATGACGACTTTGTTACTTACTGGTCATATCGATCGGGGAACAAGGAGAAATCTTGAGGAAACATTAGAAGTGTCTAAAGAAAGTAGTGAATTGATCGGATCGAGTGGTTAAAAGAACTTAGACAATGATTGCCCATGTAACTTTAAGACCATGGTAAGCCATGTTCGTTGAGGGATTTTGCCATATTCACTACGCTTGACAGAAGGATTGGTGATTAAAGTAAGACGGGATTATCTTTGAGCTGATGAATGCAGTTAATCCATTAGGTATATGTCCCTTATTCACCTCTTATCACACCGATTGGAAGATATGGGGTGGTGTATTCTAAACCAGAATCCAATGTCAATAATCATTAACAAACTCTATCAAATAAACTATTTTGGGGATATAGAACATACAAGTATGTATCTACCTACTTAGTAGAATTAAGTTATTAATCACATAGTATTACGACAGATATAAATTATTATTTTCGAAAAAATAACTTTTTTTATGCATCTTCGAACAAACCGATAAAATTTCAAAAGAAAACGTCTACTAAACGTATTTTCTTTTTCGTCAAAGTTGACAATGAAAGAGTTTCTCTATCTTTACTGATTATCCATATGTAAAAGATTTATGGATAACTAAGGAATCAAAATCTGGAGGCTATGCTATTCGCTAATCACGTTAGCCTCCAGATTTTGATTCCATGTTTATAGACTTAGTTAAAGAAGATTACTATAGAGTTATTGTAACGTTTTTCCTATGTGTGTGCTTTCGCCTATTACACTCTCACTCACCATAACCTCAAACGCAAGTTCACTAGTGCAAATGCGATGCCCACCCTGAAGCTTAAGATTACATTTTTGTGAGCAATTAGGCAATTAGACAACCTCCGTAGCGTAGCGGTATTTGGCTCGCTTTAAATCTCGGAGTGGGTTCGATCCCTACGCCGGACAAGAAATCTTTGAGAAATTCTTAGATTTCTTTCCGGGTCTGGTTGGCTGAGGGACTACCCTCAGTGCCTCGGAAAGCACGTTAAGCCGTTGGTCCCGATTGTTATAATATCATCTATAATAATCGTATATCAAGGATCGCGCAGCAGCGTTTCCTTGTGTGGTGCAACATAATACTGCGGTCACCAACCCGCCTGCCAAGCGTGGTGACTATGGCAAATACCCTCCCTCGGGAGGAGGCCCATGTTCAGCAGTGGACGTTATACGGGCTGATGATGAGCAATTAGGAAGAAACCGAAAAAATAGTAGTCCTGACTGGTCTAGCCATTCTTGCGCCCCCCAGAGTCTACGCCCTGTGCCTGGGCACCGGTGCACCGTCCTATTTACGGCACTGTTAAGTGTTACTACATTAACTTAATCAATTGTCATATTTAAAATATTTCTGCAGATAGGCATAGTAAACGCCGAGTAGCGAATAGGTAAATCTTTGTCAAAGTCATATTAATATCGTTATGTGATAAGCCTGCAATATTATTATCAATCATTGTTTCTAATCAAAAGAACTTAAGAACCATTAGTTATAAAACCAAGGCCTTCCTTGAATCACTTAGTTCCACGCGCCATAAAACGTTAAAGCAACATCACATTCCCACTCACGAATCCCACGGATCTTCTACTCCATCATTATGGTTGCGCAACACCAAACCAGTTTACACATAGTAAAAAGTTAAGTTACAGTTAGTTTGTTTGTTTTTTAATAAATAACTTATTCATATATCAACCAATTAAATAGACAACTGTGTAGCTATCATTTTTGGTGGAAAATCTGTCTATACGTCTATACTAATATTATAAAGAGGAAAGATTTGTATTTTTGTGTGTGTGTGGGTATGTTTGTAATGAATAAACTCAAAATCTTCTGTGCCGATTTCAAAAATTTGTTTACAATTATTATTTACCTATCATAACATAAAAAATACATTACGTTCATACGGCCCACCGCTTCATAGCATTTGATTGAAATAAATAAGATACTTACACATTTTTAGAACGCGGTTAAGCGTTGCGCCGCCGTTCTTGATAATAAGGTACAGTAAAAAATATGATAAGGAGAGAAAAATGTTTGAGTAGAGAAAAAATGGAAGGAGAAAGTAGCCTGGATACTTTGTGGGAACAAAACAACTCAAACATACTTCTTAATAAATAGTTATTAAAGCAGTTCTTTTAAAGTGATTAAGCTTCTTTAAAAAAATCATCTGCTGATATACAAATATATGATATATTTGTATATCAGCAGAGTATTTTATGTAGATGATTTGATATTAGAAAAGGCATATTTAAAAGCTAGATTTTCATTCGAATAATATTTAAGAATATTCTTAATTGGGCAATCTAAATTATTAACTTTACCTTATTATTTTTTTAAATTGAAAATTACCAATTAATTTGCATTTAAAATGTATTAGGTACAATATCTATTGGTTTTGTTTTTGCATCATCTAATCAAACATACATTGTAGTTTACTTAAACCACATTAAATTATGCAAGATTTACGAGATTAACTATTTATTTCTAGCTATGAATAAAATATAATTGTTATTTAATGATTAAATTTGCATAATCTTAAGTTGAACATACATGCGGCTATTCTTGTTATCTATTGCACAATATTATAAAATGTTCTACCTACTGGGGCCTACCATACCTATAAACCTTACTCGTACATAATTGGTCAACGTTTTTCTACTTTATGGCTAACACAAAAAAATATTTAATGAAATACGAAACAATAGGTTGCTTGTGAATAAAATTGTAGCAGTTTGATAATATTGTATATAACTTGTGTATATTTTACGAACTAATGTCATTTGTGACTGAAATATATAATGTTCTACTGTTATTTATCAATTTGAATGAAGACATTAAAATTAAAATGGGTTCGTAAAGATAAAAACTGAAAGAAATACCGTTCATTCTGACGAATGAATAATACAAAAGCTTCATTATATTACTAAGTTCTTGTGAGTGTTCGTATTTCGTAAGTTAGATATTTTACGTTTTTAGTTGTCCGTAATACACAAACTTAAATACCTAATACCCTATTACTAAACCTCCACAGTCTGTCTGTCACATCATAGCTAGACAAGTTAAATTAGGTGATGTATTTTTGTTGCCACTATAACAATAAATACAAACAATACAGATTTAAATAATAAGTGCGGCGACTAGGTATACACTGTATAGATACGAAACCCCTGGTGCGCGAGACTCGCACTTGACCGGTTTTATTTTAAAACTAGCGGCCCGCCCCGGCTTCGCACGGGTGGACTTTTATACCCTACCCCTGCCCTACGCTACCCCTGCCCTACCCTACCCCTACCCTAACCCTACCCTACTCCTACCCTACCCCTACCCTACCCCTACCCCTACCCTACCCCTACCCTACACCTACCCTACCCTACCCCTACCCTACCCTACCCGTACCATACCCCTACCCTACCCCTACCCTACCCTACCCCTACCCTTCACCTACCCCTACCCTACCCTACCCCTACCCAAAAGTATCCTATGTCCTTCTCCCAGTTCTTAGCTACCTCCCTACCAATTTTCAGCCAAATCGGTTCAGCCGTTCTTGAGTTATAAATAGTGTAACTAACACGACTTTCTTTTGTTTTTAAAATGTATTCTGCTATTCGGGACGGAAACAAATCCAACAAATCAAAAACCATGGCAATCGGTCCAGCCGTTCTCGAGTTATAAGTGTTGTAACAAACACGACTTTCTTTTATATATATAGATAACTGTACATAAAGATAAAAATAAAATAAAAGTATATCGTCTTGAACACTGGTGCTTCATAAATTCCGTTTCCGTCGCCGCGTTGTGTCGCGGGTGAAAGCCACCTAAAGATTTTACCCATCGTTTGGTATCTGCTGTGTATCCATTACAGTATTTTGCCAAATAATTTCGCATCTAAATAAAGATGTGGCTAAGCGTTGACTGCAACCGGCTAATCACAAAACATCTGATTCCAAAATGTGAATAATAATTGATTATCAGAAGAATTTACTTACCAAACGAAGTAGCGACATTAGTGATGAGAGCTGCCAGTCCCGAGGCTATGAAGAACCTCGAAGGTTCAGGGTTCAGCCCTATCATGTAGTACGCTATAGTGGTGAACACCAGCGGTATCGTCGCGAACACCGGTGCTTCAGCTAAGGTTTTCGACAAGAAGTATACGTCGGCCCGGTACATCCCTGAATGGTGTTCTCGAATGAAGATTGGCAGCTCGGAGCAGAACACCTGCGAAGGAATGGTAGAATTTACACTCGTCTTTTTTTGGTTTGGACTAAAAGTATGCACACTTGATATGAGATGAATCTGTAGATTACGCTTCCGCTTAGAGAAAACAATTTCGTCAGTGGTACTGAAATATTGCGTAAATGTCAGTTACTAATAAGGTGTAACTTGTTCTACCAAAAATATTTCGTTATATCTATATATAAGGCTCAGAAGCATTAGGTCGAATGTGCCATTAGACGAAATCCTTCTGAATAGTGCATGCGTCCTTATGATTCTGAGGTCTAGATATATTAATACATGCAACAAAATTTGTCCCCCCTTTTTACCAAAATTGTGCGGATGGAGAATGAAATTTCGCACACTTGTAATTTATATAGAGAAGGAGTCAAAAATTGTATTTTTTTAAAATTATGGTCGAATTTCTCTTACTATGCAAAAAACCAATTTCCTACGTTTAATTTTTGGCCTTATTAGCTATTATCACTTAAACGGTGTTGCAGTATCATTGATGATATGTGTTTTTTGTTTGACATGGGCGTAGAAAAACATCGTAATACCTACTCAGTCCCTGCAAGTTGCACAAAACTCCTCTAAAAAAGTAAGTCATAATCCCTCAATCTCTCCGCCAGCGACCGCCCTGAGCAAGTCCCACAGGGGACCCCCTCTTGGGCAGATTGCTTAGTTTTTAAACCATTTATTAGTCTAGAGCTCTGCTTGCCGGAATGAAATATGTAATTAGCGTCGAGGCTACCTACATAATAATATGTCCGTCCAAATAATCCAGTCCCAACTGGCCCGCAAGATCTTTAGGCTTCTTAGACCCTCATTCTTGAGGTAAGCACAACACGTTTACATCCACTGATTATTACAATATCCATCAACGATCCTCTGGCTTGGCAAAATCTGTTAAGAGGAAGCCCAGCAGTGGACGTAAGTGATGGATACAATACAAAACTAAAAAAGTTTTGCACCTCCTACTTTAAACGAACGTCTTTTGAGCCAAGTATCATGTTAATTCGCAGAAGTAATAGTTATACAACTGAAACCTGTTTCTAAGCAACCTGTCTATATTTTCAACGATTCAATGTTATTGAACTCTTTTTACAATTTTACTTTTTTATAACAACACAATTACTACATACCATTAAGTGCGTTAATAAACAACATTCTTTTTGTATCCAAACCTACACGAGATTATAATGAGCACATTGAATTAAGTTCGACCAGTTATTGTTAAAGGTCATGTGTCTTATTAAGTGTTAGGCACCGATATAATGACTGTGCTTAAATCAATTTTAAAATTTATTTTCACGTCTTAAAATTATATTAGAGTTTCCCGTTAACATTGACATAACATTCACTACTTATAATTCTAGACCTTTTTTTTTCCGATGGGATCGAACTCAGTACCTGGGCATTATCGATAGACTGTTTTCGAATGCATATCATAGCTAGCCACTAGCCTTTTGCTATTTCACCGGGCATAAAGGGGAGCAGGATTCCAGCCTAAATAAATGTTTACCGCTATACCAAAGAGGCAATCATAGTGGGTATTTGGTATCCCTCCCGACCCTTAGTTTGCTAAGAACCTTCCGATGCCCTCGTAGACCCGAAGTCCGAGAGGTCCGCGAACTGTAAAGTAGAGCGACAGTTGCACAAAACTCCCCTAAACTAAAAGCCATAATCCCTCCATCTCCCCGTCAGCGAGCGCCCTGAGCCGAGGTCCAAGTCCCACAGGGGACGCCCTCTTGCGCAGGTTGCTTAGTTTGTAGTGTTTAAAGCAAAAGCCTCAGGGCTAACTACATATTATTATGTCGGTCCGAAAAAAAAAAAGGTATTCGGTATTAAAAAAGCATTGAATTGTACTATAGGTGTAACCTAAAAACTTTAAACATTAATAGAAGACATTGTTTGAAATATTAATTTATATTTGAAAATCTGTATCTATTTGTTACATAATTATTTACAGGATATTCGATATATTATCACATAATCATAGAAAAGACTTCAACGCGATTAGTGTCGCACAAAACAATTCAATTGTAGGCCGGTTTTTCTAACAGAATATTCTTAATGACAAATATAGAAATGTGTATTAAAACACAAAAATTTTGTTGATTTAAGTAAACCTCCCTCGTTATTTTCCAGATACATAACTAATAACTATGTATGTTATAAAATTTGTATAATGTGCTCCTAAAATTTTTATTTTCTGTTTGTGTACATGAAATGTAAGCCACCCCTTTAACGGTAGGTAAATAGTGGTATGTGTAATGTTGTAACAAACTTTCTTTTAAAATAAAAAAAATGATTTTAAGTTTAAAAAAAGTAAAAAATATTGTTTATTAAGGTTAAAGGTGCAACGTTTGCCCTTTAGGTATTTAATTTAGGTCGATATTTAATGAAAAGGCAACAATAATTTTGCATTTTATCTTTTATATTAATCCATTCTTTATTTTACGAATGTATAATAGTGGGTCATTGGGATTAATTCCTAAAAGTTTTTTGCGGAAGTAGATCTCCAATACAATGTTATCAATATAAAATTTAGACGGGAGATATTCACATGCACTTTTCAAAGTTTTTGATTTAATGATGACTAAGCGTAAGCCTATTATTTCCTTTTACATTCGCAAATCAAATTGTCTGTTAAAATACCTGAATGCGAACGTTTCACCTTAATTTTTTTCTGAACATAAGAGAAGGTATGTAATACTTACATTGATGACAGCGAAGATGTTCTGGAAGGTCATGTTGGTGAGGAACATGAAGATGGCTCCGTTGATGTTCATCACGCCGTCCTGGTCCAGATGCTGCCCGAAGTAGATCACTCCGATCAGGATCGATACCATCTAATGCAAAACCAGATTTGATCAATTATAACAATCATTATCCATTTTGTTTCAAGGCCCTGGTTCCAGTAGTAGGTTGTAAAACTAACAGAAGACCTGGAGGAAACGACATTACAAAGAAGTGATCGCTTAATAGGCGTGAGGACTAAAAAAAATTATTTAGTCCGTCAGTTAGATAAGCAAAAAATTTTGGACACGTATTTTTTTTTTGGTTCCTCAAACAAAAAATGACGATGATACAGCGCGCTGAAATTTTGTGTGACGTCACTATTAGGTACAATTTTACCATATAGTGACGTCACAAGCCCCCCTCTCCTGAACTTTATAGTTTGTTTTTGCTCTGTATCTTTGTCAATTTTTATTGATTTGATAAATAAACAAATACGTGTCCAATATTTTTTAGTACCTAATCTAACTGACGGACTAAATAGTTTTTTTTGTCCTCATGCCCATTCTCTAAAAGCTGTGGCGCGATGTCCAAGTTGTTTTTGGGCTAGCCAAAGACTTTGTTACTCCTGAATAACGTAACTTCCTATTGGTGAAAGAATTTTTGAAACCGGCGATCCAGTAATTCCTGAGCCTATTCAATGCAAACAAACAATAATAATTGCTGTTAAAATTTCGAACAAAATAATATTAATTTAGTGATGAAATTTCGTTGTAATTGTTTTTGAGTTCTTAATGTTTTATTGTAAATTTTTTATCTGTATACTTTATTTTTATTTTTATTTGATGTTTGGTATGCGTAGCGTCAAAACTGCGACTGGCTAGAAAACCAGCGCTGTCGCAATGATCTTTTAGATTATTAAAGAAGCTTAATGCTGAAGCCATTGCCCATTTATGGTGCATATACCTAACTGTAGTATAAATTATCAAATTCTTGTTTTTTATTTCCTTATATGTGCCATAAATAAATGTATTTTCTTTCTTTCTTTCAATAAAATCTTTCCTCTTCATAATATTAGTATAGACAAATCATTGCTACGTCACTTACCACTGTCTGTAGGAAGCGAACTTTGATCAACATGGGTTCCTTGGTGACCGACAGCCAGGACCTCCACAGCACGGCCCTGAACTGTGCCCACCATGATGCCTTGTACGGGGACCTCTTGACCCTCAGAGCTGTGGCGTCAGACCAAGCAGGGTCGGCCCAGCCGGAGGAGATTTTGCGCTGGACAAAGGATAAGACTGATCATTACAATTGTCGTCCACTACTGAGTATGTTATGAGCATGTTGCCAGGGTCGTTGAGGTTTATTGTCGTAATCACCACGTTTGGCAGGCGGATTGGTGATTGCAGTAAGATGGAGATTACCCTTAAGCTGATAGTTACTGCTACCTTACATCAGGTTTATGTAAAATTCCATGTTATAGTTATCAGAATCAAAATTCTTTATTTATGAAACATAAGTATAATTACAAATATAGATGTTATATAAAAAGGTAGATCGCTACGTTTTGCCATGTAGACATACAAATAGGGTACATATAATGAACCATCGCTGCAGTATTATGTTGTAATACACATGGAGAAACGCTGCTGCCCATTCCCTAGTACACAATTGCCATAGGTCACCGGGAGCCAACTTACAAAGACCTAAGGTTGACTGATTACTTTGTGCGATCCACCAATGGCAAACATATCGTTGACACACGTGGCGTATAATTCAGTCGAATGATCAATAGGTATTTCTTCAGATACTACAAACACTAACTTTGTTACTGTTTACTATTTGAGTAAGTTGATCGACTGGTAGATCGACTGGTCTGATCTTCGCTATAGATGATGTTAAAACAATCAGGACCGACAACTTAACATGCTTTCCGAGGCACGGAAGTTAGTCCCTCAACCGATCAAAAATAAATCTACTCGTAAGATATCACGAGGATCTCTTGTCCGTCGTGGAGGCTTGAAGCGAGAATTACATTGCCACGCCACGGAAGCTGTGTTGATGTTACCTTGATTATGGCAGAATTTATGAACACTGGTCTAAGCAATGATAGATAGAACTTAGACCTCCACAGGATTCTAACCGCTACGTTCCCCTTAGAGACGTGACTCAATAAGAGATTGATTAATTTAGAGGATCGGTAGGGTTCCACCGTCGGCGAATGGTTAAGACATTAAAGGAATAAGATGCAGGTTCGAATTCTGCCAGCGGTCTAAATTTATTCATCTCAATTTTGAAATATAGTTGGTTATGATAGTGGTAGGTTTGTGTATGACTGTGTGTGTAACTCTTACCTCAAAATATAATGCATTTTCAGCTTCCGCAGCGATCTTACAGCCGACCTCTGAGCGAGCGAAGGCGGTGCACACCGTGTCTATGGTGGTCCGAGTGGTCTCCTCGCGGCCCGGGACTCCGGCCAACAGTTGGATGAAGTGGTCTGCTGGATTGTAGTTAGGTGGACAAGCTGCTCCTAGCCTAGGGACGAAGAGTTTCTATAAAGTGTCTGACGTGTGAGTTCCGGCAGCCTATATCTTCCTATGGGTACACTTTTCAAGTCCTCCTATAAACTTCTTGATTAAATTCGATGCGGCATCCAAGACATTTAGGTGTCCCGGGACCAGTCCGAGCCTAACAGCTTAGAGCCTCTTCCGTGGGTGCCGGTGATCCTGACTTACAGGAGTTAGGGTGACGGTGTTTCTTAGATGTTTGTTTTCATCATCAGCCCGAATACCGTCCACTGCTGAACATGGGCCTCCTCCCGAGGGAGGTTATTTGCCATAGTCACCACGCTTGGCAAGCGGGTTGGTGACCGCAGTATTATGTTATACCACACAAGGAAACGCTGCTGCCCGTTCCTTGATATACGATTATTATAGATGATGTTATAATAATCGGGACCAACGGCTTAATAACGTACTTTCCGAGGCACGGAGGTAGTCACGCAACCAATCAGACCCGGAAGAAATCTAAGAATTTAAACTAAGATTTCCTGTTTGGCGTGGGGATCGAACCGTTCCGAGATTTAAAGCGAGCCTAATACCGCTACGCTACGGGGCTGGAGGTTGTTCGTTTTGTTTGTCAGATATCTTGAGTCTGGGTGTGCTTTGTCTCCCGCGAAACAGGGGTTAATTGCCCTAGTGCGGGAAGTCGTCTTTATAATATAAAAAGCTGTCATTTATAAAACGGTATATTTCAACCGCAAAACTATTATAAAAAGTGAATGAAAACAGCCATATGGCTTGCTGATAGGAAGTGGTGACTATTCATTTTGCAGGCGCCTAACAACTTAAGTCACTACCCCACCTTTTGTTTTTTTTTTATTTTCCGGGGGTAATGCATTTACGCATTTCCACCACCGCTGCAGCGTATTCGCGCGCTGGCGGTGGGATATGTGGGACTCGCCCCCTCCATAACGTGGTATGCTAAACTCATACCACGAGGAGAGGACCCTACACCACTAAAACCTCCCGGACACTCCTTCGATCCGCCGTTGGCGGGGGTCGGGTACGCATGAGCAATCCGGCCCCCGACGGCACCCGCGGCCAATATGGTACCGCGGGATCTCCGGAACCACCTAACGATTAATTTTACTAATTATTATTCGAATATTATAACACACTAGCTTCCCGCGGTTCCACCCGCGTAGCTCCCGTGGGAAATACATTAAATATAATAATAATAATAATAGATAACGTCCTATTCGCTTATGTGTGTACTTTGTATTCTATTCTATTCTAATCAATCGCGAAAGAACGTTTGAAATCGGTCCAGTAATTCCGGAGCCTATTCAATGCAAACAAACAATAACATCATTATCTCTTTATAATATTAGAATGAATGCTACAGAAACCGTTAGCCTGCGGTTTACACAAATAATGTTTAACTCACGGGTCACATGCAGCCCGCGAGAAAAATGTTGACAAACACGCCACGGTTCGAGCGGACAATATAGATTTAGATATAAAGTATGCTTATTTGCTTGAACGCGCTTAACTAAAGAACTTGTGGTCCGATTTAAAAAAATATGTCAGCGTTAGATGACCTATTTATTGAAGAAAGCTTTAGGCTATATTTTTTTACTAGCTTCCCGCGCGCGGTTTCACCCGCGTAACTCCCGTTCCCGTGGGTAATATGGTGGTATAGCCTATGTTCTTTCTCAGGCTCTAGACTATATCTGTACCAAAGTTCATTTAAATCGCTTCAGTAGTTAAGGCGTGATTGCGTAACTGACAGACAGACAGACAGACAGAGTTACTTTCACATTTATAATATTAGTAAGGATTAGTAAGGATGGCCTATGTTCTTTCTCAGGCTCTAGACTATATCTGTACCAAATTTCATTTAAATCGCTTCAGTAGTTAAGGCGTGATTGCGTAACAGACAGACAGACAGACAGAGTTACTTTCACATTTATAATATTAGTAAGGATGATGTTCTTAAGCAACGGGCACTACACGGATGTAACGGTGCGGTATTTTACTTTAGGCAAGTAAAATCCTGTACAAACACTACCTAAGCTTATTATAGTGATCAGCAATAGGAAGTGACTAAGACCTCATTAAGTGTTATAATGACTAAAGCCAATTAGATAAATAGGTCCTACGTTGTATAAAGTACCTTAATGTCAGTGGCAGAGGACAATGAACTTCCTACGGTATTTTTTTTTTTTTTTTAAGTCAACTCCCGCACTTGGGAAATAAATCCCTGTGTCGCGGGGGACTTTACAAACATACATTTCACGGACACACAGAACACCCAGACTCAGAACAACTATTTGTGGTTCACACAAATAATTGTCCCGGGTGGGAATCGAACCCAGAACACCAGGTCTCAGAGGCAACTACCGTAACCACTAAGCCACCGGTGCAGTCAATTATTTGTGGTTTATATTACCACGGACTAGGAATTACTAAAGTTTCAGTGTATACCTCTAATATTGCCCGCAAAGAGGATATGAAAAATATAAGAAGTGTATCTAAAACATATACCACCCCTTTAACAGAAGATAGGTGTCACATAATAAACATTTCTTTTTTATACTGCAAATAAATATTTTTATATACTTAATGCTGCAAATAAATTTTCTTTTGTTTTTTTTTCAATTTTTAAGATACTTACTCCTTGAAGAATCCGTTGGCCTGTTCCGGTGACCCTAGGAAGGCAACCTTGCCGTCGGCCATGATGAGGAGTTTGTCGAACATGGCGTAGAGTTCAGATGAGGGCTGATGGATGGTGCATATCACTGTCTTGCCTTTTTGTGCCAGGCCCTTAAGTACCTAAACAATGGGAAAGGGAAATATTCATTAAACGGTTTTTCTTTACTGATTGATTGATGCACAAATAGCCTTATCCGCAAATTGTAGAGACCTACATCTTAGAGAGTGTATCTATACTAAATTTATAAGGAGGTAAAGTTTGTGAAATGTTTGTGAGGTTGCATCTGCAAAACCGATTTTACAAATTCTAAGCCAAGGCTACATTTTAAGCCAAGCTTTCCAAGGGATCTCCGCGCCTTTTATTAAGGCTGGTGCTCTGCTCGCCTTTATGCCCGGTGAAGTAGCCTAGTCCGAGTCCTATAGGACATCCATCCATCCATGCATACAAACTTTCGCCTTTATAATATTAGTATACGACAGTCATGATATAACAAAAAGCCAATTGGTTACCTGAATAACATTCTGTGCCATGAAGGAGTCGAGTCCCGAGGTGGGCTCGTCGCAGAACATGAGAGGGGGGTCTGTGAGGACCTCGCTGGCGAAGGACAATCTCTTCATCTCCCCACCAGAGATACCCTTCAGCCGCCCAGGGATGCCGATCACTGTGTTCTGACATTTTGATAACGCCAACTACGAGAACAATAACATATTATATTACATGAATAAAATACATAATATACAACAAAAAGTAGCTAATTAAAAAAAATAACTTATAGAATACTACTATTCTAAATCTATTCTACTTGGCAAGGTTCCCAGAATGCTGGCAGCATTACCCCGTTGAATGGCAATGCTTACCTGCTGTGCAAAGTGAAAACCAGCACTCGGAGAACGTGCTGCACTAAAGAGGGCTGCTGCGAGGTATTTATAAATTAATTTGGCTCCCGGTCCCCACGGCCCCAATGTGTCGACACATACACATTATATTTATACAAAATATTTATTTAAAAGCGACCGTAGCCAATGCCGGCTTTGACCTTCGGACTTGTGATCTTGCGATTGACAGTTCGATCTCCACCCACTGCATTACGACGTGAAACTACTCGTAACACAAAGTAGACTGCAAAACTCTGCTAGTCATCATTTCAACAAAATTATTACTAGCTATAAAAAATTAGGAGTTCCTTTAACTGTATAATGGCTAATGCAATAATCACAAAAAAATAATTGGAAAACTGTTTAGCATTAAAGCATTTCACTTGCTTTAAAGTCGGCGAACTCATCAGGGGCTTTTGGGTGTTTTAACTTTAAGGTTGTTTTCAAGATGTAAGTCAGAGGCGAAGGTGCTTATCTTAAACTCAAACTCAAACTCAAATATTTTAATGCATTCCACGTGTAGGTATTACATAAGGTGTTACAGATAATATCAATTTTTTAGATCCAACATGGACCCTGTCGGGCACAGCAAAAATGGAAGAGAGGAAGTAGGGCCAGCCATTTTAATCATTAATTATTATTATTATATTTATATATATATATATATATATATATATATATTAATTGTATTGTGTTTATTTTTAGTAACATTAACTTAGAAACTAGTTTTTTAAATATATTTAGTATATTATATTTTTAGATATTTATTATTTATATTTTCCATATATATTTAGTTATGCTCTATGTTTTTTATGTTTTAAATAATATAGATACATTTAAAATTTATAATTAATTATTTGTTTTATCATTGAAGTATTCATTTATAGAGTAATAACATTTATTTAATAGGAAATCTTTTAATTTATTAATAAACTTATTTATATAATAGCCTCATTTTTTATAATTTTTGGTAGTTTATTGTAGATTTTTATGGACATAACCATAGGACTGGATGAGTGTATTTGTATTTTGGATTGGGGCAGGTTAAGTCTGTTTTTAAGTCTGAAAGTGTATTTTGTTTGTTTCTCTCCTCGTGTCATAAAAATGTGGATATTTTCTTACAAATTTGCTTATCTCTAAAATGTAGAGGCAAGTAAGGGTAAGAATTTTATGTTCCTGAAAATGTGATTTGCAGCTATCAGTTTGTTTAATATTAACTATTATACGGATAAGTTTCTTTTGTAGAGTAAATATTGTGTCTTTGTCCGTACTATTTCCCCATAGTATGATTCCATAACTAAGCCACGAATGGGCATATGCATAATAGGTAACAAGTGCAGTTTGTATGTTTGTTGTCTTTTTTATTTCTCGTAAGGCATAAGCAAATTTAGATAGTTTTGCTCTTATTTTTTGAAGATGGGATTTCCAATTTAGATGTGTGTCTATTGTTAAACCAAGTAGCTTATTAAGGCTGGAGCCCTGCTCGCCTTATGCTCGGTGAAGTAGTAAAAGCCTCGTGGCTGTCTACCTCCATAAATGTCCGTCCGAAAGAAAAAGACCACCAAATTATGTTGTTCAGGGTACACAAACAAATTTAACAAAAGGTGTTATAATAATATCGCCATTAGTGGTATTCATAATGATTAATTCCGTTATGTTGTTAATCTTACCTCGGATATAACTTCTTGTACTCGCCGCATACGTTGTGCATACGGTATATGTCTATCCATCCGCACCATAGCCTAAACACAAATATATCCATAAATAAAACAACAAACTAATAGGTAGGTAATCTATGGCCAAATGTGGCTTTATACATAAAGGTTATGTTATCCGAAAAGAATAAAAGTTTCAGTTCCAAATACAAATATTTAAGTCAAATTCCTTTTTCAAAGTTATGAATGTAATTTAAATTAATTAACTACGGATAATTTTAGAAAAATGTTGTTTTTCTTGATAATCCAAGGCCTTTGACCGGCTTTAGGCCACTTTTATTACAAACAAACCGGTTTCTTTCTCAATAATAGATTACATCTATTTTATTTGGAATAGTTACGTGCATCAATGCTTCACGTTGATGTTTTAAGAAAAAAAAAAAAGATCGGTATAAATTATTCATCAGACCATCGATGAACATGGGCCTCCTCCCGCGGGAGGGTATTGCCATAGTCACCACGCTTGGCAAGCGGAATGGTAACCGCAGTATTATATTGCAACAGAAGAAAACGCTTCTACCATTTCACTTAAATACGCTTGCAATAGAAGAGGTTATAACAATGGGGATCAACACCTTAACGTGCTTGCCAAGGCACGGAATGTAACTATTTCCAGAAATAAATCGCATAAGTCTATACAAAGATTTCTTGTGCGGCGTGGGGATCGAACCCATGACCTCCGAAACTTACACCGCTACGCTACAGACGCTGTCACAAATTGAATTGTAGATCAAAAGGAGAAATAGAGCCTGACCTATGATTCATTTTTTTTTCATTTCCTTACCTGAAAGATGAGATGCTCTTTGACTGTGAGTGTTCCAATGAACAAATCTTGTTGTTGTACATATGCTGATAGCGCTGCTAAAGCTTCAGGCGTAGCTGGCTGACCATTGAGGGCTCTAGTTCCACTGGACAGCACCCCACTGGGAGTGCGGAAAGTCAGGGTGTTCAGAAGGGTGGTTTTTCCTGCCCCCGAAGAACCCATGATGGCGAGTAATTCACCGGGGTACGCGGCGCCATTTACTAGGAAAAAAGTTTTTTGTTATAAACTTAAACTTAGAAGTGAGAAGTTAAATGTTCCATAGTAGGTATACTTACGGCATCTTGAATTAAAAAACTCGATTAACCACATCGCGAATACACAAAAGTTAATCTTATACTATAAGTATACAATTATAATATATATAAAGCTAAAGTGTTTGGTTGTTTGCTTGAATGCGCAGGAACTACCGGTCCGATATAAAAAAGTGTTTAAGTGTTAGATAGCCCATATATCGCGGAAGGCTATAGGCTATATTTAATTATGAAGTTCCCACGGGAACGGGAGTTACGCGGGTGTAACTGCGCACGGGAAGCTAGTTAAAAATAAACAAAAATCTAGTAGAGCAGAAGGCTAATCACGTAACGTATGACTGTGATAAAAATGTCTTTACTATTGTACATTAATTGTAACGTATTGACATCCTCCAGAGCGTAGCGGTATTTGTCTCGCTTTAAATCTCGGAGGTTGTGGGTTCGAACCCCACGCCGAACAGGGAATCTTTGTGTAAATTCTAAGATTTCTTTCCGGGTCTGGTTGGTTGAGGGACTACCCTCTGTGCCTCGGAAAGCACGTTAAGACGTTGGTCCCGATTGTTATAACATCATCTATAATAATATTATATCAGGGAACGGGCAACAGCGTTTCCCTTGTGTGGTACAACATAATACTGCGGTCACCAGCCCGGGAGGAGGCCCATCTTCAGCACGTTGTACGGGCTGATGATGATGATTGTAACGTATTTCCTATGTTATTTTTAACTGTGATATTAAAGCTACATTAACCTAATAAATAGACATATTTCATTTTTTTTTTCTGAATAAATGTCATGGTTACGTGATGAGCCTCCAGAACTGATAAATATGCAAAATAAAAGAAAATATCTTCAAAATCATCATTTTAAATTTGCTTGAATACAAAAGTAGGATTTCATCATTATTATTAAATAACGGAACAATATGATATTTGCATTATACGGCAGTGTTTCTAAATTATCTCATTTAAAAAGTCAAGTCTAGCTATTGACATTTTAACATTATTGACAACTGATTTAATTATTGTCGATATGAGCACTTTAAAGTCATTCAGTAATCCTATAATTATTTAAAATAAATGACATGCCCAAATTCAGCTCTACTTGTGCGTATTTAAAAATATGTGGTAATCATATTCCAAGGCAATACGTCTTTTTAGAGTTCCGTGACCGAAGGGTAAAAACGGGACCGTATTACTAAGACTGCGCAGTCTGTCTGTCTGTCACCAGGCTGTATCTCATGAACCATGATAGCTAGACAGTTGTAATTTTTACAAATTGTGTATTTCTGTAAAAAAGTACTATAATAAAAATACTATAAACAAAATAAAATAAGTGTTTAAGAGGGGTCCCATACAACGAACTTGGCCGGTTTTATCTAGTTTCTGCGCTAAAATAACATACTTTACATAACATTGTTAACTTACCACTCCTTAACAGCTGCTTCCTCTGCTGAAACATCCCACTAGTGGACGGTTTCCAGAACTGCCAGACCCTTCTAGATCTATTTCTAGACTCCGTAGCGAAAGCATTAATATCAGCCCAGGTGTACGTGACCTTCTCGACTCCACCGATCGCACCATAGTTCCTGTGCGAGGGTATTGCTAGGTTAGTTTCACCGCCGCTACCTCGAGGTGATACCTCAGGAGTAGGACCCTCCTAGAAGACAGGAAAATAAAATATGTATTATTGAAAATGCATTTAAGAATTGACTCAATCAAATTTGGGTATCCCATCTATCCAGCTTGCGAGATTCTGCAACTACAGATTACTATAATGAACTATCAACGAACCAAAGTGGTACAAGACTGCACCGGTGGCTCAGTGGTTACGATTGGTGCCTCTGAGACCTGGTGTTCTGGGTTCGATTCTCACCCGGGACAATTATTTGTGTGAAACACAAATAGTTGTTCTGAGTCTGGGTGTTCTGTGTGTCCGTGAAATGAATGTTTGTAAAGTCACCCGCAACACAGGGATTTATTTACCTAGTGCGGGAGTTGTCCTTTTCAAAAAAAAAAAAAAAGAGCCATAATAACAAATAATGGAAACATTTGGCAGAGCAAAGGTATGGCACAGGAATTTGTGTTTTTTTTTTTTTAAAAAGATTACTAGCATAATTTGCAGTCTACTAGTATTCTTGTTAACCCCTCGTGCTAAGCTAAAATGCTTGTGTTACGAGTGGGTTCACGTCGGTAGTGCAATGGGTGGGGTTCGAACCTGCGATCTCAAGATCACAAGTCCGACGCCCTAGCCATTGGGCTACGGCCGCTTCAATACTTTGTTTTGCCTTACTTAGATAACATTTCTCTAATTGATCACTTGAACTATTTTTGTCCGCAACCTGTCAACTAATAGAAATGCCTTTTTCTCCGACCGACTTTACATTATGTGTGTATCCAAAGTTACCTCAGATCAGCAAAGAAATAGTAGACAAACAAATAGATACTTTTATAAATTATCTTAATAAATAATCGATTATTATTTAATTTTTACATCCAGGTGACTCTAATGCTTCTTATTATTATAATACCACTACATAGTATAAAACAAAGTCGCTTCCCTGTCTGTCGTCCCTATGTATGCATAGATCTTTAAAACTACACAACTGATTTTGATGCGGTTTTTTTTAATAGATAGAGGAAGATTTATATGTATAATACATTAGCATTGCACGCGTGCAAAGTCGGGGCGGGTCGCTAGAAGTCTATATAATGAGAACGAGCTTATTCAAAATAGTATTTCTATTGTACTCTGATATTTAGCTCGGACATAGTTTATAAGCTGGATTAACATATAGATAGGCTATCCCTACTAATATTAGAAATTTGAATGTAAGTATGTTACCCTTTCACGCGGAAACTACTCAACCTATGATCACGAAACTTTGTACACATATTCTTGGGAGTATTACAAGTAACATAGGGACATTGGCTTCAATGCGAGATAATCCACGGGTAAAAGCTAGTAAGGCTATAAAACAGAGCAGAATTCCAACGCGGGTAAAATCTCGTGGCGCAACTAATATAACATATAACTGTTAATCCTACTAATATTATAAACGCGAAAGTTTGTAAATATGGATGGATGGATGAATGTTTGTTATTATTTCACGCCAAAACTACAAAACGGAATTGGCTGAAATTTTGCACCGGAATAGGTTATACGCTGGATTAACATATAGGCTAATAAAACATCACGCTCCGACCCACTGGAGCAGAGTAACGCGGGTAACATTGTGGGGCGGCGCTAGTCTAAAATACAACTTAAAAAACTTAAACTTACTTAAAACTGTTACAAAGTAACGTCTTGTCGTATTCTCACTTATCTTAATACAATGCTCATACTAAATAAGTTTCGTAATTGTTCCAAAATCTTATTTATTTACTTCCACACTATCAGATAAGATAATATGATGATATGACCTAAACAATTTGAATTAAATACAGACTGTTTGATGGCGATGAAAACGGAAATAAATTTATAGAGACTTAATACTTTTAAAGCGATATATGATACGTAATATTACGTAAGCATAGAGGAGAAGATAATTATCTTCTATTGATGAAGTAATTCTTTTGCTTACTAAATTATTCCTTCTTTTTATAATCGTTTTGCATTAGGTATAATAATCGATACCAACCCGTCCAAGTCTCCAACTAGGTAAGCTTTAAAAGTATCATTTTTCCGATTACACTACTGGAAAATGACATTGTTACCATCCATTTTTACTGTTAGTCAATATAAATTAGAGTATGATATGTGCAGTTCTAAGTTCCATATAAATCTAAATAATTCAAGTATTTTTTATATAAATTCAAAGATCTCAAAGCTAATAGATAAAAGCATAAGCACAAATAAATAAAAGTGTCTGTTTGTGATGGAAAAATAACACGTTATTACTAAATGCATAATATAAATGTAATATGATAACAAAAACGCAATTAAAAAATGTTCACAGGAAGACAGCTAATTTCATAAGGTAAAATATAGGCTACTTTTTCTTCTGTCTATCCGTGTATTCCCTAATCTCTGAAAAAGTAATACCGATTTAAACGGAACTTTACTGGGAGAAAGATGCCGTTATAAGGGATAACTCTGGCTTTTTCTTTTTACTCGCTATTTTTCCTTATTTTACGTGGACGAATACGTAAGTAGCAACTAATATATAAAGCTGACGAGTTTGTGTTTGTTAGTTTCCTTGATCGCGCTAATCTCAGGAACTACTGGACCGATTTGAGAAATTCTTTCAGTTTCAGTTAGCCCATTAATCGAGGAAGGCTATAGCTATTCAATGACGTAGTTTCTACGGGAACGGGAGATACACGGGTGTAGTCACAAATAAGCTACAACCCTATTATTATCGGTGATACATCCGGAACACTTACAAAATAGTCCAACCACGAAAAAACTACGATCGATAGGTGATCGACACTTCCGCAAGCCCCAAAATAGTCTACTAAATACAATAAGCACTTAAATAGGAAACCTTCTGTCGGCTAATTCGGTGTATAATTACCACACGGAATTAAGGGGCTCGGTATCCGAAGCAAATAGGTGTCGGGTGTCTTGTCTACATAATGCTTGACGTAAGTCTTAACGTAAGGCGCTAAGTTTGCCGCCGTCTTGCCGATAGAAAGGAAAATTGCCTTAATACTGCTGACATAACGGAAGATATTGCAATTCGCAGGATGCAAATACTGTGTGTTGTGTTACTAAAACATTAAATTGTTATGTTAATTAAAAGTATGTCATTATATACTTACAAATTATTTGTTTTATTACAAATTAATCTTAAGTTAACTTAATTTACTTCTATTTAATAATTACCGACCCGCGCGTGGTTTCACCCGCGTTACTCCCGTTCCCGTGGGAACTTCATAATTAAAAATAGCCTATGTCACTCAGGGTGAATGTGGCTTTCCAATGGTGAAAGATTGTTTTAAATCGGCATAGTAGTTTTTGAGGTTTATACCTCAAATACTACTGTGCCGATTTAAAAAAAATCATTACAATCATTACAAAAATACAAATCTTTCCCTCTTTATAATATTAGTATAGACTACCCGCGAGCGGCTTCACCTGCGTAGCTCCAATTTCCGTGGGAACTTCATAATAAAATATGGCCTATAGGCTTCCTCGATAAATGGGTGATCTCACATTGAAAGATTTTTTCAAACCGAAATTAGCGCGTTCAAGCAAACAAACTCTTCAGCTTTATAATAATAATAATAATAACTCTTAATTCAAGCAAGTATTGGGTGCATGCTATATGAAACCTCTGTCTCCTGAACTAGGCTATTAACCTGTATCTCAGGAGACAGAACCTTCCTAGGTTACATCAATCATGTTTACATAGGTGGTACAGAGGTAATTTAAAAGGAAAAAAAAAACGGTATAAATCCTACAAATACTATAAACGCGAGAGTTAGTAAGTATGGATGGATGGATGTTTGTTACTCTTTCACGCCAAAACTAATGAACGGAATTGGCTGAAATTTCACATCATCATCACAAAACATCACGCTCCGACCCACTGGAGCAGTGTAACGCGGGTAAAACCGCGGGGCGCAGCTAGTTAGTATAAGTATATATTATCAATAATCGAGTAGAATGGTGCTGATAGCTTAAATACAGACTAGGCCTAGTTCGGCCAGACTCTAATCTCATTACTTTAATTGAATTTGTTGCCAAATGACTACTATAAAGTAAGTTTATGGAAACAAAATATAATTGTTACCTACTTATTTTTAAAAGATTGCGATATATACGATTTCGAGACATGAAGCTTTTTACGGGCTTGAAGGTCGCATAGTTAACTACTTATGCATTCTATTGATTGCAATGAATCAATTACATCATTACACTACATTGTGATTTAATTTTTGAACAGGTACCATATAAGTCCAGGAGAGCCCGCGGCGTATATAGATGCCGCCGCGTCGCCAGAGGGTGGCCAGAAACCACAAGGTACCTATGTCCGTTTTAGAATCTACAGACTTAGAGGAGCTACTAAGGGTATCAGCAGGGCCATAAATAGCCTTTTCTGTGTCCTGTGTGAGCTTCTTTAACAGTTACCTTGTTTTTTTTAAGATAGGTATCTATATTGGTCCTTTCGTCTATACATATTTCGTAAACGCAAGTTCACTAATGCAAATGCTTTGCCCATCCTGATGCATTACATTTTTATGAGCAATTAGAGCAAACCGAAAAAATAATAGTCCTGACTGGTCTAGCCATTCTTGCGCTCCAAAGAGTCTACGCCCTATGTCTGGGCACAGGTGGCACCGCCCTATTTACGGCACTGGGTTTCAGTAGGTAGGCCTTCTCCTCGTGGTATGAATAATATACCATCGCTAAAGGCTACTCCTACATACCGTAGGGGTATAGGAGGGCAGGTAGGGGAGTCAGGAGCATTATAACCGAGAATAAAAAAAAACAGAAAAGGTACCATACAAGAAGTAAGATACTAATTTTCAATAAGATATTTATGAGTCTGTAGAAAATAATTCAGAAGTTAAAATAGATGTCCTGTACTGAAAAGGCAAAGGCCTGTCGCAAATCTTCCGTCTAGTATGGAGTTGTTGCTCTTGAACGATAGTAAGTAACCACTCGTTTAGGTAGTCACGAGCTAGTATTCTGAATTATCTAACAGTTTGATAAAAAATATTATTCACGAGGCTGAAACCGGTTGGCACGTTTTAAGACACGTGTGCCGTAACTTCATAGTCAAAGTTAATGCAATAAACGAATCATAAGTTTCTCAACTGACTACAATTTCTGGAAGAAAACAGGATTACGATGCATAGGTAGGTACATATACCTAGACAACCTCCGTAGCGTAGGACCAACGGATTAACGTGCTTTTCGAGGCACGAAAGGTAGTCCCTCAACGAACCAGACCCGGAAAGAAATCTTAGAATTTACACAAAGATTTCTTGTCCGGCGTTGGTATCGAACCCACGACCTCCGAGGTTTAAAGCGAGCCAAAAACCGCGACGTTACGGAGGCTCTCTTTCTTTTACATATATTTTTGTATTAGTTTCCCGAAAAGTAACTAAATTATGTTTCTTTGTATAGTGGTACTAATCTCGGAACAGTCATGGGCCCATAGGTTTAAAATAATGGTGTTATAGAGCTTATCATTATTAGTCCGCAATGTAATTAAACCAGCCGTTCATAATACTATATTTTCTTCTACATTTATCAAAACAGTAGTGATTGTATTCTATTATATATACTAAGAAAATTATGATTATATCATCATTATTATATATTTGTTTCTCGCAATAACCTTGAATGCAGATATAGCAGTTGCTCTATAAGGGAAATGTATATTAAACGAGCTTGTTTAAATATTTTTGGGCACTAACATTATAAAATATGCAAATTTTTGAATGAATTTATACGCGGATATCTGATGTAGCTGTCTTAATAATTTAAGTATAGACTGGATTTGATAGAACGTATTTTATCTTTACAGAAATACGTTTCTTTAATTTTATTGTACATTAAATAAAAACGTATGCTATTATATAAAATATGATGGTACATATATAGAGACATCGTATTTCAAGTTTATTGTTACTGGTAATAATGTTAGACTACACAGTCCGTCCATCCGTCGTGTGACATCTAATTCATAGATTGCTTAACCTGGCTTGATCTCAAATTCTTGACTTATTAACCCATTTCCCAACGGGGTTGGAAACAAGTAATTACCGACATTCTATTCCATCCCCACACGGCTTAAATTTCATTTGTTAGATTGACATTCTAATAGAGAGGTCAAATTACGTTTGTTATAAAAAATATAAAATTAAAAGAAGAAAACTAATTTACACAGTGCCGTAAATAGGGCGGTGCCACCGGTGCCCAGGCACATGGCGTAGACTCTGGGAAGCGCAAGAATGGCCAGACCAGGCAGGACTATTATCTTTTCGGTTTGCTCCTAAAATAGGCGAAACATCCAATATACCTATCTAAAAAAAACAGAAGGTCACACACACAGTTATAGAAACTCGCACAGGGCGCAGAAAAGACTATTTACGGCAGTATATATGAAATAGGTAGTAATCGGTTTCCAGAAGTCGCAAGGTTAACACCGAGTAAGGAATACACCGATTCTAAGTACCCGGGGTTTTTAGTGGGAAGGCCATCTCCTCGTGGTATGAATGACATACCTACCATCGCTAAGGGAGAGGAGAAGTCCTACATACCCCGAAGCGCATAGACTTTTTACTTTCCGTGGCGGCGGCGGAGGGTCTCCTGGTAAAATAAAAGGTAGTCATGTAGGAAAACATTTTTTTTTTGGATTTATTTTATTTTATTTCTTTTTCTTCTATACCTCAGTATATACTAAATGTACATTTAAGTTGGATGTAGTTTTTTTATTAAGTTACTCCTCTGAAATATCTAAATCCATTCATGCATGTGCTAAAATGTCTAACATATCATTGAGCGGAGCATTTCTTATCGGAAAGGAAGTGACCTATTGTATTGAATTGAAGTCGATTAGTAATTCGAAATGGACGATAACCGGCGCGTATCTGTGCAATCCTTACTATTATTAGACTCTTGGATCCCTGTTTTACGATTGCTGAATTAAGTTGTATTTCGGTGAATTCCTTAGCTATTTGTATTTACCTCCATGTAAATGAACTTTATCATCTACGTTTATGAGGTCGTGAGTCCGATTCCCACGCTGGTAAATTCAAAGATTTCTTTTCAGGTCTGATTGGTTGATGGATTCTCTGTTCCTCCATTACCGGAGGACCGGACTCGTAATGTTTACCTGTATATTTTATTACATAGTATTGCGGTCACCAACCCAACTGGGGTTATGGCAATATTCCTCCAAGACTCTAGTTTGCCAAGGTCTCTCTCTATTTTGCTAAAGACTTTTAGAAGGATGCGCATGTACAGAGGTGGATGTAAACGGGCTGTCAAAACGAAACAAACGAAATATTTTCTCGCTTTTCTTGTGTAAAATGAATGACTTATTGTTGGTTAGGCTTTTTTTGATAAATACTGACCGGGCTTCGGAAAAAACATAATATGTCTACATATTATGTAAGTATACATATTATATGGGAAGTAGCGGTAACTTGTATATCCCAACATTGTACTGCGGTCATCAACCCGCCTGCTGTGTGGTGTTAATGGCAAAATCCTTTCCAAGGAGGCTAATGTTGCAAAAAAAAATTAACGTATAACTAAACTAACTTAAAATAAAATGTTATCTAAACCGAGGCCGGCCAATGGGTTTTAGAGGTGGGCATTTTTTTTAAGTCTGAGGATTCGCCGAGCTTCTTGTACCTTTAGAGGTTACTAACTAACTAAAAATTAAACACAAAAAAGAAGAATGGGCCATGAACACGCTGGCGGGCAAATTCAAATGCTTTGGCGGGCCTCTTCTTGATCCGCGGGCCTCGGTTTGACCGGCCTTGGTCTTAATCTTAGCTACTCAGCAGTTTTTCTCAGAATTCTAGTAGAATTGCCCCGTTTAATATAAGCATTCGGAAAACGAAAGTCGCGTTACCGTAGTTGCTAGAAGGTTCGACACATTTAAAATGGACTACACCCTCGCCCCAGGCTCAGTGCTTACGATAGTTGCTTCTTAAAACTTTCTTTCTTCTCCAACTCTCTCAACTCCAATCGAACCACGATTGGAGTGTAGTTTGTGTCCGCGGATTCAGTGTTTATTAGGTCAGTTAGGGAGCTTTTTTAAATAATATATAAAATATGTTTAAAACAATATGTAATACAATAATAAATATATGTTTAAAACATGAAGAATAATTATTTACCCAAATAACTACCTACTGACATAGTAACCATAAATTAACAAATCATTACTCTCCTCCATGTAATTTAAAAAGTGTTACCTAAATATACAATCCAATTGAAAAAAAAACTCTAGAACAATCTTATAATATTTAATTTACCTACTTATAAAACTTAAATTATAGAGCGAATGCACAGAAAACCAGTTCTTTATTTTTTGTAAGTTGTTTAACGTCCACTGGCCCTCGCATTGAGCTTTTGTAACTTTGGAATTGGTTGATACTTAAACAAACATGTCAACGCGATATCCGGTTTTTCTTTTTAACGTGTATTTAAAATTTTAATTAATTCAATTGGTCGAGAAGTGGAATTTTTTGTGGCCATGTTTCAATAGCATAGAGAAATTTAATGAACTGACGATTACCATTATTATATTTCAATTAAATTATTATATTAATATGAACGTTATTGAAAATTATACCTACGTTGGTACCTTTAATAAATTCACTTCAAGATGTTGTTGCACAATGATTTATCAATTATCCAAAATAAAATATATTATTGAAACATATTTAATACATTCTTAAGTACCTATATAATAAAATAAATAAGAAATTTATTTACCATGATATTGGCTTAAATGAATAAACTCAGACAACCAACACTACTATCCCATCTAGAATATCTCGACTCTTTAACTCCCAAGTATTATTAATTGAAACGATAACTTTTGCCCTTAGTATAAGTGCATATAGGTACATAAGTATATAAATAAAGAAGCATTATATTTATAGTATTTGCATTTGTAGCGATTATTTTCATCATCTGTTCCTCTTAAGAATTCAGCATCGAATTAGGTAACCTAAGTCGACACTTGATAGGAACTGTCTTTATAAAAAATATATAGGTTTATATATTATTATCGATGAAAAATATATAAACAAAAAATAATAGGTACTCACTTGTGGTGAATTACTGTAAGTAACTCGTTGATTATCCACCGAAGATGTGATCAGAGGCTCATGCTCATCATTACCGGCAGTCATTGTTATATATTTTATTTACACTATTCAAGTTAAAAACGTAAAAAAATCACTTTCATGTTCACAGCACAAGTTTTTTTTAATTCGATTATGTCACAATTTTTGGCGGGAAGTTACTACAGCTAGTTGCGTTCCGATCGGGGACAACTCGAGTTGTGTTGTGATCTATCGAGTGCGGAGTAGTGTGTCGCTAGTCTCGACTCGCTGTCTAATGTGCTACGGCATTTACAACGCGACTGATGCTCTGACAGCCGTAATGCATTCACCAAAGAATATGTAATTTAGTTTATAGCTTAATGATAATGATGATTGGTTTAGGTGTAATAACTTTATTTGAGGTGCAACTATCTACTTTTACATAACGACTGTTCAAAAAAATATTAGATACACTGTAAAGAATGCTATCATTAAACTATTTGATAATCATTTAAATATATTATTGATATTTTTTTTTATTCGTATTAAATTAGAAATTACATAAAATTAAAATAAATAATTATTTATTTAATACACATAAATAGACATATTTAAATTAAAGTTCTTGCACTGGTATCATAATGAAACCTAATTCAAAGTTACTTTAAAAAAATATAATAGAAGTTCAAGGTCAGCCATCAGCATAACAACTTAATTTGCACTTAAAACAATTTATAATACTTCCTGGTGTATTTTTGACTAAAAAAAGGTCCACGCACGTTTTTTTCATAGCAATTGAGTAGGAACCATTTTTTTTTGTTTTTTGTAAACTCTTTTATCTAACAATAAATGCATTTTATTAATAGTTGTCGACGCTGCGACAGATACATACTTTTTTTGTTCACCAACCCGCCTGCCAAGCGTAGTGCCTACAACAAAACCCAATTTGGGGTAGGCCCATGCTCAGCAGCTGAGGTCAAACGGGCTGATGATGAGGCCTTTTGTGTTGAATTAAAATAATATGAATCTAAAGTGAATGAGAGAGGCACTTTTATGCGTTACATATATAGGTTGTTAATGCACAATCCCTTTGAAATAACATCTCAACATTTTCTGTCGTGCAATTGCTAGAACGCTGTAATTAGGTATAACATGATTCGCCTTTGTAAAATTTGCCTCTACCTTTATTCCTTTGAAAAAGAATAAATATGAAAGTTACAAAATGTCACAGTTTGCATTCATAATGCAGTTATATGTTAAAAAAATAAATATACATCCTTAATAATATTATAAACACGAAAGATTTTTTATATGCGTTGATGGATGGATAGATGTTTGTTACTCTTTAACACAAAATCTTCTGAATGGATATGGCTGAAAGTTTGCACGCGGATCCGCCTTAACATATAGGCTACAAAATATCACACTCCGACCCATTGGAGCATATAGTAACGCGAGTAAAACCGCGGGACGCAGCTACCACTAGATATAAATAGGTTATCAAGGTAAAAATCAAAATGATACACAGACATAAGCGTAATATAATAATTTTAATTTATTACTATAAAATGACATTTGAGATAGATGCAAATATTTTCAGTAAATTACTTTATACAATATTTAAAATGAACCTATTACATTTCGTTAGTATGATTACAATGACACTTGACAAAGGAACTATTGTATTTAGACTGAGATGTACCGTGATACTTAACTAGTACTATAATATTCTATAACAATGATTTAGGAATATGGCTAATTAATATTTGTATTTAATTATTATTAATATTAAAATCATCATGACGATATCCTTTAACACTAAAACCTTTCATAATATTTGGTGATAACGTGCACGCGAGACGTCGTCGCGGGATAGCATCATATCGCAACAGCCCTAAGAAAAAATACTCCAACATGCAGACAAATAAACATACATACTTTTCTACACATACTACAACCGTTCTCGGCAATGTTCACATTATCATATCACTCATAAATTAGACATCAGGACTATTTACACTGCACAAACGGAAATTGTGTGATCTGAAAAATGTTGTGACGATGCGCTGTGGCGACGCACACTCGCCATCATTATACAAACATTACACGATAATATAATACACATAAGACAACGTGTAAAAAAACGGTTATCATAAAACATTAAACAGTAATTGGGCAACTTATCATATATTATACTATTAACTGTTTAAATAACAACATGTTGCAAAGAAAGGTAAGGCTAGCCATCTTGCAGTTGCTGATATATTTTATATCTAACTGATTTTGTTACACGTTGTGTATGACGTAATAATCTTTCTGCAAAATACATTCATTCATAAATTCTTACATAATGGTAAGTAAGCTTAACATAGCATTATCCATAATTAGCTTATTGGCAGCAATTAAAAATGATAAAAAAAACTATGAACAAAGTATCGATTTGCTTAAAAAGTAAGTCATTAGTCAACCACCGCGCAACGTAACATTTTATCAATTAATTAATTACAACTAAATTAACGCTACTTAGGAAGCATACAACTTACACTAAATACGGTAGAAAATAATATATTTTAATATATACTTACTATTTCTGTAAGTAGTATATTATAACATATAATTATGTAGTTTGATACACAGTTCGGAATAATACATACTTAACAATTCTTTGAAATACAGTCTCGCCGTAATAAGATTATACTCCTTGAGGGCCGATTTTACAATCGTCAGATAAAAAATATCACAGGAATAAATTTTAAATTTGACATATTTTGTATGGAAATTCTGTCCAAATTCAAATACCTTTATATGTCTCTTGTAACTTTTATCTCAGCATTGCCAAATTATTCCCAAGTCATTTTAATAAATCCAACGTCAGATTTTATATTTAGACGTAATGACATATGCCAAGAAGCATTCTCTTAACGGTGGGACTGAAACAATATTTTATTATCTTCACATGTATTGGACTTCTATGTCTAGCTAAATTAAACGGAAAGTATTTTCTTCTATTAATTTATTTCATCATAATCAGCTGCAATTATGTTTATACGGTTTTGTTAACAAGCAAGACAATCTTGCTAGTTCGAATATAATTTTACCTCAAAATTTTTTTTTGTTCCGTAAAGTTACTTAAATTTATCGAACAAAAAAATTTTTTGAGGTTGTCCTTAGTTGTCGAAAACAAAATCTTTATCGAGTCTTTTAATGCATACTAGAGTGTGTGTACAGCGTATAAATCTATAAAATTCTTAAAAAATATTATAAAATTCACTGGATTGACAAATGTATGTACACAATATCAGTAGTAACATAAAAAGAAAATCCTGATACTTCAAACTTAATATGTAATATATTCTGGTATTGCGATCGAATAGTTATTTTCTGCCAATTTTAATGACGCAAAAACATGCGATGTAGAGCTTTTATTTAACTAGAAAATATCGCAAACGATTCGAATCATTCTTTTGGCTACTTGATAAGGGGACTTCGGAAGTACGCTACAGATTATTCGATTTGCATTAATAATATGATCAAATAAAATTTATTTCTTGCATGTAGGTACGCGCAATAAAATTATTTGGCCGTTTATAACATTCATTTCAGTTTTCAATAATAGTCATATGCCGTAATAGAACACTTATAATCGTGCAAAATTCGACTATTATTTGGGAATAGATAAAAATTCATGGTGAAAAAATCGTTTTTTTACGGCTATATAGCATCTGCATTGTAAATTTGTATTTAACGGTGCAGTTAGCGCAAGTTATTGCCTTTATAGATTATTTTTCCTATTAGGGTATTTATTCCCCATTACAGATTATTTTGACAGGTTTTGTTTATACAATTATTTTTCGTTACAAATATTTTGTTATACTCTTAAGATCGTTTAGGCATGGCAATGCAAATGGAGTTCCCAGTTTCTCCAACACTGGTGTCTGGAAGAGAACCCTAAGCATTTTAGTTAGTAAATCCTCTCTTCGTGGTATGAATGGTATACCATCGATAGAAAAAGGGAAAAGGCCGCAATGGCGGAGGGAATGCATAACGCAAAAATGTCGTCCTATAAATAAAATTGAATACACAAATAATGTATTAAAGTTACTTAGCTGGTTGTGGTCATTCCACCATTGATTTTCAGCACAATGTATGAATTTATATTAATTTACTACATATCTAGCGTTTAATTAATATGAGCTTGGTCTGCTATGTACCGTGTGTATAATATATAATAATAGTATATCTATCTAATGAAAAGACACTCAGTCTACTGTTTACTTTTTGGCAGTGTAAATGGATATTCTGGCGATACAGTTGCATATGTTCTCATTATCTAGATTTGATTCTTTATTATTAATAACAGTTGTGTATCTATTTTTATTAGGACTAATCCCTCCCACACTCCCGCCACTGTAACTCCTGTGAGTCAGGATCAACAGCGGCATACACAGAAGACACTCTAAGCCGATAGGTTCACGCTGGTCCCGGGACACCTAAATGTCTTGGATCCCATATCGAATTTAATGAGAATGTTTATTGGTTTGACATATATATTATCAAAATTATTTTTTACATGAGTAGTTAGCGAAGAGGCTTTTGCTACTTCATCAACCATTAAGGCAAGCAGAACTGCAGCCTTATTCGCTTAAGGTATTTTTAATGTGAGAACCCATTTATTTCTAGTTTCGCAATGAGGCAATCGACCAATGAATCATACACATATGGGTTTAGTAAAAAGGTTTCAGTTCATACAAAAAAATCCAACACAAATTCTCATGATATGTCAGAGGTGTCATATCTTTGTGCTATCAAGCGTAGTATTAGTAATACTACACGGGACTAAAACGTGACAAATGCCCCAATAATTCAATACACTGAATCAATGCCGACCACATATTTCGCTCAAATTACTTGAACGCTTCATAGAGTCGCGATCTCTCTAGATAATGAGCAATTCTCGGTATCTCAGTTACAATAAAGCCACAACATGGCGATAATTTTGGTGTTATATTTTGATATATTGATTATTTATGTTTTTTGTTACTAGCCATATAACTATTGGCGATTCACAAATAAATCTTACGAAGATATTCGAGAGCATAAGCATTGCCATATACAACGTGTAATACTTATCAATATCGAGTATGAATTAATTCGTAAGGGCATAGTTATTATATGAATCTATGTCATACTCAGTTCATTTATGAGGGTGGAAGATAATGGTCCGAGAGCTGGCATAAATTTTTGATAAAATTGGGATCTAAGCCCGCTACCCACCAGCCAGGTCGGCAGTTGTGTTGAGGTATATTGGGAGAGCTATGTGACAAGTTCCAGCTTGCCTCAAATACCTACCCAAAAATTGGTACCAGCTTACCTCCTAATGGCTCAACACCACCAACAAATACACGACATAAATTGAATCTTACGATTTCTTTCTTGTAACACGTTCTAATTTCTCATTACATTATTTAACTTTTAGTACAAAATGTTTTGCTACGACACCCTCTTATAATATATTTTTATATACTATCGTCCTCCTTATCGTATCTGTCAACGGCAAACCATGGATATGCGCGCGTGCAGTTATGCGCGCGAAACCAAATTTAGTCTGGTATAATGTGTTTCGACAACCACACACCAATTCCACAATAAGGACTAGAAATTTATCTTTATTATTTATGTTACACATTGCATAAATTTATTAATCCCGCTTCAACTGTAAATTATATGGCTAGTAACAAAAAACGGAATTTTGTATCTGTCTAAATCTATTAAACGTTTAAATATGATATGTCTAACTTTATTTGAGGTAATAATAAAATTCAATCTGTCTTTATTGGCTGAAATGTGAATTTAGTAAAGTTTATGCCACATAGTTATTTCTAATCCTTGTATTAAGTAAACGAAGATTAAAGTTAGGTTCTTTTAGAAGACTAATTCTGTTCTCGGTGTTTCTAATCCTGGCATTAGGAGAAGCACCCGGGGTTTTGAGGGTAAACCTTGCTTTATGGTTTGTGTAGCATTGCGATGGAGAGGAAAGTCCCTCATACACCGCTGCTATGGTAGAGGGGACACGTAATGAGGTGCCCCCTGGAGGAAAAAGCAGTATTTAGAATACATGAAATCTTTATCACCAGGAATATTTGTAAATCAAACTAATTTCAACCTTAACTGCATTAATATAAAACAGTCTCCAGAATGAAGTGAGATATATTAAAATTAAACTGCTTATTTGAAGTTGCATTGAGTCAAACAAATGCAGTATTGAGAACAACAATTAATTGTTATCGTACTATTATTAAGGCAATCAAAACTATTAAGAGCATTTCACATAATGAACGTATAGTACATTGGCCATTCAGAGGAACGAATGTTCATATCGTATCCATTCATTCGTTCTCAATTCTGTATAAACAGCTTAAAGCATTTTCAACGTTTTAAATTCGCGTAAGAATTTTCGAAGTGCTATTTTATTAACTGTGCGAAGGTAATTATATGAACATATTAAAAATAAAAACTTTTTAACAGAAAATAATTCATATTATTCACCTTATATAAATAAAATTTAGTTTTATAACGAATCTATCAACTGATCAGTTTATTCGATTGGGTAAATTAGATAAACAAGTAATGCTATGTATCAAAAGATCGAATGATCCAATTTAGTTATAATGATGTTAGTACTAAATACATATTATTCCAAAAACCTAATAAAATAATTCTCTTATCATTTCGTGTGGGAACAATACGAAGGGTACAGACAAAGAAACAAAGAACGTCCACATAGATTTTCTCGAAAAACGCGATTGAAAATTAAGAAGTGAGTAACTATATAATTTTTATTGACTATGGTTTCCGCTATAACGAATTTCGGAAGCCTGTTTTTTTTAAGGTTTATGATTGGGTATAGAGATACTAGACAAAAAAAATGACATTCTCTCTTCTTTGCCAGTATCTTTTATATAGACACAACCTATAAGAGGTCGCGATTTAAGAAAACCTAGCAAATACCGATTTTCTACATAAAATGGAGCCTAGAAATTGGTACAACTTTAATTGCTTAATATACCATAGCATGAGGTAGCGCAAAGTCAATTAAAAAAAATCTTATTAATTATTTTTACTTTAACTACAATTATATATAACAATAATTATAATACTGCTAAACCTAAATTTAAATTAAATTCCAGGATGATGCTATTCTTCAAAAATATTTTAAAATTAAACATGGCAACACTTTTGCAGTGTTACCATATTATTTTAAAATCCTATTTGTTTTTAAAAAGAATATCGTCATCTATGTTGCTTAGGAATATATGTGCAAAACGTTATTTTAATTTTACAATCTAAGCTTAAAATGAGAGCACTTCGCCTAATATTATTAAAGGATATCACTATTAAATGCACGATATTTTAGTTAGTACAACGTGACAATTAGTTTATATGCACTAAAATATGAATAGTCAAAAAACTAAGTTTTGAACTAGAATGGTGAATATCGTTATATGTTTTTCGCGTCTGTGTTTTTCTGCCATTTTCACTGCGGTATCTTTTATACCGTGCATTATAAGTGCTTGTATATTTTTATATCATTGGAGAGGTCATTCAGTAGCACGGCGGCTTCATTCTTCCAACACTTTTCTCTTTAACACATCGATACCATCTATACGCTTGTCTAAACCTATCGCATTTGATCCATACTAACCTCTAATAAAACTTAAATCCAACTTTATTAAATTTTAACGTCCAAATAATAATTTTGTTTAGTTCGTATCATCTTATAGATATTATTTATATCAATTATGCCAAAAGATATATTTTTTTATATTGAAAATTCAAAATAACATTACTTTCCTGTCCTTCCCGTCTTTTATTTACAATCAACTAATATTAAACCTCAAGTCCGAACTTAAATTACCTTAAACCAATATTCTACTAAATTGCGCTCGCGCAGCGCGTCTATATCACAGCCTATTCAGCCGCCGCGCTCCTCTGACCTCTGAAACCCCTTGTGACGTCACTTTTTTGTCATTTGGAATATCATAAAGATACATCAAAAGTCGCGTCACGGTTTTTTTTCTGTTACGAACAGAAAAATGACTTCAAATCAGCGAAAGTAGGAATATTAGAATCCCACCAGTAGACATCATGGTTCATAGAAGAAGTATAACTGTTCAATTTATTTATATTTGGAATTAAAATTTAGCCACGATAAAGGTATCAATATCTAGTTTCAAATCCATCAATCCTTAACTAAAATATTTGTATGGAGCAACTCACTAGGCCTCAATTTTTAACGTGTTTTATTGATACTTTATATAGGAATTGTGTCAAAATACACAAGTGTACCGAATTCAAGTGTTTCATATTACCGTTTCTATTATATTTTGATATAACCACAACTTTTAAAAATATATGTATATTTTAACACAATACCTATATCTAATCATATCGTTTTATACTATCCTACTTAGTGACCGCCATAGCTTGCGCTGCTGTACCCCGAATAAACAGCCTATCAGTCTTAAGACAACCCCGCCCCGCTCACAAATGTAATGTAATCATCCAAATGTGTAATGTAATTATTAGTTGTAACGTATACTGCAGTTACGTATTCTGATTTTATCGTTTTATTACACTTCAGGGCATCATCAAATCAGAAGGAATGTTTTATCTTACTGATCCTATATGCTATGCTATGCATATGCAGATTAACACTGCCTTATCAGTTATCACTCATTTAAACATACCTATATTATATGGTTAATTAAACAACCCCACCAAAAGTCTACTCCTTAATTCATACACAACTTCAAAACATTACAATGTTCTATTAAATTTTCACTAATTTTAACTATCTTGCCCTTTAAATATCTGAATGTTACAATATATCATACAAATTCGTTTAATATGTGAACGGGAGCGTCCTACTAACAACCTTTTCTAAATAACATTTCACCTAATACATTTTCCAAATCATTTCCTACAAGTCCAAGACTGCATTTACCAAGTAAAAGGAGTAAAGTAATTTACCACCATTCCGTAAGGTGCAATTTCCAATAACAGTGCATTGGATGTGCATAATCATCGATTGTGTAAGTGATATTAATTTCGCATAAACAAATGTTACTAGCTAATGACGTATGACTCATAGTAGCAACTTCTTAACGACGAAACAAACGGAAATAAATATACTAAGAAATAATCGTTACGCATCATTATGATATAGATCGGGTGTATGTAAGTTATATGGTGTAATTGCTTTTAAATCGTGATATAATTACATTGGTATGATCATACATCTCTCGGATCTTATGAAAAGAGTATATAGCACAGCATATTAAGATCAATATGAGAACAAAATCATCTCGCATTAAAAAAATATGCTGCATACACACCGTGATTTTCTAGTTGTTAATACTATCGAAACGTAACATAATGAAGGTATACCGAGTAAGTGACAGTTCTAGAGCTCGGAAGTATAAGGTCGGATATGACATTATATGTCAGATACATTCGTCGTACGTGCCTTTATCGTAAACTGGCACTTACGACCAAATGCTTCTGAAGTATGAAGTATTTGAGTTGCAAATAAGGTCGAATTTCATCCGTCAAGAAATATTTTCTTTACTGTACAGTCAAGGGAGAAATATCAATTTGCTACATTAGATCTTCAACCTTATTAGTTACTGTTACTTGTTTAAAAAGTACTATTATTTTACAATTTCTAATACATTATTGAATGTTTCAATAATAATCTGTTATTTAAATGATATTGCACAACTATTTGATGATTAATATGAAAATGTATCATCAGTGACTGCTTTTATAAACATTTTTTTAAACTGCGGTGATTACTAATTGGTCTTATAATATAATTTTAATAGCATTATAGATGTTAATGCACGGTTATACTGAATGAGATACCAAAATAATTATTCACCGATTTCATAATGTTGTTGTAGTGATGTTAACAAATGTTGTAATACCATTTTGAATGAACACCTATTGCAGTATATTTATACTGATTTCGAATATTAGAAAGTGGTAACAGTCTATGTTCCTCCAGATATTTTGTTTTGAATTTTATATTGAAAATAAATATCTGTTAAGGTCTAATAACGGAATATAGTACAAACAATAATTACAACGTATGTTAAGGCAGTGCAACTATCGCTGGGAATTAAAATATTGACTTCATGTTCCTATATGCATTAAGTAGTTTGCTAAAAACCAGCGAGTTATATTAATATTTTTTCATAGTTACTAACAAAATCTACGGCGTATCTTAGACACTGAACAGTATGTACATGTAGCATCTTAAAAGATTACGTCCTTTCCATTCCGTATTAACGTTTCGCAGCGCAACGATGGTCGCCACGGTTTCGCTCAAAGCTAAATCCCGATGATATAAAGTAGCACGTTCTATGGGTAATGCCACTTAACTTACTCTCGTAAAATAACGCGTAGCACTAAGAGTTGAATTTGGAATGCCATATGTCATGTTGATGATCTCTATTACCACAGCAATATAGGCTACGTTATCGCCACATATCAATCCCAAGTAATCCTATAGTGCTAAGTGTCGTAGTTGAATACGAGAGTTCGTTCCTGCACGGTAGTATACATGCATAATATTTAAGTTTTATTCTCATATAATGTTTTTCTCATATAATTCTCATGTGTAAATATCAGTATATTGATAACCTAACGACGTGACAATTAAATCGGATCTTCACTATAAGGTCGATCACGGTTAGTTCGCGTTCCGACCTCGGTCTGGTAAAATATTATTCAATACTGGAATGGGATTCGACCGGAACTTGACTGTTAAGGATAGTATGAATACGCATATAGCTTTTCAATTAATAATATTTTAACAGACCGAGATCGGACCTCGAACGAATCGTAATCGACCTCATAGTGAGGCTCGAGGCTTATCGACCATCATACACGCCTTTTATTACGTAACTAGTCAACTTTTATTTCCAAATGTAATGGAAGTACGAAACCTAGATTGCTACGTAATAATGACAGTTACTGTAGTAATTATTCTACATACACAATGCTTACATATAAGGCCATCAGCGCAAAAGGGACTTAAGCCACTTGCGTTAACTTACTTTACACAGTAATAACAATATTACTGTGTGATGTTTTCATATATGAAATATTTGTTGTTTATAAATAGTTTAACTGTCAGTACTTTAGTGCCACGACATTTTTCTTCGATTGAAACGCGGGATAAATAATGAAGGTACTGATTATCGTTCAAATTGTAATTGTGTGTACATATCGCGAGAGTAAAAACATATTTTGATTTAAATCACTTTTAACTGCTGAATATAAATAAAACCATAATTTATCTTAAAGTATCGAGACATATGTAATATTTAAATTCACGTTTAACTCAAGTTTTATGGTTTGACATAAGTAGCATGGGTTCTATGGGTAATGCTACTTTACTTACTCTCGTATTCAAGTTGATTTCGGTCAACAAGTTTCTCTTAACGTAAGATAGTCATTCCTAGGAACAACTATAATCAAGTTCATATAACATAATGCAGTGGTGGTTATCATTAGCTGTATAAACAAAATTAATTTGCAAGAACCAGTAAAATAGAAAAACGGTCAATATTTAAATGTTTTTTTCCAATATAAGGCCTTTTTTCTTTTGCGCTGACAGTCTTATATGCTACCATATATATATTAACCGCAAATATACCCGTGCGTATGTGATTGTGAATCTACAGCGTCTGCGGCGTGTGCTTGGCCGGCTGTCGCTTGTGGCGCCGGCTGGGTCATTGTCAGTTATTCTTGTCCATGTTGTGTATCACCCAGTTGAAGGAGGTGGTCCACGAGCCTTTGATCACCTGATCGAACTTCTGACTGAAGTGCTCCATCGCTTTTTCTTGGGATAAGTCTAATACCTGGTTAGAAATAAAAACAAATATTAAAATTATTTTAATGAAACCCGAAGAACAACAGGATTTCTGAATGTACAAAATATGATTTATGAAAGTCCTAAGCTGTCAGGTTTGGACAGACACAAGTAAACCAGGTCATTTGACTCAGTTCAAAGATAAATAATGAAAAAGTTTCGAGTGGTCCCACACTGATGGAAAATGTTGATGTTTTTAACATTTGTAATCATAACATCGGTTCCTCACAGGGTGTGCGCAAGGCAATAATATAAATTAAAATATTATTAACCTGCTATTATCGGCTCCATCAATGTTTAAGAATAAATTATATCAATCGTTTTATCGGTTACAAATTATCACCTAACAAATTGTTTTTAGAAATATTTACTAACCTAATCTCACACGAAAACATTGTTAAACTTTTTGATATGTTTGTTACAGTCACAACGTAGGTAGACAGAGAAAGACTCGTAAGAAGTTAGGATAGGGTCCGGTCGTCCTTGCAAGGCTAGGCTCGCGACGCGTTCTATGCTTCTGACCTAATCCCAGCCCGCCCTGGTTATATTTATAATACGCGACTATCACATGCCACATTGGTAAATTTAAATTCTATTTAATAACATTACTGTTGAAATGTAAACTAATTAATTAGTCAAGATTTTTTGATCGAGATCAATGATCTCAATCCAGATTGACTGTGTAATGTGTGTGACTGATAGATCGCGACATCGGATCATAAAATATCTAAATTTTTAGAAATCCATGATCTCGATCCGTTTATCGCAATCCAGATTGAGCGTCTAATGTGCAACATATAATTCAAAAGACACTATTAAAATTACTAGTAGTAGTAAGAGAATAAAAAAATATATTAAAATTAATTACTACACAGGCTTTTTTTGTTCAGATCCATTTTGCGTATAACGTCCACAGCTGAACATGGGCCTCCTCCCGGGGAGGGTATTCGCCATAGTCACCACGCTTGGCAGGCGGGTTGATGACCGCAGTATTATGTTGTACCACACAAGGAAAGGCTGCTGCCCGTTCCTTGATATACGATTATTATAGATGATTTTATAACAATCGGCCAACGGCTTAACGTGCTTTCCGAGGCACGGAGGGTAGTCCCTCAATCAACCAGACCCGGAAGGATATCTTAGAATTTACACAAAGATTTACTGCCCAGCGTGGGAATCGAATCCACGACCTCCTAGATTTAAAGTGAGTCAAATACCGCTATGCTACGGAGGCTTTCGCGATTGTGAACACACAATCTTCATATTTTTTTATTTATTGGCAATCAGTATCCCCTGAGCACACGTCTTCATGTGATCATTGCGAACAGTGGACTGACGTGATCTGGATTGACTGTGTAATGTGACAACAATCCAAATCAATTTATATCAATCTACCGCGATCACCGATCTCGATCCAGACTGATGGTGTATTGTGGGCCTATGTTAAGTTTTACGAATCATATGATGCCAACTGTCGCTTTATATTCAGAGAAACCCAAGTAGTTAATCCGTAAAGGTACAGCAGATCCCGACAATACAAAACAGTGTTAAAAAGACAATGTTTAGTACTTACCAGTGTTTCCCGTAGATACTGAAGATCCTTCTCCGAGCTGAGTTCGGGCAGACCGGTGGAGATCATCATTGAAAACAACGTTAGAATCAGGTGGCCGTGCTTACGAAGTATTTTGAAGGCCTATGAAAAACAAATAACATTTAAAATCATCAATGGTCAAATAAAGGCGTAACATTTTTTTAAAGACGACCTTGTTAAGTCATCATCATCATCATCAGCCCTTATAACGTCCACTGCTGAACATGGGCCTCCTCCCGATAGAGGGCTTTTGCCATAGTCACCATGATTTGCAGGCAAGTATTATGTTGTAACACACAAGGAAACTTTGCTGCCCGTTTCTAGGTATACGATTATTATAGATGTTATAACAATCGGGACCAACGGTTTAATGTGCTTTCCGAGACACGGAGGGTAGTCCCTCACCAACCAGACCCGGAACGAAATCTTAGAATTTATACAAAGATTTCCTGTCCGGTGTGGGGATCGAACCCATGACTACCAAGATTTAAAGCGAGCCAAATACCGCTACCCTACGTAGGTTGTCTCTATAAAAAGTAAAGTATTATCACAAAACAACTAACCGATTCACAATGCTCCCTAAATATCTTGAAGTCCAGCGGTCGGTTGTCACCTGTGCCCTTCTGTCCCTTCTGTATGACGTGTATAAAGTCGTGGGTCAACACGAAGGGCACCCGCTCCCGTTTGAACCCGTACTTCTGCTTGAAATGACCTAGGAAGTGGCCGAAGTCTATGTGGAACATCTGTGGAAAAACAACAATATTATTGTCATCATCAGCCCGTATAACGTCCACTGCTGAACATGGGCCCTAATCCCGAGGGAGGGTTTTTGCCATAGTCACCTCGCTTGGCAGGAGGGTTGGTGACCGCAGTATTGTGTTGTATACACAGCGAATCTAACATATAACGAATAACAATCACAACAAAGAAAGAATTAGCGAAATCGGTATAGCTGTTGTCGAGATTTGCGCTTAGCAACGCATTCAGCGATTCATTTTTGTATTATAGATAAGTATTAGCAGTTTCTTCTTAAAAAATCTATTTCTGTGAAATATATATGTGGGATCAGTTGTTTCTATGAATAAAGAATACGTTGAGAAGTGCTATCTATATGAACAGAGAGTTTTGACCACAATGATTTTAATGGACCGAGATATATACGAACAATGTTTCTTTCAACAAAGTTAACGGCGAAACTTGAGAGAACTAGAGATTTCTATTAACTGTGATTTACGTGTATAGTGTTATCGTACAAGCGTGTTTCTGTCTTACGTTCCATCCTAATGAATCCCTAGTAGGTACTTTAAAGAAATATTTAACTAAAACTATAATCTCGGCGTTTATGTGTAATTTTTATAAATACATTTTTTTTATTTTGACGTCCAAAATTCGCCATTCTGTTTTTTTTTAATTTTGATATACATACCCAGTGTCACTCTCACAGTAACCACGAATCTAACGACACCTCTCAAGCTAAAATCGATCAAGCCGTTCAGGCTGCAGAGTTTGCCAAACAATCCAAACAATTATACATACATATATACTATCGAAAAAGACAGTTGCACAAATCTCCCCTAAAAAAAAATAAAAGCCATAATAATAATAGGCCGAGTTCCAAGTCCCACTGGGGACGCCCTCTAGCGCAGGTTGCTCAGTTTGTAGGGTTTAAACCATTTAACTACGCTGGAGCTCTGCTCGCCTTTATGCCTTTGCTCAATGTAGCAAAAGCCTCGGGGCTAACCCTCCTTCTGGCGCAATCGGGTAATAAATATACATACCTGTCCATTCTTCTTGACCATAATGTTGTCGGAGTGTCGGTCCGCGATGCCCAGCACGTACGTGGCCACGCAGTAGCCGGCGCAGCTCATGGTGAACTCGTCCACCGCCTTCGTCAGCGCCACCTCGTTGTTCTCCGTGCTCTTGCGCAGCCATTCTATGTATCACGATACAACGTTGATATTTATTATAAACTTATATAACAGATATCACATAATATTGTATGTTCGTACCTGACAACTTTAAGGCTAAAGCTATACATCATATTGTAATGAGTAGAAATAATCAAATGAACTTAATTAATTTAACACAATAAATTGATCAGCCAAATTATGTTTTGACTATTTTATATTTAAGCTGGTTTCCCAAAACCGCAATATACTGGTACCAACTTCTCGCGCGCGGTTTAACCTGCGTAACTCCTGTTCCCGTGAGAACTTCATCATAAAATATACCCTATAGCCTTCCTCGATAAATGGGATATCTAACGCTGAAATAATATTTCAAATCGGACCCGTAGTTTCTAAGATTAGCGCGTTTAAGCAAACTAAACAATCTCTTAATCTTTATATATTAATGTAAGATTTGAAGTGGATTTTAGTGCGTAAACCCTCGCCTCGTCGTATGATCAGCATGTCATCGCGATGGAGGGATAGTACCACATACCCAATTTACAAAGATGCCCAGCCCATGTATTCTTATTTACTTTAGAATCCATATAAATAAAAATGAATCGAATGCAAAAATGCTTGTATGCACATAACTTGAGAGTGATATCACCAATTTGGATTTTTTTTTTTTTAGTATAATCCTATTGTAATTCCCGTCAAATAGTTAGTAAGACTGAAAGCTGTCAGTTCACTGACAAATTCGAAAGAGGGCGGAGTTTCAAACTTAATAAATAAGATTTGTTTTTACTATTCATAGTACCGCAATATATACTCATAGTATATATTGTAATAGTAAAAAAACAATATTAATGAATTTTTATTATTTATTAAAAAACCGGCCAAGTGCGAGTCGGAATCGCACACGAAGGGATCCGTACCATTTTTCAGTGCCTACCTGTTGACGTTATAGACTTCGAGGAAGAAATGGCAAAAAAAAAAAAAATGTTATAGCCGTAATAGAAATACATCATCTGTGAAAATTTCAACTGTCTATCGTGGTTCTTGAGTTACAGCCTGGTGATAACAGATAGGCAGCGAAGTCTTAGTAATAGGGCCCCGTTGTAACCCTACGGGTACTGAACATTTAAAAGATATATTGTTTTGACAGCGACCTGACAATTTTGAAACATGGAGAAGTTTCAAACTTAATAAAAAATATATATTATATTGCTTTTACTACTATCGCTACTAGGTCTATTTGACGGGGATTTCATTAGGATCAAAGCTAAGATTACGAGAACTACTCTAACTAGTTGTTTGTGTCCAGCATTGCCCCACGTAAAATCGGACATTTCCCTTGGATAATTTTAAATATTTTCATTTATACAAAGAAAAAATTAAGTAGATGATTTCTCTCTTCATAAGAACTTTCCAGAAAACTTACATGAAAAAGGCTACTCAATACTCACGTAATAACGACGACCCACGTATGGTGGAGGCGGCGGTGAACAGAGCATTTTGTTTCTGAATGTTAGCGACCGTCTCCGCGTCTTCTACTACTTCGATCATGCCCACTGCGTTGTCCATCGATATACAATTGTATGGGTTCAGTCTGAAAATGAAATAAAGCGTGAAAAACATAATAATAAATTGTGAATATATAAATAAAAAAAAAGATTTCTAGCAGACTTTTGCAGTCTACTAGTATTCTTGTTAACACCTCGTGCTAAGCTAAAATGTGTTGTGTGTGCTAACTTGTGTTTCGAGTGGGTTCACGTCGGTAGTGCAATGGGTGGGGTTCGAACCGGCGGCCACATGATCGCAAGTCTGACGCCCTAGCCATTGGGCTACCGCCCAGCTACTGGCTACAGCGTATATACTACATGGTATGAATGACTATATATAAAAATCATCATCATCAGGCCGTATAACGTCCACAGGGTGGGTTTGCGAGGAGACGGGCAGCATCGCTTCCCTGTGTGTTATAACATAATACTGCGGTCACCAATACGCCTGCCAATAATGGTTTCTATATAAGTATAAATGCCAGTTGATACTTATATAGAAACCATTATTGGCATAATATTAAAAATAGAACAATATTATTGTTCTTTTTTTAATGTTTCATACAAAATAACTAATATTAATGTGAAATAATTGTAGCTAAGCCAAGCAAAATGTAATGTAAAAGACATTACATTTTCTTTGCTTAGCTACAATTTTACACATTTGGCGCCACGTATTCAAATAAAGTTAGTGACAAAAAAAACACGTGACCTAAGGAGAAGTATACAAATCGGTTGTGCAAGTTTTAGGTTATTCAGGGTCAACCCTACCTCCCGTAGTCCCACATATCCCACCGCCAGCGCGAGAATACGCTGCAGCGGCTGTGGGAATGCGTAAATGTATTTCCCCCGGACAACAAAAGAAAATAAATGGGTCAACCCTACCTGGAAGAACCAACAAAAAACATTCTATACCAAGTATCCAACTAAAATTTAAATAATATAATACTTTTTATTGTTTGAAGCACTATTAGTTAAATTATAATAACGTTTAAAAAAATCTACATTTGATTATAAAATTGGGTATCAAAGATAATACGGATATTCTCAGATTTTTCTTTTAACTTAATATTGCAATGCCCTTGTGTTTGTTTTTTTTGTGTCTCACTAATAATATGCATCCATCAAGCTACTTATTTGAATGATCAAGTTGTCATTTCAATTTATTTGTGAATACTATTTAAGTTACACGTTAAAAAAATAAAAACTAAATTAAAAACATTTAAAATTAAATAAATTTCCATAGCATAAAAATATTCGCCCAACGTGGGGCTCGAACCCACGACCCTGAGATTAAGAGTCTCATGCTCTACCGACTGAGCTAGCCGGGCTTATAGGCATATCAATGAAAATGTCGTTCTTGAAACACGATCGAAAAAACTGACATTGTTTACAATATTGTGGACGAAAATATATCGCTAGATTAGTTTTTTTGCCAAGTCAATTGTGAATCACTACATGATTATTAGGTCTTTACCTATATAAATGCCGTTCTGCAGTACTGGCCATTTCAAATCGAAATAATTTTTGTTTGGCTAAGAATTCTAATTTCAAATTAATTTTAATTTAAAAACATGGATTTTTTTTTCCAAAAGTAGTCATTTGTTTATTGATTAGTGTTACATTTTCATCGCATTTCAATCTTTTCCTCATCATGGATACGTTAAAAATTCGAGTAATTATGGAATATGATATATACGTCGTGGCAGCAACGCGGCACAAGCGGCACGCAACATCAACGACGTTTACGGAGCTAACACTACAAACCAACGCACCACCTGTTATTGGTTTTCTCGCTTCCGTTCTGGAAATTTCGACCTGAAAAATAAACCTCGTGGTCGTCCGAAGACTTTGGTCGACAATGACGAATTAAAGGCGATTGTGGAAGCTGATGATACACAATCTACGGCTGAATTAGCAGCAGCTTTCGACGTTAGCGTCAAAACAATATTGGTCCATTTGCGTCAAATTGGCAAGGTAAAAAAGCTTGACAAATGGGTGCCCCACGAACTCAATGATCGCCAGCGCGAAGTACGCGTCGAGACGTGCCTTGCACTGCTCAACAGACACACAAATGAAGGAATTTTGAGCCGCATTGTTACCTGCGATGAAAAACGGATTCTGTTTGATAACCGCAAGCGCTCAGCAAGTTGGTTGGATCCTGGTTCAGCACCTAAACAATGCCCTAAACGAAAACTTACCTCTAGAAAAGTGATGGTCACTGTTTGGTGGTCTAGCGCCGGTGTGATTCATCTCAGCTTCTTACCAAACGGGGTGAGCATTACTGCAGATGTGTACTGTGAAGAACAGAACACAATGATGGAGAAGCTGGCACATCTCCAACCAGCATTGATCAATCGCTCGTCTCTGCTGCTCCTGCACGACAACGCGCGACCTCATACTGCACAGCAGACGGTCTCCAAGTTGCAAGAACTGGGGTTGGAAGCTCTCCGTCATCCGCCCTACTCACCAGACCTTGCGCCTACAGACTACTACTTTTTCCAGAATTTGGATAACTCCTTCGCGGGAAAAAAATTTAACACCCTAGAGGCAGTACAAAATGCCTAAGAATTTGTTGCCGTGCCCGTCCAACTGATTTCTTTAAGAAGGGCATCAATAAACTGCCAAAGATGCATTGATTGCATAAGTGATTACTTCGATTAATACAAATAAAAAATACATGAAAAAAAATCGTTTAATTTTTTTCATACAAAACGGCAATTTCCTATTAGGTAAAGACCTATTATTTTAAAGATAGCTTCTTACGACTTATCGTAAATTCTTAGTTTCGTAGCTAGATAGACATAAATACATGGTGTATACTGTTTATCTCATTAAAGTTTGATTATAGTACAACAATCTTTAACATTATTTTTTTTCGTGTTTAATAATGTATCCAGTGTGTGCTGCCAACACAAGTAACTATGGATATTGTTATTATCGATGCAATAAGTCATGAAGACCAAAAAACTTGTCAAGTGCAAGTCGGACTATAGGTTCCGTACCATTTCCAAGCGTCTACCTGTTTCCGTTATTGATATCGAGCAAAAAAAAAAGGCAAAAAAATAAGTTTTTTTGTATGGGAGCCTCACATAAATATTTATTTTATTTTGTTGTGAAATTTATGTAAAAATTTCAACTGTCTAGCTATCGCTGTTGAGATACAGCCTGTTGACAGACAGCGAAATCTTAGCAATAGAGCAATCTCTATGATGTCTATGTAATATCCGCCATACTGACTACAATAAAGTATGATTGCTTTTAACGATCCTATAAGATCCAAACAGTGCGTTTTCTAATAATTTATCATGGTTTCTTGCCAAATCGTCAAAAACTAAAAAACACTCACCTAAAGTCATAACCATGGCTCTTCCACAACCTGTCCATGATACGTAGCATCTGCAACGTGAACATGTCTTGTCGTAGATCATCACCATCCTTCATTATGATACGTATGTCCGATCCGTTCGAGTCCACGTTCTCAAAGTCTAGGAGAAGTGGACGCATCTTACTGTCCATAACGCGACATACTTCGGGCCTGTGAAAATGATTGACGGTGAAAAATGGAGCAGGAATATGTTAAATTGTAAATAAATAAACATAACACTGCCAGTCCGTTACCCTTCTCTTCGTTCTAGCGAACTTTCTCACGGAGATGAATACAGCATAGATAAAAAATTTTATTTTACTGTGATACTGCGCACCGCATTCTTACCCGCGTTACTCTGCTCCAGTGGGTCGGAGCGTGATTTTTTGTAGCGTATATGTTAATCGAGCTGATTAACTATCTCCGTGCAAAGTTTCAGTCAAATCCATTTAGTAGTTTTTGCGTGCAAGAGTAACAAACAAACATCCATCCATCCATACTCACCAACTTTCGCGTTTAATAAAAAAAATCTATACTAATATTATAAAGCTGCAGAGTTTGTTTGTTTGTTTGAACGCGCTAATCTCAGGAACTACTTTTTTTATCTAGATTTTTTTTGAATTTACTGGGTACATCTTTGTTCTTCCTTTTTGTGTTTACTACTTACTTGATTCGTTTGCACTTAAAGCTCGGATTAAGTGGCGACACAAAGTTCCGCAATGATTCGTCACAATGCTGCTCTTTCAAATGTTCTATGAGCGCCGCGCGGGCTTGTTTTATTTCCTTCTTGTTGCGGACGTTTTTGTATACCCCTGCAATAAAACAATTTATAGTAACTAATCAAAATCAGCCCGTATCACGTCCACCGCTGAACATGGGCCTCCTCCCGAGAGACATATTTCTTGATTTATTCGCCATAGTCACCATGCTAAGCAGACGGGTCGGTGACCGCAGGGTTATGTCGTAATACACAAGAAAACGCTGCTGCCCTTTCCTTGATATACGAGCGTTACAGATGATGTTATGACAATCGGGATCAACAGCTTAACGATACCCGGAAATAAATCTTAGAATCTACACAAAGATTTCTAGGCTGGAGATCGAGCGAACGACCTCCAAGACAAATCGAGAATTTAACATTCAGATTTATAATATTAGTACGATTCACACCTGAAAATAAAGAGGAAGGAAGCAACACTTACATCTCAACTTGTCTAGACAGGTGGTCTGCTTGGTGAGGTCGTGGATGTGCTCCTGGCAGCCGCGGCAGTACGCCTCCAGCATGAGGCCGAAGCGCACGCACACGGCCGGCACGTGCATCTCCGACCTGCGAGCACGTCACGACAGAGTTTATACCACCGGCTGGACTCCAATCTGCATTTAGGTTCCGACGAAAGTTATTCAAATCCATTTGAATAATTTTGGTTGGAGCTATATCTTGTCTATATTCCTCGGTTGATTTATTATGATGATGACTCTTATATCGATTAGTTTTAATAAAACAAAACCCTAACTTTGTTAAGATCACTAAAATTGATTTGGATCCGACCAGGACAGATACAAAGGTCGCGATAATAACCCTTGAGTGCTAGCATCTATTAGTAAATAAATAATAATATTTTAAATTCATTAATAAAATACACATACATACATATGTAACTAAAAGTAGCAAATTTAAAATACAACTAACTTATGAAATGCTACCATTATACATCTATTCTACTTGGCAGGGTTTCCAGAATGCTCGCAGCATTACCCCATTGTATTACTTAGTACAACAGGTAAACATAAGAGTCGTTACCTTAAATGCCAGAAGAGGTAATGTCCAATGGTCATGTTCTTGAAGGCTCGCTCCAACAGGAACACGGAGAGGTCGCACATTAGATACGACTCGTGTTTCAGCGCTTGCACCAGTTGCAATAGGTAAAGTAATAAGTCGTTGTCACTGAAAATATCATACATTTATAAAAATAATGTTTATCTAAACCTGACTTACCGCGTGGTTTCCGGCTTAGAATAGACCACCCCATGTCTTCCCGTGGGTGTCGTAAAAGGCGACTAAGGGACATATGGCTGATGGATGGGCAGCAGCATCTATTAGCTCAAGGTTAACATCTTACTGCGATCACCAATCCGTCTGCCAAGCGTGGTGATTATGGCAATATCCCTCTACGATCCTGGCTTGCCAAGGTCTGTTAAGAGGAGGCCCATGTTCAGCAGTGGACGTAAACGGGCAACAGATGATGATGATGAAACCTGACTAATACTTCATTATGTCTACTTGTATTAAAATCCGAATCAAGTCTATTAATAAAAGTCATATTATAAAAGGGATGCATTGATTTTTTTTAAACGCTAATATTATTATCTGAGTAAAGTCGCTGACGTAAATAAATGGCGAAACTACAATGATAATATACTAGCTTTTACCCGCGGTTTCGCGAGCATTGAAAGCCTCCTAGAATATGTGTACAAAGGTTAATGATGATCGGTTAAGTAATTTTCACGTGAAATCATTACAAACAAACTTACATTTACATTTATAATATATGTAGGGATTATAAAAAAGATATCAATTTACTCAGTAGTCACTTATTACTACTTCCAGCTAAATAAGAAACGGGTTTATTAAAAATTTTATTGCGACTAAATAAGTCGCAATAAAATTCAATATTACTGACATTGAATAAACAGGTATTAAGTCTGAAAATACCTTATTTTGCTGAGACATTTAACAGCAAAGCTTCTCACAGCAGAATCAGCATAAGCATAGTCCAACAACTCTAGCGCAGATTCAACGCGCAAGTTCGGCCATTCGGCGAGCATTCGGCGAACGCTCGCCGCTTCGGCTTGCTCGCCCCATTCCACGCACGACAGTAGTTTAGGTAGGAGCTCCGGCGCTTCTTTACGAAACCGTTCTCTGTGGAGAAATAAACGTTGATTTTATATTCAAACATTACATAGGTGTATTGGTATCTCGTACATTAATATCAAATCAACTTTATATAGGTATATTGGTATCCTCAAATTCTTCGGGCACATCACTCGCAACGAGGACTCCATGGAATGTTTGGTGGTGCAAGGGAAAGTTGTTGATCACGTGGCCTCATTAAGTCCGTCACAGAGAATACGGTCAACGATTGTTCCCACTCCACCAGAAACAGAGACATATGGCGACAGGTCGCGAGAGCTGCTGTGACGCAAGCATCGACTAAGACATGACCACGACCACTCTGTCAGCAGTGTACGACTAAGAAGAACATAATATATTTTCAATTTTAGAATGTAATAAAATTTCTTATAATAAAATTAGAAATTTTATGAAAGATTTCCTGTTCAGCGTGGGGATCGAACCTACGACCTCAGAGATTTAAAACGAGCCAAATACCGCTAATCTACGGAGGTTGTCTTATATAAATGCTGCAACTTATATAAATCGATACTTTTAATACAAAACATCGGCAGTTCTCACAGTATTGCTGTAGAAACAACCATTTCTCTTAGACTTGGCTTAACAGGCTCCCGCGTCTGTCTAGATATCCATTTATCTCTTTCGGACGCCGTAAATAATTCAAAATTAATAGCTAAACCACTCACCTTAAAGCCCAAATGTCTTTTTTCTCCTGTTCGTGCATTTCATACATGGAGTCTTTCTCAGCAGCAATTCTGAGTTTCTCATAGTCTCTGCTAAGTCTCTCCAATACATCGGGTGTAACCTTTTCCACCTGTTCCGTGTTCACGATGTCTTCTCGAGGGAATAGAACTGGGTATAATGAATCGTAACTGGAAATAGAAGAAAAAAAATAATTCGAGCTAATGTCAAAGTTTATTTGTTTGGTTTGATGACGGGAGCTGCAAGAGGATAATTAGCCGTCAGGCTTTTGCTTCTACACCAGATTTAAGTCTTAATAAATTTTATTTTCGGACGGACATACGTACTTAGCCATGAGGCTTTTGCTACTTCACCGGGCGTAAAGGTGGGCAGAGCTCCAGTCTTAATAAATGGTTTAAAAACTACAAACTAAGCAACCTGCGCAACAGTGCAAAGCAACCTGTGGGACTTGGACCTCGGGTCAGTGCGGTCGCTGGCGATGAGATTGAAGGAATTTTAATACATAAAATCAAACATTGGAATTCAATCATCATCTTCCTGCCCTGATCTCATTATTTGGGGTCAGCACCGTATGTTATTCTCCTCCATTTTCCCTATTAAACGTCTCTTCAAGAGCTGAAGGCTAATCATGCGATATTAGCACGAGGTCGTCGCCCTGCGTGTCGTCCGCCACGTGCGTCCACATGGACAGTATAAAGTGTAACTCACTCGGAGAACTTGACCTGCAGCACGGCGCAGGAGTCGGTGGGGTTGCACACCACGGTGCCCAGCGGGTGCAGCACGAGGTCGTCGCCCTGCGTGTCGTCCGCCACGTGCGTCCACATGGACAGTATAAAGTGTAACTCACTCGGAGAACTTGACCTGCAGCACGGCGCAGGAGTCGGTGGGGTTGCACACCACGGTGCCCAGCGGGTGCAGCACGAGGTCGTCGCCCTGCGTGTCGTCCGCCACGTGCGTCCACATGGACAGTATAAAGTGTAACTCACTCGGAGAACTTGACCTGCAGCACGGCGCAGGAGTCGGTGGGGTTGCACACCACGGTGCCCAGCGGGTGCAGCACGAGGTCGTCGCCCTGCGTGTCGTCCGCCACGTGCGTCCACATGGACAGTATAAAGTGTAACTCACTCGGAGAACTTGACCTGCAGCACGGCGCAGGAGTCGGTGGGGTTGCACACCACGGTGCCCAGCGGGTGCAGCACGAGGTCGTCGCCCTGCGTGTCGTCCGCCACGTGCGTCCACATGGACAGTATAAAGTGTAACTCACTCGGAGAACTTGACCTGCAGCACGGCGCAGGAGTCGGTGGGGTTGCACACCACGGTGCCCAGCGGGTGCAGCACGAGGTCGTCGCCCTGCGTGTCGTCCGCCACGTGCGTCCACATGGACAGTATAAAGTGTAACTCACTCGGAGAACTTGACCTGCAGCACGGCGCAGGAGTCGGTGGGGTTGCACACCACGGTGCCCAGCGGGTGCAGCACGAGGTCGTCGCCCTGCGTGTCGTCCGCCACGTGCGTCCACATGGACAGCGTCACGCCGTCCGTGCGCAGCTGGTCCTTGTAGTCGAAGATCATCGTGTTGGCCCAGTTCAGCCGGTTCACTCCTTCCTGGCAAATTAAGTGGCGCAAAGTAAATATTGTGTCCTATTCTGTTCTAATGCAATTTGTGTATAAGAGTAATCAGTGAGCTTGGAAGGGACATCCGGCTAGTCTATCCACTACCCGGTACATATATTTAGCACAAGTATATAATAGCTACATACGATACTATAGAAGTCGAAAAATGTTTTTATTGGAATCAGTCAGATTTCAATCATAAACATACTAGCTTCCTGCGCGCGGTTTCACCCGCGACATTTCCGTTCCCGTAGGAACTTTATAATTCATTATCCAATAGCCTACCTTGATAAATGGGATATCTAACACTGAAAGATTTATTTCAAATCGGACCTCTAGTTCCTGAAAGGGGTCAAAGCAATGAACGCATTGAGTCCCATTTTGAATAGAAAAAGTAACTTAAGCCCTAAAACTAAAATGCGTATATACACAACGTTAGTAAGACCCTGTATTACATAGGCTGCACCAGTGTGGAGTAGTACTTGCGAGACAAACTACACAAAAATCCAAGTAGTCCAAAACAAAGCTTTAAAAATTTCATATAACACAGCGTTTCGGACTAATTTAAAAGAAATACATATTAAATTTAAATTTCCACCAATTAAAGAATTCATTCTAAAACTATCCAAAAAAATATATATTTACCAAAATTATAATCACAGTAATGCACTAATATCAACTATTGGTAAATCTAGGCTGCCATACGCAAACACATATTGTCGATATCGGCTACCACATCACTAATTCCTCGAGTACTCATGACGTAGTAGTTGCTCCCACAGTCCCACCGCCGCCGGATCGCCCGAATCTACGCGACGGGCGCCGAACACATTGCGATGGCGTTGATAAGTCAATTACTTATTTTTTATTTTACTTTACCCTGATGCAGAGTAGGTAATGTTAAAACTAAATATTAATATTTAAAAAGTTGCTATAACTTGTGTTTTAGCAACGATATTGTGTTTTATACTTGTTATGTAAGATATTTTATTTGATAATTAATTCTAAGTCAAATTCTTTTCATTTTTATTATGTAATTATTATAAGTTTTGTTGTCGATGTATATAATAATATTTATAACCATATGTTATATGATTTAAAAAGGCGCTAAGTTTATAAAAAACATTAGTTTTAAGAAAATAATGTTATGATTTTAAAACATTATGTTAACTTTTATTATAAACTAGCGGCCCGCCCCGGCTTCGCACGGGTGGACTTTTATACCCACGCTTGCCCTACCCTACCCCTGCCCTACCCTACCCCTACCCTAACCCTACCCTACCCTACCCTACCCCTACCCTACCCCTACCATACCCCTACCCTACCCCTACCCCTACCCTACCCTACCCCTACCATACCCCTACCCTACCCTACCCTTACCCTAAATATTATTTAAAATTTGACACTGCGATGGTAGCGCCGTCTGTCGGATCCAATGTAAAACATTCCAAAATTAAAATTAAAAATTAATTAAAAAAACATTGTCCAGCGGACAAAATTGTGAATCTAAACCATTCCCAGATCCCCTTGAACACACACAAAAAAATTCATCAAAATCGGTCCAGTCGTTTGAGAGAAGTTCAGTGACATACACACTCATAGAAGAATTATATATATAAAGAAATATTATTTAAAATTTGACACTGCGATGGTAGCGCCGTCTGTCGGATCCAATGTAAAACATTCCAAAATCAACAACTACTAATAAATTAAAAATAAATTAAAAAAACATTGTCCAGCGGACAAAATTGTGAATCTAAACCATTCCCAGATCCCCTTGAACACACACAAAAAATTTCATCAAAATCGGTCCAGTCGTTTGAGAGAAGTTCAGTGACATACACACTCACAGAAGAATTATATATATGTTACCGGATATGTATGAAATCTAGGAATTGTACACAATTCCTAGGAAATATATACCCTTCCGAGCCTACTTAGGAAATGTGTAAAATAATGTTTCAAAGATTCCTTAATACACACATTTCCTGTGAAATGTATGTATTTCCTAGGAATTGTATATAATTCCAATATCGTATCAGGAAATGTATAAAAAGAATGCTTTCTGTAATAAAACATGTTGCTTCAACGAGAATAATATTTTTTATTAATACAAATAGGTAACAATCATACCGTAAAATATGATTAATGTTATCTTACCAATTAAAGCTTCAAAAATCAACTAGGTATCTATTAACTTTTAAGGTGCATTTATCGGAAAATCACTGTTATCAGAAATTAATAAGAATCATATGTTGATCAACCTAGTTAGTTGATAAACGAGGTTTCGGGTGGTTATAAAAAAAAATAACCTAAACCTACCCATTGATATTTCCGATTGCTATTTAGGAAATGTATAAATTTCCTAGGAAATATGTCTAATATAATTTATTTCACACATTTCCGGGCGATTTTAGGAATTACATACATTTCCTAGGAATTGTATACAATGACGGATTACATACATTTCCGTTAACATATATAAAGATTACAAGCTTCCCGCGTGCGATTTCACAGGCATAAATCCCGTTCGTCTAAGAACTTCAAAATAAATATAGCATATGTCACTCAGGGTGAATGTAGCTTTCCAATGGTAAAAGAATTTTTGAAATCGGCACTGGAGTTTTTGAATTTCTCTTAATAATATAAGTATAGATCACAAGCTTCCCTCGCGAAGTTTCACAAGCATAAATCCCGTTCCCTTAAAAACTTCATAATTAAATGTAGATAAATGGGCTATCTAAAACTGAAAGAACTTTTTTAAACGGTAGTTCCTGAGATTAGCGCGTTCAAACAAACAAACTTTTTAGCTTTATATATGTGACGATGCGTCTTCGTCGCCGTACCCCTTACCCCTTGCCCTGCCGCCGACCGGTGGCTGGGACTATAAAAGGGCGCGCACTGATGCCGCGAGCTCTGTTACCTCACTACGACCTCGCGCTGCGGTCGCCACCCTACAGCCGGCTGCTGCCATCCGCACTGGACACGTGGAGACGAGCCCTGCTTCCCTCGCTGCCGCTACCATCTACCTAAGTCGTCAGCGAGACTACTACCATCCAGCTTCCTAACAAGCTAAGTGTTTAGTGACTAGCTACCTGGTCACCTACTCAAACCGAGTCCTAGAACCTGCCCCCTATTCTAACTGTTGTAAATCTTTAATTCTTATTTTGAATAAACTATAGTGTACTGAGTGATCTGTGTTTATTTCCTCTCTTTATATAAAACTCATCTCTTTTCCTTTATGTAACACGTAGTTGGCTACACCAACACGTGCTACGTTACATTGGCCCAACGTGATAGTGGGGTCTACGTTACATATGTTCGTATAAGATTATATTCAACATACCTTATTTGAGTCTTTTCCTCTCCTTTTAGTTTTGATACTCTTAGTTATCTCATAAACACCGAAACACATTCTGGCCATGCGCGGCAGATTGCACACGTTGATAGGAAACGTCAGCTCTTCATTCCACTCGGCGACGCCATCTTTGGATATGATGGTCGCCCGAGTTTTCTGTGTCTCGCACAACGGTTTGCCTCCGTGGAATATACCCGCTTGACACACAACCTGGTGAAGAGAGAGATATCAAATTAATCTCATTTTTATGGCGTGGTTTTTTGACAACCTCCGTGGCGCAGCGGTATTCGGGTCGCTTTAAATCTCGGAGGTCATGGGTTTGACAAGAAAATGTTTGTGCAGATTCTAAGATTACTTTCCGGGTCTGCTTGGCTAAGGGACTACCCTCCGTGCCTCGGAAAGCACGTTAAGCCGTTGGTCCCGATTATTTTTACATCATTGCACTGCTGAACATTGGCCCTCCTCAAGGAGGGTATTTGCCATAGTCACCACGCTTTACAGGCGGGTTGGTGACCGCAGTCTTATGTTGTATCACATAAGGAAACGCTGCTGCCCGTTATTCGAACTGATGATGATGAATAATTAACAACTTAGCTGTAACGGGGTCTTGTAGGCCCTTTTTTTAGCGCCCGTTGAGGGACGCACGGAGCACCCATACGTTCATGGAATATAATAATAATCATAATATTCCACCCAGTATACAGATTTGAACTCACCTCCGATACTTTATTTGGGTCTACGTTAAGTTTGGTAGCGGCATGCACCATGCAAGAAAAGTTCTTGTTTATACTCCGTGACGACTCATTTTTCTTGCGTCGCATTGTGTTAGAATGGTCTGAAGTGAGACGCCTTCGCTCTGGCACCGAATACGGGTAGTACGGTAGGTCGCGGGTCACTGTAATTAATTTAATAATAATACTTTATTTATATATTATTTATACATACAACCTCCGTAGCGTAGCGGTATTTGGCTTTCTTTCTGGGTCTAGTTGGTTGAGGGCCCTTCGTGCCTCTGAAAGCACGTTAAGCCGTTGGTCCCGATTGTTATAACATCATCTATAACAAGCGTATACCAGGGAACAGGCAGCAACGTTTCCCTGTGCATTACAACATAATACTGCGGTCACCAATCCGCCTGGAAAGCGTGGCGACTATGGCAAAAACCTTCCCTCGGGAGGAGGCCCATGTTCAGCAGTGGACGTTGTATGGGCTGATGATGATGACTTTATTTATAAAAATCATTACTATCTACCAAAGTCAAGACGAACAAAAACTATTTTTTTTATATAAAAAAAAATATTAACTATTTAGCATATTGGTGGATATTGTGCCACTGGCCCGATCATTTGAAACTCATTTATGGGGCAAAAGCCCACATTGTAGAGGCATTTACTATTACTACAAGTAGTTCAAGAATAATTATAACAATAATAAATGAGAATACACAGCAGATGACCAACTCACGCGTCAATGGTAACTTGTCCATGCTAACAGTCATGACCTCCGGGACACCATTGGTTGACAGCTTCTCTTGGATATACAAGAACTGGATCAGAGGGTAGTCTCCAAACAGGTACTCTTCCCTCCCACACACTTTCAGCACATAGTTATGAGGGTGCTCCCCTCGCATATTTAAGGAGTTTGCGACCTTCCGGAGTATCACCTCTAAGTGCTGTAGGGGAGTACGGGTGGCGGGCACACTGGATGAATAGGTTACCTGTAAATTAATAAGGTGAAATTAAGTTATAATATAATGGTAAATAAACTACTGTACTTCTTAGTGAGTTAAGACATAAAATAATGTCAATTATTGCTATGCCACCATGCAATACGATTCTTATGGACTGTATAAAGATATGCTTTAGCAAGAACCACTCGTTTGTGTTTAGAAGTGTTATTCTATTAAGTTTTATATTCGCGATGAACATTATTAATTAAAAAAGAAATCACTCTCAATATTTTAAGCGGCCGTAGTCCAATGGCTAGGGACATCGGACTTGTGATCTTGAGGTCGCCGGTTCGAACCCCACCCATTGCACTACCGACGTGAACCTAATCGTAACACAAGCAATTTAGCTTAGTACGAGGGGTTAACAAGAATACTAGTAGACTGCAAAGTTTTGCTAGTAAACAGTTTAAAAAAAAATTGTTGCACTATGATTGTCATCATCTCCGCAATACAGAAAAAAAATAAACATTGTATCATAGTCAAAACTTGATGTTGACAACGACATTGCCTTGACAAACGCCATTCGAAAATACGAATTTAGTAATTAAAGAAAATAGTGAACGAAATGTTAAAATCTCATTTCAATTTGACCACTGACAACGTATTAGAAGAAGATGGTCAGTCTTACGAGGAAACCGTCAGCAAAGTCGTACAGGAAAAGGTGGATACGAAACCAAAAGAAAAAAATCTACACGAGAGCGAGATTTCCGTTAGACTCAGCATGTTGGGCAAAACCGCCGACGGTGACGGGTAATGTTACTCACATTTAAAACGATAATAAGCTAAATTTAATGCCAAAAACTGAGCTGATGACTTAAGAAACTAAGCTAAGGAAACTAGAACATCGTTGAATTATTCAGTAGTTACAGTACCATTTCAAATATAAGCACGTCTTGTTAAAAATACCGAAATAATAGTTACGATAACATTAAAGCTCTTTGATCATCAGTTAGAAAACAAACTTAACGGAATAAAAAATATAATTACCTATGTTTTACATCATCAGGTACACTTACCTAAAAGTGAATCTCAACGGATTAAATCTAACAAACATTAACAGAATAAAAGGATTCAAACACCTCCAATTCGTGGATGTATCCAACAATCGACTTAATTTAGAGGCTCTGCAAGTGGTCACCACGCTACCTTCCCTAGTATTGCTACAGGCCGACAAAAATAATATACAATCTGCAGCATTGAAGCCACTGAAATATTTCCAAATACTGATATTGAATGATAACCAATTGACATCAGTACATGATGTCTATCAACCAGAATTGGCCACTTTGGAAGTTGGCAACAATAATATTCAAAAGATCCATTTTGAAAAAAGAATGCCGACATTAAGATGCCTAGACTTTAGAAACAATTTAATCCGCGATATAACTGGCCTCAATTTTCCTATACTAGATAGTTTATACTTAGCAGGAAATAGAATAGCTTCACTAGTAGGTTTAAACTCAATGCCTAATTTGAGGATTCTTCATGTACGCAATAATCCTATAAGGCTTCTGGATGGATTTGAGGACGGACTAACAAAGCTTCAATATATTAATTTAAGAAATTGCAAGGTTGGGACATTGAGACAACTCAGAAAATTGAAGGTAATTATTTACAGAATTCAATTAAGTTTCACGCTGAACAATGAAAGCAACGCGCGATACGAGTCAGGTTTAAGAATATATTTTTTATTTTGTTAAGCATATTTAGGATAGCATCGACTTTACGACGTGATTTTGTAGCCGTTGTTAATCATTTATTTTTGATAGTTAAATCGATATAATATTATTATGTACATGCCTTTTCAATTCTACGAACCTGCGTTAAAGGCGCTTGTTCGTACCACCAAGATTATCATGTATTGCATGGCACAAGCACAGGTGCTCAATTTGCCATATAAAAAACCTCTAAGGAATCGATAATGATACGATTCCTTAGAGGTTTTTTTTTGTACAAAACATATGTTTAAAATTTTAATGTTACCTTTCGATAGTAATACAGATGCCTAATTAGTCTTGTGTAGTTCGTGAACGATGAACGAATAGGAGCCGTATCTTCGCACTGTACTAGAAGAAACGTTTCCGAACACTGATTTGTAATCGGTCTAATAGGTCAAGTAGCTCTTTTCGTACTTCGTACATTGTAAACCGCGAGATCGTATAAGTGCGAACGAGAACGAAAAATGAAATATCACTGACTGATTGTTTTTGACAAGTACGTCATACGAATTCATAGTTCAAGTATGAAGGAAAATCAAAATTAAATATGTTAAATTAATACAATAGTAACCATAATTTGGTCACCGTGGTGATTTGGTGGCTGCTCTGTGGTCCGCAAATACGTTCTAAGTACTTAACAATGTTCCTAGAGAACGTATTTGCTCTGTGGTCCGCGCTGTCCTATAGGAAATGCTGACCGAGCGCAAAGACCGAATAGAGCTGTTAGAGCTTATAGAATGAACTAGTTCACTGTCCGAAATGAACTAGTACGGAGCGATCTTGAAAATGACCGAGCAGGCACAACACTATGCCTAATCATCTTGCCAAGTATACCTACTATAATCTATATATATAAAAAAAAGTCGTGTTTGTTACAACACTTATAACTCGAGAACGGCTGGACCGATTGCCATGGTTTTTGATTTGTTGGATTTGTTTCCGTCCCGAATAGCAGAATACATTTTAAAAACAAAATAAAGTCGTGTTAGTTACACTATTTATAACTCAAGAACGGCTGAACCGATTTGGCTGAAAATTGGTAGGGAGGTAGCTAAGAACTGGGAGAAGGACATAGGATACTTTTGGGTAGGGGTAGGGTAGGGTAGGGTAGGGTAGGGGTAGGGTAGGGGTAGGGTAGGGTAGGGGTAGGGTAGGGATAGGGTAGGGGTATGGTAGGGGTAGGGTAGGGGTAGGGTAGGGTAGGGTAGGGTAGGGGTAGGGTAGGGGTAGGGTAGGGTAGGGGTAGGGTAGGGGTAGGGTAGGGTAGAGGTAGGGTAGGGGTAGGGTAGGGGTAGGGGTAGGGTAGGGGTAGGGTAGGGCAGGGGTAGGGTATAAAAGTCCACCCGTGTGAAGCCGGGGCGGGCCGCTAGTAGAAATATAAATCAGAATTAATAAAACAAGAATTGCGAATATACTTTTTTTTCTAAGATCAGTATTTACCTTTAATACATCGCACCCACCATGTTGCATCACCCTTAAGTACACTGGTAGATAATGCCCACGGCATTGAGTAAATTAAGTTAAATAAATCAAATTTTAGGATCTCAATGCATTAGAAGTGTTGATATTAAAAGGAACCCCTTACATGGGCGGTAGCGGTATGGAAAATGGTGAACCGGGTAACGAAGACGACCCTGAACTGAGAGCAGAAGTGCTAGCCACATTACCCCGGCTGAATAGAATCAACAAGGGAACGGTCACTGCGGAAGAAAGGTTCGTCTTTTATTTAATATGGAAACATATATATTTTCCTGTAAGTAGTGGAATAAATAGTGTTAGTATTTTAGATATAAATATCCATATTTCTATTTTGTTGTCTACCTACTTTTCTATATATTCCCTGTTTTATATTATAAGTTTATTACAATGTTAAAACGGAGTCCTCCGCCAAACATCTCTATGGCCCATATATTCTTGAATATTATAGAAGTTTTTGCTCATAAGGATCTGCTTTACATATGTTTTAAATTTATACACTGTGTAATCTGTAATATTAGTTGCAAGTTTACTATAAAATCTTCTGTTAAGTATCTTCTGCAAATCAGTAATTTTTCAAGAGAGCGCGTAAAAGTTTAAATTGCACATATTTTTTAAAATATACTAAATAAAGTTTACAAATATACAATCGTTGTTAAGATATCTATATTTTTTTAAACCTAATTTCGTATATTTCAAATAAAATAAGCTATTTGAACTTTGACTCTCTCTCCTGTAAAGTTACTCATTTGCAGATCTTACATTGTTTGTGTGTGGACCAATGACCCGAAGCCCGGGTGTTATGGAGCAAATTAAGGGAGGCCTATGTCCCGCAGTGGACAGAGATAGACTCATTAATTGACGAATGTATAGATAAATTTTTCATAGACTAATTTAATCGAATATCTCGATTTAATATGTCAGTCAGCGCCAGTCTAATTCAAAGATCACATTCTTTTTCTAGAGCCGAAGCCAAAACTCTGATGCTTCTGTGGATCAACGAAGGCGATAAAGACGAAGACGAAGAATACTTGGAGGAGGAACAACATCCAGAAGAAGCTATTCCTGAAGGTCCTTAGGATACCAGCGTTCGGTTCTTATTTAATTCTTTATACAGATTTAATGAAAAATAACTACGATATCACCTTTTATTTCCTGCTTTAAAATACATAAATAACTAAAAAAAATTAATAAAAAAAAGGGTAGACACCAGCAGTAGTAATAAAACTTCATTATAATATGATGCATGAATAAAACAAATCATGATCAATTACATTTCTGGTGGTATCATCAATCACTACATAGTATAAAACAAAGTCACTTTCCGCTGTCTGTCTGTGCCAAGGTATCCTTAGATCTTTGTTAGTACACAACGGATTTTAATGCGGTTTTTTTTCAATAGAAAGTGATTCAAGAGGAAGGTTTATATGTATCATCAGCATTGCTCCCGTGCGAAGCCGGGGCGCTAGTAGGTATATTATATTTATTTCAGAATAAATAGTACAAAATCTGTTCTTTATTTAACAACACAAAAATCCAAAACATTGCACTGAATGTTAAGAAATAATTTACGCGTCTAGACAAATGACAGATGAATATTACAATAAAACACAGACAAATTACGTTCCTAGCACGATTTCAATAAAACTGTCACACGCGCGTAGGAGAATTAATGAAATCAGTTGTGTGTTTAATAGAAAAATATTGGTGGATTTCATTGTCATTGCCAGATGTTTGGCGCCAACACTTTGAATGCTTCTAGACTTGTCTGGTCTATTTATAGTACAGCCAGCGGTTGATAAACGACCTTTCGTATCTATGTAACAAGTTGATACATTTTTTTTGAATAGGTGTAATTTTATTATATTTTAATATCGTTTTTCAAACCATCCTAATAAAATATAGCACAATTTCGTTTTCATTTAAGTTCCGTAGTATTTTGTTATTGAATGTTCGTAAGATATTTAAATTTTTTTCGTTAGATATTTAAAATCTTCGCCTCCTACTACTCGTGGAAACCTTTATAAATAATACATCATACAAAAATATTTAATACAATTTTTTTCTCAAAATAAATGAAAATCTTTGAAAAAAAAAAAGGGAATGAATCATACCCACAATCTGAGAATATGACATTTAGTTCAAAGTGAAAGAAGTTGAAGACTTTTCCCGCGACATTTTAATATTTATTTGAATAGAATTTCTCCCTACAAATGGACCGCAGATTCAACTTAGGGAGTGAATTTTAGAAAATCCTTATTTAGCAGATGCCTGCATCATATCTATCTACGTGCCACATTTTCGAGCTGTGTGTTGATAGACAATTTCAATAATATTCAGAGGCGATCAAACTTTGAGAGCGCCGTAGGCAAACATAAGATCGGCGCCCCTATTTAATAAATAACTAGTACTAGTAAAAATTTGATCACTGTAGTTGGCGTTACCACATATGTGGTAGAGGTTACTTCAATTTGGAGCTGGCATTTCTTTATTTCGACTTGTAGTAGCCTCAACTACAGTTACTGTTCCAGCGTCCATCCCTCCCGCGCGCCCCTTGGTGCCTAGTTTGCCTTATGGATAATCCGCCTCTGACAATATTACTGATACAAGAATACGAATAATTTAATACGGCTTGTTTTTTTTTTAATATACAGATTCAGATTAAAAGATAAATAAAATAGGTTACACGTGGAAACTCCTTGGTACACTTTTAAACAACCACGCGTAAATAACATTCTTTTGTCTAACAAATACTCTGGTGAATGTGGAGTAATGAGATTGTTTATCATTCAATTATATAGTCTCACGTTAAGAGACAGATTCAACTGATTTTTATATTAGATAAGTACATCATAAAATTTAAACTATTTATTTAATAGCCCTCAATCTCATGTTTTATAGCTTTAAATAGGTTAACTTGCAATAGGCGTGAAGGCTAAATTAATATATTAAGTCCGTCAGTTAGATTACTAAAAAATATTGGACACGTATTTTCTTATGTATCAAATCAATAAAAATTTACAAAGATACATAGCAACAATAAACTATTAAGTTCAAGAGAGGGGGGGGGGGTCTTGTGTTACTCGTCACTACTAATGACGTCACATGAAATTCAAGGCGCTATTTCTTGGTAATTTTTTATTTGAGAAACGAAAAAAAAAATACGTGTCCAATATTTTTTGGTCATCTAGCTGACGGACTAAATAGATTTTTTTATTCTTCATGCCTATTAGCTTTGACATACGTATTCGAGTTTGTAATTGTTAAGACCAGATTTTGGTTGAATTCCCGTGAAAGGCGTTTTCTCGTAGGTTTTCGTACCCAAAGGGTAAAACTGGACCCTATTAATAAGACTTCGCTGTCTGTCTGTCACCAGGCTGTATCTCAAGAACCGCAATAGCTAGACAGTTGAAATTTTCACAAATAATATATTTCTGTTTCCGCTATAACAACAAATACTAAAAATAAAATAAAATAAATATTTGTTTTGTTTTTTTTTTATACAACTCCCGCACTAGGGAAATAAATCCCTATTTTATATAAAATAAATAATATAAATTTAAGGGGAGCTCAACAAACGTGTGTTTTTTTGTTGCTCGATATCAATAACTGCAACAGGTAGGATCTTGAAAATGGTACGGAACTCTTCGTGCGCAAATCCGACTCGCACTGGGCCGGTTTTTTTAATGGATAACGCTGAACTAAGTATATACATCTTGCAACTTACAATATAATAATACAAAAAACAATCTTACCTCTGTATTAGCTATCTTGGTCACCAATATAAAAAACTGATTGTTCAAGTGGTTCTTCAGTGTAGGCGGTATGTCGGGCTGGTCTGCAAGTCTGGGCGTGCATTGGTACCTAAGACGTTCGAGCCTCGTGCTTTGAGCTCTCTTTATCAGAGCCTCTTCAGCTAAATACCTCATGCGCATACGAAAGTCATTCACTTCCGAACTTCGAATGTCGTCGAATTCATTGAGACCTGAATGAGAAAAAAGATAAGTTAAGAAAAAGGCTATGATCTTGAAATTAAGTTTTATACTAAAAATAAAAAATAAAATAAAATATGGTCAGTCGTAGCAACTTAAATTTTGATAGGGGTTTGGTGGTAAAGCTGTTAAGTTCAAATAACATTTTTCTTTTAGAACAGAGTTTTGAGTTAATGTCCTAAAGTTTCTTAGAGAATAGAAAACAGATTTTAATTATTGGTACACAGAATTTATCCGGGATTAACTTATTATCTATATATATAAAAAATTATGCCTATTTCCCTTGGTCACGCCATAACGCGTGAACGCCTAGACCGATTTCACTAATTCAAAAGAATGTTCTTAGGAAAGAAAATTATTAGAAAATTACGCAGCAAATTAGAAAATTTAATTTTAATACTTAATCACCATATTCAGTTTTCTAATTCACCTTACACACAACACGGAACAGGTAAACTTAGCACTTTTGACAATATAAACGTTTTTAATGGAACCTCAGCATTTAAAATAACTTTGACAGAATGCATGCTGCAAATATAGTCAAAGAGGATGAAAAAAATATGAATTTCTTATTGTACATCAAGGTTAGATCAGAGATATAAAACCTAATATTAAAAGTTTCATTTAATATAGTTTTAGTTCAGACATGATAACATTTGTGAGGTCAGCTAGTTGGCTATAAAACATCCTAGCTAATGCAGGTGATTAGTTCCAAATAAAACAAAAGAGCTACTAAGTATATAGATCTGACATTTTTTTAAACTATCCTACCTCAATTATATAATATTGTTATCAAAAGAACAGTAAACAACAATATCAGTAGTTCCGCTAGGAACTTATAAAACTGGTACCAACCCAAATATAGATAGGTAGGTCAATGACCTCCACACATTCTAGTTCATCATTCATCATTAATATTATTTTATCAAAGTTATCAAAATAAAGAATTCATTTAGCAAATCTAGTTACTAGGGATATTTATTCAATCATTTAGATTTTAGTTTTATTATCAAACTGTAAAATACTATTTGCCATACATACATACATACATAAGCTAACACCTGTTTCCCAGCGGGGTAGGCAGAGACAATGGACCTCCACTTTCTACAATCCCTTCACACATCTTTTGCTTCATTCTCTCTCATAACATTCTTCATACAAGCACTTACAATTTGCCAATAAGGCCCCAATTTTAATTACAACAATATGTAATTCATAAATGACATGTTTTTATATAAATTTATTTCATCACATATCAATGGCATACTGAACCCTAGACAGGCCAATATTAAAACATTTTGTATATAGAAGTCCCTATCAAAAATGTATTAATTGTTATTTTATAACTAGTAGAAGAGTCAATCATAATAAGTATTGTACTTCCACACTCTATTCCAAATAGCAGATTAGGTTGAATTTTATTTTATTCATAGAATTAACATGATGTGATAGCTAACTGCAGTGTACAAATACAGGAATATCTTCAGCATTACTACTTCATAGAAAAACAACATAACAGTAATTGTCATATAAAAAACTGATATAACATTTGACAAGTGTTATCAATATGTACCATTAATTACCAAACATTATCAAAAACAACTTACGTTTTCCAATTAAATGACTTATATGCATATTCAACAACTGTTCGCCAGGCCTTTCCACAGATCTCTTGACTATCATAAGCACACCACACACTGGTTTTATGTCTCGGATGCGCTTGTTTTCATCCTCAATCTCTTCTGGCACAGCCAGAGAATTGACAAATTGGAACACATAACTGGACATCTCATGTAACATCCCAAAAAGGGGGTAAGTACCTGCCCGGTACCATATATCCTGGAAATAAAATAGTTTTTAACACTTTGATGTTTTTTTTTAAAAACTTATTCAGATATTTGTATGAAAGGGACCAACAATTTTATCTATATTACTATTAGAAGGTGGTTTGTGTGGTGTATATTTGTATTTTATAAACCAATTTGACTTTTCTGTATGAATAACTTTTTATTTACGAATATATTCTAAAACTAGGTTAAATGGTTCTATAGGGGTGATGTGTGAACTGCATAGGACAGTTATTATTATATTTAAAAATAACAACAAATATTATATCTATTCATAAGAAAAACTAATCGTGTATCTCAAAAGGAGCTGTTATTCTTTTTCAAAATTATTCCTATTTACTATAATTGCAATAAAAGTGAAAATAAACAAAATTACTTATTTTAACACAAATATAATTTATTCCATATAAAAGCCCGATAAATATTTTAAATTTCATTATAAATATAAAAAAAAAACGATTACAGAAACTAGACTTTTACAGACAAATGGATCAATGTATTATATTAAAATTTATATGGATTATTCTCTGGATACTGGCTTATCTATTAGATGTTTTTACTTAAATACAGTACTTAAGTTGGCATTTCCATTTCCAAAAAGAATAATATTATGTGTGGAAATTGCATACACAATTTTCTGCTATATAGTATGTTTCTTATGTATGAATATGTTGCTGTTTAAAAACAAAAGAAAATTGTTTTTTTTTTTTGGCTCTTTTCTTTTTAAGGAATGATGTATGGAACTCTATTGGTATAATAAAACAAAGATTATTATTATTTACTGACAAGTTATGTAAAAATTTATGATATTTAATTTAATGCCAAACAAAAATTTGATATGTAAATAAAATGGTCAACAATGTTAAATAGTTTAAACATCTCTGAGTGGTTCCTTTAATGAAAAATACAAGAAAGTATTCAGTGTATTATTAATAAAGACATTTGCACATTTCAAAAGTAAAGCACATATTCTATTTTTATGAAGAATCAATCAAAATAACCTCCTTTAATCATTTTGTATAAATTCAAGAACTTCAGAACATTCATACCACCTACATGATAAAAAATACTGCATGCTATTGTAAACAATGCATACTACTTTCTAAATGTACCTAACAAATATATCTTAATAAGTGTTACTCAATACTTTGACCCACTTTCCTAGGAAACAGTCAAAATATCGTGTGAAGAGTGAGTCACGCGAGGGTGTTCCTTCTTGTTACTAACCTCTTTGACATCCTGGAGAGTAGCATCCCAACTTATCCTCAGAGGAATGTAAACAGAGTTGGGGAGCAGACACGTGAGCTCCACCTCGTCCGACGGCAAGGAGGACCAGTAGTCCCACGTAAATGGGCAACTCGGTGCAGGAACCATTGTTTTGATTATTTTCACAAGTTACTCAAATTACCCCCGCGACATTTTACACAAACTTTCACTGATAACTTGCGTGTGCAGCGGCCCGGTCGCTGTATCCCACTGAAAATCATACCAACAACACGTTAGACAATGTTGGTAAACGCGGAGCGATGTTGAATCATAGCATTTCCTGGTATTTTACAAGGGGCATATCGCCATTCGAAATGAAACTGTCAACGATACGATAATATTACACAAATAAGAGCAAAACAAGAGTTGAATACTTTGTTAGTTTAGTACCTCTGCACGAACTAATTACATAATTAGTATTTTTTTGCATGAATGAATTAAATTTATTAAAATATGTTTTTGTGAAATTGTAAATAAAGATTACGTGCAACAAACTGAGCAAAGTATATTGTCTATGGAAAATTTATCGTCTAGTTTCGTCGTTATTTATCATTGCTCTTGCTCTAATCTTTAATAGTATGATTTGGTTAGTAAGCCTGCACTAAACCTAATTAATATTATTGTAGATAAAAATCATACGTGACTTTCGTAATCACATTAGTGTTTGGAACAAATACCGCAACCTGAAATTAAAAGAAGTAAAATTGTAATAGATATAATTCGAACCTCGGAAGTCGGAACAATTGTACAGTCTGGAACGCAATATTGTCTATGCGCTTAAAATTATAGTAAAACAGCTACAGAAGGACAACTTTGTAAAACTTCCTTAATCAAGTTAAATAATATTATGTCGTTTGAAATGGCTTAAGTTATTTAATTCAAATTCATTTGAGCATTTTGTGGATTATCCTAGAATATATTAATAAATAACTACATAACTTTGTTTGTCATGTAAATTTTACATCTAAACTATCACAAAAAAAAATTTCATTATAATAACCCCAAATTGTTGTGATTTTTGACCCCATTATTGACCCCAAAAAAATAATAAAAATAATTATAATTTTCACAAAGCCTTTACCGAATAAGTATAAAAAATAAATATCACTATAGCTTTAAGCCTAATTAATTTTAGCTTTGTAAAATTATTGTATGCTTAAAAAATTGCAAACCTTTTATTTCCATCTTTTGTTTGATTTAATTATCCTAAAACAATATTTTATATGGTAGTTTTTTTTTAGCAGTGAATGCTTAATAACCTCAAAATTATATTATTTGACATTTGTCTCGTGACAATTGGTCAATGTTGTTGAGCAACGAAACGTTTTTTGTAAATGTGTTCCAATTTATAAAATGTTTGAACACTCGGTAAAAGTGCCAAGACATTACAAAATAGCAGCGAATATATTTAAGAAAGTTTCCACTGAAGGAGGTAGCGTTAAAACTTTACTGTACGACGACAAACTTAAACATTTTGTAAGTATGACTTAATTGATTATTTTTCGTGTTTATTATTTGAAAGTTTGTAAGCTATTTAGTTTGTCGTATTTACAGAGGACCAATGTGCTTTATGCACTGATAACTGAAACTATCAAACATGCAGGAGATTTAGACAAAATATTTGAAAATTGTAAAATATTAGAAAATGAGTCACGGTTAGATCCATGGCTTGCGAAAATTCTCACGGCAGAACTTCTGTTCGGCAAAAAAGCCCTACCTGGTAAAAGCAAGCCGGAGCAAACAGTCCTCTCATATAAAGACCAGTTTGAAAAATATACATCTGACCATCAAGATGACTTGAAGACAGAAGGTAATTATTTATTTAATTTCTTTTCAGATATAAGATCAACATATAATACTCAAACATGGCTGACGGAGACGAGGGTCCATTGATACCCCCACATACCAGACAAGCAGTTTGGGTCTTGGGAAAATTGTTTATTTACAGTATAGCTATGTTTAGTTTACCATTTGTTGCATTTTTTGGGGTTCAGCATATACTGACTGAATACTATCCCGTAGACAAGTTCATGGTCACAGTGTGGTCAGTTGTGTCTGCTGTGGTAGTGGTCAATGTTATTATACTTGTGTATGCTTACAATGCTTATCATGAGAAGGAGTATGATGAACATGGCAATGAGATAGACCAACACTCATATCCTCCCCCTACTGCGGAGCCAGCTGAGAAGGCCAGTCTCAATTTAAAACAAGATTGAAGCAATAATGGTTTTAAGCACATTCCAATTTGGATACAGTATTAATAACATAGCTTTTATACCAATGATAATTTATGTACTTGCCTTTCATCAGTGATAGTGCATTAAGGTTGAACATGTAATGTAGCATATTGATATTGCATCTTTTATAATAGAGTGTCAGTTGCTTAGAACTCCTCTAAAAAAACTAAAATCTATAATCACTCCATCTCCCCACCAGCAACTGCCCTGAGCTGAGGTCCAAGACCCACAGGGAACGCCACAGGGACAAGGTTGCTTAGTTTGTAGTTTTTAAACCATTAATATGAGCTCTACTTGCCTTTACGCCCGGTGCAGTAGCAAAAACCTTGTGGCTAAACTACATATTATGTTTATCATGCACATGAAGAAAATATTTCTAGAAGGGGATGAAATATTAGCAACTGTCACTTATGCAATATTGCACTATCACTAACAATTTGCATTTAAACAAATGAAAAGTTGGTGTTCAAAAGAATTAAATGCTAGAATTCATATTTACTTTGTCTTATTTTTACCTTAATAATAAATTTGATGTCCACTTATTATCGTTATGTTACAATTAAGTAAAGAAAAATATACAGATCTAAAGTAAGTAAATGTCTTATGTCTTTCTATCTACCCATTAGAAGAGTAGCAATCCAAAGTAGGTAAAACAGCAGGTGGAAGTTAGTTTTAATCCTTCCTGCTTGAGTCCTACCCACACTTGGCCAATTTTTAAATATATTATTGCAATTACTTAAAGTTTGTTGTTTTAATTCAACATCATCAGCACATATAATATAATGTGCTGAACATGGGCCTCCTCCTGGGGGAGGGTAATAGCCATAGTCACCATGCTGGGCAAGCAGGTTGGTGACCACAATATTATGTTGTACCACACAAGGAAATGCTGCTGCCCATTTCACTAGGCTACGGAAGTTGTCTTTTGTTTACAAAAATGACTTTGTTATAATTAAGTGGTCTGCAGTTATATTTTCTTAGCTATATGGGTACACCTGCAATTAATTGTTGCTCTGCTCCAAAGGCTTTGTGTGATGTTGTAGATTATGAATTATTATCTATTATGTTGAAGATACTAACTACTTGTAGAATTTCAAATTTCATGAACTAGGCCTGGCCCAGCTATTTTTGAGACTTGCATATACACAAACAATCAGGACGTACGTAGTTAGCTTCTTTTATAAATAAATCTTTGGTCAGTGAAGAGAATAAAATTAGAATACAATAACAACCCCACCTGCATAACTCCCGTTTCCGTGGGAACTTTATAATTAAATATATAGCCTTCCTTAGCCTTCCTCGATAAATGTAAGCAAACAAACGAACTCTTCAGCTTTATATATTAGTATAGATTTTAACAAGAGACATGTTATATAGATATCTATGTATACATTTTTATGACCATTTGGGAGTAATTGTCGCTGAATGTTCTAGGTATTAGGACTAAGTAAGATGCACTTTCGAATCCTGCTGGTAATCTCAATTTATTAATCTCAATTTTTAAACTTAGGCTAAACATTTCCATAAAATGTTCAAAAAGTTAAAAATTATGTATGTGTGTCCTAGTGTTGGCGACGATATGCCGTCATATATAGTTTTTTTTGTATCAAGAAGCTAAGTTAAAAAAATATGTTACTAAGGTAATCGTTATTTAAACAATGTATTTTAGTTGCCCGCCGACCAAGATACGTTCGCATCAACACCAACTTATTAACAACTTCGGATGCCATAAGGGCTTTCCAAGATGAGGGTTACCGCTTCATCCGCTGTACCTCCGGCTCCTACCCCGACTACCTGGAACAGATACAGAGCCTTACAGAAAATGACTTCACCCAGGATTATCATGTGAAAACCATGTTTGTCTTCTCGTCTGGGACTAAGTTGCATGAACATGAACTCTACTTGGAAAACAAAATAATTTTACAAGATAAGGTAAGATTTAAGTTAACTTACTTTATTAGACCACTAGCTGCGCCCCGCGGTTTTAGCCGCGTTACTCTGCTCCGTGGGTCGGAGCGTGATGTTTTGTAGCCTATATGTTAATCGAGCTTATTAACTATCCCCGTGCAAAGTTTCAGCCAATTCCATTCAGTAGTATTTGCGTGAAAGAGCAACAAACATCCATCCATCCATCCATACTCACAAACTTTCCCGTTTATAATATTAGTAAGGATTTAGGTACATCCACTGCTAAACATGTGCCTCCTCTAAACAGACTTCGGATTACTAAATGCTTGAGGGATATTGCCATAATCACCACGCTTGGCAGGCCGATTGGTGATCGCTGGAAGTAAGTGAGTATCCTTCAGCTGATAGATGCCGCTGCCCATCCATCGGGTGTACGTCCCATAGTTGCCACTATTGCTATAGTCACCACGCTGGGCAGGTAGGTTAGTGACCGCAGTAGTGATGACGTTACAACACACGGACACGCTGCTGCCCTTTCTCTGGTATAAGCTTGTTATAGATGATGCTATAACAATCGGGATCAATAGCTTAGTGTGCTTTCCGAGGCACGGATTCCTTTAGCCAACAATTTACACAAAGATTTTCTTGTCCGGCGGCGTGGGGATCGAACCTACGACCTCCGAGACTTATAACGCCACGCAACGGAGGTTGTAATAATTTTACTTGTTATTTAATAATATACTTAATTCTTCTTTTCCAGGCTACAGCAATGGCAGTACATCTTTTAGCACCACCTCCTGGCAGCCAGGTTCTGGACATGTGTGCAGCACCGGGAATGAAAACCACGCAGCTGGCAGCTTACATCAGGAATACGGTATTTATTATTATATGTGTCGTTAGTCTGTCTCACTCTTGAGTAAGGTTTACTGGTATAGCGTTAATATGTATAATTTTTGTTGTTACACTATCGAATTGGGTATCTGTAGTGATAGTGTATATTTGGTAATTAAATAAATAAATAAATATATTGTCTGGTTACCATAGCAGTACAGGCTTTGCCTAGTTTGTAATTTTTGGAATTACACAGCAGTGTGTGAGGTGTCCAGATAATAATTATTATTATATTCCCCCGCAATACCGTGCCGTGACCCGGCACGGGTCCTAATCCCGAGTGTGGAAAACATATGTTAGGTACTAGAAATTTCCTCACCAGAAAAATCGAAATATCAGCCCGATGCACATTAATTTGTCGATCCTACGCATCGGGTCGTGATCTCTCACCGGTCGATCGGTCCCACCGTATTTTGAGAGTAAAAAAATACAGTGTTTGTGCACTATAATATTTTATGAGCAGATGGACAATTTCCTTAAGAACTTGGTCGTAAGGACTATAAGATATACATATATCGTTCTTTTGGCTTTACATATATGAGACATTTTTTACCTAATTAGTGTAAAAAATATTAGATCTAATTGAGCAGTAAGTCAATAAAGTTATGTTTCCATTTCAGGGGAAAATTTACGCTGTAGAGAGAAACGAAAAAAGATACGAAACACTGTGTGACTTCGTAAGTAGAACAGGGTCTCAATGTGTGGAGACTTTGCACAAGGATGCTCTGGAGATCAAGAGGGGAGATATGGATGACATTGAATATATACTACTTGACCCTAGCTGCTCCGGATCAGGTAATTCAAAAACTATAAGTAGCTTAATTACAAAACAAATATTAAGTTTTAATTAACACATTAGATTAGAATGGGTTTCTGTAAAATAACGACTGATTCTTTCTATTGGTTGTAAACATTAGTATATTAATTTAGACGCGGGTCTCAGTCGCGGTACAATTTTAAGGCAATTAATTTTTTGATACACATATATACCTTTTTAGTACATGAAACTCATCAGTCTATCCGTGACCACGACTGGTGTAACTCATGTCGAAAGGTCGGATTTCGACATGAGTTAGTAAAGGTCGGGTCATGTCGAAAAAAGTAATTATTTTCCTTAAAATTGTACCGCGTTTGAGACTCGGTCTACTATACATTTTAATTATGTGTATAAATCGCTAAAGTTTAAAAATACTTATTAGTATATTAAATTAATAAGTTCATAGCGTTTTACAGTAATGAATAGATTCAACTAGGAAATGCTTTCAAGTTAGATAATACTACTGATGAATATTGTGTTTAAGGGGGATCGAAAGAAAAGGACAGGAGGAAGAAGACTGTACCTAGTGCTGTTGATTGCATTTGTTCTTATGACATAAATTAAAAATATGAAGTAGAGATCTACTTCTTGCTTTTATATATACGTATAATGTGAGCACGAATGTTCTTGGCTTTTGAATTGCCCAGCACACAGCATTAATAGAGTTTGCTCCCATAGAAAAGTATAGATGTAGAATAAGGTTTTTTTTTTAACAAAGTATGTATTTTTCAAAGGTATGGAATTCTGCGTGCACAGCTACATAGAAAGTACCCGACTTGCCAAGCTTACATCTCTCCAAGAGAAATTTCTGAAACATGCCATGAACGCGTTTCCTAAAGCCAAACGCATAGTCTACAGCACTTGCTCCCTATTCCCTGAGGAGAACGAGAGAGTGATCACTAACGTTGTAAAGACCTCAAGAGCTAAATGGAGGGTACAAGATGTTAAAGAACTACTCAAAGGACAATGGAACAACTTTGGATCCGGTATGTACGGCAGTATGGGTGCTAGATGTTTGTATGCAAGACCAGATTCAGACTTAACTACGGGATTCTTCTTAGCTGTGTTAGATAGAGATCAAAAAGATATGGAAAAATGTCTAAAGAATAAAGAGGCCGCTGCTAAAGAGAAAGCTGGTGAAAATGAATATGATCATGATGAAGTTGACGTTACAGAAAAGAAATTACTTAAAAAACCTAAATCTAAGTGTGAAAATCAACCTGCTGATAATGAAATTGAAGTAAATGAGGAAGATGTAGAAGAGGTTTCTAAATCTAAGAAAAAGAAACGTAAAGTGACTGAAAATCAAGAAGAAACAGTTCCAGATAATATCGATATTACTGAAGATGCTCCTAAAAAGAAGAAGAAAAAGCATAAAAATAAGGAAATTCAAGATGAAAATATTGATGTTAATACTAATGGCATTTTTAATGAATCGGAGGTTGACGTTGTACCCAAAAAGAAAAAGAAGAAATGCCAACAAAAAGAAGACGAAGTAAATGACATGGAAAATAATACTGTAGAAAATGGCGTCACAGAAGTTGTAGAAATGGAAACAGAAGTTACCAAAAAGAAGAAAAAACGAAAGAAAGATGTAGAAAGTGCAGATGTTGATGTTGTTGTCCAATCTATAGATATCGAAGTCAGTTCTACTAAAAAGAAGAAATCCAAACATCTTTCTACAGACATGGTACCTGAAGGTAATGATGAACTTCAAACTGCGACTCCTGAAAAGAAGAAGAAAAAGAAAAATAGAGATCAATGATTGTATGCATTGCATCTCACTTATTGTTTTTATGTCATTTAATAAAAAAGTTCAAATATTTTAGTTTTTGTTTGATTACTTTGTTGTAAATACGTAACAATTAGGTATTAAACATTACCATTATTGATACCATAACATTACCACTATTTGTATCTATATATTAGGACCTAAAAAAGTCGATTATGATAAACAGAACAGTTTTTGACGCCTTTATTGTCTACAAACAGTATGAGAAGCCCTGTTCCCTGAATACATAACTTCAATATTGGTCTACGTCTATCCTAGAAAGGGTTTGCTAGACAACATATTAAACAGACCACTTTATTCAGTTCGTAGTTGTTGCTAATACTTTGCAGAAAGATTATCATCAGTATCACAATCACAGATTAAAATTTTAAAACAAATATTTCTTTCTACAATACATACACGACAAAATTAGTTCACAATACAAGATAACAGCACGAAAAGACACCCCTGAGGTTTGATTTGAAGTGTCTAATCTATTATTAAACCTATTTAGAAGTATATGCATAGATCGACTATACTACCAAGAATAAATTATTCATTGGTTATTATTCATCGTCTAGACATCCAACCAAGGCTTTAACTTTTAAAATTTCTTTTCAAAAATGTCTTGATTACTGTGGTCGTAGTAATATAGGTAGGTATTTCTTGTTATATTTATATTACATTAAATTAATGAATTGGCACATTTAAACATGTTTATGGGTGCATAATAAATCCTGAGTAGCAAAAAACTTTTTTACCCAAGTACCTAATTGTCGCATCAATAGGTACCTAATTATCCTCCTGTCATTACCTACCATTAGACATAAGCTTTTTTTTTTTTTTTACATAAACAAACACCGCTAATATATGGATACAATAAAATTTATTTTATGTTTTAATCATGAACTCGTTTAATATACTTTATAGTCCATTTATATAGGTACCTATATACCAATATTTTGTAGGTACTCTAGCTGCTAGAAAGTCACGTCGCCGCGTCGTCACAGACTAAACTTAGGTACTTATATTACCTACCTACTTATATTTTTCAGTGCACCGTGCACATATATTTTCCATACAATAACCAATTAAATTGAATGAAGTCGCCTCTCAATACTTGCTTTGCTGGCCATTCCTTCCGGTAAATCGCAAAGTGAGCGGGGCCCTCACAACGCGAACACACAATTTTGTATTTTAATATAGGTAGTTTTATCTTCAAAAATCATATTTTTAGGTCAAAATATAATTAGTATTATTATTTCTTTAGATAAATGATTAGCCTCGCGTGTTCGTGAGACCTTTCTTTTATCTTAACTTAGATTATTTTACAAAACTTCTTTACTAACGTACCTACTTACCTACTTATATATTTTGGAGGCACCTACAAAACTGAAGGCAGGTAACATTTACAAAGTAAATAGCAATAAGCAAGTAAGTAGCAAACGCAAAAAAAAACATCACACATTTATCGATAGGTACATTTTCCACATTAAGTAGGGCAAACGTCATAAAATGAAGTCCATTTCGTCTAGCCATCTGTTCTCAGAAATAGTCGATTCTTTTTCACAAATCACTTGATTTTCAACCTTATTTTGTCTAACATAGATTACAGTTTCATAACGCAATGCATATGTAGTATCACGCTATGTGTCGTGCGCCCTTATTTTCTTTGCATATTTGACGGATCAACTCAAGTGTTTTTTTCAGTCGCTTAATTTTTATTGTTTGAACGTGAGTTAAACACACAACAACACACTATACCTACGATGAGATTTATTATATCCATATCCATTGGCGTAACTATAGGGTGACAGGGCGTCTACCGAATGACATGCTAATGCTGTGGCCGGTACCCTCCCAAATGACATCGGAGGAGTAGTACCTACCGGGGGGAGTTTAGTGGACCACCTACTATTGGTATGAATATTGCTAATGGAGAGATCCATTACATAATAATCTGCCACCGCCGTCGTGTATACGCTACTCTCTCCGCGACTGCAGAGGGAAAGCGTAATGTACCTACCTATTTCCATCGGAAAAAGAAGTTGTAAGGGCCTGCAAAACGCCATGGGTGAACAGAGCCTCTGGTTTTGTTTTTGTTATTAAAAATGTCTTGTTTAGCACCTTCAATTAAAGCCCATGAAGGTATAAGACATTTAACTAAAATACATTCAGTTACTGAGAGGCCAGGGCCACATCCAAACGATTAGCCGCGGGTCTCAGACGTTAAAGTTACGCCACTGCTAATACCTATTTTAAATGTATATGTATTGTTATTCTTATCATGGTTGATAATATAAATCACACAAAATATTTTAATTACGGAACTCTATCCTGCATGAACGAATAATACCTAAAACACTCAACATCACCTATGTTGGTGTTTTATTATTCGCTCATGCAATGACTATTCTTGCCCTAACCAATCCATGTCTATGCCATATTATCTGAACTGAAAATATTCAAATACCATTTAAATTTAATAAAGATTTTATCCGGTGCTGTTTCTAGTGCTTTCAATATTTAATGCCTTCAGTAATTTCTTAATTTACTAAGTACATTAACTACAAACTTCAAGCATCGGAACGTAGAAGTTTAAACAATTGATTGGATTACAATCACACACTTCAAGCTCAGCCTTAAGTAGTTAATGGGTGATTATCTCAGCGAGAAAATTTGGCGGCAATGCTGATAATTATAGTGTGGACTAATTGTTTTAGAAGTTTAAATTTTTTGCTGAAAAGAATGCACCAATAGTTATCTTAAGCCAAATCGCGAAGTGCTATAAAAGTCATTAAAGATTAATAAAAAAATATATTTTCCTCAGAATTATAATTTTGGTGTGGCGTCCAATAACCGTTGTTCTTAATAAATATCTATGATAGAACCATGACATCACTTTGTATAACTAAAATTCAATTTATTTCTATTCTTTATTAGTTTAAGTATGGTATAACATATAAAAAATAAAGATTACTACATAAATTCATACACAAAACTAGGCAATAAAAGTTGTCCATGTGAAACCGACAATTTTGGTGGTAAATATTGAAAATGTTTTTATGGTCGAACGAAACGCAATAAGACCAACAAATGTGTGTTAACTTGTTCTTTTAGTTCCGCTCCTGCACTGAGTGAGGAATGAGGATGCACGTGCCATATCTTGCTGGATCTATCCGCTAAGCACGTAAGTATCTAATTTTGGTGTGTCATAATACTTTTTAGTGCAATTTTGGTGATATATATAAGTCATGACTACTCATGACTTACCAATACTAGTAAGTGTGTAAATTAAATGTAAGGTATGTTACCAGTTTCCTTTTTTAAATATCAAGTTAAATTGGAAGTAATTGATGCGGTTATTTTTTTAAACATTTTTTATGCACTTTTTCTAATTTTGGTGGACCAATTTTGGTAGTAATCTTTAACCCACCGAAATTGCTTAGTGCCAGCAGAATTGCTAATACCATATATAATTTCATATTTGTAGCTAAACACTCTGCATTTACAATACTTAAAACTTTGTAATAAAAACTATTTTTTTTAGAATGGCTAACTGCAAGAAATGGACGGAGAGCTGACGACCGAAATGGCCAGGTAATTTGATCATTCATAAAAATGATTTATCAGCTTACCTGGAGCATTCTAAGCATATAAACGTCGACCTGGCAGGATTCGAGTGGTGGACGTGGGAGATATGGGGTGGGAAAAAGAACTAAAAAAAAAGGTATTATGATCAGGATTACTTTTTATGCCAAATGGTTTGCCTAACTCCCCAAAGCACACAAAAATCATTTGGTTGGTGGAAAGGTACCGCCAGGCTTAATTATAGTGAGGAAAAAAATAATTATTTTTAGGTAATAAGAACAAGGCTGGCTTTTTTTGTGCTTAAAGTTTATTATTCCCAGAGGCTAGGAAAAAAAAGCCAACCAATAATACTGCCGTGATATATCTATAATGCCGTTATCTACCAAAACCGTATTTTTGAATAACGAGCAAAAACCGCGGAAAAAATTAAAATTGATGTAACTTTTCAATGACAACACTTATTTGAGAATTGGTGGTACCAAAAAATAGGTCAAGTTTAATACTTTCGAATGACTCCCCTGTCATATCGTGAATATTATTTAATTTCACGAAAAAACGTTTTTTGCATTTTAGTTTATCATCGGTGTTGCCAAAATCTTATCGGTCATCGACTTAAATGCCGTTACGCATAGCGCAACGGCATTTTAGTGTAACTATTTCATAGCAAACTATTGCCTGTTAAAATGCTAAAAAAAATCTCTTTGGTGAATAACTAAAACGTCGCTAAAGCACATAACGTCTATTTAGCTTAATAATATGATATATTGAACTGACTCATGTTAGACTTTAGTGTGTTTAACGGTACTTTACTGCTTTTAAGTCTGGTAACCTATTAATGTATTTAAATTTAAGGGAAAAACTTGAATCATTGTTAAGCTTAATCGTGGTTAAAGTAAAAACCTTATAGTTAAACGGCATTAAAGCGCAACAGAAGGTAAAAAAAAATAGTAAACCAATAATATTTAACAACATGAAGTTACTAGAAATAAAGACATTTTTTTAATAAAGGTCATTATTTTATCAATCACTTAGTCAATATATTTTTTTAAAGCTTTCAAAATAGGGTATATTTTTGCTCAAAGTTTTAACTTTGACAAAATTTCACTTAAAACTAGATTTATTAGGAACTTTTAGTTTTCACAAATACAAATATCACATCAGTTATTTATCCATATTAATTAGGTACAACTTGTACTTTCAAAATAATATAATATAAAATAATTTTTCAATCAAATGAAATTTACATACAGAATACTTAATGAAACCTGAGATACTTTATAAACAATCAAGACTAAGTGGACTCTTCTCCTTGAACATCACACTGTAAATTTCTATTATCAATAAAAAACAATCACCTATACTAAAAACAAAAAAAATAATCTGCCTTATTAAAATTTTAGTTTTAACTTTTTATCTACATTTATAGCCTTCTATATTTTTAAGAATATGTAAATATTATCAATTTACGTATTCTTAAAAATATGGTATTCAAATCTTTACCAAATAACTTAAAATAATATGACAATGTTTAAAATTAAAATTATAAGTTATTTAGTTAAAATAGTTAATCAGTCTCAATAAACTTACATCAGTCTATATTATTATTCCTATAATCAGAACTTGTACCGGATTTTTTTAAGTATGTCACCTTTTCTTTTAGATTCGATACATTTCGGTTCAGTCTTAAATTGAAATACAATAATTTACAAGTAGTGTTTGGTGAAACTATAACGATAAGAATATTAATATTCATAGACAACTACATGATTATGACAAACTTAACAATGCACTCTCTAAAGTTGTTCATTGGTTGCATGTTAATAATCTCTGTTTAAATGATAAGAAAACTAAAGTAATCAAGTTTTAAACACCCAATGTTAGACAGGTTTCCACTAATGTAAATGGCTTGGACCCTGTGGAAACTCTGTGTTCTTAGGTATCACCATTGATTCCAAATTACAATGGGGACCATACATTGAGGAAATGTCAGCAAAATTAAGTTCTGCAGTAAATGCAGTAAAAACAATTAGACGGCTTACGGGTATTTGATGTTGATACTGCTAGAATCGTTTATTTCAGTTACTTTCACAGCATAATTCCGTACGGGATTCTTCTTTAGGGTAACTGCGCGGATATCAATAGCATTATTATATTGAAAAAAAGAGTCGTAAGGGCTATTTACAAACTGGGTCGCCAAGCAAAGTTTGAGAAATTTATAGAAATAAATATTGTAACCGTTGCATCATAATATATGATAATGTATTATATGTAGATAAAAATATTGACTCATTTTGTAAAAAAAAGCGACACACATAAGTGTATATACTAGATATAAGCATAGGTGATCTTATTGTTCATGCTAGCCGTCTCCGCAAAATAAGTAACTCTTTTATGTTTTATCTACAATGTATACGGTTCTATAACAAACTTCCCAAAACTATAAGAGAATTTGTCTATAAATAAGTTTAAAATGTCTATTAAAGCCTAATTTCAAAATTTTCCGATTTCTCAGAAAAAAATCTGATTATCGTTGTGACAAAAATGCTTGGAATTAAATTGCTGCAATCTCATTGGCAGTGTTTCTCATTAGTCGTCACATCACGAACTGCACGGTAAGGGAAAAATATGACGATTCCAAACAAATATAACCATTTTTACGGAATAAATTAATTTTGAATTTAAATCATACAAACATTGACACCCCTTCTTACTTCCTTAGGGGTTGAATTTAGCAATATCCCGTCTCAGTTAGCACCTATGTCCTAAATGAACCCACAAAATTTGAGACTCCTAGGCCTTTGTAGTTTCTGAGATTTCGAGATGAGTGAATGAATGACCTTTCGCTTTTATATATGAGTTGATAAATATCTAACGTCACTATGTCCATGATAAGTGAAAAAAGTAGACCAATATATTTGTTTGCAGATGCATACGACGTTATTTCGTAGAGCTTATTTTGACAATGTTTATCCCCGCCTACATAGAAATATAACGAACTACGTTCTAACTTCATCAAAATCGTTAAAACTGGTTTGGACTTATTGGATTTTGGACATATTATGTAAATAGATATATAGATTATGACATAGATGCATCCTACAAATATTATAAATGCAAAGTTTGTATGTGTGGATGTATGTATGTTTGTTACTCTTTCACGCAAAAGCTCTTGATTGGAGTCCTCGAGTCCTCACCCAAAAAGTGCCTGCTGTGCGATGCTCTAGTTTCACCCCCGACCCCTCTGATCTCGGAACTGGATCGTTACATAGCCGCTGCCCCCCGACCCGCGCGAGATCAGTTAACGGCTTTATTGTGTATTAGTGTGAGATAACGTCATTTTAGTCTAATAATGACGGACAATTAATTTTTGTTTAGTTTTGGAAATGCCGCCACTGGCTTATAACATATGTAAAGTCAAAATACAAGTATGTCAAATATTAACCTATAATGCCGTTAAACATCCTTAATCACATGAAAGTCTAGCATTTTCAATTAACGGCGTTATAGCTTAACAAAAGTAAACTTCTATAATAAAAAAAGATTAACAATAAAACAGTTAAAGTACCTTTACCGCTTTATAGTGTACAAAAGACTGTTAACGGCAACCAAGAGAAGCAGACATATGAAAAACTTGTAATAAAAATATGAGTTAATGAACTATAGCGGCTGTATAGACTCACAAAGTTACTTAAAGGCATTTTTGCTTATTGCACAAGAGGAAAATATGTACGTAACGGCTTTCTTAAAATGATTATTTCCAAAACTATTCAAGGTATTGAAAATTCGGAAATACAGATCGGTAGATTTTTCTTTTCTCGTTATAATAGCATTAAAAGTTAAAAATCGACCAGATGTCGGATAACGGCATTTTAGTTATGCCACGGCAGAATAGTGGTGGGAACATGTCGAAAAAAATAATTGAAAATTTATATTTTGCTCGAGAAAGAGCTAAGGGGCATGAAAAAGAGCGCGTGGAGGGGATACACGCAAAGACGGCGTCCGCGCGTTCCGTAAACCGAACGCGTCTGGCTGTTCTCGTCGCACTTGTTGTGTGGAAAGAGCCGAACGTTTCCGGAGCGCCAGCTGTTTCAGTTGAGCGTCTAAGTAAGGTTTTATTTTTCTTATCGTTAGACTCGAAGAGTTGAAGATCTCAAAGATTGATTGTTAAAATACTTTTATTGCGATTTTATTTTTGTTATTACGATTTAATCATTGTATTTTTGTAGACAGTTTGGTACAATAAAAATAATAAAACATTTATTGTCATTTTATTTCTAGCAGGCAATTTATTTAACAAATTTTAATTTTTACCTTTTATTAACACAAGTATCTAATTTTGGTGTAGATGTTCAATTTTGGTGGCCAATGAATCTAATTTTGGTGGGTACAAGCAATTTTGGTGGCAACCAAATTACAAAAATCATAATATCTCTAAAACTACTAGGTATAATGAAAGGCCATTACTACACAATATTGATTATGACTTGTTAAGTATTGTTGATACATAATTTTACACAAATATAAAAAATAAAAAAATCCACCAAAATTAGGCAAATTTCAAGCATGTTGAAATTCACCCTAATATGAATGGCGAAATTGTGAAATTGCTGGCGTCTATGAAATGTGTCAATATAATCAAGCGGTCTTTATTTATTTTTCGAATGGATATAGTATATAATTAGGCACGATTCTTTTATTACTTGATCGGGCGAAGGCAAGCAGTGCTCCAGCCTTAATAAATCGTTTAAAAACTATAAAATAAGCAATAAGGAATTCTGTCGCTCTACTACACAGGCTTCTCGGACCTTGGGTCTACGAGGGCATAGTAAGGTTCTTTGCAAACTAAGGGTCAGCAGGGAGCGATTTTCAAGTCCATGTCAATCAAAATATTTAGTAGGAAAGCGTGTTCCATTTTAGTTTAATCTCGTTTCTTGTTTTGTGTCGATACGCGACAAGTAAGATTAAACGCGAGCAGATAAATTGATACTGAAGGTGTAAATCTTTCTCTCTTTGTATATAAAGAGATTAGTATAGATTATGTTATAACATTCGGGACCAACGGCTTAACGTGCTTTCCGAGGCACGGCAGGTAGTCCCTTAACCAACCAGACCCGGAAAGAAGTCTTAGAATTTACACAAAGATTTCCTGACCAGCATGGTGATCGAACCCACGACCTCCGAGATGTAAAGCGAGCCAAATACCGCTACGCTACGGAGGTTGTCAACTCGCATGTAGGTACTTATACTTAAATAAAAACCGTTTAGATTCCTCATAACTCGGGCAATCGAGGTTATCAGCTGTTTCTATTTAAAACAATACATTACTATCAAGAAAATCACGTAGTAACTTAGTGACCTTTCCCCAATCTTTTACATCTATCAATTAGAAACCTACTTACCTGATTTTGTTTCATGGGAGCTAAATCGAATGGTTCGTTATGTAAACATGACTAAGCATATGCGTAGGTACATACATACTACTGGCAAACCTTCAAGAAAGTTATTACGAAACTGATTGAACTTGATGAACTGAGAATGATTTTAGCTTTTTGATTTAGGTACTTTCTTTATTTTTACCATATAATAACAATTTTTACAATATGTATTATGAAAAACATTCTAAAATTAAAACTATTCTAAATTTAAAAATAAAACAAACGTCCGTTAGGCCGCTACCCGTAGGCAGGGTGCCCAAAACGCTGGCTACAATCTTTTTTTGGAAAACTTGTTGATTGATAATTGGTTTTACTAAAAAAAAACAGCTTCAAAATGAAACTTCGGCGTTAGAGTAAATGTCAAATTTGTTGAATGATTAGAGTAATAGAATACTATTTAATGTACCCACGTAAACAAACAGGACGAAAACAAAAGAAAGAGAACATAATATAGATAGACACAATAGAGTGGACGATGTTATCGTATTAAATAATATCTTCCAGACAACTTCATAGATAAACTACTAGGGTAAGTTTGCGATCGTTGGAATAGCGCTTTGATCGGACCACTTGAATATTTAATGAACAGGTCAATTTTAAAATCGTTTCTAGCGCCGGTTGCCTTAACCTAAGTCAATCAGTCATATTCTTAATATGTGACTTAAATATTAGCAGTTCTCACGAATATATATTTTTTGTACATATAATAACAAAAATATATAATTCAAAGTCTTAAAGTGTGATTAAGGCAAAAATAAAAGTACATTATTTACAGTCATTAAACTAAATACCTACCTATTTCTTTTTTAGGTGACTTAGGTAAACTTAATGCCTACGTATAATGCCTAAATTGTTCCAAATTCTATCCGCAAGTGTTCTCAAATATTAATTACAGATTAACACAATCTGTAATCTGTTCTAAATACCTTGGTTTGCCTGCGAAAAGTTTGTTAACACTTAGTGGGTCAACTTCTTGGCTATTAAGTAATAAATTTTCTTATCGCCCCCTTAACCTTGAGCTGCGTGAGAATAACTCAGGGTATATAGTTTCGCACCTAATGTGTTTTAATATAATCGATAAATATTACCGGTACATTAAAAATTAAGTTATGTAATTTATTCAGGACTAAGGTAGGTATTTACATACACTTGTAACATACTCGTTAAGTGTATTTTATTCATTATAGTAAGTCTTTCAGTGTATTTTATATTATACATAAGACTAAGTGTATAAAATACACTTAAAGAATTCGGCCAAAGTTTAAACGATGTCCACTTGAAGGCAAGTTTTATGGGTTAGGAATAGGGTGATTCTGGAGTTAAAAGTCGATTTATTTAAAGTGGATGTGATCATAGTCAGGGCAGGGGAATCAACGCGGTCCTGGGTCCGTCCCTCGAGATTCCTATCCTACTTAACCTACAACCTTTCACTAGCGATATAATTGGACAATCCGGAGAAGAAAGGAAGAAATAAAATCCGAGCTTCAGTTTTTCGTCTCTTTTAAATTTGTTTATTGTAGTGTTTTTTTGTGCTTATGTTAAATTTAAATAAAGTTACATTTAACTTCAACTTTGTTTTTTATAAAAATTGTAAAGCGACAGTCTGAAACACAAGCTAAAACCTTGTTCAGATATGTCGCGTAAATATACTATTATTATAAACAGTCAAGATTTGTTTTTAAATGAAATAATAAATTTAAAAACAAAAACATTCTTTAAAAACTTGTGGTGAGCTTTCCACAATTTAAAGTTTAAACCTCTTTAGAGACCTCGAAATTGACGGCTTGTTGTTATGACAACCTTACACCTAACGAATACTATTTTTTTTAAATATTCAATCATTTATTGCATTCCACTGTGTTTTTGTAATATTACAAATTCAGTTCAATGTGGAGTCGGGCACAGCAAAGTACAATTTGGAGGGAGGGAGGTTTTTAATTAAATAACATAATATTGAGGGATCTACCAAAAAATAAGAAAATAAATAAAAAATCGTGAAACTGCGCAGGATTCTGATTGTTTGATTTTAAATATGGTGCAGCTAGCACCATATTCAATATACCATATACAAACATAATTAAATTTCGTTAAACTATTTTCAAGTCTTGGACCATGAAATATACATACATTGTTGCTTACGAAGAATAAGTCCAAATATAATTGTACAAGGAAAAAACAAACAGCTAAAACATTCTAATCTGCAAAGGAATTACATATTTGAGCCGTTTGGGTTTGAAACCCTCGGATCATGGAGTCCAAGGATTAAAGCAGTCTACTTAAACTGTTAAGCTATCGCGATTCTTGAGATACAGCCTGGCGACAGACAGTCGGACAGACAGCGAAGCCTTAGTAATAGGGTTCCGTTTTTACCCTTCGGGTACGGAACCCTGAACATCAATCAAAATTCATAAAATATGTTAACTAATATTATAAAACTGAAGTTGTTTGTCTTTTGCTTGAACGCGCTAATCATAGGATTTGGAAAATTCTTTTACCATTACAAAGCTAAATTATCTGGCCGTAATATAGGTTAGGTATATTTGATGATAAAGTTGCTACGAAAACAGGTGTTATGAAACTGCGGGCGGGATGCTACTATATTATATATCTAAAGAGTATATACGTAACAGTGGACAGTACTAACCGCAAATATCATTTAAATAAACCTTTAACTCTGAATCCTCTATAAGTTAACTTAATAAGTAAAGTAATAAGTAATACTTATCAGCTAAATTCTAAGTACAAAATATATAGCCTCTCAACAACCTCCGTTGCTAAGCAACCCGAGTTCGATCCTCCACCCAAAGGGCGGGTCATGATAGGCGGGCCTTTTCACTGCGATAAGCAACCAATCAGACACCGGATGTCAAATATTATGACATCGGTGTCACTTGGTGCCTGTCACTGATAACCTCTACAGACTAATATGAACTATAATAGCTTGATTTAAAGCTGAATTTTGTTTAGAAAAAGAGGATTTAATGGATTTCCGTTATTGGCTATGTCGATTGATGGTTTTGTGTGGTGGAAACAAATGAAAGATTTTGTAATTAAGTGGATAGATAAATGGGCGTGTATTATGTTGTATAGGTATTAAGACACTATCCAAATTGGTAATTTTGTTTATTTAACGCCATCATAACTTTTATTTCTTTTTGTATGCACTTTACTTTTACTGCACTTCCTATTTTTTTTTATTAATTTTATTCAATTCTAAGGTTGTCGGGAAGAGGTCGCTGATTGCTATAAGACCGCCGATGGTACATACATTCTTCCGCAGTACATTATTTGTGTGTATTATCCAGTAATATTCTTGTGTTCAACAAAGAATATTTATGCTGAGTAAGTGGTTCCCAAACGATTTTACCCTGATCTTAAAATGTTATCACTAAAAATACAGATCATTAAGTTATTCTTTAGGTACTCCCATTAAATTACGGATTTGCCCCCGCGGGGGTAAATACGCCCAGGTTCCGAACCATTATATTATGTACGAAATCTCAGATATAAGTCTTGTCTTGAAGTGTGTGTAGTCTTTCCACGCCGGACAAGAAAGCTTTGTATAAAATCAAAGATTTCTTCGCGGGTCTGTTTGGTTGAGGAAATCATGTGAAGGTCCTGATTGTTATAACATCATCAAAATCAATTCAGTACCGAATAACCCAAAACTCTTAGGTATTTAATCTTAATATAATATACAAATAAAACATTAAACGTAACGAAACCTATTCACCCCATATCTTCCCATAGGTGTCATAAGAGGCAACTAAAAGACATACAGCTGATAAATTATCATCTATCAGCTCAAGGTTACTTAAACCATCTCACTGCGATCAACAATCCGTCTCCCAAGCGTGGTATATGGCAATATCCCTTGTTATGTTATAGCTGACACTACTACATCTGTGTGTATGTGATGAGGGTATTGTGTGAGGACACGAGTGCAAAGGCTGAGAGTATGATGTGAACTGGTTGTGTGAATGGTGTCCCCACACCCTCAACGACCTTGGCTTGCCAAGAGAAGGCATATGCTCAGCAGTGGACTTAAACAGACTGTTGAAGACTACTCAAAATGTATTATTAAGCTCTTATATTTAGGAACAGGCTCAGAGTCGCTCAACGAGCTATGGAGAGGGCTATGCTCGGGGCTCGAGGAGATATGTAGAAGAACGGATTAGTTCGTTGAAGTGGCAATGGACAGGCCATATAGCACGGAGAACAGATGGCCGTAGGGGCCGAATAGTTCTCGAATGGTCACCGCGGATCGTCAAGCGTAGCGTAGGACATAATCTGGTTAAGGCCGCGTGATCACGGTAGATGCATGCCACTTCTAACCGCAACAACTGGAGATCTATGAGGGAGGCCTAAGTCCAGCATTGCTCGTCCTACGGCTGAAATGATGAATATTTAGGAAACAACAACTAGTTATAAGGAAAATAACATTAACAATCGTTTAAAAAAGTCGTTAAGTACAACGGCTACTCTGTATACTCGTTTGTTAACTAGTAATAAACTTGAGCAAAAGAGACACATACATGTTTAATAAAGGGACAGAAAGGGATGGGTATACAAGTGTAGATTTGGAATTGTGATAATTGTCAATATGGCAAACCCTGGTCAAGTATCAATGCCATGTTGACCTCAATATAATGTTGGTTATCGTAATACAATCGGAGGTCAATTTTTGTTTATTATTATAGCAATTACGTCTTTAATCAGTGGTGAAACAATGATGTATAGAATGAAAGAGACAGCGTGAGTGAATAGTTTAAGCAATAACATATAATGTGTGCTATTTATTATTCCAGTAAAGAAGGCGGTTACGTTACTATATGAATATGAATGGGAATAAATGTCTTTATAGGCTAGTTGACACATATGAAATTATGTTACAATGATGATTATTTCTAAAAGTATTTGTCATATGGAACCTAAATATAATAATTTCTGTACAAAAAACTTGAATATGTTTGTATAAACTTAATATAAAAATCATTTCTTTTGCCTATGTCTTTAACTCCCGAAAACGCCATTTTGTGACGTCATACATCTCGTTAAAAACATGAACGCGATCCTTTACTAGGTATTACACTTTCTGAGTCATGACGTTATTGATCTTGAACACAGATAATGAATAGCATGAATAGCAAACATGGCTGACATCGTTTTCATCTCTAAATGTCAAGCCAATGTTAAAATATTTATTTTAGTGCTTTCTAGATCTTAAATAAATGCCATATTTTTTCTGGATCTAGTAAAACTATTCTTAACCATATAAAATACTTTTAAAAAAGTGTCAATTAGCCTATTAGGTACTTTATGTTGTTTAACACATTTTTTATGTCTTTGTAATGTTAATATTGTTATGCAAAAGCAGAGGCATGCAAAAAGGAAAGGAACAATGTATTGACTTTGAAGTGACGTAATTAGAAGGTTCTACCTCTCAATTATGTAACTATCTACTACTTATAATTCCTAACTACTTTCTAATAGTTAAACTTTGATGACCGACTTAGTTACTACGCTGCTACGGCGTAGGCTACGATTCGTTAGTATAAGAAAATATATTATTATATTATTCGAGTTAGTATAAGAAAATTAGCAACAAAACGACGATTTACGAGCTTAACTTTTACAATTTCTTCGTAATTTTAATCGATTTACTCCTAATATGATCAGCGTATTAAGGCTGAAGCTGGATTTCTCGACTTCATATCCGGCTTTCAACTACATATTTTATATACTATGTTTCAAAATTGAAATCAATAAAATTCGAACACCGGCATTACTCGAACCTGCATTTAAAGTTGAGCACCTACTGCCTTAACTACTTAGGCTACTGTGGAACCCTACCGGTCATCGAAATTCATCAATATCTTTTATATCTGTCCAAAACAAAGCGCAAAATGCGCGATTTCATAATTTTTTCACAAAATTTCATTTTATTATTGTATTATTTCATATAACTTCAAACATAACTTCTGCACTGAAGATAGATTTTTTCATACAAACATTATGTTGTTAGCAAATAGGCTTTCACCACTTCCCCTATATTAAAGAAGATTAGGGCTAGCCTTATTAAATGGTTTAAAAACTAAGCTATCTAAAATTATAAACCGAGCATTGCAGTGGTATGCAACTACAGTACTTGGCTTGATAACCTTCCGATGCCCTCTTAGACCCGAAGTCCGACCCTAAAAAAACTAAAAGCCATAATCCCTCAATCTCCCCGTCAGCGATCGCTCTGAGCCGGTCCAAGTTCCACAGGGGACGCCCTCTTGCGCAGGTTGCTTAGTTTAAACCATTTATCTAGGCTGGAGCTCTGCTCGCCTTTATGCCCGGTGAAGTAGCAAAAGCCATGCGGATAAATACATAGGTGGTCCGAAAAAAAAAAAAAACTTAGCTTGATGTATGCACTTGAGTATATAGAGTCTCACTGCCGTGATCTCTATTGCTATGGTAATAGAAATTATCAAAGTAACACCAGACATTCCAAAGTAAACTGTTGTTCAAATGTTATTCTTGCATAAGGGAATTTACACGGTTAAACATCTCATACTACATCTACGAACACTTGCTACGTTACTACGGCGTAGGCTACGAACGGCAGTAACTGCTACGTGTACAGTCGGTCCCAGGAAATTCTTGGGTTGCAAGTTTTTTATCACAAAACGCCATGTGATATTCAGGTCAAGTACGAGCCGGGCATTTATATCGTAATTGGGCTAAGTAGCGCTTGTTAGTTCCTTATTAATAGACTGTCTAATAAAAGTAGCTGCGAATTATTGTTGACATTCGTTATATTGCTATGCTTTTTTCATTTACAATTCAATATATATTAACTCAATAATTATAACTAATTGACTAAGTAATAGTAAGTATTTTATGCTATTATATAAAAATAGCAAAAGGTAAATTTAAAGACTTATATCAAATTTAAACATAAATATTCGTGTACATTACCAAAAAAAAAATTAGGCACTAGTTTATGATGTTGCGGACCAAAGTGGTACAAGTGACAAATATGAGAAATCTGACGCAAACACAGTCCTGTGATTTAAATTTTTATTTCCCTAATTTTATTTTTGGCACTAACTACTTTCCTGAGCATTTAGCAACCAGTCATATTATATTATTGTAACCTTATAAAGGGTAAGCAATAAAATAATTAACGACACGAAATGTAAATAGGCGCTTAGTAGTAACTGCAAGTGAAAGTTCGTCAAGATTAGTAAATAAGTTAATCAATTCCGCTTTGTTCACCTAGGTGATATCACCCAGGTGAACAAAGTGGAATTGATTAGTGTACTTTGATCACCTCGGAAATAAATCACCTGGGTGATATCACCCAGGTGAACAAAGTGGAATTGATTAGTGTACTTTGATCACCTCGGAAATAAATCACCTGGGTGATATCACCCAGGTGAACAAAGTGGAATTGATTAGTCTACTTTGATCACCTCGGAAATAAATCACCTCAAATCTTGGATCTCATGGGTAAATCAGTACTGTAAAATAAAACTCAATGTTAATAGGATAATGAATATGTATCTATTGTTTTTCAGAGAACAAATCAGATCAGCAAGAACACAAAAATAACTTATGGCCATATGTCCATTGGCCATTTTCTAGAAAATCTGCGATAACTTTTTTTTTTTTACAATTTTATAACAGATTGCTGTAGAATAAGTTATTTTTGTGTTCTTGCTGATTTAAACTATCTGATTTGTTCTCTCAAAAACAATAGATACATATTCATTATCCTATTAACATTGGGTTTTATTTTACAGTACTGATTTACCCATAAGATCCAAGATTTGAGGTGATTTATTTCCGAGGTGATCAAAGTAGACTAATCAATTCCACTTTGTTCACCTGGGTGATATCACCCAGGTGATTTATTTCCGAGGTGATCAAAGTACACTAATCAATTCCACTTTGTTCACCTGGGTGATTTATTTCCGAGGTGATCAAAGTACACTAATCAATTCCACTTTGTTCACCTAGGTGATATCACCCAGGTGAACAAAGTGGAATAATCCAATTAATTTGTCGTAAAAATGGTAGAAAATAAATTCAATATATTTTTTTAACGAACGATATAATAAATAATAAATTTGAGTTGACAATTTTGAAAAAAAAAGACATATGAATAAGACGGTTGCCTTTTTTTAGCTCAGATGTTAATCTAAGTTATTATCTTCTAACTATTATTAACACCATTAAATTTAACGATTTTTTACAATTGAAACATATTCTTTTACTAATATAACATTAAAAAGTAGGTTTAGATAAATGAATATTAAATAAAAATATATAAAACGGGGTCGCATCCATTAAGATTTCAGTCACCAAGGTATAAGTACCTATATGCAAATAGTTTGCTCCACTTTTTAATATTATAGCTTTATTTGTTAAACCTACAAGCATTACAACATATCGTGACGACACGAGCAATCACGATCCAATTGCTTAATGTTATGCAAACTATGTAAGCTTGCAAATGTCAAACGTTAAAAATGTTTTGAAAACATAATATGTATTATTCTATTTTAATTTTTCCTATAAATTTAACAAGCTTTACGCGCAGAAGTAGCTCTCTTTCCACCATCATAATATATATAGTAGAGTTTGGTGGTCCGCGCAGTTTTGCTGCGTAAAGTTTTAATTTTCGGTATACACAGTATATACCATACATATTTACACGACATACACTTACAGTTACCTAATGCGTTAGTGGAGACAAGAAATTTTAATCGTACCTCCGACTCTTGACTGGGACGACTTGACTTTCTCCTCTGTAACTTCCATGTTCGTGAGAACTTCATAAAATAGCATATGTACAAGAAGCAATTTTTACAAGTTATAATGTAGCTTTGTAATGATAGCATATTTTTAAAATCAGTACCTTAGTTATGAATTTAATCATTACTAGCAAGAATTCGGTAGCAAAGTATCGTATGATTATAGAGTTATAGACTGGACCAGAAGATGCGACACTAATAGCGCTGCCTAAAGTGCTAATAGCTGAAACTTACAAGACCTTTATGATGCGAGCCACCCTTTTTCAAGGAGAAAAAGCTTCTTGTAAGTTGTAACATCGAGCTAGCTTTGTAACGATAGCATATTTTTAAAATCAGTTTCATAGTTATGCGTTTAATCATTAGAAGCAAGAAGTCGGTAGCTAGGTATCGTATGATTATAGAGTTAAAGACTGGACCAGAAGATGCGACACCAATAGCGCTGCCTCAAGTGCCAATAGCTGAACCTTACAAGACCTTCATGCTGTGAACGCCATCTTTTTCCAGGAGATAATGCCTCAGGCGCCAGCGCTACAGGGTATGAAAATCTTTCCTCTCCATACCGTTGATATGCTAATCAAACTACGAGGACAGCATCTATCCACTAAAACCCCCCGGTCGTTCCTCCAAACGTCAGCAATGGCGGCTCCGAAAACTGCAGATGCATAACATCTGCTGCATAGACTTAACTGGACTAATAATATTGAAGCTCCTTCAACTCGATTAGAACTATAATCCAAATATTCAAACATACAAATTTATTCTATTTATAATTTAGTCTAAATAACTATGTATATAACCAAATTCATATTATACCTCATTATTATTTTAACAAGTTGAAGATTATGGTTAATGTTAGGTTGACAGCTTTTTAAGCATTATGATGGACATCTGGCACGATCCTTTTTTATTATTTTGGACTAGTTGGGTTGGTAGGTATACTATAATACTTAGTTACTTAAATTAGTAGTGCCATTTTCTCTTTTATTTAAAAAGGAGTACGAGACTATTTATATTATTATCAGCTAGCTTCCGCGCCCAGTTTCACTCGCGTTACTCCAGTTTCCGTAGAAATTTCATAATTAAATATAGCCTGTAGACTTTTTCGATTATTGGGCTATCTAGGACTGAAAGAAAGAGTTCCTGGGATTAGCGCTTTCAAGAAAACATACAAATTCTTCAGCTTTTTATTTTAGTATAGATATATTTTATTTTCACGGATCCCCTATTATATAAGGTGCTTCCAAAATATATGCCATCCCTTAGTCTTAAGTGTAGTGATTACGTTAGTGCAGAAATTTCTGTGAAATAATAAAATGAAGGCAAGGAGATCAGATTCAAAAAAAAAAATAGTTCCGTAGAAAGTTTTACACAGCAATAAGCTTTGCCATTCAGCTACCAATGTTTTGTGAACGCTGCTCAGTAGCACCATTATGAAATGGCTTACATTTAATTTATTAGTTTCAATAATAATAAGACCGAGATATCAAATTTTATGCTCCAGCGCTTTGTTGTCGTAGGCTGAGATTTATCAAGGGGCATTGTTAGTTTCTTAACGACAAAATAACATGTGTATATTATTTATTTATATAACTTTTGTCCTAAAAAGTACATGGTGGGCTTAATGCTGCTGGCTTTTTCTGCCAGTCAACCATAGGGTGGTGCAGAGAACAAGTGGTAAGTGCAGTAGAAGTAACAAAATGCTTACGATGAACAATAATTACCGTACGTTGGTACATGGGACACATACACACACATAAATAAATAATACTATAGGTACATACTAATACTTTATTCATTATTTATATTTGTGTGTCTAATAAATATTTATGTAATTTTATGGAAATGTTGGTGACCTCAGTTCGTTTTCTAGGTTTACCATTTAGTTTTCTATTCCATATTCATACACGTAGATTTAGGTAAGTACTTAACTAGTGTTAAATTGTAGTGCTATGGTAGCCATTAACTAAATATAATATGGTATGTAACAACTACCGCAATCTAGGGCAATATTTATAAATTAATCATAAAACTCTATTAACCTTTTCATGAGTACATGTCTGAAAAGATTACTGTAATTTTCGTTATTTCTTGAATAATGTAGTGTTTGTTGCTGAATAATTTGATCTATTTCGTTTCCAAATATTTAGTTGGCTTGTTTGCCAAGTTTGCAGAGGCGGATTAAACGTTGAGAGCGCCGCGCTGTTAGCAAGCATCTCATTCCGTATTGAATAAATAACTAGTAAAAATTAGATCACTGTGGTTGGCGTTACTACATGTGTGGTAGAGGTGACTCCAAATTTGAGCTGGCATTTCTTTATTCCGACTTGTAGTAGCCTCAACTACAGTTACTGTTCCAGCGTCTATTCCACCCGCGCGGCCCTTTGTACCTTTGCGCTTAGGTGCCTAGTTTGCCTTATAGTTAATACGTCTTTGCAAGTTCGTATAATACTTAAGTGATTGCCAATATATATTAGTAATTTAGCCGAATATTCAATACGCATTCAGCGCAATACGATATGTACTTACTCTTAGTTAATTGGGCAATTGGATTTCCGTACTTAACCTCACGAGTGGCTTTTCTACGGCATTTCTTTGCACGAAAAATATCCTTTACTTCAACCGTATACTATCTACTAGTTGGCCAAATATGGAATGCTAAGAAATGGGCGCAGTGGTCATGGTCCGATTAAATATTGACAACTGTTTCTATCATAACATAGACAGAATGTTGATATGAATGTTAAATATCTATATTAAAAAAACAATTAAGTTAAATAATAAAGTTAAGACCAAAATATTTTTAAAATCATAATTTAATAACATGCTCCATTTAAATAAAATGTACGTAATCAAATTATTTGATAAATTAAGACTGAATTATTGTTTTGACTTTTTTTAAGTGCCTCTAATAGGTCTAAGTAAATATATTTTGTTTCTTTTTTATGACCGTAGATGGCAAAAGATGCGGTATGTCTAGATCGTAGCAAGTGGTCTCTGCTTACCCCTATGGGAAAGAGGCATGTATGTATGTATGCCGAGTACCTGCCGAATATTAGTTGCATTTGTAATGTTTAAATAATACATGGTAACCCACTTCACGTTACAAGTAGATGATCGAATTGACTTCTGTAAATTTCATTTAACACTAGCGGCCCGCCCCGGCTTCGCACGGGTGGACTTTTATACCCTACCCCTGCCCTACCCTACCCCTGCCCTACCCTACCCCTACCCTAACCCTACCCTACCCCAACCCTACCCCTACCCTACCCCTACCCTACTCCTACCCCTACCCTACCCTACCCCTACCCCTACCCTACCCCTACCCCTACCCTACCCCTACCCTACCCCTACCCTACCCCTACCCTACCCCTACCATACCCCTACCCTACCCCTACCCTACCCCTACCTTACCCTACCCCTACCCTACCCCTACCCTACCCTACCCTACCCTACCCTACCCTACCCTACCCCTACCCAAAATCCTATGTCCTTCTCCCAGTTCTTAGCTACCTCCCTACCAATTTTCAGCCAAATCGGTTCAGCCGTTCTTGAGTTATAAATAGTGTAACTAACACGACATTCTTTTGTTTTTATGTAATGTATTCTGCTATTCAGGGCGTAGACAAATCCAACGAAACAAAAACCATGAAAATTGATCCAGCCGATCTCAAGATATAAGTGTTGTAACAAACCCGTCTTTGTTTTATATATATAGATAGATTTCAGGTGATATATTTAACGTAAAAGTTATTGCTATACCTAACCGTAGCTAGGTATAGCAATAACTTACCTACACTTAATAGCCACAGTGAACTTGTGGTGGGGGCAATTACCACAGTCTAGTGCAATTACGTACTTATTCACCCGACTGCAGTTTTGGCGAGTGTGACGGCTGTAACGAAACAAAACTCTTCGATATAATCATTTCTTCGGTATGCCACGTGTACGTTGCGACTTTGTTCGAGTGTATGTTGAGAAACACGAATATACGGGGTGACTTTTTTTACCGTCTTTTAATAGGGCGTAATATTTATTTGATATAGATGTACTTAGGGCATAGTTATTATATCTTTTTTTTTTACTGGCATAGAGTAAACATTGTAACGGTAAAAATGCGTACCTAAGTAGGTACCCTATTTAGCTCACTCTTTTTATTCACATGTGATTGTGGCCTAGGTATTATAATTCCTATGTTAACTAACGTAACGCAACTACCAAATTAGGTGCAAATTTTTATCGAAGCGATTTTCACACAAAATTAGTAATAAGAAGGCCTTAGACATATATTTCATATACGTATCATATACCTATTGTTTTCAAGACGGTAAATATAATAAGTCACCCAGTATAGCCACCGTCATGTTCCTTTAACAACTTAAATTTATACTAGCTAGCTTCATTATGATGTGAAATTTCTCTTTCTTTTTAAAGAATGGCCTGTGGAACAGCTGTGATATTGCCAATGACAGAGTGTTTAAAATATCAAAAATGTTAAAGAGCAAAAAATATCAAGATCTCGATCGATCATCTTGTAGCATGACATTTTTTGTTTCCCTCTAAAAATCTTATAACACAAATACATTAAACATAAATAAATTTGAATGGCATTTGCTTTAATGTCTATGTTAAACTTATAGCTATGGCTAACGTATGCCCACAGTTTATCCGTGACCATGACTGGAGTTACCCATGTCAAATCGTCGGCTTAATATAAAGGTAATGATTTACATTAAAATTGTACCGGGATTGAGACGTGTTTACTGTAAATTAATGTATTCCAGTCAAGTTCTAAATGATTTATTTTACAACTAAAAGTAGGTACTTATTCTTATTTCAAATCTAGACTACTAAATCAGGCTTTTCATTGAGTTTACCTACATTTAAAAAATGGCTGTAACATAAATAGTAAAGTAACCTTATTACAAAATTTAATTAGGACTCGAAACATTCCCAAAAGTAGCAGACGTGAAAAAATATAGTCTTAACCTACATAAACACGTTACAAGACCATGCTTCGTTGACCGGCGGGTAAATGGTGTTCGTCGCAATGACGGGAACCGTTGATAGTTTGTAAAATTATGTTTTTGTAGTTTATCCTTCTATAACAAGCTTTTTTCTCCGAAAGCAAATGTAACGTATACGTTAAACTTACGTACAAAAATAGAAAAATAAATTATGCTTATTATGACAACAAAACAAAACAAGAAAAATTGTCATTTACTAATGATAAATTATCCCATAATATAATGAATGAATCAGATAGTGAGTTCAAATGATGTACTATCTGGAATAATTCAAAAACGTTCCGAAATAGATTACATTATTTTTGGATATATAGTACATAAAATTTGCTATGCCTAGAATATTAATAATATACCGCCATAATGTAACGGGAAATCACAGAATAAATTAGAATATTTATGAGAAGATTACGCCCTTCACAACGCTGGTCAAGTTTCTCGTAAGATACAAGACAAGATAAGTAAAATTAATTATACACGTTAAATAAGTAAGTCATTACAAATAATAAGATTGATGTATTTTTTCATATTAAATTTGGACGTTTATATCAAGTTCCAATTTAAAATATCTCAAAAATAAATCTAAGTGACCTATTCCACTTAAAACGATATCAAGTGTTATCGATCAATCCACGTTGTGGTCAGTCTGTGTTGACGTGCACGGGAGCGCTGAACGCCGCGGCGGGCGCACCGCCCATTCGAACAGCCGTCACTCGGTTCCGCTAACAAAACATAACCGGACGACTACAACACTACATTCAAAACAAAACAATTTTAAAAATCTATTCGTAAATATTTAAATTATTCAGCTATTTGAAAATAGTTTACGCTTGCGATTCATTTAATAATTTACTCCTCGTTTATGACTTCAAGGAAATAACAACGATTTTCCTTTGATTGTTTTTCGCTGGGACTTTATTTATTTTCTGTGTGAATGTGATTGTGTAGTAAGCTTTTCATTTCCGAAATGACTTCTGAAGAACCTGTAGCGGCTACCGCTGCAGTTGTTGTAAGTATTTTATTATTATTAATATAAATCATAATATAAAAAAACAGTGACTTACACAAGATTTTTTTAAATGCGAATATTATACCATACTAGGATAAAATGCGTTTTAGCAAGCTTTTAAATAAAACAATTCCTTTTGTGTGATTACTTACTTAAATTCAGATATATACAAGTTCTCGTATAATTTTCAATGAAATTATCATAAAAAAAATTAACATAACAACAAATTTTAGTGTAAAGGAAAATCAAGATTATGAACATTAATTATACCAATTTAATTTATCGAAAGCCTTTAAGGCAATTAAAAGAAATAAGGAAGTTACGTAATGAAAGTAATGGTAGTTTTTTTTTCTACTTTTATCATGGATTTTTTTAAATCAGTATCAATTAATATTTAGCCCCCTTTTCATCCCCAGGCACTATTTCTATGTTTTTGAATTGCTACATTTATGTGTAATGTAATTTGATGTGTACTTTTTGATGTTAAGTTAGTTTAATTTTAATATTATCTATAAAATATAAACAAAAGTGTTTTTTTTTTCAATTATCTATTATAACGGTGTAATTATAAACAAAATTATATAATAAACACGATCAGATAAGGCCTTTGACCTATTTACCAATTCAAGGTAGGTACAACAAATTAGGTAATGTGACCAGCTAACTGCCTCAATAATTAGCGGTTTAGCTTTATGGTAATGTCGAGCTAATTTATACTTTATGCTAACTTACCTATTAATGCTATGTTTACGCATTTTATATTTTTGACGAAAGCACAAAGGAAACATTCATTGGGCGTCACTAAGATTCATAAGAAAGGAATCAGTTTAGAAATGTGTGTGTCTCTTTATACGTTTTTGGATTATAAATTGGAATATAATTACTTTAAATATTGTTGAAAGAAAAGTAAAAAAGGTGAAGATGACAACACCAAAATACGAAAAAAAAAGAATCATAAAATCTTTAAAAGGAAAATATATGAATAATTAAACATAAAATTAATTATGCAATTCAGTTTTTACTTGTTTATGGTAGACACGAAACCATCGATCATTAGTGATTTTGTGAACCGTATTAAAACTTTGAGCTTATAATGAAAAAGTTGTAGGTTAATATTATTAATTTTCTTTAATTTTAAATTTTAATAGAACAGTATCTCTATATATAAGACATAAAAATTAAAATTGATTTGATCATTTCCTTGTATAGGTTTGCAAAAATAGTCCTAATGTTTCACATAAACATCTTAATCCATGGTAAAATGGAATACCATAGTCTTAAAAATTACACTATATAGTTGGGGTCAAATGTGGTTCAAAGAGGTAACATGCAGTATGTAGGTTGTCATTTTACGTCACAATCTTAGTTGACACAATGAAAAGAATACATTCATATCGTCGCTTAAGCTCTAACAGCATGTATGTCATAAATAGTATTTTTACAGGAAATGTATATAATTATACATTTTCCTAAGAAACTAAAAAAAAAGTAATCTGTACTTTTTTTAAAGTTTCCCTTTGACGATGTGTGTTTCTGATTGGCTGAAACAACGTTCCTTACAAGTTTCTAGTAAATACCGTTAATTAGACCTACGTGATTTTGGAACTTAAACTACAATATATATTGTGGTCATTATTTGATAAACAAATAACTCATTCCAAGAAAAAACAAAACATTATATGGGTGATTTCATTTAATGACTAACACAGCTTTCATCATACATTTTCTTTACTCATAAGTTGTAGCGTTAGGGAGTCGATAAGTCGTGACCGTTGTTAGTTAGTCACGCCTAAGGGCCTGAGCTCGTTAACCCTTATCTAATGGAATATCTAAAACCTCTTACCTAAAGAAAACTCGAGTCATTGGATTCGAGTCAAGGTTTTACTAGGATTTCTATCATATTGGAGATATATATGTGAATTAGATATAGATCTCTTTTAACAAGGACTTGTCTTTCCGTAGCTTCCGTTACTGTAGGACATCATCTTTGATAACGCTTTATCCTGACTGACTGACGGATCAAGGCACAGGCCTATACCTACCGCTCATTGTAGAGAACTGAAGCTATAACTGAAGATATATATATAGATATGCACCCTTTAGGGTGCATAACTATATCAGGTAGGCATTCGATAAAAATGGTTTTTTCAACATTTCGCCTCTAAGTGGACGAAAAGAGTGTCCAAAGTTTGTATGGAGAAATCGAAATCCAAGGGGACAAATTCGCAGGCAACACTTATTTATAAAATATTGTTTATGTTACTCTTGGATAAAGTAGTTTTTTTATGACTGATCAGACAAATGACCCTATCCACCTGATGTATTGTGGCTAAAGCCGTAGCCCAAAGGCTAGGGCATCGAACTTGTGATTATGTGGCCGCCGCCGGTTCGATCCCCACCTATTGAACTACCGGCGTGGCGTCCCCACTCGTAACATAATCATTTTGGCTTATCACGACTGGTTTACAAGAATACTAATATAGTGCAGAAACTCTGCTATAAACAATTATTGTATATATAATTATTGTAGCGTCATCTATAGAAGCCGCATAAAAACTACAAGAAGACGAATAGCGCCATCTAACACCTAGCATCCCAACTAACCTGTATCGCGCAATACAAGTTCGCAAGCCAATTTGAACATATACAAATTCCGAACAGTACACCACCAACCGTTCCCTACAGTATTATACCATGCTTGTTATACCATGCTTTTATAACTTATTAACCATTATTAACGGTGATTCACCGCATTTTCGTAAAATATTTTGAATGTTTCGTTTTTGATTCAGGTATTTGGGTTAAAGCAAATTACATTCGTACCGCGTTTTGAAGTAACCGTAATGTATGTTTTTATGGTAATTCATGATTAAAAAAATATATAAATTCGAATATATATCTAGAGCTCGGAAGCATAAGGTCGGATGTGCCATTATATGTGCCATTATGTCAAAAACATTCGATTGGCACTTACGGCCAAATAGTTTTGAAGATATATTAATGCCTACTATAAAGTAGCATAGCATAGCAGTTAACCTTGATATTAAGACAATATTTTATTATTGTCTACGGAGACATTTTTTTATAAAATTTGCCTGATCCTCATAATTACGGAATTATGAGGATCAGGCAAATTTTATAAAAAAAAGTAAAAATCCACAAAAAATTTGCAATCAGTAACAATATTATGTTCGTGCGTCAGTTTAGTAAAAATTCTCTGATCGTAATTATTCTCTGGTGACCACCAGTGAATTATTACGATCAGAGAATTTTAATTAATCATGTTTCATTTACGTTCTTAGGTTTGAGTGAAGCATAAAGTCGATAATATACATTTTAATAGTTGCTATGATAATATAAAATATATAACATAAAAAGTATTTTATTTACATAAATGTTTATTAGACAATATTACTTAGATCTAAAGCAAAATAATCTTACATATAAATATTATTTTTCAAAATCTGCATAAAATCCATGATAAAAGTATGAGATGAAATATGTATGTGATGTATTTTTTCCACATATTCTTAGTCTGCATGCTGTAGGTAGGTATATAATTATTTGTCCACCTGCCTACTTCCAATCAATCTGCCACGTGGCGGGCATGAATCGTCAGTTCATGAATGAAGTCCATATCGTATATAGACAGTGGTATCAGTTGATTGGAAGTGGGCGGGGTGGCGCGCGTCAGTCGAGCCGCGGTCCGGAGCGAGGGATGTCGCGTCGGGCGCACCCCCGCCCGCGTCTCACGCGTCCCTGTCGTCAGGCCGCGCCGGAGCCCGCGCCGCCCGAGCCGCCACCCCCGGCGCCCGAGCCGCAGCACTCCGACGACGAGCGGGAGCCCGGCGACTGGCGAGCGTCGCGTCCGGCGACCCCTCCGCAGCGCACCGATGACATCTCTGAAGGCTCGGAAGCCACGGCCCGTCCAACTAGAACGGAACCAGGAAGCCGTTACGCCAATCTCAACTACTGGAAAGCGAGAAGGGTCACCTTCTATCGGAATGGAGACCCTTTCCATCCCGGTGTGGAGTTCCGCTTCAAGCCAGGCAGAGACTTGGCCTCGATGGATGTGCTGCTGGACCGTCTGTCTGAACGGCTGGAGTTGCCACGAGGCGCCAGGTTCATCTTCGGCATGGATGGTGACAGGAAGTATAGGCTGGAAGAGTTGGAGGACGGGGCGTCCTATGTGGTGTCTTCCTACAAGACGTTTAAGGTATGTTAAACCTTCTTTGCCTTATATATAAATAAGTAGTCAATATGTCTCTGAACAAAAAAATACTATGATTCTGTTGATTAAAATAAGATTAATCACCAACTAAATTTGTATAACTAATAGATAAACATGAATTTGAAGTGTTCTCTATACATTTTCCTTATTCCGTATTTATTTGGCAATTCATCCCCTAATTCTCACACCCGCGGGGATTTGTTTGATGTTAAACAGCTGATAATGAATATATGTAGCAAAACACATTGACATGTTACACAGTACACTCCAGAACTTCAAAGAAAGGCGGAAGAAGCAAACTCACCTAGAACAATCGCGGTCAGACAAGTTCCAGCGGTGCGTACGTCATCTCTAAGTTTAGCCCTTTATTCACTAAATACCCACGAGGTCCTCAATTCATCACATCTTGAGTGCATATGCACCAATTCAAAAGTAACTATACTAATCAATCAATATAAATTTTCAATCCTAAATTTGATTAGACCAGTTACCAGTTACCAGTACGTTTATTCCCGGCTTTGATTATCAGTTATCATCAGAGCTATCAGGCTATATCATATAGAGTTTGAAATTTGTTATTAGGTGATGATGTTGAAATACGGGTAATAAAATATTATAGCTGGCGATAAAGTCAGTCGAAGCGCAGCCTGAACTGAGTAGGAACAGATGCGTATGCCTATTGTTTCGCTATCTCCCTCTGCAAATGGCAAGCATGATAGACTTACACCAAGCTAAACCATGATAAATCAATTCTAAAAATAAAAGATTTTCTGCTGCGAGAATTACTTTAAATTAGAATTAAGAATGTGGGAGTAGAGAATCTCCACATTAAGTAAGCACGCTTTTCATAACATTTTTAAATCTATATAACTCTATGTATATCTCGAACCTAATTTAAAAAATAGTTTTGTGTAAACACTATCACTTACCTCAATAAGCGTAAAGACCGTCCAACCTTATTATTGAGTCCTTTTTTATCGTTTTATACACGCTAAACCTCTCACATTTTAACTTTCTCACGATTCATAAACATTTTTTTTATTACTTTGTCAATATTTAAGCAAATATTGTTATCATACGCCCACACCAGGATCACAACATCACTGGCACTGACATATCCAGGTTGATCTAAAAATATATATATGAAAGAGGTGTATCTAATAAATAAATTCATTTACTATTGGTAGGTACTTCTTTATCTTCAGCTAAAGTAGCAAAAATCTACAGATATTAAGTTGTAATTAAATAATCAGGATGATTAAGAAATGCCTCCACTTTCCTGCTGTTAATGTCAAAGTTTGTGAAAACCATCTATAGTAAATGTTGGTTTAAATAAACTTATTTTGTATTTATTTTTTATTTTCGTTCTATTTTTTCTATTAAAGGTCAGTCCATTTAATCTACAATTACCAAAATAAACGACTTGCCCTAATTTTGAGACGCAAAAAAATATTCATGAACTGTGGCCGACGCCCTTACGAAAAAACAATTACAGTTTTCGTGAGCAAAATGTCGCCGGCGGCCTTCAGATGTGGGTCAAAGGATAAGTTTCACGCACTCCTATTTACATTTTGATTATATAATACAAAACTTTGTTTTGCTTCGTCGATAAGCTAATTGCAAGTCAATTACATTTGGACTAAACTCACTCATTTCGGGCAACGGAAATTGTGAAATTCAAGAGCTCTGGGCTGGTCACTAGGTGAGATTTTGCGTGTTTTATTAGTTCGGTAAATTATTTTATTCATTAGATTACATAAAGAGTCAATTTTATTTTCTATGGCATCGATGGTTGGATTGATAACATCAAGAACATGATACACAAACAAATCTCATGTTAATCAATTCTATAGTTACATTTTTCCTACAATTCAGATGTTCAAATTTCTTAATCGTTAAAATCGTATTGTAATGGTGAGATTTTGGTGTAGTTGACATAAGTGGGGTCGATCTCCACGCCAGACAAGAAATATTTGTGAAAAATCTTTGTTTTCTTTCGTGATTCGTGCGTGGGAAAGTTCAGCTGCTGGTACCGATTATGATATTGTCATCCATATAACAATCGAGGACAGCAGTGGATGATTTACGGGTTGTTAATGAGTTGTACTTTGTCGAAAGATAATATATAACACTTTTAAGTTTAGACATTAAGTAGATTATATTAGATGTAACTGTTATATATTATACACTTCTTATTGAGTGAGTACATACTCGTATGGCAGTGCTCGTCTTACTGACCTCTTTACTGCCTACTGTGTACCGCAAATCGTTTATATAGGAACTCTACATTAAAAAGCAAATGATGCAATATGTAAATATGTTAAAGGTATATTATGGATATTTAGTAATACCGCCACGTGTACCTAAAGAGTAGACTGCAGTATTTCTCATATATTTTACTAGCTTCCCACGCGCGGTTTTACCCTTGTATCTCCAGTGGACATGGGAACTTCATAATAAAATATAACATATAGCCTTCCTCAGTAAATAAGCTATCTAACACTTAAAGAATTTTCCAAATCAGTTTAGTTCATCATCCTGAGATTAAATTTATTTAAGCAAACAAACTTTTCAGCTTTATAATTAAATACTTTGCAAATCTTCTCTTGAAAGATTATTATCTAATGACACACAAACATTGAATCCATTAAAGAAATGTGTGGAGTTCACGTGATTCGTCGATTAACAGTGGGTTCGCAGGTCGTGTCAAATGGCTACGACCTTAGTGCGACGGAGGCAATGCACCACCTTGCACTTATGCAAGGCAAACGTTACGATTATTGCCCGCAAGTACTTTCAGTCGCCTTCAGTAGTACTTCGACCATGAGAGAATGAATACAAGTTTAATAAAATAAATTAACTATTCCAAAATACATTTAAATTATTTTAATTTATCATCGAATTGGTTATTTATTTTATTTTACTTGCATTTATTCATACTTTAATAATAATTAGATGAGTATGAAATAATAATTTGTGTAACTTTTTTATCAAACACTAGCTGTCTCCCTTCCCTCCTATATAATTATATCGAAATATAGCCTATAACATTCACAAATACTTACTTAGTATTTACTAGTTACTTTCTATTAGTAAAAGAATTTCCATATACTTTTCTGTAAATCCAGAGATTATCTCCTACAACTCACAAACTTTACCTCGTTTCAAAATTAGTATAGATTAATTATATATTGAAATTACTATTTTTTCTTTTTAAGTTTTTTTATTTATTGTACCGATAACAATAAATAAATAGGTTAGATTCAAACAACAAAAAGTGTTTAGTCATATACATATATAATTTACCTTTCGTTATTTTATTGCTGCAGCATGTTTAAATATGTTTTTTTTGACCACAAAATAACAATATTTCTGGAATACAGATTCGTATATAGAGTGATATAACGCTATATCATATATTTTAAGTAATTTAATAACCAGCTTTCATATTTTAAACCTTTGGTTGGTTTCTAGTATTATACCGCTTGTATCTTGCACAAAACACTTGACAGTTTGGGGTCGTTGTGTGTCGTATGTGGAATATCTACTGAAGCCTAACAAAGATGAAAAAGCTATCTTTTCCATAAAGAAAAAAATAATATTTGTGTGAACGTAGGAATAAGTGACATAAAGCTACAAACAAAATAGAAAGAAGTATCTCTTTTTGTCTGTGTAATTCGGATGTCTTATTTCTATGCTTTTCGTGTAACAATGAAACATATCGTATTTTCCACAGAACTAAACAAAATTTATCTGTATATTTTTTTTAACAAAATGTACCTAACAATCTAGCGGAAAATGAAACAATAGCCTGATTTTTTAAATAAATTTATTAAAAATATCTTTTACCAACGGTTGCAGGTAATTTTAAATAAGTTACGACACACAACAGAAAAAAAAATCCAACAAAAATACATACAGACCGCTGAAATAGGTGAATGAGAGATCCTATCGGCAGGATACGACTCTGTTCAGGTGGGAGCGAGACAGTAGTATACTTACACACCATATTGGTGTCTCGCTCCTAACCGCAAAGCTACACACAGGGGAGGGAACAATGCGGTTTGCGTTAGTTTGTTAGATTGTTTTTTAATTACCCGCCATAACGCATGCTAACCAAATCTCCAGTAATTATAGACGAAGGACATTTCTGGAAGCCACAGTAACGGTAATTCGTCTTAATGCCCTAGTTTTAACGCAATAATTATGCATATATTTTCCGCATAGTTAATTTAATGTTGTAACGTAATTACTCATACAAAGTGGTGTAAATAAATTGTATGGTTCTGTATAACTTTGTTTGAAGGCACAATTTTAATATTACGGATTCATTGATTAAAAATTAAGACGAATATAATTTCAATAATGTACTTGAATATAGTTCTAATATACATTACACTGACTAAGCTTTTTTCAAATAAGAAAAAAAATCATTTGTTTATGATTTTTTGCAATTTTTTGCTACATACGCATGCTAAAAAGCCTAACCCAAGTAGTTGTTGGATTTATATAGATAACTTAATCATGGTTATTTAAATTATATATATGTTTATTAATAAAATGAAACAGAAGAGCTAAACAAAATATAAATGAAAACAGTGCTTTTAAAATATCTGGAATACTTATCAGATAAAAAAAAACCATTTGATATCCCATTTTTTTAAAGCAGGTATAAAACATCTCGCAATAACCCACGGTGGTAAAATTTCCCTTTTTAATATTTCATTTATTTAGTGAACAATATTTTCCAGCGCTGCGTTCTATACGAATTATATACGCGTGCAGAACTAACCTAGATTCGCATGAGGTACTCCAGTGGTCTGCAGAACCCTAAAAACGAACTGTCATCAACGCTATCGATAAGGGCTGTATATATGAATAATAAGTAAATAGTGTAATCGTCGGTTATTGTACCGCTACATTATGTACGAATAGGGCTGCTGAGTTTCCTCAAACATTTAATTTAAGTAGTTAGTAATAAATACAAATTAAAATCAATACATCGTAAAAAACAAAGTCGCTCCCCGCTGTCTGTCTGTACCTATGTACGCTAAAATCTTTAAAACTACGCAATGGATTTTGACGCGGTTTTTTTTAATCCATAGAGTGACTCAAGAAGAAGGGATATATGTATAATACATGCATAAAAGTCCACCTGTGGGAAGCCGGGGCGGGCCGCTAGTTGTTAATAATTTAAGTATATATTATCCAACATAAACTAATGCTATTTTTTTATTCGAATTTTGAACACGGTAATCTTGGTCGAAATTCGAATAAAAAAATAGCATTCTGCACTTTTCTCTATAGAAACGATAAGTGTGCGAAATTTCATACTCCTCCGTCCGCGCAATTAACCTAAAAAGGGGTACAACGTTTTTGCTTTACGTATTAATAGGTATATAGATTACTGTGAAAGTAATACAAGTGGAAGAATAATCTTCATCATCCCATACCTACTTCTACTGAAAATGCGTCTCCACCGAAGAAGGTTTTCCTATAGCTACTAAACTTTCAATTAAAAAAAAAACTAAATCTAAATCGGACCATTCGTTCGAGAGTTACGAAGCCAGACTGCCATACATACTGACACGTAAAACTTATAACATCCCGTCATTTTTGCATCGAATGTTAAATATCTATACTTAATATTATAAAGAACAAAGATTTGATTGTTTGTATTGAATAGGTTCCAGCCGACCTTACTAGTAGATATTTTTTTTGTCCGGGATGAAATGCATTTAGTCATTTCCACCGCCGCCGTGCCGCTGCAGCGTATTCGCGCGCTGGCGGTGAGATATGTGGGACTCGCCCTCTCCATAGCGTGGTATGCTAAACTCATACCACGAGGAATAGGACTACACCACTCGGACACTCCTTAGATCCGTCGTTGGCAAGGGCCGGGTACGCATAACCAATCCGACCCCCCGAAACCCTACTAGTACCTACTACTCGAAACGATTTCAAAAATTATTTCACCATTAAAAAGCTACTTTATCCAGGAGTAACATGGTCTACATTTAATTATAAAGTTCCCACAGGAACAGGAGATATGCCGATGAAACCGCGCACGGGAATAGTAGCTAAGTAAAATCCAAAAGCTAACAAAATAAACCAATTCTAATTAACTTCCGCTACGTCCTACCCGGCGTGTGACAACCATAGAGAAAGAAGGGTTTGTTTGCAAGTACCCTAGGTTCTCACTCACGCGACTACTTACTTGCTACTGCTGTTTTTTGATCCGTATCGCAAAACGTGGCGTAAATAATTCAATTTATTCTTTATAAACTACCTACGGTTATGTAAGTTTGACTTATCGAGATTTTATGTACGTTGGTTCGGGTGACAGGTTATCAGAACGTCTAGCCTTGGCCAATTAGGTCCATTTCTCAGTTTATTTGTTACCTCAAATTGGTGTGAATGGAGGTCGAATTTGAGAAATATCTATTAAAAGCAAACACGCTAAAGCAGCAGTGCTTTTATTAGTAAATATAATAGAAAACACATTTCATTTAATAATCAATCATTTTCTTTGTCAAACCGCAGTCGATTCCTACATATATTGCTAAGTTCCGTTCATTTTGAATATAGTATAAAATCTGTTACTTTTTACTTCTTAAAATATTAGTAATAAATGACTTTATAGTCTATTAATATAACTAGCTTTCGTGCAAGGTTTCTTCTTCATATCTCCTGTTTCCGTAGTAACGTCATAATAAAATAAAGCCTTTCTCGATAAATGGGCAATCTAACACCGAAGAAAGTTCTGGAGATAACATCGTTCAACCCAACAAACAAACTCTTCAGCAATATATATTAGTAAAGATTTAATCAGATTATTTGGCAATATTAAAGGCAATAGTCAGTAGTATAGTCACTATAGCCTATTAGATATGTTGATCTAATAGCACACAGCTCAAAACATTGAAAAAATTGCACTAAAATTAGGCTTGCAGGCATTCGTTAAGAAAAAAGGGTGTGTCCAGAAATCGATATTTATGGGAACCGTCGTCGTAGGAAAAAGCTAATACAATCAACAGAAATTAATATCTTAGTTATCTATTGATTACGTAGTTTTTTCGTAGCTGTACGTAGATTCTGTGTAAAATATTCGTAGCATAAGACAGTGGCTGTGTAGCATTCTCGTAGTAATGCGTAGATGATAACCGTATACCAACGTAGCGTACGTTCCTAGACACTGCACTGGCGCAATCGTCGCATTTCTTGACAACAAACTAGTAGAAAAACTGATAGTAGGTCATAGTGATATAACATCTTGCTAGTGTTTGGAAATATGCAGCCCATTCCTAACAAATTGTAGTACGGTTTTGTTTTGAAACACTTTTTTAGTACTTATTTAAAGCGTAGAATATAAATTATGCAATATTATGATGATGTTTTAGCGATTTTGAATGAAAAATATTATATGACTAATGTCCCGCGTGCGGTTTCATCTGCGTAACTCCCGTTTCCGTACGAACTTCATGGTAAAATTTTGGACCAGTTTGTTCCTGAGATTAGCGCGTTCAAGCAAACAAAAAACCTCTTCAGTTTCATATATTAGCAGGTATAGATCTAGCCACTTAGCAGCAGAAGTCAGATGAGATATATTTTTTTATTTTCGAAATATTTTCAGTAGATCCGGATTCTATGCAATGCAAGCAAAGAAACAATCAAAATTCCTAGCATAGATAAACGAACGAAGATAAAAACTGATGCAAATTATTTGTCTTTTTAATAATACAACTTCCGCACTAGGGAAGTAAACCTTGTGTCGCGGGATTCTTTGCAAACACTCAATTCACGGACACATAAGGTCAGACCAACTATCTGAGGTTCACTCAAATGATTGTGCCGGGTGGGAATCGAACCCAGAACACCGGGTTTCAGAAGCAACTACCGTAACCACTGAATCACTGGTGCAGTCATAGCATGCTGGTGCATTGAAATATGTATTTTTAAAAATTATAATAGAACTAGGTCAAAATATCCCACGAATATAATACTATAAGAGGCCTGAATGAATTCACGGGGAATAACATAAAATAAAATAAAATAAAAAAGTTTTTATTTACGTAAACCTATTACAGGCATTTGCAAATAGTCAAAACATATTTGGCTCATTAATATAATATATTTCATTTATTAATTTAGTTTAGTTATTATAGTTATAATAATAATAAATAGTTTGTATTAGATTTTTTATAGCTTTAGCTAACAAGTCTTAAACCCATTAACATGATGATACCAAGACAGTGCAATATTGCCAAGTGTTTTGTCTAGAAAATGCTGAACACTGCCAATACTGTAATGTACTTAACGACTTGGGCGCGGCGTGTACAGTCACGTTGTAAGCTGTTTAATATTCAATTATCATTTATTACAAAACCTTCGAATATTGTTAAGTAAATCAGTTACAGTTTAATTACAAAATAATTTGCAACAAATTTGTTAGCAGTTATCGATGGCAAAATTCTTAGAATTTCTGTCGTGTGGATGATAGAGTAGTACCTGTTATTATCACCATTTGGTAATAAACAATGTGCAACGAAATTGTTTGTTTTAGGTGCTAAATTGTATTATAGGCAAATGACCTTAATCTACCTGATGTTAAGTAGCAAAGGGAACCAAATACAATAACAACTAGCGCCAGTGCAGCACTAGTTACCCTCATTCAGCCGACTAAGACAGAACGAAGATTATTTACTCGTACTAGAAAATTATATTTTTTCCATTCGTATAGATAATTTTACATTGGATATATACAGTACAAAATTGAAAGACAAATGTGTTGTTCAAGGCCGTAAATTTGGTTAAATTCCAGACTCTGGCCTATTACAAAAATCTGTACCTTTAATTTATTTTCTCACCTAACAGCAGATCCTATTAGATAGTTTTCATTGCGTGCAACGTAAGATTTAATCCAGTTACCATAAAACTAGGTTACATTATCCTCAAATTAATTAATATACAAAGCCCCAATGTATTAACATATTATATTGCTGTCTATACTCGATGTAGGAAATGTCTAAATTGCACTTTTCTTCCGTTGTTCGTGATCCATGCGCTGTGTCGAAGTATTACATGCTGACCAAATTGCGAATATGGGTCAAGCGTGTTAAAGCAACGACTTGGTCTAACGTTACATTATGCGTTCATTTTTAAGTAGTCGGGTATTAATTTTGGCCGCTTATTACAGACTATTGTTGTGTTTCTTTAATATAGTTGTACTTTATTTGAATTGAGATGGTAATTGAATCTCAAAAGAACCTTTAAAAATTTACATCGTCTAACTTAGGGCATTTTAGTAATCAGCCACGAGGAATTTTTGCTATTCCACCAGGCATAAAGACGAGCAGTGCTCCAGCCTTAATAAATGGTTTCTCTAATTCATTTGGTTATGGGACTAATATAGCACTGTATCTGTCTATGATCAGTAACTTAAGTTTAATGTGTACTATTTAAATAAAATCTGTTTAAAACTATGCTAGGACTGAACTAAGACTTCCATCGAACGGAATGTAATGTTAGATGCAAGATTTAGCTTCTATTTTAAAGTGATTAGAGTGAATCTTCCTTTTCATTTCAACGGACCATTTCAACTATTTCTATTTTATCCAGTAACGAATATATAATATTATTAAAAATGAGCGAAAAATAAGTATTTAATGGAAATTATTTATTGAAAAAAATATTTAGCATGCAAAGTTTCAATACAACATGGAATTTAAACTCAACCGTTATTTTTCAATCGACATATAAAAATTACCAGTTGAATAATCTTCTTCTTCTTCTTCTTCCTGCCCTTGTCCCATGTTACCAGTTGAATAATATAAGTTTAAATTTGACAGATATTGTGTCATGTTGGCATAAAACTGCCAACATTCAAAATTATTCCTGTGATAATACTTATCTGAGGAATAAAAAATAGTCCATAACAAAGTTGTATGTGCATTTGAAATGCAATAATACATTTTTATATTTAAATATTAAATTCATTTAAAACTTAAGCAAATGCAATAATCACAGGCATTATATTGCTTATTAGCATGATTATATTAGTAATCGCATGCAAGGGGTCCAAGAATAGTGCTCATAGTATAAAATAAACATTTACGACTTTGACATACATTCCAAAGATTAATTATGTAACTTTTGTAAAGCATTCATATAATTATAATTGTCGACTTCCACGAATCATTACATAAACAGAAAAATTGGCTCAAGGTTGAATCAAGCTGCGGTCCCTCTTATTTACGTAAAACCTTAATGAGTAGCTCAAAATGGTCGAAATTCTTATCGGCTCGCGTGTTCGTCGTCTGATCGGGCGTGTGGGCATAACAGCCAATAATTGCTTCTTGAGTAACGAAAAGCACCGTAAGCGACGTCTGGCTTGATGCATATCTGGCTGTACTTTGGTTACATTGCGTGGATTCTACTGAGAGTGACCTTGGCCACCCCTCCCCCCCGACCAACCCTCCGCCGCTCTATAAAATTTTCGAATAGTCTGCTACATCCAACCGTGGTATTCAAACCTCTAGTTCTTTCGGCTTTATTTATAATAAACCTTATACGGTGGGTGGAAGGTTTAATCTTGAGTGTGTTCCGCGTGTCTGTTACATCGTTGTGTTAATGTTATAGGCTATTGTTTTGTTGGCACTGCAAATTAGTCAGCTGTTGCAAGGGCCTAGTACCATATATGGTGGCTGAGAGCAACGACGTGTTTCCCCAATCGTGATTCTGAAAAAAAATAACTTCGATATTAATATTGCATCCAAAATCGAATTATAATTCAAACTTAAATGTGTGTTAAGTGATATCATTTGATTAAAAACACTTCATGGTTTTCAATTGGCAATAAGAAAAACATTAAACCCTAGTATAGTACAAATTAAAAAAACATTAGTTGTATTGAGTATTCTGTGATAATATTGTTCAACTGTAACACAGTGATAGTACAATAATATTCTCTTTCATTATATATCCTAAATAAGTGCAACCACTCTAACGTCGATTCACACTAACAATAGAGCGGTTAAAACAAAAACAATATAAACAAAAATAAATGCGCCGTAAATAGTGTAAATAATTGCGACTTCTTTAGCTATTAAATAATATAATCACGACATGAAAGCATAATACATACAAACTAGTTTTTCTCTTGATCATATAAGCATATACGAATACAGTACATAGGTTATCGCGTGTGTTTCAATATTTCTTGGCACACTGAAGAAACACGGCTATTGCCGTGGCCCACTTAGAAAAAAAACCTGCCATTTTTATAATATATTACCGTGACTAGAATTATTTATAGTTATATTGAACATATGCGTTTTGTTATTGTTTAAGATCACTTGTGTTTGTGAAATCAAGATCATACAAAATCCTTTACACGAGTATATTGGGAGAATTTGGTGTTTAATTTGCATGTTTTTTAACAAATTATTATATCGAAGCTTTCATAAGGTGGGTACAACAATTAAGACTTATGGTTTCGTTAACTTTCGCTGATAAAACAAGTGTTAAAAAATTCGCTGATAAAACAAATATAACGAACTTCTATTTAATTTTTATCTTTTTTAAATTATTTATATTGTATTTTAGTGTACATTGAAATAGTCAGAGCTATCTATTTCTAAAGATAATACAAACTGATAAACAATTTGAACTCACAAAACCTCTACGCACATCTTCGAAGCTCTAATTGTCGTAGGCGGGACACAAAGACTACATTGTAAGCCGCGTCAAAAGGTTCTGTTCGATAACTTTTCATAGTTACTTTATAGGGACTAGAGTACTATACTGAAACACTCTTTTACAACTTATATAAAGCAAAAACTGTGAACCTTATTTTTTAAAGAAATTATAGGTAAAACTTTAGATAGTTCATAGTATGAAGAAGTTCTTTGATCGTTCACTCGATTTGAACACTGTAGCACTGAAGTATTCAAAACCTAATACATTTGTTTACTGTAATTAAGCTTTGTTTTCATCGTTTATTTGTAAGAAACTAAAGTTGTATGTTACTGAATCCTTAAATCTGACTACCTACCAGGTGCATAACAGTTTTTTCCATCATATTGTTCTATCAAAATAACATATTTCTTCAGAGCTTAGATTATTATTACAATACCAACTCACCATGCATTCCTTTTTACAAAACGATGTTATACCAAAGTGCAAATCGCATATCTAGTTACTGTAAGTTTATGCAAATATATGACTGTTTAACCGGACAGACGTCACGTTTACGTTACGGTTATCACCGTATGCTAAGTGGCTGAGTAAACTGCATGGCCGCACGAAGACACACGCGTCTGCTGGTAGGTACTTGAACTTGACTTGGTGAACGCAAGTGACATTTAGCTTCATAATAAAGTCTTTGACTCTTGTGACCCCACGCATGTAGATGGTGTGTATCACAGTGTGGCAGGACTTTAATTACCTACTTATGGTGACGCCAAAATGATTCAAGAGACATGCGGGCACCGCTCGTATTAAAACCAACACTTAACGTATTTTTTTCCAAAATATATTTCATATCCTAATTTCGATTGTACGATCTGAAAATTCTGGTTTACCTTTAATGGCGTTTTTTATTTATTGCAACAAAAATATAAATTAAAACAAGTCTAAATAACCTAAATTAATTTATAAAATAAACTGAGCAAGAAAATAGAATCAAATAAATGGTATCGCAAGCAATGACGGAATATATTATAGTGTCAAATTAAATATGATTATGATGATCTTACAATTCATAAAAAATCAAAACTTATTGTAATTTGTCGTGTCACAAGGAATATGTCAAAATAACAATATAAATTTATACCTATGCTTAAAAGGAACACAATAATGGTTTTTTAATAATATAATCATAATCTACAAAACAAAACAAATCATAAGCCAATAAAAAACCATGAAGTATTTTTATCAGCATCACCATTACAAAACATATTTTTACTACAAAATCTTACAAAATCACTTTATTCGTCGTATAAACTTCATTAAGTTGCAGCTCAAATCGGCAATTACATTCTAAATATTTCGACAAAGTTTGAAACTGAAGGCTAGATAAAGTATCAATAGGCTACATTTGAGCCGCGAATGACGCGATAGCTTTTCTCCGCGAAGTAGCACAAAGTTACGAAAGTGTGGCGCCCGAGTCGGTACCGGTGGCTGCAGGCTGCTGACAGCTCGATGCCGGAGAGCGAGGACGAGCCTTTTGTAGTCATATCCTTGCCGGTGTATTCTTCTGAGCCATTTGTAAGTTAATTTAAAGGTGAAATATTTAGTATTTTATGTAAGTAATTTAGGTATTTAACGAAGAGATTTAACGGAAACATAAAAACGTGTAACACATTAATATATAACACTTTTTTATGTTTTCATTGTTAAATGATCGGACAAAATTACAATTATGTTATTCCTAGACCCAAAATATAATTCCAAAAAAAATCCAAAGAAATAATTATTGTATTGATATTCCTGTCATTACTTCGTATAAATAAGATTTATAAATTTTTAATTTAAAGTAATAATTTTTACGAACATACCTATTCAAGATTCTGATCGATTCAGTTTTAGTTATGCGCATATATTATCCATTAGGCGCATGTAAATTTGTTAATTTACATCCAAAATCAACTTATTCATTTAACAATGATTAATTATCTGTTTTTAATAAAACTCTCTGAAGATCTAACGTATATCTTAGATACGTTTTAGTTCCTACGTAAATTTTAAGCTGTAGCATCGTCGTAGCAATATTGTGAATGGTGTGTCGTAGTATATAATTATATCGTAACATTATCTGAAGCAATACTTTTATAAATATTTGTACTGATCCGTAGAAAGACTAATATAAGTATTTATTCTGATTTTAGCTCTAGGTATTCGTGCTGTTTGTAGTAATTTTGAAACGTTGGATTTGCACAAAATTGTGGTAAATGTGAATTTAAATTTAAAAAATCTTAATTTTGAATGTTAATTTTGGTAGCCGAAACCGAAACTTTTTAATAGAACCGGACGAAATCGACGAAGGAAAGTCAAGTTGATCTCGTCGTTAAGTTAATCTCGTCTGCAATCGACCTTATAAAACGAGTAAGTACGGTTGAATGCTTAAAAAGATTGTTAAAATTCTTTAAACCTGGTACTTATATAATCTATTTTTAGGATATTAATAATAAACCTTGACCAACGATAAGTATTTCAAAGTCGTCGTCTACGTTATAAGTTTTATTAACAAACGAATTCCTATAACTAGGAATTTCAATTTGCCTAATTATAAAAGTGAATGATTATAAGTATTAATTCCTTTACCTTTCAGATTAAAATCATTTATTTCTTGTGGTTAATATATTTTTTTTAGTTTTCTTATCACATACTTAAAATACAGTACCTAACCAATTTCCGTTTCGACAACTAGGTTGGTACAATCATACAATTAATCCAAAAAATCCGATTATCGTGTTATATCTAGCTCATTTAAAATGTGTTCAACTAAAAGAAGCTTATCAATAGATTAATCCAATGTTTTCTCGTTAATACACTTCGTATGAAATTACAAAATATATTCAAATCCATTGCGTGTTAGGCAAAACATTGCGTAAGCGAAGCGGACTATCAGCCTTTTATGAATGCATAATATTTTAATAATGTCTTTCTTTAGTGTTTGCTGAAGTTAATTGTAGTAATTAAGACTTAAAAGCAAAAAGAAATAGGTAATGTTGAAGTTGATATTATTTCCGCTTGAAATTTTTAGTCAGCGTTGTGAGTTTGGTTAACGACAGACCGTTTTTAAAGATGGACGATAAAAGAACAATATTATTTTATCAGAATAAAGCTATGTTACTAATGAAAACAATCGCTGTTAGTTATATTTGAACTATTGAATAACTACAATGAATAAGTAAGGTATTGTATTTCGTCACAATAGTCATTGAGTAGCAATTAGGTACTGTTTCTGTCACAAAGAAAATTTATTCCAACAAGATACAAAGAAGATCGATTTTAATCTTACGCACATGAAATGGCTTCGAAGTAACGGTAACATTTAATTTTTTTCGCGCTGTACTGGTTAAGCCTATTTTTCACTTTCAACTACCTACATAAAGAAAATTTTGTTTTTTGACGATGTTAACATAACTATTTGACATTATTCTAAACAGAACTACATGAAACTTCTTTACGAAACAATCGTAGCACGCCACAAAAATATTATTTCCACAAAGTTTAAATTGCGGAACAAAGAAAAAAAACAATCAAGCCCCATAAACAAGCGAGCCCTTCTCACTCCCACTTCCGCATGGATACGAAATACAATTATTCCACGTAAACGACAAAATGACTAACATTTTCAGACATATTAATTTCAAACACCGCAGTCCACTTGTTAATGCAGCAATTTGAGACGTGACCTCGACCGATCGCGTTTCTTTGCGCAGAGATTCGAGCCATACACTGTATACACTTGCAAGATATCAGTGGCTACTCGTACTAGCCACTGAATCGCTTGGTTGTATAGGACGTCAGCTTAGTCGTATAAAAGTTGTATAAAATTATTAGATTTCGGCTGCGTGGACGTGCCTGAATCGACAAATAATATAAAAGTTGTATAATATTCATAACTACCTATATTTCGTCTGCGTGTACGTGCCGAGTTACATAATTCGGTTTTATCTTCGACAATTAAGAGATTTTATTTCCTATTTCAGGAATTTCTCTCGCGATAAAATTAAGTTTATGCTAAAATATAGTTTATTAAAACACCATGTTAATGTACTAGATTTACAGAGGTACCAAATTTTATCAAAATTAGTAGTGTGTCGGATAGACAGAATTACCTTTGTTTTTATATTATGAAAAGTATATATATTATGATTGGTCACAACTGTCTTAACTGATATAAATAGTCATATCAGTGGCAGTAATATTAGTTTGGGAAAGTAGGCGGTAAACTCTAATATAACTTATTTTGTAAAGGTAGCTTTGGTAATATTGATGTCAATTTGAGACATGTCAATTCTGTTAGCGATATGGAAATATAATTATTTCTTAGTAGAAAGTGCATCAGGCGATCATCGTCTTTGTATCTGGAATTCGTATGATGGAATAAAAAAAACGGAAAATACGGAGTCGGACTCGCGCACGAAGGGTTCCGTACCATTATTAATACAACATTAGACACTATATTAGTTAGAGATTTTGAAAATATATCTTTATATTCTGTGGATATTCCAAGCGTCTACCAATTGTTGATATCGAAGAAAAAACCTATTGTTGTTTGGGAGCCCCCTTATAAGTTTTTATTATTTTTTGTTAGAGCGGCAACAGATAATCTTCATCAGTGAAATTTCAACTGTCTTGCTATCACGTTCATTACATACAGCCTGGTGACAGACAAACGATCAGCGGCGTTTTAGTAATACAATCTTCTTTTTATCGTTTGGGTACTGAACCCTAAGAAACAAGTTACAATATTTTCAGCCAGTCAATATTTTAAGTGACTTATATTACAATTAGTATACATACGAGGGTGCTAAGGTATTAAATACGAGGTTTCGCGAGTGGGTGTGGAGGTCAATCATATAGCTTACGTTATTCTAATTGCACGCACCGACTGCGATAAGGTCTGTCCTTGAATAACGGTCAGTACCACGGGCCAAGGACTCTGAATAATTCGGAGAGCCTTTATTTACATGGTCAGTGGTGGTTCAGACGTCGGTGCTACTTGTGCTTTTGTGATAAGCTAGCAACATTCCGAGACTAACGATACGGTATTACCCGAAAAGTGAGGAGGATTTGACAGTGACAGTTATGGTGAGATTTAATAATTTAATAATTAAAAGAATGGTTAAAGTTCTGTCTTGTGTTCTGATCATTTCATTATTACAGAAATTTCATAATTTTTATAACAAGTCATTCAATAGGATAAAATAAATTAATTCTATTACTATAAAATAATAAGTGAGAATAGTCTTATATGGAGTTAATTATATTATAATGTAATTTAAAGCTACCTTACCAGAATGTTAATTTATTTAAGTGATATCTGGTATATACAATATTTAAAAACTACTAAATCTTTTAATGATTTACCTACATTAAAAATAAATACATTGTTTAAGCCTTACCGACATAATGAACTAAATTAAACTTATAAAATAAAATAAACTAAGCTTATAAAATGAACTAAACTAATCTTATTACTATTCTTAAACAAAATATACTTATATACTTATTACACAGAAAAACAAGAAACACCATACAAAGGAGAGCTTAATTCAATTGTTTTATTTTTTCTACCAAACCTTCTATAGATAGATATTTGATAAAAAGGTAGCTACTGTAGGTACAACAAACTAGTTTTCCGATCCATTTTGTAAATGGTTTTCTAAATAAAATTTTATTTAAATAGTGATTTTACAAGAAAATAAGTTATACTTTAATATTCCAAATTTCCAACAACACACTTTTAAATTGAAGTACACATTAAAATTGTAAATGTTACAGTAGGTACTATTGCAATAAGTAAATGTTATAAAATCTCAAAAATTCCCTGTCTTTACGTATGAAATTAATATTTATGAAATAAATACATTAGGGTACAACAGAACTGGGTTAAGTTTCAGTATTCGCGGAAACTTAAAAATACCGGCCGCCATTACGGAAGCCAGAGAATTTCTAAAGAACAATAACATTCTGAATGTATCCGTTTCAGCCCACTTTTATGATTAAAAAAATATCAGGTCATAGCAGTTATGCTATAATTACTTGATTTAGACTTATAGGAATATTATTTAAAGTGTATAATAATGTGTAGAGTTTTAATCCTTCTTTGACAAAATCCACTTTTTATAACCTGGATGCAGTGGGATAAACAATAAATGTAAACTAGATTTAAAAACTCTATACCATAGACATGAATAAAGCAGCGGAGGTACCATAGAGCAAATAGCGAAACGAGCGAAATTAAAATTGACTACATTTTAAAATTCGTAACACCCTAAAACAAAAATACCGTTTCTTTTTTTCAAATTCTGATCCGAAAACATTTTTTTTTCATTATTTTTTGCTGGCTTTTCTTTGAGTTACAAAATAAAAACTGAAAAGTGCGCGACGATGTCATCGTTACGGTCGGACAATTACGAACCTTTGCCTACTTAAAATTAAAAACTATTAAAACATGCTTATGGTCGCAAATCTAATGACAAGCGTTAGTTATTAGCTAATGTCATTTTTTTTTATTTAATTTTCTATTTTGATCAAGAATTTTTGTCAAACAACCGTAACAATGACGTCATCCGGCGCTTGCGTCTATTTAGAATGAGTCAAACTAAAATATTTTTTTTTGCATGAAAATCTTTGAATTTCGAAAAAATAAAAAATATGGGCTCCTTAATTTTTGATCTAGTTTCATAAAAAATAATAATAAAAAACTAGCTTTCCACGCGCGGTTTCACCCTCGTAACTGTCGTTCCTGTGGGAACTTCATACTTAACTAAGGCCTATGTCATAATGGTGAAAAAAAATTTCAAATCCGTCCAGAAGTTTCGGAGCCTATTCAATATAAACAAACAATCAAATCTTTATAATAATTAGTATTCATGTTAAAAAAATAAAATGTGACAACATTAAATTAAATTAAAAAATGGTACAAAGCTATAAAAAAAATAGTTATAAGGATAATTATATCCAGCAATAAATCGTATACAGTCTCTTGCCCAATTTCCAAATAGAACAACTCGCTACAGAGAAACTTTCCAAAGATGACAAAACGTAGGTACTTAAAGTAAATATATGCACGATTATTTTTCAGGACTATACTTTGTCTTTATTGCAATTAAACATTAAATTCTCTTTTACGTGAGGTCTCTTTAAAAAGTTTTAGTACAGGTTACTAATTATTGCTTTGTTTTCGTTACTTATAATTATTATTATTTTCATTAAAAATTATACTATACTTTTAATCGTGCTTTTCTCAAAATCTATATTTGGACATTTTATGCTTTTTGGTTTACACTGAGATTTTATACAATAAGTTTTTTAGTCTTTCATCGCATATGTACTTATTAAATACCGTGGTTTTGGAAACTTGGATTTTTTCCAACAAATGTTATCAGTGAAAATTCGTACAGTTTGCACATTCATTGAACAGTGAATCCATGTCAGGGGCAAAACGTTTATCTTCTAGGTAGGTCGCTTGCAGTTTATTGCCAAAATATCTAATCATTTTATGTACCTACTGGGACGAGGACTTGTATAGGTACTACAACTAGAATTTGGCACTCCTCACTCCATGTTAAGCCAAAGATTTGATAGCAGGATTAAATAATTCAGTAATTTTCTCTAGCAGTGTCTACTATCTACGCTGTAAGGGCAGATTTTTAATACTCGGATAAACAGTCTGATAGCATTATTTAAATGTATAGCGTAATTATGACATTATTAAGAGACAAGAAACCAATATCTGTGGAATAAAATATTATTATTATTAATGTTTAAGATGTGTATCAACCTGTGATACCTTGGCGTAATTAGATTTTTTATTCTATTGATAAATAGTTAGTAATGAGTAATGGTCAGTTACGTATCTGGTGGATTATAAGAGGTTTTGGAAAATTTGCCTTTATTAATAATTGGGTAAAGTCATACCGTGTGGGTTCCGGCTTAGAAGAGACACATTGATCGATTATTATTCGTTGTTATGTTCCAGTTGTAAACTGCAATATAAACTGTAATACTTGACTTAAATTATATTAGCAACGATAATCCATAATTTTAAATATAGTATAAGTAGTTTCACTTTAAAATACGTATATTAAAAAGTATGTCACATCTCAGAGCATGACCTAACCTAACCTAGGTAGGACCAAACGGTTTAGGGCCTTTTTAAATAATAAAGTAATATACATAAATCTTGCAATGTGACCAACTGGTTAGTATACGAAATTAGAAGGAATTTAGCTGCCACCTCTCGGGGCAGGGTTCCATTGACCTGAATTACTTTATTTACTCTTAGTATGTAGTTAGGCATGGTTTACTTTAACATACCTGACCGTAAATTGGAATAGTTTTGCTACATTATTAAATGGTTCATTCAATAACAACTTTATTGGTATGCTTATAAATTTTGTTGTTGCAATAAAACTACGCTAATATTCATAGTTGTAACTCAACAACTATATTTATGTGCGTTTCATAATTTTTTTATGAACGGGTTCTTCATGGGTAGAATTAAAGTTAATTGAAGTCTTTGATCACGTAGACCCTATTTCCTAATATATCATTATTTAATAATCAAGGTGATTAAAGTGATTTTGGTTAGGTCTAAAGATATTTATTTCTCAAAAAATACGCAAAGTCACTTACTTACAAAATTATACATAACAAATGTTCGTCACCGCGTACTTAAGATGTTAAACTCATCCAACGCATTCAGTCTTAAACCTTTCGAATACCGCAATGAGAGACACAATAGAAAGACAATGAGTGAGGGAACGCCGGCGATCGCTTGAGGTTTAATGAATTAAGTAGATATTTAATTATTGTGCTAGTTCGTTCTTGAAACCATTGAATGAGCGTACATTTTTTATAAATTTATTGTGGTGTAGACTGTGCTCCTTCAAATGTTATTTTTTTTTGCGGAACTTAGTTCTCATCTTTGGTAAGACCAGAAAACTAGCCCGGCGACTGCTACGTCGATTGATGTTGTGAACTTTGCAAAAAAATTTGTTCTATTTTATATCATTTTTACATAATATATATTTTTTTAATGATTATTATTATCGCTTGGTATTGGCTAGTTCGTACATCTTTAATCAAATAAACCTACAATAATTATAGTAATTTTATTTAGCAGACTAGACTCTCTCTAATATGTACTAAGTTAGCAAGTTACAAACTGATATTAAGCAGTTTGTACATTTATTATTGCTTAAACAAACTAAAATATTAAAACAATACTTAACTACGCATCTACACAACATAATACACAGTAAACGTAAACATATTAGTGATACTAGCTTCCTGCGCGCGGTTTCACCCGCGTTGTTCCCGTTCCCGTGGGAACTACATACTTAAATATAGCCTGTGTTCACCGGATATAGTGTAGCTTCCCAACGCTGAAAGAATTTTTTAAATCCGTCAAGTAGTTTCGGAGCCTATTCAATTCAAACAATCAAATATTTTCTCTAGATAATATCAGTATAGATAAAGCTCAATAAATTTTAATTATTTCTCTAACAGAAAAATAAATATCGCTGCGTCGCATCAGTTACGATAGAGAAACAACCCATGTTGAAGGTAAAATAACGAAAAGTAGCTTTAGGCCAATGTTAAATTAAAAATAACCCAGAAAAAATCACTATTCGCACGGGTTTATAGAGCATTTTCACAATAGATTTATATATATAGTTAACTGTACATTAAAAGTAACTGAAATCACGGGTTTTATCGTATTTTCACTGTGCACGTTATCATTTTACCCTAAAGATTATTCGAGTTATTAAAAATATTCTCTGAGTTTTATATGCTTTTGTAAAAGAAATAAATGTATGAATATTTTATGTAAAAAAATATAAAAGAACTTAATCGTATGCGAATTTAACTATGTTATATTTTAGTTCCATTTTCTCTTATGATGGAAAACACGTTTTTCATAATAAGTTTCTAAATATTTACTTAGGTATTGGGTATTTTAAGATTGAGATGAGAAGATGATTATATCAAACTGTGGCTGTATTTAAAACACAGTAACTAGATACCTGGTCCTATAGTTATTTCTCCATAATTAATTGACATAAAACTTTTTTTGTAATATTGTTTTTCACCTCAGGCGGCCAGCTACGGCAAAAAGAACGGCATGTGGTATGGAGGCACCGCCACGGGCACCAGCGCCTGGTCCCGAGCTGGCACAAGGAAGCAGTCGGTGGCGGAGTCCGATGCTCCTCCTCCTGGCGGCGGCGGCAAACCTGCCAGTGGACGGGTCATCAGGATTATCAACAATATGGACCATTCTATTCAGGTTACTGAACAAAAACTCCCTTATTTATTACCTTACCGTATAACAGATAATGCCCATTGATTGTAAAAAAAAAAAAACGGTTGCTATTAAATTTGCCTAGCTATTTTTCAGCCCAGATAGGCTTCGCTCGGCTGTTTAACTTAACCATGATGCAGTCACTCGATATGAGACTTACACGAAGTTAATGAAAGAAATGAATGTTTGAGCAGTTTTATAGTATCTAAGTTTGTAAAATATTTCAATATACAGAGTAAGAGTTAGATAAGAATATATACCTGCTTATAACTAACAAAACATCTTGTACTATGGAGACGGAATCACCAAAACAATTAGAACAAAAAGCAGCGGTCATTAGTCATAATTGCGTGAAATTTATTTACCCTGTGCTATAAAAGACGTATGCCTATTATTTATGTAATTAATAGAATTCTAGAATACTTTATAAATATTATAAGCTCATAGCACCCTAAATTTAAAATTATAATTTATTTTTCTAAATTACAGACTCTTGGTAACGCCGTATAAAATTTTCCATAATTTGCTGCACTTTATACAGTTCATAACCTTTACAACGTTTACCATTATTGAACTATTAGTTCTAATACCTACGGCCTCGGATGTAAATGGTGAATTTTCGCAAAGGTTTCTTCAGAAATCACTTGTGTTTACTTTCCAAGGCCTTTCCATTGGAGGCGTGATATTAAACAACACAATACCGTGAATTTCCATTTGCAACCATCGCCAGCAATCTATGATAAGTAAAGTAGGTTCATATTTAATATGAAAAATAAAAAAGCTTTAAATGTATACTTTTAATTACTAAGTCTGGCACAGTTGCACGTAAGTAATAACAGTTGTGTTGAGAACGAGTGTGCCATATAATTTGAATATAATCTACATATTCATAAAATTCAATGTAAAAGAATTGTTTTATTTCATAAAAAGTAGAACGGGCGACTGCTTCGTAATTTAACTCAACTTGTCATTGTAAGTGTAGCGTATTATTTCATTTGTTAAATAACATTAAAAAAGGTTTTATAGTTAGTGTTAGTGATTTGTGTGAATAATATTATTTAAGTCTACATATTATACAAGAAAATAATAATGCTTTGGTGCATTACACACGAGAAAGAAAATACATTTATTTACGGCACATACAAGGAAAGAAAACATAAAAATGGATTAATACTATCACATAGTTATATGCACCATAAATGGGTACAATTAACCGTCAGTATTACTATCAAAGCGTATGGTTAAAATTTCAGTTTTTTTTTGTTGTAAAATAGGCTCCTAATTCTTAGACATTAGAGCTTATTTTGCTATGCATTCATGGCAAAATAAGCTCTAATGTCTTATAATACAACATAATGTAAGTTATCTGCCTCCCCTAACACAGGCGCCCGTACTTTTTAACGCTATCAAAAAATTATACGAAATCGAATTTATTTTTCATTAGGCATTTCGCTGAGTATTAAATGACAATCTTGAGTAAATGTATAAAAAATACGATATTTAGAGACAATAATAAAACCGGAGGCTAATCACGCAACGACATTACTATGACTTTGATAAAAATATCTTAGCTGTTCAGCATTTACCATACCTACATACATGCAAAAATATTTTTAATTAGCTGCGCCTCGCGGTATTACCCTCGTTACTCTGCTCCAGTAGGTCAGACCGTGATGTTTTGTGGCCTATATGTTAATCCAGCGTATAAACTATCCCAGTGCAAAATTTCAGCCAATTCCATTCGGTAGTTTTTAAGTGAAAGAGTAACAAACATACATCCATCCATCCATACTTACAAACTTTCTCGTTTATAATAATAGTAGGATATACGAATTTATTAAGTTAATCTAACTTCTATATAGAGTCATAATAAATAAGGAAATGCGTTACCATAAACATACAGCAATGATACATTTTTATCGAAGTAATTGTCGTGTCGTTACGTGATTAGCCTAGTGGGTTTAAAATTCCAGGACTTCTCTAAAAATTACTTCTTCCACTGTTCCTTACTGTAAATTCTATGTTTTTATATGTTTGCTTATCTAAAAAATATTTAATGAAGCCGACTTAAATACCTGTTGTGTACATGCAGGTTTATAGCACTATAAATTATAATTTTAATAATATTTCTTGCAGTGTCGTGTTTTATTAAATTTACGAACAACACAACCATTTGAAGAGGTTTTAGAAGATTTAGGACAAGTATTAAAAATGAGTGGAGCTAAGAGAATGTACACAATCACTGGACAAGAGGTATGTTTATTGAATATATATTAAAATATTACAAATAAAGCTGTTCACACATAACAACCGTAGGTGAAAAAGCTAAACGTAACTTCTTTGCCTTGACTAGAATATCACCCGCTACGTGGGGCCTCACTTTTAAAACCCTAAAACAAATCTATGTACATATCTAGGTTGTATTTGTTACGGCTCGCCAATATGGGTCGACCGGGCTACTATCGGCGCTGTGCGAAGAAAATTACTCCAAAGTCAGCGCCTGGCTTTAATATTCTTAACTAAAGCATACAGGACGGTTAGTACTGAAGCTCTTCCTGTGCTCGCGGGCGTTCTTCCGGTTAACCTTGAGGCTCAAAGACGCGCGGCTATGTATTACTCTACGAGGGACAACATTAACCTAGAATTCTTACCACCGCGAGACCAAATTAAAATCTCACGATTATTTAAACCATTATCCGATGCATATAATGACATTCTCGATGAGTGGCAGTGTAGGTGGGACGTCTCCACCAAGGGCCGACATCTTTACCAGTTCTTTCCATCCGTTCGTGAACGACTGGATAGAACTTCGTTGAAGGTTGACCACTGTAGGGCTCAATTTCTCACTGGGCACGGTCATTTTAAAAGTAAACTTTTCTCATTTAATTTATTTCCATTCCCGACATGCCATTGTTCAACCTTAGACTGTACATATGAATAGTCTGCTCATGATATTCTGTGGGAGTGTGATCTCTGGCAGGACGAACGCAATACTATGTTAGACAGCATGGAATCTGCATCAGGTGTGGTTTATTATGCTGATCTTGTGGCAACTAAGAGAAACTTCCGTGCGTTTAAACGGTTCTGTCATACTTACTACTGGACTCAAACATAACAGGTCACATAAAAATAGGACAATTAAATAAAAAATAAAAAACATTGTCCGTGGTGCTTTGCAATTTGCTTATCCAATTGTAAGTGTCTTTTCCTGAGGTTAATTTTCTCATTCGTTCGTTTATGTCTCACCTTTCGTGTGTAATTGTAAGTGTCTTTTCCTGAGGTTAATTATCTCATTCGTTCATTTATGTCTCCCTGGAGCGCGCTGGAGGGAAGTGGAATTTTACTTTCCAACTCCTCCTATAAACTTCCTGATTAAATTCGATGCGGGATCCAAGACATTTAGGTGTCCCGTGACCAGCCTAAGCCTTACAACTTAGAGCCTCTTTCGTGTGTGCCGCTGTTGATCCTGGCTTACAGGAGTTACAGTGGTGGGAGTGTGGGAGGGATTAGTCCCATAAAAAAAAGTAAAGATGTTCGAAAACAAAACGTTAAAATCGTCCGTTAAGCCAACAAAACGCTGGCTATGGAACTATGTTGAATAGCCAAGATTATTCGTTTAATTTTAACACTTCTGAATTTATTTTATATTAATATATGTCAATTTATTTTTATTAAAGAAATAATTAATTTTGTTGGCACTTGTATGTGTAGTGTTAAAAAAATAGTTGTTTTTTAGGTACGAAGTTTCTCACAGCTGCGGAACGAGTTCGCAGATGTTGAGACGTTCTACCTGGGCTCTTTGATGGTGGCGCCGGCTTTGAGTCCTGGAGTCAGCGCACCACTACCTATAGAGTCACCTATCAGAAGGTAACCAAAATTAACTAAGTTTTAATTTTAGCGGTAGAAAAATAGATTCAAATGTTAAATATTATTTGGAATTGAGAACTATAATTAGTTATTATAGAATATCTACCGATTAAAAAACAGTCTTTAAGAATAAAACGCAAATATAAATGATATACGTACCTATTTGAAGATTTGTATTTAAAAAAAATTAAAATCTCCTGAATGTAATAGATCCCGATCACGAGGCAACGTGGCTGCGGCGCCACTGTCAGAAGACTTGCGCGGGCGCCGCGCGCGGAGCAAAAGTCGACCAAGAGTGCTTTATGCCCCTGAAGGAGAAATTGTGAGGAACTCAGGTAAGTCAGTACAGTTAAATAAAAAGTTTTATATCCTCATATCATCATCATCATCATCAGCCACTGCTGAACATCCTCCGGCCTCCTCCCGAAGGAGGCAGATGGCAGACGAGTTGGTGACCGCAGTATTATGTTGTAACACACAAGGAAACGCTGCTTCCCGTTCCCTGAAATACGATTGTTATAGATGATGTTATAACAATCGAGACCAACGACTTAACATGCTATCCGAGGCAAGGAGAGTAGTTCTTCAACCATCCAGAACCAGAAAGAAATCTTAGAATCGACACAAAGATATCTTGTCCGGTGTGTGGATCGAACCCAAGACCTATGAGATTTAAAGCGTTACAGAGGTTGTCCTCATTCACATTGTTTCTAATTATTTACACATCACTTTGACATAATGTATAATGCGCTCTATAAACTACTTATAATGTATTCTGAGTGGCACACACGACCAAATGCATCGAGATTTAACTGGGACAATATTTCTTAGATTACACCTTACTCGAGGTGTTGAAAGAGGAACCGATCCGGATCACGATCCGAGGACTCCGGCGCACGTTCTACCCGCCGATACACCACGCGCCCATAGACAATACCCCGCCTGAGAAGAAGTTGCAACTCGACTGGGTGTAAGTGGACATCTTGATATGTTACTAATACTGCATGAATAATACATACTAACAATATTTTTTATCTATACTAATATTATAAAGAGAAAAGATTTGCATTTGTGTGTGTGTGTGTGTGTGTATGTTTGTAATGAATAAACTAAAAAACTACTGTGCTGATTTCAAAAATTCTTTCACCATTGAAAGCTACATTCACCCTGACATAGGCTATATTTAATTATGAAGTTCCCACACGGGGGTCACGCGGGTGAAACCGCGCGCGGGAAGCTAGTTCATTAATAAAATACATAATATCTACAACTAAAAGCAACTAATTTATTTTAAATGTAACTTATAAAATACTCCTATTCTAAATCTGCACTACTTGACAATGTTACCATAATGCTGGTAGCATTGCCCCGTTGAATGGCAATGCTTATCTGCTGCCCAAAGTAAATACCAGCACTCTGGGAACGTGCCACACAATTTTGTCACTTCTACATCTATACAAATATTACAAAGTTGAAGAGTTTGTTTACTTAAGCGCGCTAACCTCAGGAAATGCTAGTCCTATTTGAAAAAATATTTCATTGTTAGGCAGCCAATTTATCGAGAAAGGCTATAGAATATGTATCATCACGCTAAGACCAATAGGAGCGGAGACACATCATTCATCACCAATGAAGTATGTTTGAAAATCGGGGTTAGCCCAAAGCAACTATTTCACGCGGTCACAATATAGTAAATACATGCATTTCAAAGACGAGTACTATATCATTCATATGCACAATTTTAAAATGCTTAATTTCTGTACATTAACATAAATTATTTCTCCCAGTTACGGTTACCGCGGGTCCGACACGAGACGTAACCTGTGGGTGTTGCCTACTGGCGAGCTACTGTACTACGTGGCCGCCGTGGCCATAATGTACGACCGGGACGAAGAGTCGCAGCGACATTATATAGGACACACTGAGGATATACAATGGTCAGTATTCATACTTTTAAGTATTTAGCCTTGGCATTAAGTCCCCCTCTGTACGCTAAGTTCTAACGTGTATAAATTTTAAATAAATAATCAGCCTTTATTACGTCCACTGTTGGACATGTTGTGATTATGTACACACTGGGAAATTATGCTACAGGTTCCTCGTATAGGTACAATTGTTACAGATTATTTTATAGCATTAGGAACCAACAGCTTCACGTTCAAATGTTAAATATTAGTCATTTCTTTTTAAGATGAGTACCAGATTTTTGCAGTCTACTAGTATTCTTGTTATTGTGGTATCGTACCGGCGACCACGCGATCAAAAGTCCGTTGCTCTACCCATTGGGCTACGGCTGCTTATATGAATAAACGGTATATGATGAAATATATACGTTTAAACGAGCTATATGATATTAAATTAATTTTATTACATACAACATGAGTAGACAGTTATAAGTAGAAAGAGTTACAAAGTATTGTAGAAACCGCTATACCGCGCCTTAGGAAAGCGCGGAGAGGTGGAGAGGAGAGAAGAGCATAAGGAACAAAGCGCCCTTCGTCCCATCTCTAAAATTCTATTAGACACTCTTTGTTGTTCATAGTATGGAACTACACCCATCTCGCGAGCTAGTAGCAAGTGGGCAGCGAGCTGGTCGCGGGCGCCGAGCACAAGCACACGTGAGGATCTGGAGCACGGACACGCTGCAGACGCTACACGTGTTCGGGATGGCAGAGTTCGAGGCCGGAGTGTCCGCTGTAGCGTTCTCTCAGCTAGTGAGTATTAACTAACGACTGACGAGCTTATATCTGGAGCACGGACACGCTGCAGACGCTACACGTGTTCGGGATGGCAGAGTTCGAGGCCGGAGTGTCCGCTGTAGCGTTCTCTCAGCTAGTGAGTATTAACTAACGACTGACGAGCTTATATCTGGAGCACGGACACGCTGCAGACGCTACACGTGTTCGGGATGGCAGAGTTCGAGGCCGGAGTGTCCGCTGTAGCGTTCTCTCAGCTAGTGAGTATTAACTAACGACTGACGAGCTTATATCTGGAGCACGGACACGCTGCAGACGCTACACGTGTTCGGGATGGCAGAGTTCGAGGCCGGAGTGTCCGCTGTAGCGTTCTCTCAGCTAGTGAGTATTAACTAACGACTGACGAGCTTATATCTGGAGCACGGACACGCTGCAGACGCTACACGTGTTCGGGATGGCAGAGTTCGAGGCCGGAGTGTCCGCTGTAGCGTTCTCTCAGCTAGTGAGTATTAACTAACGACTGACGAGCTTATATCTGGAGCACGGACACGCTGCAGACGCTACACGTGTTCGGGATGGCAGAGTTCGAGGCCGGAGTGTCCGCTGTAGCGTTCTCTCAGCTAGTGAGTATTAACTAACGACTGACGAGCTTATATCTGGAGCACGGACACGCTGCAGACGCTACACGTGTTCGGGATGGCAGAGTTCGAGGCCGGAGTGTCCGCTGTAGCGTTCTCTCAGCTAGTGAGTATTAACTAACGACTGACGAGCTTATATCTGGAGCACGGACACGCTGCAGACGCTACACGTGTTCGGGATGGCAGAGTTCGAGGCCGGAGTGTCCGCTGTAGCGTTCTCTCAGCTAGTGAGTATTAACTAACGACTGACGAGCTTATATCTGGAGCACGGACACGCTGCAGACGCTACACGTGTTCGGGATGGCAGAGTTCGAGGCCGGAGTGTCCGCTGTAGCGTTCTCTCAGCTAGTGAGTATTAACTAACGACTGACGAGCTTATATCTGGAGCACGGACACGCTGCAGACGCTACACGTGTTCGGGATGGCAGAGTTCGAGGTTCCAATAAAAGAGATATAAGTTGTACAAACGGGCGCCCCCTAACATAGATTCAAAGCCTTCCTAATCTGTAATTTTTAATGTCATTGAAATAGTATATATTGTCAGTCAAAACTTATAATCAGTCAAAACTACTTTTGACTGTAAAAAGCAGACAAGTAGTTTTTACGGGTCCATATTGGCTCACATAAAATTCCAAAAACGAGATGCTATTATTTTTGCTCGAAAGTTAAAAAAAACACCAAAAACACAGTTCTAACCTAACCTACACCAGGTGGTGTAGGTTAGGTTAGAACTGTGACCACAACGCACGAGCTGAGGGAGCGAAGCGAGCGTGTCGCGGGTGCGGCCGGCGAAGTGCCAAATCCAAATTCCATACAAATTATTATGATTTTTGCAGTCAAAAGTGGTTTTGACCGATTATAAGTTTTGACTGTAACATACTCGTATATACATCTATCGAGTGTAGTATCAGAAATAAATAATTTTACTGAGTATTAGCAACGAGTTAAAATCACGATACAATTCCGGGTAAATCTATTACGTTCGGAACATTACCCTGGGGGTTTTAGAGGGTATATTATGGATATCCATTTTCGCCCAGAAAAAAGACGTAGACTGCTGTATTAAAAACGATGTTCGATTATATATTTTTCAGAGCGCGTTATTAATTTAAGTGGCAATACTAAATCCTAACCAACTTATATGTTTGTGACCAGAATGGCGGAAGTTACGTATTGGCTGTGGACGCTGGACGCGAAAGCATCCTGTCGGTGTGGCAATGGCAGTGGGGACATTTACTTGGCAAAGTTGCGGTAAGTTTATTGAACACAACATTAATTTAAAACAATGACCACGACTATATCATATTTTATATTCATTTATTGCACACCATATGTATAATCTTTTGTATGATAACATAAATGGCCTGAAGTGCTTCGAGAAAAGTATGGTACGCCGTGCGCCTGTTTTAATAGATAATAATCTATATATATAAAAATGAATCCCTTTTTCCCTTGGTCATCGCAACACGCGTGAACGGATGGACCAATTTCGCTAATTATTTTTTGTTGTATTCGTTATTGCCAGATAAGGTTCTTATGAAAGAAAAAAAATAAGAAAATTACGCGGAATATTAGAAAAATTAAGAAAACTTGAACACCATATTAAATTGTCTAATGTTACCTTAACGCTTTTGACATTATTAACTTTATAAATGTAACCTTATGACGTTTGACATAACATTGACATGACAGGCGTGCTGCTATCATGCCTAATATTAAAGTTCAATTTAATATAGAGTTTTAGTTAAGACACGACAACGTCTGTCGGGTCAACTAGTCTATATCTATAATATAAAAATGAATCGCAAAATGTGTTGGTAAGCGCATAACTCTACAAAGCCTGGACCAATTTGGCCAATTCTTTTTTTTTAATGTTCGTGAAAGTTCAAGGATGGTTTTTACGGCGAGAAAAATTCGAATAATTGCCTGAAAACCCCTTAAAACAGCCTTTTTCTTTTTCCCATACAAACGTTTTCTAACTAAAGTGTAGAGTCAATTTGAGCTTTATTTTGTTAATTAAAAACTTGAATTTTTTTGCCAAGATTTTTTAGGGTAGGTGTAGGGTAGGGTAGGGGTAGGGTAGGGGAAGATTAGGGGTAGGGTAGGGGTAGGGTAGAGGTAGGGTAGGGGTAGTGTAGGGTAGGGGTAGTGTAGGGTAGGGGTAGTGTAGGGTAGGGGTAGTGTAGGGTAGGGGTAGTGTAGGGTAGGGGTAGTGTAGGGTAGGGGTAGTGTAGGGTAGGGGTAGTGTAGGGTAGGGGTAGTGTAGGGTAGGGGTAGTGTAGGGTAGGGGTAGTGTAGGGTAGGGGTAGTGTAGGGTAGGGGTAGTGTAGGGTAGGGGTAGTGTAGGGTAGGGGTAGTGTAGGGTAGGGGTAGTGTAGGGTAGGGGTAGTGTAGGGTAGGGGTAGTGTAGGGTAGGGGTAGTGTAGGGTAAGGGTAGTGTAGGGTAGGGGTAGTGTAGGGTAGGGGTAGGGTAGGGGTAGTGTAGGGGTAGTGTAGGGGTAGGAGTACCGCATAAACGAAGTCTCTACGGCCCAGTTTATTTTATACAAATGTTTAGGTCTTTTATGTATCGATTGAGGCAGTACGAAGTCTGCCGGGTCAGCTAGTACATATATAAAAATGAAACCCGTTTTCCGTTGTCACGACATAACATGAAAACGGCTGAACCGATTTGGCTGAAAATTGGTAGGGAGGTAGCTAAGAACTGGGAGAAGGACATAGGATACTTTAGGGTAGGGTAGGGGTAGGGTAGGGGTAGGGTAGTGGTAGGGTAGGGTAGGGGTAGGGTAGGTGTAGGGTAGGGGTAGGGTAGGTGTAGGGTAGAGATAGGGGTAGGGTAGGGGTAGTGTAGGGGTAGGGTAGAGGTAGAGTAGGGGTAGGGTAGGGTAGATGTAGGACACCGCGTAGATTTTGAGGCGGTACGAAGTTTGCCGGGCCAGCTAGTAAAAAATAAAAATCATCTTTAATATCTATACTCTACACTTAATATATAAAGCTGAAGAGTTCATTTATTTGCTTGCTTGAACGCGCTAATCGCAAGAACTACTAATAGCCAATTTATCAAGAAAGGCTATATTTTAAGATGAAGTTCCAAGAACAGGCAGGAAAGGAACAGCTAGTTATACTGTATAGCTCAACTTATAAAGATTTATGGTGGTGTAGCGTTTTATGGGATTTGGATAGGATTTATTTTTATATAACAATACAGAATAAAAATATAAATCTTTTTTTTTGTCTATAAAATATCTTATTTAAGTCGCAGCTCCAAATTCTTTTAAACCAAACATCAATGAAATATTGCACGAATATGATATCGTTCATATAATGAAAGTCATTGCAATGATGTATAATACACGAATAAATAACTATATGTAGCTTGTTGTCCGAAATATTATCATAATCTTAATAAATAAAAAGACACCTTAAACCGTCGATGATATATTCAATAAAATTCCAGGTCACTGCACTAATTCTCATAAAGAAACCAAACATCAGTGCAACAGTGAATTATGCATGAACATGCTGACGTCAGTATAATGATAATCAGTTATAATCAGTGCAACAATGCATAATGCATGAATATGATGACGTAGTGTCTGCAGCAGTCTCAAGGTTGTGCCCGTCTACATATTAAGATCGCGCGATAACTGCGCCGATAACGTCGCATAAACTTTGTCACTCTATAGTTACACGCCTTCAACGGTTCTTTACAAAAAGAACAAAGAACATTTTATAAATGAAAGAACAAAGTTTGTGTTCGTTTTTGTTTAATTGATAAGATTTTTATACAATTGAACTTAATACAATTGTATTACAGTATTATATAATTTGAAGCGGTCGTAGCCCAATGGCTGGCACATCGCGCGTCGGACTTGTAATCTTGTGGTCGCCGGTTCGGTCCCCACCCAGTGCACTATCGACGTGAACCCACTCGTAACACAAGCATTTTAGTTTAGCATGGGGAGTTAACAAGAATACTAGTACAAAAACTCTGATAGTATTAGAAGGATCTAATCAAGTTCCATTCGTCATATTGAAACCGAATGATACGCTGGATTGTTTGTTTCTACAAATTAAAGGATCGTCCACTCGCGAATTTCCCGAATCTAACTTTCCAGTACTTGGTCAACTAAGTTCGCGGTTAGTTGTAGAACTACATCTAAATTAGGTTTTTAGTCTTCCACAATTTCGCTAAAATAAGGCAATGTCGTAGTCACAGTTCAGAGCTAAGACAGGAAGTTTTTATCATCACCCGTATAACATCCACTGCTTAACGTTGGGACTGCCACTGAAAGAGAGTTTTTGCTATAATTACCACGCTTCGTACGCACATTGGTGACTGCAGTATTATGTAGTAACAAACGGGGCAACGCTGCTGTCCGTTTCCTTGTATACATTTGTTATAAATTATGTTATAACTATCGGAACCAATGGCCGAAAGTACTTTCCGAGGCACGGAGAGTAGTTCCTCAACCAACCACAAAAACCAAAGGAAAGAAATCATAAATCTAAAATTTTACAATATATTTCTGTCCGGAGCGGGGATCGAGCCCAAGACCTCTGAGACTGAAACGAGAATTATAACTTCTGCGCCACGGATGTTGTTGAACCTTTATATACTATACTATACTCAAACCAAAGAAATTACTAGATTTATAAAATGGATTAACATAAAGCTATCACTTTCGCACTCACACTTTCTCATAGTGATAGCAAACTGGTCACAAACAAAATTCATTCAAAACAGCAATCACGAAACCGCCTTTACACCCAAACAAAAAGTTTCATACCTATAGCTAAGTCCACAAAAACTATTAAAAAAACATTTTTCAGTACGAACCGAAAGCGCCATAGATTACGATAAGGCATATAAATGCAGGGAACCAACACATAAATCAGAACCCGCTGGTCACAAGTTCAACAGACTTGAACGAAATGTTCTTCGTAGCTGTCGTAGCACGCTCTACGGCGCTACGGAGTGCTACGAATGTAGGTACTACGGAATACGGAGTTAAAAAGATTCAATTTATAGTATTGTCGCCATTTTATCTAGACTTTTTGCTGGCAATAAATTGTAACTACCAACTGTAAAGTGCAAAGTTTTGAATTCAGTTTCAGTTCTCTTTAAAAAAGATATAAATTTGACTAAGATATCTTATTTTATCAACTAACGCTTCCCGCGCGCGGTTTTACTCGCGTAGCTCCCGTTCCTCTTGAATCTACGTCACTTAATACAGCTTGAGTTACTTCTGAATAACGTAGCTATCTAACGGTGAAATAATTTTTGAAATCGATCTAATAATTCCGGAGATTATTCAATGCAAACTAACAATCGAAAATGTCCTCTTTAGAAGACTAACAGTCTATGTTACTAGACTGTTAGTCTTCTAAAGAGGAAATTTCTTTTGCGTTGCTAATCGTTGCTCGCGATTTCTCCATTCAAACTGCCATATTCAATCCATTTTATCCATTCAATCAATTATTTAAAAATTTTAGGCATATAAATAATACAGGCTCCAAGTTTTAGTTATCTTCGTCAGTCAGAAAGGACAATATGTCACATTCAGGACATCATTTTATTAATATAAATGGAAGGAAGTATGCTAATTTGTTAATTTGATGTACTATGATTCTTATTGAATTTATTTTCTTTCTTTTTTTTTCGGACGGGCATATTATTATGTAGTTAGCGCCGAGGCTTTTGCTACTTCACCGAGCATAAAGGCGAGCAGAGCTCCAGCCTAGATAAATGGTTTAAACACTACAAACTAAGAAACCTGCGAAAGAGGGCGTCCACTGTGGGACTTAGACCTCTGCTCGGGGCGGTCGCTGACAGGGAGATTGAAGGATTTTGGTTTTTAGTTTTTTTTTAGAGGAGTTTTATGCAACTGTCGCTCTTCTTTACAGTTCGCGGGCCTCTCGGACTTCGGATCTACTAGGGCATCGGAATGTTCTTAGCAAGCTAAGGGTCGGGAGGGCGAGGGGGATTACTATTGCACATAATATCCATTATATAGCATCATACTTGCAACTGCCACGCAAAATAACACTCAATCACAAGGTATAAATTACCACGATTGATTTTTTTAGAACTCTTTCTAAAGGAACATTTACTATTATTTTTCTTAGTACTCACGGTAAGTATTAATACTTCATAATTACCGAAGGAACTCTTATTATTGACACGCGAACTATAAGTACCTTGAGGGAACCGAGGGGCAACAATGTAAGTAATTAAAAAAAAAAGTGGAAATAATAGAACTGCCACGTGTGAATAATATTTTTCGCGCACATTCAGAACTCCATGATTAAATATAACCTATAGCCTTCCTTGGTAAATGGGCTATCTAATACCGAAATATGTTACAAAATTGTACCAGCAGTTCCTGAGATTAGCCCGTTTAAACAAACAAACAAACAAACTCTTCAGATTTAAATTAAAGTAAAGATTGTTAGTCTAATAAAGTCATGTCTTGTAAATAAATATAGTTAATCTTTTTTTATTTTATAATCGAGCCGTGTAAATTTTGTTTTGTGTAAATGTAAATTTTACAAAGGAGTTTATAAGCTTTGGTTATTTATAAAATGTTACTTTTACTTATAGTTATACTAGCTGATGTGCGCGACTGCGTCCACGAGGTGTTTGTAATACCTTTGATAAAAAAAATTGACGTGTAGGTACAAACATAAATTCTGTCATTAAAAGTTTTTAAAATGTTGACTTGGAATTATTTACATTCCAAGTCAACATTTGAAATACTTTAACCATTTCATTTAAATCGGTCCAACAGTTTAGGAGATTAGCCCTTACAAACCGACAGAAATATTAACTATTTTCTATTATATTGTTCTATTTAACTTTTAACACGCACCTAATTTTGTTTTGTCCGGGGTGACCTGCATTTACGCATTCCCACCGCCGCTGCAGCGTATTCGCGCGCTGGCGGTGGGATATGTGGGACTCGCCCTCTCCATAGCGTCGAAGGGCGTCGGACTTGTGATCTTGCGGTTGCCGGTTTGATCCCCACCCATTGCACTACCAACGTGAACCCACTTGTAACACAAACATTTTAGCTTATCACGAGGGCTTAACAAGAATACTAGTAGACTCCAAAACTCTGCTAGTAATCTTTAAAAAAAATCACGGTGTTTATTAGATTCATGTGCGTGACTAAGATCACTAGAAGTCATAAGGAGAAGTATATGACTTCTTCGCCAATGTAGATGAAGAATATGTTTCTTTATCAAGTAACAGGACACTGAAGTAATATCCTTCTTTGCAGACTCTCCAGGAAGAGCTGACAGGAGCTGCCTTCCATCCACTCGATGATAATTTACTGATCACACATGGGAAAGGGCATTTAGCATTCTGGAATCGCAGAAAAGACGGCTTTTTCGAACGCACTGATATCATAAAACCGGTGAGTTACTTCATTATATTTTATTAAGGCGAAGAAATGGTAAGACGTGATAATAAGAGAATGCAAAAATGTTGCAATATAAAGGTTTAAATAACTAAGTTAGATGCAATTTTGGTCTTAATTGATTTTATAAGTTTAAAGGATAATCATTTAATCAGTGTGACTTTTGGTATACAAATAGGTTCTTAGTCTCTAGTAAGAAACTAAATTAAAAATTAAGATAAAGGTAAAGATATATTGTCTGAATCATTTTTTTTTACAACATTGCTTATTGATTGATCGTTTCATTAATTATAAGATTCATATACCTATGTATATTTTTTTATAAGTAATTACCTACTATTATTAAAAAAATAATTCATTTATTTTCTCCTAAGTTAACATGATCTAATTTTGCTTTGTACTAAGTATATGTCGCATTAAGTTGGAACGGCCATTCAATCGAATGGCCAGCCCGTTACTTGGTCGCCGACATTCAATGAAATGGCTAAAGAACAACTAGCCAATTAGTTGATTTTGGATGGTTAAAAATAACCTTAACCTAAACAGAATTTGAATTATCTGCCTGATTTTACGTCAGCCAAACTCAAAGGGCTAGCTTACTATTAGCCAACTAGTTAAAAGTGTAGATAGTTCAATCAATTATTGGCCCAGGCATTCAATTAAATGTCAGCGTTTGGTTGGAGGGCTGGCCGTCCCATTGAATGGCGGTTTTGACTAGATGGCTGCGATATAAACGCATAATTCTAGGATAAATATATACTAGATTCATACATACATTTACAGCCATCCCGCACCCACGTGACAGCGCTACAGTTTGAACAAGATGGCGACGTGGTGACAGCCGACAGCGACGGGTTCATCACCATCTACAGTGTCGACAGCGACGGCGCTTACTTCGTCAGGATGGAATTCGAGGTAAATCTATTTTAATACCACTCAGACAACCTCCGTAGCGTGGCGGTATTTGACTCGCTTTAAATCTCGGAGGTAGTGGGTTCGATCCCTACACCAGGGAAGATATCTTTGTGTAAATTCTAAGATTTATTTCCGGGTCTGGTTAGTTGAGGGACTAATCTCCGTGTCTCGGAAAGCACGTTAAGCCGTTGGTCCCGATTGTTATAACATCATCTATAATTATCATATATCAAGGAACGGGCAGCAGCGTTTCCTTGTGTGGTACAACATAATACTGCGGTCACCAATCCGCATTGCGGGGCAGTGGTCCAACTGTTTTGTCCAACTAGTTGGACCATGGGTCTTTACTAGGGGCAGTTGTCCAACTTTAAAAATAGTTAGACCACAGCACTTTTTAATAGTTCCGTGGTCCAATCATTAAAAAATTATATGTGTGTATGGTACCTACTGGTTTACGGTTATATTGAACCGCTTTACAATAAATTTTTAAACTTTATTTTTTACAATGTTTTACAATATTCAACGAAATTTATCTAAAGCATGACCTACAGTAATATCACCTGAAATCAGTTGTAGCTGAAACATTTAATAGACGTAACATTGTAACATTTTTTCCATTAATGCACCGGCTTAGTTTTGCATGTGAGCTTTCTAAAATGTTATAAGTCCTATGCCTCTGGCTAAATACGCTAATAAGCTGAGAAAATTCGTCAAAATTTCCGTCGACAAAAGCGGAAGTGTTAAGGGAAGTCGAAAAGTTCTACGGGCAGCTCTACGCTTCTATCACCAAGCCTGATTTTAGTGCGGCTACAGACCCAAGAGCCAAACTGACCCGACACTATAACGAGGATATCCCGGACATCAGCCTGTACAAGATAAGCATGGCCCTGAAACAGCTAAAGAACAACAAGGCGCCGGGTGAGGACGGAATCACATCAGAGCTCCTGAAAGCGTGTGGATTACCGGTACTTAAAGTCCTTCAGAAGCTCTTCAATTCCGCCTTGCTCGGAGGCACCACGCCTAAAGCATGGAACAAAAGCGAGGTGGTGTTGTTCTTTAAGAAAGGTGATAGCACCTTACTGAGGAACTACAGGCCCATCTCGCTTTTATATATATATTCTTTATTGTACACACAGAAAAACAAGTAACAATTCATTTTTGACAAAGAAACAACATGTACAAAGGCGAGCTTAATTCAATTATGAATTATCTTCCAGCAAACCTTCCAAGGACAGAGATATATAATAAAAAGTCACCCGACTTTTGAGTCATGTCTATAAGCAGTTCTCCAGGGTTATTGCGAATCGTCTCGAACGAAGGCTTGATGACTTTCAGCCTCCCGAACAAGCCGGATTCCGAAAAGGTTATAGTACCGTAGACCACATACATACGCTGCGGCAAGTAATACAGAAGACCAAAGAGTATAACTTGCCGCTCTGTTTAGCGTTTGTGGACTACGAGAAAGCCTTTGATTCGGTCGAAACATGGGCCGTACTTGAGTCTCTCCAGCGATGCCGTATTGACTATCGGTATATCGAAGTGTTGAAATGTTTGTATAGAAACGCCACAATATCAGTCCGAGTACAAGTACAGAGTATGAAGGCGATTCCACTAAAAAGAGGCGTAAGATAGGGAGACGTTATTTCTCCGAAACTGTTTACGACCAGTTTGGAAGACACCTTCAAACTTCTGCATTGGAAAGGACTAGGCATCACCATCAACGGCGAATACATCACTCACCTTCGATTTGCTGATGATATCGTGGTCATGGCAAAGTCGATGGAAGAACTTAGTACAATGCTCGAAGACCTCAACCGAGTCTCCCAACGGGTAGGTCTTAAAATGAACATGGACAAGACGAACGACGAGGCCTTATGAACAGGCTCAGAGTCGCTCAACGAGCTATGGAGAGGGCTATGCTCGGGGTTTATTTACGAGATCGAATCAAAAATGAGGAGATACGTAGAAGAACGCGGGTTACCGACATAGCCCAACGGATTAGTTCGTTGAAGTGGCAATGGGCAGGCCATATAGCACGGAGAACGGATGGCCGTTGGGGCTGAAAAGTTCTCGCATGGAGACCGCGGATCGGCAAGCGTAGCGTAGGACGTCCACCTACTAGATGGACGGATGATCTGGTTAAGGCCGCGGAATCGCGGTGGATGCAGGCCGCTTCAAACCGTAACAACTGGAGATCTATGAGGGAGGCCTATGTCCAGCAGTGGACGTCCTACGGCTGAAATGATGATGATGATGATGATTGTAAAAAATAAAGTTTAAAAATTTGTCACCCGACTTTAATTTTGTTATTTTATTGTAAAGCGGTTCAATATAACCGTAAACCAGTAGGTACCATACACACATATATTTTTTAAATGATTGGACCACGGAACTATCAAAAGGTGCTGTGGTCCAACTTTTTTTAAAGTTGGACAACTGCCCCTAGTATAGACCCATGGTCCAACTAGTTGGACAGAGCAGTTGGACCACTGCCCCGCAATGCCAATCCGCCTGCCAAGCGTGGTGACTATGGCAAATACCCTACCCCCGGAGGAGGCACATGTTCAGCAGTGAACGTTATACGGGCTGATGATGATCTACTTCAATATATCATCATTCATCATAGCATATAGCCTTGCTCGATAAATGGGCTATCTAACACAGATTTTTTTGTTTAATCGGACCAGTAGTTTCTGAGATTATCGCATTCAAGCGCATGTAATCTAGTAGATAGATAAATGGACTTTACTTTCAACATTATATGTATGTAAAACTAAGTATACCCGAATATTTAAAAATTGCGTATTAATTACATTAAATTTGATTTTAGGCTCACATCAAGGGCATCAGTTCATTAGTAATGCTGTCAGAAGGAACTCTAATATCCGGAGGAGAAAAGGACAGAAAAATTGCCGCCTGGGACTCATTACAGAACTACAAGAGAATTACTGAAACTAAGGTCTGTACAATGTACTGTTGTTTAGATGCGAAAATTAAACGTAAGATGAATGTTTTGCTCACCAAATATATAGTTATTAATATGTAAAATCGTGTCGAATAAATCTAAACCCTATTTAATGAATTACCAGAAAATATTTTTAACCTACGTATAAAATGTTTAAAAAAGTTATTGTTTAATATGTTAATGAATAAAAATAATTACAATGATTTCCTCAATGATATAACGTTAGAATATAAGGATCTTTTTTTGTAGAAAATAATTTTAAAATGAATTCTGTAGGTACGAACATTTACAAAGTATTGTGTAGGTACGCCATTAAAGGCAGAGTATGTAAAATTTATTTTAATGTCATTTTTATACCATACTAGCCACTCGCCCCGGCTCCGCACGGGTGCAGTAATGATGTATTATACATATATAAACCTTCTTCTTGAATCACTCTATCTATTAAAAAAAACCGCATCAAAATCCGTAGCGTAGTTTTAAATATTTAAGCATGCATAGGGATATAGGGACAGAGAAAGCGACTTTGTTTTATACTATGTAGTGATACCAGCAAATTGGTTTCTTTGAATTAAAAAAATGGTATTAACTCTAACTGGTACTAACAAAAAAAATGTTTGTGTTAAATCAAATGTTAAGTTACAATAGATGAGAAATTGTTCTGCTGTTTCGTTATCCATTCCTATAGTATAAGTTGCAAGAAGTCAAGTTCAAGATTTTCCAACAAATTAAATTTTGATGGTAGGTATCTCCCTAACACCTGAAGCCGTAATCAATTGCTTATAAGCCAATCCAGCACATAAACATATTGACAACTGAATCTTGTCATTTTGAATAACATTTACAGTTGCCTGAATCGGTGGGTGGGGTGCGTAGTATTTACCCTCAAAGGCCAGGTCGTAATGACGGTAACATCTATGTTGGGACCACGAGGAACAACATCATGGAGGGATCGCTACAGAGGAGGTTTAATCAAGTAAGCTTTTGTTTACTAATGTTGTGTCTTTTTAAGTATACGTCTACTCAATACATTATATTGCTTTTAATTGATTTGAACTATGATTTTTCTTAAACAATGATAAACTTGAAATTGGTATTCGATTTGGACTTTAGAATTGTGATATATTAATTTAAAAAATGTACTTAAAAACATAGGACATATTGATCAATCGGCTGATTAAAATTATCAAAGATATCAATTTTAATATAGACATAGAAATTTTCCTTTTGTCAGATTTCTTATGGACACTTTCCATACGAAATCTGACAAAAGGAAAATTTATTCCTCTGATAGTTATTAGGTACCTGAGGATTGATAAATCAGACCGATAAGTTACATTTCTTCAAATTAATTTATCACAATTCTAAACAGTACATTTTTTTACCTGTACTATTTTAAGTTAAGTGTTTGTGTAATTTTATTTATTACTAGCTTTCCGCGCGCGGTTTCACCCGCGTAACTCCCGTTCCCATAAAAACTTTATAATATAATATAGCCTCGATAAATGGGCTATCTAACATTGAAAGAATTTTTCAAATCGGACCAGCAGTTGCTGAGATTAGCGCGTTCAAGCAAACAAACTCTTCAGCTTTATCTATTACGGCAAATAACTCTTTATTAGGTACCAATTCCTTGCGTTTTTATACTCGTGATAATTTCTCAACAAATTGTCCGATTGGAATAAAACAAAAATATTTTACTTCTACATAAATACCCTTAATAACATTATGCTTAATTTGGATAAGGATTAATATAACGATTACATTTAACGTAGTTTCTTTCTTCAGACGATTTAATATTTTTTTATGAACATAAAAGCGGTTATTGTGACTAAACTATGATAGTTAGATATATGCTCTCGTGGACTTTTTTTTAGATCTTAATAAGACCTACAAACCCGTAGTACATCATTTTGTTCTATTGTCAATAGTTTTTGCAGCGCACGCATAAATAGGTTTTCGCTTTTACACCTTGGGTTACAAAAACGCAATTTTCTTACGGATACCCAACTTTTTGGAAAATAAAATATAGCCTATAACCTTCCTCGATAAATGGACTATCCAACACTGAAAGAATTTTTGAAATCGGACCTGTAGTCCCTGAGATTAGCGCGTTCAAACAAACAAACAAACAAACTCTGCAGCTTTATAATATTAGTATAGACTAGCTTTCCGCGCGCGGTTTGATCCGCGTAACTCCCGTTCCCGTAGAAACTTTATAAAAAAATACAGCTTCCTCGATAAATGGGCTATCTAACATTGAAAGAATTTTACAAACCGGACCAGTAGTTGCTGAGATTAGCGCGTTCAAGCAACAAACAAACTCTTCAGCTTTATCTATTTTGGCAAATAACTCATTATTAGGTACCAATTCTTTGTGTTTTTATACTCGTGATAATTTCTCAACGAAATGTCCGATTGGAATAAAACAAAAAGTATTTTACTTCTACATAAATACCCTTGATAACATAATGGATAACTTAATTTGGATAAGGATTAATATTACGGTATACATTTAACGTAGTTTCTTTCTTCAAACGATTTAATATTTTTTTATGAACATAATATCGGTTATTGTGACTAAACTATGATAGTTAGATATGTGCTCTCGTGGACTTTTTTGTAGATCTTAATAAGACCTACAAACCCGTAGTACATCATTTTGTTCTATTGTCAATAGTTTTTGCAGCGCACGCATAAATAGGTTTTCGCTTTTACACCTTGGGTTACAAAATCGCAATTTTTCTTACGGATCCCTAACGTTTTTGAAAATAAAATATAGCCTATAACCTTCCTCGATAAATGGACTATCTAACACTGAAAGCATTTTTGAAATCGGACCAGTAGATCCTGAGATTAGCGCGTTCAAACAAATAAACAAACTCTGCAGCTTTATAATATTAGTATAGATTGTATATTTCACAGAGAATATTACTATCGCATAACTAACAAAATCTTTTTTTATCTATAGGTGGTGTTTGGTCATCACAAACAACTGATGGGGTTGGCGGTCCATCCTGATGACGAAATGTTCGCAACTGCAGGACACGACAAGAATATCGCTTTGTGGAAAGGACATAAATTAGTTTTTGCTACTCAGGTAATGCTTCAAACATTGCCGATCTTTTCAGCCTGATACTATAGGTAGAAACAGTGATAATGCAGAATTTCTTACCGCCTCACTTTGCTGACCATCATCCAAATCTAATCCTGTATTATATTGATTACATGTTACAGATTACTGTCATATTTTATTATTAACTTTCTCATTCGGGCATGCAGCTATATGACTTCTTTTTCCTTTACGCAAATGTTTGTTTTCGTCAGGTGGGCTACGAATGTGTGTCTCTAGCGTGGCACCCGAGTGGCGGCGCGCTGGCGGCCGGCAGTACTGAGGGTCACCTGGTGGTTCTGAACGCGGACGCCGGGGCCCACGTCGCCACGCTCAGAGTGTGCGGCTCTCCCCTCAGCTGTCTCGCTTACAACTCTGGTAACTTGTACTGTATATATCAGACACAGTAAAGCATTTATTTCATTCAATACTGTTATATCAATCGTCAATACATTGGACCTAATTATTGTAATTTTCTTGTACATTACCATATTTTCCGAATTTCTATTAACACACTAGCAGCTAATAATAATACGGACGCGGTATCAGCCTATTGCCGTAGAAACTTTTGGTTGGTGGTTTATCACTATTTAGCAATCTTTTAATCTAATGGTTAAAAGTAGCTTTCTAAATAGTGATAAATTGACGAAATTGGTTCCGTAGGTCTGGTGCCTATTCAATGCAAACAAACATACAATCAAATCTTTCATCGAAGTATAGAGATCGAAGAAAAGAGTTTCATCACAGGCACCTTCAAAATCTAACAATTTCAGTATTTCCCACTAAATATAGAAAAATAATTTTCATCAAGTATTTTCATTGCTTCCAGCGGGAGACACCCTCGCCATAGGGTCTCAGAACGGCAGCATCTATCTGTTCCGCGTGTCTCGAGACGGGTTCTCTTACAAGAAGTCCAACAAGATCCGCGGCGCACAACCGCTGGTGCAACTCGACTGGAGTCTGGATGGCAGCTACCTGCAGACTGTCACTGCGGACTATGATCTGGCGTTCTGTAAGTTTGTGAACATTACTTATTAGTGCGCGCAAACAGAACATCGATGCTGCTAATTTTAAAATGCGTCAAAGAATCGCAATTTATTTACTTTACTTTACTTTAATTGTGACATAATCCTTATCATCATCATCATCAACCTGTACAACGTCCTCCCTAGAACATGGGGCTCAGCGCTATGAGTCTCACTTTAAGTCTCGGACTCGGATTCTTTTCTTTCCGAGTCTGGTTTGTTGAGGGCCTACCACGTTGAGGCACGGAGGTGCCTCGGAAAGTACATAAGCCGTTGGTTCCGGTTTTTTATAACATCATCTATAATAAGCGTATACCAAAGAACAGGCAGCAGCGTTTCCCAGTGTATTACAACATAATACTCTAGTCACCAACCCTCTGGTGTAGGCCCATGTTCAGTAGTGGACGTTATACGGGCTGATGATGATGATGATTTTGATAATTATGATGATGACGATGATGATGCTACCAAATAAGGACTAAAGCGAGCTGCTACATAATTGATATTGATTTCAGGGGATATAAAATCTTTATCGCCGGAGAAGAGTCCGATCGCTATGAAAGATGTCAAGTGGTCTACATACAACTCTACAGTTGGATTCCTCGTGTCAGGTAAGTTAATTGGTGTAAAATTCATATTTAGTAGATGTTATTACTATTCTATAAACCAGTAGCGAAGCTAGGGTTGACGAGGGCATAGCATCGTCAAAGTCTAAGGTGTAAAAAAATTGTTTCATTCTTTTTACTTTAATACTGAGTAATGCTTGCAAATCGCATTACGGTTACTACCTATTCAAATAATGACTTATTGCAGGTTACTATCTCACTATTAAATATTATCCCAACTATAGATTCGCTATGTCGGGGTCACAATGTCAGATGCCCCACTTACGACCCTAAATCGACATTTTGCGTCTCCACAGTTGACAGGATATATTACTTTTCTAGTACTATTAACGTTTTTATTATCTTTAGCTATGTTAATATTTAATTCAAGAACCACTGCATCGATTTGTCTGATATTTTTCATAAGCATCATACATAAACTGGATTAATAGTCATAATACTACGATCCACTATAGCAGAGCAGCAGTCCAGCGCGTAAAACCGCTGGGTTCATCTAGTTTTTTATTTTCATTTTTTTTTAAGATTACTAGCAGAGTTTTTTGTACACTACTAATATTCTTGTTATCCCCTCGTGCTAAGATACACTGCTGGTGTTACGATACGAGGGGTTTCGCGGTTTCACCTGATCGCAAGTCCGACTCCCTAGCCATTGGGCTAGGGCCGCTTTTTAAATTATTATTGTTAAATTTGATTATTAATTTTTGCCAACATTTTGCAGGCATGTGGAACAACCGTTTCTATCCAATGACGACTCTTATATCTACGTCGAGTCGGTCAGCGGCACACGACTTGCTTGTCAGTGGGGACTTGGATGGATATCTGCGGTTGTTCAGGTAATGTTACATACAGTGTGTTTTACTACTAAAGACATGACATAGTATTATAAATATCATAAAGCGACCATACGTCGAAATAGTCCCGTTTTCTGAAGCCGATGAGAAATAACCGAATAGAATAATTTATTTAAGTTTCCACAGAAACTAGTTGTTTATAAGCTAACTGGCCAATTCGAAATTGGGCCATAATTTCTAAATTTCCTATGAGTAGTTGAACAATATTATAACTCCATTGTTTCACCAGGTATCCCTGCGCCAGTCCCAAATCGGAATACAACGAGATGAAAGTATACAGTGGGGCAGTATACAGTGCTCGCTTCTTATTCAACGACCGGTGCCTGATCAGCGCCGGTGGCTCTGACGCAGCTCTCATGTTGTGGGACTTGGTGGATGAATAGCATCCGGGGGCGGGACTGCGGCCCGGGGAGCTTCGCCCCCCTCCAGCCGTGGTAGTAGCGCCGCCCACACCTGAACCGTCGCCGAGAGCTATCTCCAACCACCAAACCTTCAAAGTCCTGGATTTCGATGAACTGGATTGAACATGTTTCGAATCCACGAGGTTTACATGTTCTAACTTGATGTTACTTGTTCGAGTTTTATAACGTCGAGAGTTTGGGATCGTTGTATTCGTATTTGAATATACGACAACGGCAATATAAACTCGAGGTTAATGAAGTGAATTACGACACAATTTTATCACAAAACATATCAAAATTTATATGCCCCTTATATTTAGTTTGTAGGTATACACACTGCCATTATAATGATGCAATACAATTATTATAGGTGCATAGAATAAAATCACGCTATATGAATTTATTTATGATATTATATTGGAAAAGTATTATATATTTAAGAAAAAAAAATGTTAAACATTTGTCAAAGAATATGGGAAAAAGTAATTATTGGTTACCTAGTGGTGCTGGTAAGTTAAGAAATATTTGGAAAGTTTAAATTATTTACTATATTATTCAAAAATACCTATCCCAAAAATACTTGTTTATGGTAAACACAGGAGTGTGTACTCGCCTTATTATGACACAGCGTATAATTATTAAGAAAATATTCTAAAAATATTTAAACCTTTGTAGAAAAAAGCACTATTTACTGACATAAAAAAGTAATTAGTTAGAAACGTAAGTATATTGACGTATGTATTTAAATTAATATATAATTATGTATTCTTGGAGTACTGGATCGTGGCAGGCCACATACTACAGTTTTATATAACACCATGCTCATTTAGCAACTTTGAATAAATACCAACGGACGCTCAATTAGAGGAGCTAAAATATAAAAATATACAGAGATAAATAAATAGTTCAATTTATTTTTTTGCACACAAACTTAGTCCCAGAAGTTTTTTTTTCAAATGATTTAGGAAATGATCTAAGAAACATTTTTATAGCTTTGAAAATTGTCAGCACGGAAATGTTTACCAATTTGGCGTATTTATTCAAAGTTCCATCAACAAATACAATTCTATATCATGTTTCTTTAAATTAATTTATCTATGGTTGCAATAGTTTATGATATAGTAAATTAAAATTAACGCTTTCCTCTTTTTATGAATGAGGCAAAATAAACCTGTACCTTCGTTATTGATGCAAAAAAATATATTTTATTTTTAAATTATATTTTAATTACATTATTATGTATTTGAATTAGTTTTATTTATTGTTTAAATTTTGTTTATTAATTAATTAAATACACTGATATGATTTAAATATGATAAATAACTTTATATTAAATTTATGATTTCATACATCATATTATGTTATATTTAATTCATTTTTCATTTCATAACATATTATGGTTCATAATTAATAATCACGTAATTTTAGATGAAAATTCTTATCTATATGCCCGTAGAAAAATAAACATATTTTTACATATTTGTATTCTTTGAAGCTCCACTTGTATGAATAAAACTATGCATATCACTAACATTGATAAATATATATTATTTATATTACATATTTATGAACAAAATAATCAAAACATTAAATAAAATTTTAATAATGTGCACATGCAACTTTAATTTTTTACACATTTATTTATTGGTTTAAGGAATGTTATTGACAAACATTTTACCTTTATTAATTTATTATTATTATATTAATAATAATTTATTTATTTTAAGTCTCATTATTACATTTTATTAAAAACTTAATTGCTCACTATAAATAAATATAAATAAAAAAATACATTATTTAAATTATTATTGTAGTAGTGTTATTTAACGCTTTGTTAATATTTACAAAATGTTATATCTATCATACGGACATATTTTAATTATTGCAAATAATCTGTTTTGATATAAATTAAAAATTTATCATTAATAAATTAACAGTTAATATTATATGTTTTTTTTATTGAATACTCTAACCGTTACAGTTAAATATTAGACTAAATGCATTGACTATTCTGAGTGACACAAAGATTTTGTCAGCCGGAAAATATCCCACTTTTTTGCATCTATGTCACAAAGGGGTTTGATACTTAAGATCAACAGCCATAATATCAGCAGTAAAACACCAACACCTTAAGACCAACGCAGTTAAAACTTCAACACCGTAAGATCAACTATTCAAAATCTCAACATTTCAGAATGTCAGCAGCTTAGTAAGTCAACAGCTCACCAAACGAAAGTTTAAAATCTTAATGATGAACAACTTAATAAGCCCATTACAGTCCGGATTTAGGCCTGGACACAGAACTACTACGGCACTCCTAAAGGTGGCTGGCGACATTAGAGAGGCTATGGATACTACCAAAGTTACAGTCTTGGTATTGATTGACTTCTCTAACGCTTTAATAATGTCAGTTATGACATCCTCTTATCTATCCTCTCCTATCTTATGATCTCGGACGAGTCGTTGGAGTGGTTCTCATCTTATCTTCGAGTGCGCCAGCAGTCGATTCGCTTGGGTGACGCGTCATCTGGTTGGCGTAACGTGGACGTTGGCGTTCCTCAAGGCGGAATTCTCTCTCCTCTTTTGTTTTCTTTGTTCATTAATCTCTTAAATCGTGACCTTCAGAGTGCGTACCATCTTTATGCTGATGACTTACAACGTTATACCCAGGACAGAATAGAAAATTAGGCAAAAGCCATAAATAAACTTAATAGGGACTTTGAGTACAAACTTGGTCCGAGAAATTTGGCTTAACTGTCAATTCGTCAAAGTGCCAAGCAATTATTGTAGGTAGCTCTCGTATGATGTGTCAAATGGATATTATTGGTTGACCACCGCTTATGTTTAACCACTCTGTAATACCAAGCAGTAAAAACGTGAAAGATCTGGGGTTAATTATAGATTCACAAACAAACTGGCAAAGTCAAGTGGCCTATGTCTGCCAGAGAGTCACATATGCTGTACGTTCACTTTATCGGCTTAGGAACTTCTTACCGAGTAAAGTTAAATCGACTATAATCGACTATGGTGACGTATGCTTCTTAGACCTGAATGCAGATCTCCTCAAAAAATTGGACCGACTTCTGAATAACTGCATTCCCCGTAGACAAAAAGCTAGTTACCTACGTCCCTTGGCAAAATATGATGATTTGAATAATTAACAAACCAGAACTTTAGAGGTCTGTTTTACCTACAACTCATCGATAGGTATATAAACAGAGTAATTTTAATTAGTTTCCCTCTGTACAGCTCCTCTCTAAAAAAAAACAAGCTACGGCCCTGAATGAAATGACTGAAGAATTATTTTCCTCGTTGACGATTTAAGACTTTCTTTCGTCAATCCGAACTATATATATATTGTAGGTAAGCATATATTGTAGGAAGGTTATATATTGTAAACATAATCCTCCGCTTCAGCACGGTGGCCAATACCTAGGGAGATTAATCATCTGCGTAGCACATAGGTAGGTATTAGAATTCCCAAATGTGCGCAAAAACAGGTGCACTCTCTATTCTTTTACTCTCAAAACCCTGTGGCATGGATCTATGGACGACCTACGACCGGTGAGAAATCAGGCATAGGACCGACAACTAAACGCGCTGTAGGTACCTAACAAGAACTCGTTCGTGATTTTTACCTACAACTTGCTTTGTAATCGCCAAGGAATTTGTTACCAACTTGTTCAAAACTATAATAAAAACACCTGCTGAAAAGGATCTCAATTTAGTTCTTTTGTTATGGACTTTGTGGAGACTTCCACAATTTTGCCAATGTTAGAGTTTAAGAGAAAGATATCTCAATTGTCTTACGCTGTAACTCTCAATACTTGTTTCAAATTCACGCAGTTTAGATAAACTATTTTGACGAATTGGAAGAAGGAAGATTGGCTTATTTAATACCGGGTGAACACAGTTTAAAAATAATTATTCTACTAAAATTTGTCATAGGTACTTAATGTATAACCGTTACGAGAATATCATCTAAAAATTAAAAGCAAAACTGGTTTAAAGAATAAGCCTTGACCAGTCAGTAAATGTAAGAATTTTGAAGTTACATGTAAAGACATATTATTTGTATGTTTATTTATAAGTCTATATCGTGTGTGTCAGGATGGCGTGAGAGATGTCTGAATAGTCACAAAATGTGCACCAAATAACTGTTTTTTCCACATAGGTACGGTTTAGTACAGATTAGGTACCTAAACTGTACTAAACCGTACCTATGTGGAAAAAAACTGTACCTCAAGCAATTACATATTAAATAGATAGTGATATAGACACGCCGTTCTGACGTCAGATTGGCGCGCATAGTCGTGTATCGTCCTAACGTGTAGGAACTATGTTCTGGAACATATGTCAATAAACTGTACCTCATAAAACTGTCAATATTTTTTTTTATCAATCTTTTTATCTGTCAAATCAAACAAAAAAAATTTCCACTCGTTTATTTGATTTAAACGAGTGACATGTATGTTTGCCGATTAATTTGCAACAGGCGCTTGTTTTCTCGTAATACATATAATATTATTAGAATATATTAAATGCACATATAAACTAGAAGAAAAACTAAGACTTATTTTTAATTAATAGTAAGATACAAAATTATTAATTACTTCTGCCTTAACCTATGCATTTAAAAATAATAAGTAATAGTGAGGATAGTATGATTATATTTACTCCAGTTTGCATAAATACTAAGGTTATACCGTGCGGCAATCGTTATACGAAGCAAATTAAAATAAACTGTTTAAGTACTTACTAATTTTGTTTTTGTGACTAGTTATTATTTTGTTATTAAATAAAATGAAACGAATGAAAGATCAGAAGACAGTGTTTTTAAAATTTAAATTGTACTTTAAAGATAAATCTTATCTGCCTAACCTAATATGGATACCTAACTTAATATGGTTGAAAAAAAAAGTTTTATTTCTTGTTTTATGTTCAATTTTTGAGAGAGTTTACTAATTACACACAAATTTTAATTTGATGTTTGGTAAGAGTTTGACCAATGTTTAAAAAGAATACATTGTTATAAAAAAAATTAGCAGTAAAAAAAATTGTTGTTGATTTGACAGATATCACGTGTGATTTAATTATTTTTATTGGCAGTTTTTTAAGAGGTACAGTTTAGGTACAGTTTATTGATATATGTTCCAGAACATAGTTCCCACACGTTGGGGCGATACAGGACTATGCGCGCCAACCTGACGTCAGAACGGCGTGTCTATATCACATGTAATTGCTTGAGGTACAGTTTTTTTCCACATATGTACAGTTTAGGTACAGTTATTTGGTGCACATTTTGTGAATAGTCAGACATCTCTCACGCCATCCTGACACACACTTAATATCTAGTACAGTCCCCGGCACGTAACTTGGCAAGATTTTGGCGCAGTGAGTGAAAGTTCGCGCATCGTGCACTTAGTGGAACAAAAACTGGTCACTTTTTTTGCTTGTCATTATTAAAGAAAGGAGAGGAATTCGTAAAGTTTATTAGGTGTTATAAATAAAATATATAACTATAAGCAAAATAAAAAAAATGTATTTAAAAAAAATAAGTTTTATTAAAGAATTAGGTAGTTAACGGTATTTGGTCCTGGCATTGTAATCAACGTTACAAAAACTAAATTTAAAACAACAACAACTATAACAAAAACTAAATTAAAAACAATAACAACAACTCGTAACAAAAACTCAACAAAAACAAAGTGTTCAACTTTCGAACGTTTCGAAGAAAGTTGTTGAACTCTTTGCTTCGCGCGCTCGGATCGGCGCTACCTCATACCCCGCGTCCCGCTTGACCACCAAAGAGACCTATAAAACGACTTGTGCGCATCTAACGACTCTTGCCAAGTTACGTGCCGGGGACTGTTGTATCTACAATTTCAATTTTCACCCGTGACATAGTGGAGTGGCCTCGTACCATAGACAATACTATAATTCCTTGGTCTTTGACTTAGTGCTGCCACCTAAGCGACTTCGTCGCTACATCTAGTGATTTTTAGAGCTGCATAGTGATTTTCTGATATCTTTGCTCGCTAAAAAATATTTTTGTGACTTTAGTGATAATTTAAGATATCGATATATATTGAGGATTTTACAACTAAACCGCAACAAAACATCCCATATTATTATTTATTTAATAGTAAGAGCCAAACATGTATAACAAATATAATATAGTATTACAAGTCCCACAAAACTGTTTGAGCTGTATAAATAGTTACAGTTCTAGTGCAAAGTAGGTGGCAACAGCAATCGACATTTAAATTTTCAGTCGAAGCAGTTTTTGATCGGTGGCATCTGATTTTATCGACTACTTAAGCGGAAATGTACTGTATAAAAGTTGGATGTGACTTTTGCGTCGAAATTGCACCATGTATAGACATTAGACATAGCTTCTGATAAAAAAAAATTGTTTAAGTATAGGTAGGTAGTCAGTTTTTTTTATTACATTTTTCTACAAAGAAGGCTAGATATATATTTTCTTTTATTTATGCTCTTTTCATAATAAAATTATTATTGTACAGATTCACGTTTAACGAATTGTGTGTGCTACGTATTAGTATAGACGTAGACATCTAATATTGGCTTTATTTTTATGCTATAGTTTTAATACTAAAATAAAAGTATTCACAAAAAAAATACAGGCAAATAAAAATTACCACTTAAAAATATCATAATATCGTTAGCGATTTCTAGCGGGTTTTTATAATACAAAATGTGTGAAATCTGGCGAGTTTTGAATACGGTTATAGTGACATATTTGTTTGCAAGTTGGCAACACTGGTCTCAAACTTCAGAGTTTGAAGTCAGACTTAGGGTGCGTTCCACTAAGCGTTCACAACGATCACGCTCACGACCGCAGTTTTTCCCGTTCCACTTGCTTGTGAGCGTTACTGTCGTAAACTCAAGTGGAATGGATTATAGAGCGTTATGAGCGTGGAGGTAAATAATACAAACGGCGAGTTAATAAAAAGAATGCAAAAGATTTAAGCGGTTAGGTTATAATCTGTAAGCCTTGAAAATAAACAATTAATTATTGTTTGAATCGATTTATAATTTGATTTTTTTTATTTAAGTAATATTAGTGGTGTATTTAATTAATTTACGTTTAAATGTAATTAAAATGTCTTTAAATGCAGAAACATTCTCTTCTACTAAAATATCTCTTTCCGCATGAAATAACGTAAGCTTAACGGTCGCCATTTTTGATGCTTTGAGTTTTGAAAACGCCGCTCATTTTCTCAACGATCACTTCGACCCACCTTTTTAGATGGGTCATCGTGAGCTTCGCGTGAGCGTAAGTCATGACGTTTTCGCCGCGACCACAACGACCGCGGTCGTTATGTGGAACGACTAAAGGAGCATTTTGATCGTCGTGGGCGCTTAGTGGAACGCACCCTTAGTGTCAGTGTCACTCAGTGTATTATTCACAAGGTCATTTTAAAGTAAATTTATTTTTTTAAGTTTTTGAATAAAATTATATAATTTAGTCATGACTATACCTCGGCCATGTGGTTGTAAAGGTTGTAGAACGTGTTTGATATGTGAGACACAATATGGAGCCAAAGAATTAAAATTACAACTTGAACTCGACAAAAGTTTAGGTTATGTTTATTGTCCTTTTTGCAATAAAGCTTGGAAAGGATGGGACATAGATTCATACAAACAACATCCAGATCACGAAGGAGATTCTATAGACTATCCAGGAGTATACCTGCAGCTTGACTTTATATCAGAAGATGAGGAAAAAGAACTTATGAAAAATATAGATGAAATGCCGTGGGATATATCTCAGAGTGGCAGAAGAAAGCAAAACTTTGGTCCAAAGACAAATTTTAAGAAAAAAAAAGTATTACCGGGAAAATTCGATGGCTTCCCGCGTTTCTCTAAATTTATACAAGATAGATTTGATAGAGTGGAGTTATTAAAAAACTATTATACTATTGAGCAATGTTCCCTAGAGTACGACCCTAGTAAGGGAGCAGCCATTGATCCTCATATAGATGATTGTTGGATATGGGGAGAGAGAATAGTCACAGTGAATTGTTTGTCAGACACAGTTCTCACCATGACTCGTTATACCAGTGGCACAAGTAAATACAATTTAACTTGTGCCGAGGTATATAAGCCTGTAGTCAGTAGTGATGGCAAACTGATCGAAGATGGTATGGAGGTTCTAGAATCAGCTTTAGATTCTTGCAAACCATCAATAAATAAGGATGTTATTATAAGGATACCAATGCCAAGGTTAGTAAATTTTAGAATATTTTTTTTTTATGAAAAATAAATAAAACGAGTCAAGGAGTACTATCTCTCTATCTCATCCTAAGTTTATATAATATATAACATAGCATATTATGTGGTTTATATTTATATGTATGTATCTAAGTATATATGTAATTATTAGTATATATGTTTATTTGAGACCTACGCACACTATTCGTCTTTTCTTTTTCACATTTCCTCTTGCGGGTCTGCTGGAAGAGATTTCTTTTGAAATAAGCAGTACCTTTGTACAATTTCTTTCCTTATGTATAATTTTTTTCTTTTTGTTTCTTTTGTGTGTTTGTACATAAATAAATAAATAAATAAATAAAATAAATAAATAAATGTTGTTCACATTGCAGTGTAAATACACAAGTAACTGTAAGCACAAATGTGAACAACACCTTAATGCACCAAATAATAAACTACTTGCAATCTACTTTGCTCAGTAAGAATGCCAAGCCACTGCGGCTTGGCAGGCTGTGTAGGTAGGTATACCCCTGGCACTGCTTAAGTCCATGAGTAGCTGTATCACTTACTAACAGGTGAGTTACCACCCTTGCTTTTCACCATTGGCAATAAAAACATGTCAGACCGCAACAATACGCTCATACTATTGCTGTATGAATAATGTAAGGCCAAGTCCTGTGATTGTGAACAAATACTAGATATCCTTATTATTGGGACTAATTTCTTCATAATAAATTGTTAGTTCAGCATCTGCCTGAGATTTTACAGTGTTCACAATTAGAAATATAAAATAATAATAAGGGTTCATGATTTCTCGAGCTTTTCAAGTTCTCGGGTCTCGAGAATTCTCGAGGATAATTTCTCAGGGCTTCTCGGGTTGTCGAGAAATTTACATTTACGTGCGTTTTCTCATACTATTTGTTTCCAATAACGTCAACAAATTCAGTGGTTTTCATCTCAAATAAAAGTATCAAATTAATAATAACACTTTTATTGATTATAGACTTCAGACTCATAATTATAATGACAGTACCATTTTTGCCTGGCTTATAAACAAAAGTTTGAACATTTGCAAGCAATGGTTTAAGGGCATTTTAGGCATTGCAGATTGGATTTTTTTTAAATATTTCTATACTTTTGATGCTTCCATCTTTACTGTAATAGTGATGTTTCGGTAAAATCTATAACAAACGCAATTTAAATTAATAATAAGCCCTTGGAGTAATATGTGATACACACACAACACAACTGGCAATATTCGTCTCACAAATTTAAAATTACACATTAATTAATTTCAAATTACTTAGATAAGAAAAATATATCAGAATAATATAAAAACTAAGCTTCTGTGTTGGTGTTTTACAAAAATAGGAAATATAATTAGACTAAGTAGTATAATTAATGTATCGTTAGTTAATTTATGTATTAAAGTTTGACTAAGCAAAAATAGAAAAGAACAGATAGGTACTCCTACCTACCTACCTACCTACGAATTCTTGAGTTCTCGACTTTTCTCGAGCTTGATTTCCCAGGAACGAAGCCCAACGATTTCCCGGGTATTCTCGAGCCGAGAATTCCTAAATGAACTCTAATAATAATGCATAATTTTCTTTCAATTTCCAGGAGATCACTTATAGTGCTCTATGGAGAACCAAGATACCACTGGGAACATTGTGTACTCCGTGAAGACATAATTTCACGAAGAGTTTGTATAGCATACAGGGAGTTCACACCTCCATACCTGACCGGAGAACTTAAACATATAGGAGATTCCATCAGAGAGATAGCTAAGCAATTTTGGGATCACCAGAGAAGAACTAACAACCATATTGAAGAGGAATCTTAATTTGTAAGCCTTGCGATAGTGGATAGTGCAGTAAATTTAGACTTAAGTATTTATTTCATTGTTTTAAACATTAAACAGAAGTAGCATTTAAAAAACAGAATAAATAAAACAATATGTTATGAGGAAGACATTCCAAAAGTGGTTCTACTGAAGATGAAATTGTTTTTTTTGTATATGTAGTCATATTTTGTTAAATATATATTACACAGAAGTAACTAGAAAACCAGTATCTAGAAGTACTTGACTGATATCACAAGCTGTTATCAGAGTGATACTCAATATTTATCAATTAGTATAATACCTTAATAGGTTACTTGTTTTGTTTTATTTAAAAGTTCTTTATTTTTATGCTAGTCATATCTAGATATATAAAACAGTGTTCTTTAATTCTGGAGAGTCATCAAACCTTGTTCAAACTCGCCTTTAAAAGTTGAAGTAGAAGATTTATTAATGGTCATGAATAAATATTCTACTTCAACTTTTAAAGGCGAGTAGGGCTCCAACCTTATTCAATCATTTGAAAACAACAAATAAGGTACACTTTGTGGGCTAGGAAAGTGTTGGTACAATGAAAATTGTAACTTGTGCTATTTTAGTCAGAAATAAATTCTGTTTACTTACACTGTTTAGTGAAATGATTCAAGTAATTAATTCGGGCATATGCCTTTATTAATTATTTTAATAATTTCAAGTTAAACATGTACTTAGCTTTTTTTTATTGCATCACAATATTTTATTTACAAAAGTGGTTATTGGTCTTTTCATTTATTAGGGTAATTTTTTCAATTCTCTAATAAAAAATATCCAAGGAGTAAATTAAAATTTGGACAGAATATCTACACAAAATCTGTCAATTTGAAATCTAATCTTCTGATAACTTTTATCCACATTACATCACTATCGCAGAAATTGATAAGTAAGTCGTAAGATTGCCATAAAAAAAACTATTATTTGGTGATTGAAAATTTTAAGTTATATTTAATATTAGGCACTGAATTTATCTGCATAAGGTACCTGGCTTCCTTGGTGGTTAAATTTAGCATTGTGGTGCTCTTCTCATTGTATTATAAAAATAAAACCAAGCATTTTTATGACATATTTTATTTACAAGTTAACGAAATATAGTTTATTTACAGTAAGTATTTATATAAATCTAATGTAATAAATGGAAAATGCATACCTAAATATTAGCTTTTACAAAATTATATTATTAAAAATGAAGTAGAAGATGTATATAATAATGTACAGACAGCTAGCACATATAGAACCTCCCTAGGAAACTTTATATAGATTTATTGAAAATAGTTTTTATTGAACAGCAACAGATCGCGGCAATGAAGTACCTAGTAGGTAGGTATATTCCTTTAATACGTTTTCATAAATGGACCGTTTTTATATAGGTTCATACAAACACGCTTGTTTACGAAGCCTATGCTACTTCACCGGGCATAAGTTTCGTCTAGAAAATAAACTACTTGAGATACAAAAATAACAGTAGAACCATACCTACATGGCTGGATAGTCTAAAATGTATACGAAATTATATTTCAAAAATTGTTGTCTGAATCAGGTTACGAAGTTGCTCACATCATGTGAGAAACAACTTAAAAAAAAATTAAGATCGCTTATAACTACTTTTTATTGTAGGTACCCAACAGTAGGACGGTAGGTTACACTGAAAATTAAGAAACTATGTGAATATCCTGACAAATGTGGGATTACGAAAATAGATTGTAAACAACTTAATCTTTGTCTCAATTATGTATATTAAGCGACACTAGAAGTTAAATAAGGTTCGATATAAACGCCCGTTGGTTCTTGCTTCTCCAGTTCCTCTGCCTGACGCGCCAAGATAAGCTTCTCTTTGATCTTCCACAAGAAAAGAGCCTTCTCACTTTTCATCTTTCTTATGCAACGGGCTAGAAGGAGCGCGAAAATTATTCCCAGCAACTGGAAATAATAACACATAACATATAGGTTAGTCTTTAGAGTAGGTATACTTATAATTAAGTTATAGAGCACGCCTTACAGAGTGCAAACTGGTGGCATGAGAATGAACAACACCGCGGTGTCTTGACTTGTATTTTTGATGTTTAGTGATTTGAAATATACAGTACCTAGTCGCAAGGGTTATTTGTGGAACCCAAATAAAAGAACTAAAAATATTTATTTTCACTATAGAAGTGTCATGCCATACATTACACCTGCTTACAATCAACGCAACGGACCGCAGCGATATTCGCGCTCTAGTTTTATGTACCTATAGGTAGCTATAAGCAACCTATGCCAGAGATGGCCCCCAGTGAAACTTGGACTTCGGCTCAGGATAATCGCTGGCAGAGGATTTAGGACTTATGAATTACCTTAGGTACATTAAGGACATTTGAGGAAGGAGTTTGATGCAACTGTCTCTGAATGTCCAAACATTATTGTTTAATTTCGCTACGAATGTTATCATTTTTGTATTTACATCATCATATCAGCTTTAGGAAGTTGATCCACTTGTAATTGGAATGTAGAACTCATTGTTTAAAATAGTTTTAAGCAAACAAAGCAATCATCTACTTAATTTGTAATAACGAGGTTGTTCCTTATAAATAATGACACTAACTATAGCTATTCATACTTATGATAGCTGATAAAAAGACGTTTAGTAAATTGTTATCAGATTATGTAGGTAAACTAAAATGTAGAACAAAGCATTGATGATTTTAATCTGATTGTTTGTAGAAATTAAGTAGGTAGGTAGGTGAGTAGGTTCCTATTATCAGTTTATTAAGGAGGTAGTCGCAATAATTTCGCGGCAATAGCAATGGAAGGTGTGACTGTTCTGAGAAATTAAACTTTCTTTTTAAGACAACTCCCGTGGTGGACTTTACAAACGCTCAATTAGCTGACAAAGAGTGCACTCGACAGAACAACCGTCTGTGGTTCACATTTAATTGTCCATCTAGGGATTCGAACCTAACACCAAATCAGATCTCAGAATCATCTATATGGCACACATTACACCATCAATCTGGATCGAGATCCGAGATCGCGGTAGATTGATATAGGTAACTTGATTTGGATTGTTGTCACATTACACAGTCAATCCAGATCACGTCAGTCCACTGTTCGCAATGATCACATGAAGACGTGTTCTCAGTTCTGGGGATTCTGATTGCCAATAAATAAAAAAATAAGAAGATTGTGTGTTCACAATCGCGAAAGCCTCCATAGCGTACCGGTATTTGACTCGCTTTAAATCTAGGAGGTCGTGGATTCGATTCCCACGCCGGACATTAAATCTTTGTGTAAATTCTAAAATTTCCTTCCGGGTCTGGTTGACTGAGGGACTATCCTCCGTGCCTCGGAAAGCACGTTAAGCCGTTGGCCGATTGTTATAATATCATCTATAATAATCGTTTATCAAGGAACGGGCAGCAGCCTTTCCTTGTGTGGTACAACGTTATACTGCGGTCACCAACCCGCCTGTCAAGCGTGGTGACTATGGTGAATACCCTCCCCGGGAGGAGGCCCATGTTCAGCAGTGGACGTTATACGGGCTGATGATGACGAATTGCAAAATGGATCTGAACAAAAAAAGCCTGTGTAGTAGCTAATTTTTTTTATTTTTTATTCTCTTATTACTTATAGTAATTTTAATAGTATCTTTCGAATAATATGTTGCACATTAGACGCTTAATCTGCATCGCGATAAACGGATCGAGATCATGGATTTCAACAAATTTAGATAATTTGTGATCCGATGTCGCGATCCGTCATCTTAACACATTACACAGTCAATCTGGATTAAGATCATTGATCTCGATCCCGGATCTCGATCCAGATTGACCGTCTAATGGCACCTTATAATGTCAAAAAGGGTCACACAAAAACAAAGACAATCATAGAATCAGCTCCTGGAGGCTAAAATCACGTAGCGATATGACTATGACTTCGATACAAAGTCTATACCTACATTACGTAGGATTATTGCAATACATTGTCTATGGTAGCATTAAAGCGCGTTCGTCGTCATAATTATGCTCATGGTCCACCCAATTAAAGACAATTGTTTTGGCATAACATAGACAGAACAAGCATTTTACGTCGTTAGCGACAATATAAATAAATTATAATAAATAATTATAATAGGTATATAAATAAATAACAAATTTAATTTAAGACTAATAAATTAATTTACAAAATAATGTTTGACGATTTACAAGTGCCTATAATTGGTTTACGTAAATAAAAATGATTTTTATTTAGGTATTTATGTTATTGTTGCTGTATTATTGATGCTACTTTAACTGAATAAATTGACATATTTAAAATATTTTTTGCATGCATATTTGGTAAATCTTGAGTAGCGAAGACATTTTTATCAAAGTCATAGTACCTTATATACATACTTAGATAGTTGTTACTTGTTTAGCCTCCTGATCCTTAATGAAATAGGATAAAGTTTAATTTCCTTTGTCTGATGGTAGTTGACCATTTTTTTATTTCACCGAAAACCATCTACATTAATATATTCACATAGAACATGACCAGACTTATTAAGCCACGAAGGAATCCATACCTATTTATCAATCTAAATATACCTATAAAAAGTAAACCTACAAAGATAATGCTATCGAACATCGGTAGATATTCCAATCAAACCATGATATGTGAGGTACACTGGGTGTAGAATAGTAAGTAATGCACTTAATTGCAGTTTGACAGGATCTAGGTAGAATTTATTTCAGTACAACACTTAAGTAACTGAGTATCTACTTAATAGCAGTACTCATTATTTATTTGTTTACAACATGTAACTACCCTACTCCATAAGTTACCTGATCTACAGGGGTTCTCCGAAATCTTTATAGGTTCATAAATACTAGGTTATATTTATCCTGGGTATGAAATAAAGCTGATATCTGAATAGTACGTAATGTAAACGACTAAGTACATGCACAGCCTGTATAAAATAGAAGAGTATTTCCTTTTAAATGCAGAAGCGTAGCTACCGTTGTATGAGCCGTTTAATGATAAGAGGCCTCTAATGGCTCCGAAAGTATGATATAGGGCCTGCCCATCCAGGGCTCCCTACGCCGCTGCTTTAATATTGCTTGTGTTCTGTTACATCATGTTTCGTCATTGCTCAGTAAAATTATCAGTTATCATCAGCCCGTATAACGTTCATTGCTGAAAATGGTGTAGTGTAGTATATATGTGTAAGTTAGTAGGAGTTGATGACCGCAGTATTTAATTAGTTGTAACACACAAGGAAAGGCTGCTGCCCATTCCCTGGTATACGCTTGTTATAGATGATATTATGACAGTCAGGCCCAACGGTTTAATGCTTTCCGAGGCATGGAGGGTAGTCCCTCAAACAACCAGACCCGGAATAATATCTTAGAATTAACACGATCGAACGGGTTACGGGATCGAACCCACGACCTCCACGACTTAACCCGTTACGCCACGGAGGTAGACATATATATAGGTATTCACTTACATTGATAAACATAACTGAGACGCCAAGTAGACCAATCACTGTAGAATTCTGTATCATCAATTTGACCAGCGCTGCCTTGCATCCGGAACTCCACATCTTAGTACAGAACTCTTCGCCAGAGTTGACGCAGCACGTGGAAGGCAATGTCAGGGAAACTGTGTCGCCATTCACGACCTTGGTGACCGCGACTGTGCTCTGGTTGTTGGTGTATTCCATGGTCAGGTAATCCATGTAGGAGTCGCTGCCGCAGCATCCGAGCTGGAGGCAAATAATGGAGGTATTCCTTACTTGAAAGTAAAACAAGAGTTACCGATCTATTTACCTAATTATATTACTACCTATGTGGGCTCCTATAAATATGAAGCTAAAAGTATATAAAGTACCTAACAAGAGCTCATACGAAGCATTACGAATTTCTATCTTATTACCTACTTACAGTTTTATTACTATTCAAAAATACAATTTAGTTTGGTTTAGTTAGTAGTTTGGTTTTAGTTTGTAGGTAGTAGGCAACAAATTAATATAAAAAAAATATTATTTAGTTCGTTAGTAAATATTTATTTAAACTCATTATCCAAAACCTTTGAACAGAAAATGAGTAGAAATAAACTTTGTATTGTGATGATTTACTGATTATTTTGTAAGATCTAGTAAGTAGACAAACATTGGTCAAACTTAACTGGACCACAATTGGAATGAATACCAAACAATTATAATTAGTCCGTCAGTTAGATTATTAATAAATATTGGACACGTATTTTTGTATAAAATTTATCAAATCAATAAAAATTGGCAAAGATACAGAGCAACAACAAGCTGTAAAGTGGAGTGGGGTGCTTGTGACGTCACACGAAATTTCAACGCGCTGTAACCTCGTGATTTTTTAGTTTGAGAAACGAAAAAAAAAAAACATGTCCAATATTTTTTGGTAATGTAACTTAAGGACAAAATAGATTTTTTATTCTTCATGCATATTGTTTATAGACATAGTTGTTTATAGATTTATTGGTTTCCGGGAGAATTGAAAGTTTCACCACGATACTTACTGAAGACTGCAGATAGTCAACTTCAGCCTGAATCTCTGGGTCGTTGTACTTTGAAACGGGTATTTCCACGTACTGAAGGATCTGATCGGTGTCCATCGTGAAGCACAGGATCACCACCACCAGTTTTATGAGGAACACTATTATTAGGATGAATGCATACTGAAATAAAAACAGAATACAATATATTTATTGAATACCTACATCAACTCAATACTCAAAGGGCGAAAATTTAAAAACATCAACTTAGTTCTAAGGGGTCATCCATAAAGTACGTCACACGTATTTGATGATTTTTAGACCCCCCCCCCCCCTCCTTGTCACAGGTGGTCACATTTGTGACAGCCCCCCCTCCCTAGTGTGACGTCACAAATTTGCAATTTTACATAAAAAAATTTTAAATTAAAGCAGCAGTTCCACAATTAATTTTATTTCCATTTAAATTACTTTTTTTATGAAAATAACAATACAATAAACTTTTAATTAAAGAAAAAGAAAGGAACTTAGTCGTCTTCAGTCCATGGACTCTGAATCCATTCCTTTAAATTATTTATAATTGGCATAGAAGTCAGTTCGTTCTCATTGGCGTTGTTAACGTCAGGAACATTTGTGGTGTCTACATCTTCTTCATCCAACCATATGGCATCATCATTTATATCATCCAAACAAAGAATTTCTCCGACACGTCTAGCTGCTATTCTTTGAGGCCGAATCTTTGCAAAGGGTAAAACTTGTTGCTTCTTATGTAGTGGTTTGTGTTGGTTATTGGCTATATATGATGCAAAATAAAGACCACTGATGCCACAATTTCGCTTACACAAGTATCCCTCGACACTGGGGCACTATCATTGACGAAAAAAAAGCAACTCTTTGATTTTACATTCCTCTGTAAGTTTCATACAGTTTACGGTAAAGATTACCTATAACTTGTTTAATTAAAATGAGTTGTAAAATAGTAACTGTATCGACAAAATAGCAGAACTAAAAAAAACGACGTCGTTCGCTCGGCGAAAGTCAATTGTCGAATGAAATAGAAACAATGAAATCACGCGAGGTAATTTTTTAGTTTCAATAAATATTTCAAATTTCGCAATTTAATTTATTAAATTTGAAATGTGATGTCACAAAATTTAGGACCCCCCCTCCCCTTGTCACACCATGTCACACTTCGTCGATCCCCTCCCCACCTCCTTACATGTGACGTACTTTATGGATGGCCCCTAAATATATACCTACCTATTATTAGATAATGCAAGTAACCTTCAGGTATGTGTACTTTTATCTTATATATCTTATAAGGACTTCCATGCTTAATAGAAAATGTTTTTTTTTCTCTATCTGAGGTATATAACCGATATATTATTATCGTATCGTTATAACGAGAAAGTACGTAAGTACTTAAGTATCCCATATAATATATAGGTACAGCTAGCACAAGTTCGACGCACGTAGGTTTTACTATTTACTTTTATTAACTATTACTTTCTTAGAACTTTTCGTCAGCAAAAAGGCAACAATACCAAGTTAACCAAATTTCGAAACCAAAATACTCACTACATTGACCATGCAAGTGCTCAACTTCAAGCTGCCAAAGAAACCGAAGATGGATATCAGTATAAAAGCCAACCCGATGAACACGCAGAGAGCTGAAGGAGTCACGAAGCTCCCTACACTTCCACTCTCGTAGAAGAATGTGTAGCTGTGGTAGTGGGAGTACACCGAGTTGCCCAGAACTATCATCAAACCGGCAATCACCTGAAAAACGATGGACAGTACACATATTATGTAAATAATTAGGTTGTTTAAAACCCTGTTTTTGGGATCGCACCTCTCAAAACTTTAAAAATGATTGACTACCTATTTATCTGTTTAATTCCGTCTGATGTGATTTTGGCTTAAGTTCAGTTTGTTTTTTTAAATTAATTACTGCTGTAAGTTCAATTACGACTCATAATTCTGTAGAAATTGCTGCTCGTGTTATCTACATTGTTCGACTTTTCTAAATAATTCGAATTTATGTTAATCGTGTTATTTTTGATCAACCGATGAAAACACTATTCATAAATGAAAAGCTGGTTTAATCGAATTAAACGCAGAAATCTTTCTATTATTATTGCAATACCCATCATCATTATCAACCTATATAACGTTTACCTACTGCCTCCTTCCGAAAGATGTTTTTTGCCATAGTCACCATACTTGGCAAGCGGGTTAGGGACTGCAATATTATATAATAAAACACTTAGAAATGATACTGTCCGTTCCCTGGTTCCCTGGTATACAATTGGGATCAATGACTTAACGGGCTTTACGAGGCACGCGCCGAGAGAGCACGGACGCCGTCGTCGCGTGTATCCCCTCCACGCGCTCTTTTTTATGCCCCTTAGCTCTTTCTCGAGCAAAATCCAATTCAAAATATAAATTTTCAATTATTTTTTTCGACATGTTCCCACCACTATTATTTGCTGGCTTTTTTTTCCTAGCCTCTGGGAATAATAAACTTTAAGCACAATAAAAGCCAGCCTTGTTCTTATTACCTAAAGTTTTTTTTTTCCTCACTATAATTAAGCCTGGCGATAACTTTCCACCATCCAAATGACGCCAAATTTTTTTTTGTGTGCTTTGGGGAGGTAGGCAAACCATTTGGCATAAAAAGTAATCCTGATCAAATTACCTTTTTTTTATTTATTTTTTCCCACCCTATAACACCCAAACCCGCCACACAAATCCTGCCAGGTCGACGTTTTTATGCTTAGAGTACTCCAGGTAAGTTGATAAATCATTTTTATGAATGATCAAATTACCTGGCCGTTTCGGTTGTCAGCTCTCCGTCAATGGACGGAGAGCTGACAAAGCTAATGAGACAAAGCTAATGAGCTTGCAAAGAATCTTTTGATACTCTCATAGAACTCCTCTAAAAATCTAAGCGCCATAATTCCTCAATCCCCAAGCAACAATCGCCCTGAGTCGAGGTCGAAGTCCCACACGGGACAGACACCCCGTTGATTCTCGAAACTTTGTTTATAAGTTTATACCATAGATATAAACAAAAAAACGGAAGATATGCCACGTCCTTATATTTGACAACTTAAAACGGGTATGATCTCAGAATAAGTATAAGCACTATATCAGTGTTAGTACTATATCAGTGGGTATGATGCACAACTACATGCACGCACACTCACACTGCTGTAATTCTTTATAACGTTGTACGGTATTAAAATACAGAGACAAATAGTTGGACGATAGTGTGAGCGAGCCAAAGACGTATGTCAGGCAGAAAGAGCAAGCACACAAATTATGGAAAATATTAGTACGTATAGAGCAAGAGCCCACGACGGCCAGACTTTCGTTATTTTATAAAAGCTGAAAGTTCTTCTGTGCATGTCCCCTATACAGGTAAGAACGACCAGGGACTATAGACGTTGGGTTGTCAACAGGTAGTAAAGGTGCATAAAATAGTACCTTAAATTCGTTAAAGTATAAAGCTAAATTTTTTTATATTTTATTATGGATAACTTTAGAAATCTCGTCATCCATTGCCGGACACTTATGACAGTTGCTACCCCCTTTCAGGTGTCTGAAGAGCTGCTCCGATGTGAAGTACCATCTCACCTTGGAGAGAATGCCAAGTTTTTTGGCTGCAGTGTTTGCAATGGACTCGATATAGCGACCCAAATTTAGATTAGAAAAGAGATCAAGCCCTAAGAGCTCAAGACATCCCGGAAAGTCGGGGTCACTTGGAATGGATTCCGTTTCGCCGAAAAAAGACACGCCTGTGTTTTAGAGGCGTTAACAATCCGAACCTACAGCGGACTTTCAATGTTTCTGGCAAGGTGTAAAAACCATTGAAACTGTCCGGCTTTTGAGGTAATATTTTTTCATAGGTCCCCATATGAAATTTAGCTTTTATAGTATAACGAAAGTATAACTATAATTTATTCAACATTAGGGGTATCTGGCAGGGGGTAGCAACTGTCCGGCAATGGATGACGAGATTTCTAAAGTTATCCATAATAAAGTATAAAAAAATTGAGCTTTATATTTTAACGAATTTAAGGTACTATTTTATGCACCTTTACTACCTGTTACCTGCCCAAGTAACCACAACCCAAACTCTATAGTCCCTGGTCGTTCTTACCTGTATAGGGGACATGCATTGAAGAACTTTCAGTTTTTGTAAAATAACGAAAGTCTGGCCGTCGTGGGCTCTTAGGCCAGTACGATACAGAAAGATTGTTGTGAATCAAAATAAAGCAGAATGTGGAGTTAAATTCAGTTAAAATAAATAGCGTAAAAAAAAATACAATTGTTTAATTATTTATTCTTATAACAATCGAAATGATCATAAATCTTATTTATAAATAAACAATGATATCATGTTTTCATAAAATTTACTATCCTTCGAATAGGGGCATTTTGTTCCTCGTTTGTCTTTACGTTATTGGCGAAAAAGCGAGATCAATAAGAGATAAGTACTGAAGTTGTCTTCTAAAAAAAAAAAAAAAAAAAATCTATTAGAATATGTGTGTAATATTGCTGACTGATATATAGAATGATCATGTCATCAGATCGACTATCCGAATTTGGTGTCCAGTCTTGTGATTGCCTTTGCTTGCGAACTACAATAAGCTATGTATCCTTAAGAAGGTCATCTCCAGGAAGCCTTTAAAATAAACAAACGTGTAATTCTATGACAACAGTTGCGAATAAAACGAATGATTAAATTATTGACGATAAGAAAAATAAAACAAACACCTATACAAAATATATTATGTATATATATATTTATTTGTTAATAGTCAGTTGTTTCTCATTACATCACTGTTTCGTTACATCACAGTTATAAATACAAACAATAATGAAATAAATTTTTTTTTTTCATTTCTTACAAAATTAGAAATTACACTTTTTGTCATTTTTATGCTGACGGTATACGGTATATGCAAGATGGCGACCAAAACGTTAAATAAATATCTGAAATTTTAAGTTTTCATGTAATTATGAGAGAAGTTTGATTCCATTAGATTTGTTTTTTCTTTTTGATTTCTTTGTACAACGCATAAAAGCAAACGAAGGCATTTTGGTAACTTTTATCCCACTTAAAACAATAAATTATCTTTTCGCGTATCATGTCCGCTTGTGTCACTCGGCCGATTGTGACTGTGTCAGACTGAATTCAATTGTGCGACGGGGACTCAATTCATGCGGTCCACGCGCTAGACGCTCGTCACATAATTATCTTCCTTTTTTTGTTTATATCTATGGTTTATACTCAATATTACTCATGTCCGAAAAAAGCTAAGGTGTTTTTTATAAATTGTTCGAATATTTTAACGCTTTTTGTTACACACGAAAATACTTATATTTTCTGTTTACAATATTAGTAGATAGCTATCTATAGAAGTATAAATACCTACAGATTGATAAATTTCTCGTATGCTATCTGTCGTAAAATGAAGAGTGTTGTAAAATAAGTGTTTTTTGCATAATATAAATCTCAGAATATCAATAGTCCTTGCCTCGATTGATCCAAAGATCTACATCAAGGATCCACAGACAGTAAAGAGATTAGATAAAGCATAGTTAATCAGATAACGCTATGAATATTCAAGAAAATCGAACAAGATATCAGTTTTCCTTCTTTCGTTATAATGTTGGAAACGTAATAAAAAACTTTTTGACTTCTTATTTAAAGTTGTATTCTTCTTAGAAGAGAAACCACTTTCATATTATGGTGGAGGGGGTAATGTTGTTTATGCCTACTGTATCATCATCATCAGCCCATGTAAATATCCACTGCTGAACACGAGCCTTGACAGTTGGTGCCAGGTTTGTCACCGCAGTATTATGTTGTTACACACAAGGTTACGTGTTGAAGATGATGTTGACCTCAAGCAACCAGACCTGGATATAATTATATACCGCTACGACACAGCGGTTGTGTGTAATAGATAATATAGATCAAATAATTTTCGCTGTAAAGGTTGGAGGTTCGATTCCCGCCGGATCTTTGTGTAAAATCAAAGATTTTAGTCTGTGTCTACTCGGCTGAGAAACCCTCTGTGCAAGGCATGCAACTTTAAGCCGTTGGTCCCGATGATCACAACATCCTCTTAAACAATTACATACCCGGAAACGGTCAGCAGGGTTTATTAGAACACTAGCTTCCTGCACTTACCCTTAAATATTTCTTGACCGTTTAGATATCCTACTCATGCATATCCAAACGGTCAAACAATTTTTTGAATCGGATTATTAGTTCCTGAGATTAAAGCGTTACTGACTGTAGCAACATCCCCTTTCAGGGCGGCCCATGTTCAATAATCAAAGATTACGGTATAAAAAAAAACAGTAATGATCATCATCGATCATTTTTTTGTCCGTAATCCTTGGCATCGACGGAGTGTATTATTTATTAACCTAAATTAGATATAGTCATATATCGACTATTTAGTATGTACACAATTACTGGCATTTGAAAATATAATAACACAGTAACATGACACAAAATAATTGTAAGTATGCTTATTTATTAAGGAAAATTTTCAACCTACATGGTTTGATAAATTTCTTAAACAGTTTTATTTTCCTCCTCGTTGACTCTTACTCATACGCTCACAAAAAAATAAGGCAAGTAAATAATGTTTTTTTCATCCCACCATCTCGGAAAGAGTATTTTTAATCTTCAATATCTGAGTGGAAAAGCCGTTTTCGTCTCTAGAGGATAAAGTAAATTGAATTTAGAACATCGTGTGCACTAAGTTTGTGAGTTAAAAAAACATTAAACCTATTTACTGCTACCTCTATGGTGCCGAATATATCATACAACTTTTTTTTAATTTGTTAAAAACTTAGACTCGGAACCACTCTCGGAACCTTCTTGGTGTTCTTTTTTCAATTTGCTTTGTACGCGGTTCTTTACGCGGCATTTTTTCACGTCATTGTTAAACCTTATATTAAAAACAAGAAACTTGAAAACAAGTGAAAAAACTAAAATGAGTGATTCTAGCGACGAGGAAGTTTGTTTGACGCCAACAGAATTGACTGAAACTGTTAATAATGCGCATTTCCTCGCTGAAGTGGAATGAAAAGTTGCGTGTTGCACTCGAGTGCAAAGATTTTTCACCTCGTGCTCTTTTGATTCCCTCGCTTGCTCGGTCATCAAAATTGAACACGCGGTTAAAAAGCAACTTTGCACTCTTGTATAACAAATAACTATTTTTTTGTTAATCGTCGTGAACTTTGGTCTTACATACATACAGTAAGAGTACCACATTATATGCTCTCAGAGTTGTTAAAATAACGAAGTTACTGCAGCCAAATAAAGTGTTATCATTAGTGACCCGGTCTATTGAAAAGTTCACTATAGTTCATTAAAAATAAATATTAAACATGCTCTTTACAAAAAAACACTAACACAGATTATGTAAATATGTCTCAGTGCTATGCGATCATCTTAACTGCTTTAGGTATAAGGATAGATAAAATTAAACCCTTACATAAATTATATACTCATGAAAACCTTATCTATTTATCTACATGCCACTTTCCACATCAATTACCTACCATCAAACAAATGGACTGCAGTATAATAAACAGATAATACAATTATGTACTTACAATAAACATAGTCGTGATGGTCAACAGAAGAAATCTGACCGATTTCAAGTTGTATTCAGTTTCTGTCTTCGTGAATTTCATACTTTGTGTATTCACCACCGTGTCGGTCGGTAGCCCCATTTTTACCATAATTTATATATTTAAAAATAAACACACACAAACCACGGCTCGATGCCTCAGTTATCAGTGATGTTACTGCGTTGATAACATTTGTTTTAGCACTTGAAAATATATCACACGCTTTCCCAACTATGTTCAGTCGTGTGGTTGAAATGACACCTGTGTCTAACTTCAGGTTGATAAGAATGTTTTATTGTAAAAAAACATGGATTGAATTACTAGTGTATGGCTTCGCACTGGCGGCGAAGGTATTTACTCAAATGTCATGTACGTAATACCTCCTAAGACTAACGGTAGAAGCCTCGTCGTAAGTATGGAATATCACGGGTTCAATCTCCGCAGGGTACCAGAAGAATATAGTGCATCTACAGTTCCCGGAGAAGCGACCCGCAAGTTTTAGTGGATAGAACCATGTCTGTCGTGGTATCATTAGCCAAGCATACACGCACGGATTTAACCGGCGGGCATTATTCGGATCCGATCCGTTACTTCACCACACACGTTCACGGGCATCAGTTATAATCGTGACTTTGTTATGAATAGTCGCTATGTCTGATCAGCTGAATGAATGAAGTTAAGTGAACTAAAGAACTTCAAAGATTTTATAGAGTCTGATCTAGTTGTCTCGTTTGACTTGCGTATAGTAACGCGGCTCAATTTGATCTGTGGCTCGCAAGTAAATCAATTGAGCAAAAGATTCAAAAGAGTTATTCGGTGAGCTAAAGAGCTGATAGAGTGATATAGTTATTTTGATCAAAAGCTATATATCTCTTTTCTTTTCAGTGAGCTACATTTCGTATGTCTACTGCCCACCCACCCGACGGGCACATCTGAACTAAAGCACACGCGTAGCGCAGTGAGCAGGCAGAGCTCGGATTGTACCCGATCCGTTCGTTTTGGGCACGGGCGACGGGCAGGCAACACACAGACATATCCGTGACTTTTATCGCCACACACATACAGATATGCCCGTCGGGTACCCGTACGGGCAGATCCGCCGGGTTAATCCGTGCGTGTATGCTAGCCTATTAGCAATTCATCGCTAGGTAGAGGGACGTTGTACATAACCCACCACTGCGGCGGAAATAGGGAAGCCTAAATGTACCGCTCAGTAAAAAAATAAAGTTTAATTCCCGCGCGCTGCCACTAGTTTTTGTCTATGATAAAAGATTTATGTTAAGAAACTACCATACGTGCCACAGAAAAGCGACGCCGCGAAGTTGCTATGGAAAACTTCTCGTTAGAGGAGTAACAATTTACTTAGTCATCGGGATTGGTTTGGGTTACAGCGGCTTATGTCTACGTAGCTATGAGTGCAAATCAGGCTTTCTCTCTATTCCTTAATCGGACTTACCGACTCGACCGGTAAGAGATCAAGTGCTAGACTAAGCTTAAAGTGCGCGAGGGTCGGGTGTTTTTCCTGGACAGACAAGTGATGTCTATCAAGGAAAAACACAGTAACAACCCGAACCCGTAAATGTAAATGTTTAGATGTGAACGTTGATCAGTCAATGACGCCAAAACGAATAAACCACGCTACCACAATGGGTTGGATTGCATTGCATTTGGCCTAAAACTGGTCAAACTACTAAACCAATTCATGAGGAATTCGAGAGGGTTTTAAAATTAAACGCTTAGACATCGACCCTAATAAATTAAAATGTTGTACTTGTGCTACCGAAGGTATAAGACAGTGCCGAGATATTTTGTATGAATTATGTAATATAAGGTCTTACACAACTGATCACAATTTTATAAATACTGTTAAGACATATTCTAAAATTTTTAAACTAGTTTGTATTCAGGCAAAGTCACTGTATATGTGTGAATTAATACAAATTCAGATAACAAAATTAAGTCTATGTGGACAATCATAAATACTGAAACTGGTTAAAATTAAAGATAAAACAAACCTTTTTCGACAAAAAAAAAACTGAGTCACGTGGGTCAAGCTGGTATTTAGGAGCGCCTGCCCTGAGATGTGAGCAATACTCCACGTGTGGCTGGACCTGCATTTGTATAGTGCAATTCGTAGGCCAGATGTGAAGTATCGCTTAGCTCTGTTCAGGACGCCCAACTTTTTGCTGCCCAATTTGGCTTTGTCTGCCACATGACTCCTGAATTGGACCTTGCTGCTTATTTCGACGCCGAGGATCCCAATACTCTCGTGAATATGAAGAGATGCATCTTGGAACTGAGGCGCTATGATAATGAGTCCTTCTTCGCAGTGAACGTGCAAACTTGTGTCTTCTTGGGGCTGAAATGAACTAGGTTCTTTTCACCCTATTCTGAGGCCAACCCGAGAGAGCCCTCGACTTCAGACACAAGTTGTAACCGTCTTTGTTGTATTGCATTCCGAGGGACTTTCTGATGGCTGGTATATTGCGCATCACCCGTGCTGTCATCTGGATAGTAATGCATGTTCTCAATTGATAACAGGTCATTGATATGCAGAATGAACAGTGTAGGCGAGAGCACCGAACCTTGCGGAACGCCAGCGTCAATAGTTTTGGTATCGGAACAAGAACCGTTGACAACGACCTTAATGCTCCGACCGTCCAAAAAACTAGCGATCCACTTGCAGAGTCCCTCGGGGATTCAATATGATGGTAGCTTCGATAGAAGGGCTTTGTACCAGACCCGATCAAATGCCTTGGCGATGTCTAGGCTGACGGCGAGGGCCTCTCCGTTGCCCTCCAAGGCCTCCGCCCAGCGGTGCGTGAGGTACACTAGAAGATCTCCAGCCGAACGATCGTGGCGAAAGCCATACTGACGGTCATTGAGCAGCTAGTGGTCTTCTAGGTACCGGAGCAGTCGGTTGTTAATGACACGCTGTATTGGCCTGTAGTTTGTCGGGTCTGACCGGTCACCGTTTTAGGGATAGGGTGAACATTAGCTACCTTCCATGAAGATGGAACCCTATTGCACTCGTAGGAAAGACGGTAAAGGCGCGTTAAAACAGGGCTCAACTCTGGAGCGCACGTCTTCAGCACCACTGCGGGGATGCCTTCGAAATATCAGTGATAAGTTAGTCTCGGATAAAAATATTATTGCAGATTTATTTGCTAACTTTTTTACTAATATACCAGTTGATACCACTCAAAACCTAAGTATCTTCTTCCCCTCCGGAAGCTGAAAGACTATTAAAAAAACAGTGATTGTGCACTTACGCTACTCCGTTTTACGCAAATTCGGAGATAAGCGGTTTTTATATTTGATCACCACACGCATCGGCGTGTTCCGTTAACTGCAAGTTAAACTGCTAACTGCTAACATGAAACGAAAAACACTGTCTTTAGGAGTTTAAACTAAATAATTATCAAATAAACATAAGAGGACTTTGAATCTAAAATAAAAAAAAGGAATTAGCAAATATATTTGATCGACCGGAATAATATGTAAAAATCTTTCTCTTTGAATTCAAACGTCACGGTATTATTGCTTATATGGAAACCATGATAGAATAATGGTGCGGTAATGTAAAAATCATTTATAATTTTACGTATTATTAAACATGGTTTTTTAGACTCTGGTCCCGATTACACAAACATTATATGTTTTTATAGGGAAAGTTGAACCCCGACTTACGCGAATTCGACTTACACGGCAAGTCCGGGGTATTACTGTATTAAATCAAACTGGTCTAAATTCGGCTTCCAGTCTATAAATGATGTTGATATTGTAAAGGCGTTCCGAATAATTAAAATGAAAGGTACAGAAGACTTGTGGGAACTTTCTGTTAAAGCTAATGACACAGTAATACAAATAATCTATAACTGATGGAGTATTTCCTGTCTTAATGATGGTTAGTAAAACGCCACCCCCTAAGGCCGCCACTGAGTGCCGATATTTAAATCAGGTTGATCAAATAACGTTTAATATTTGGATTCACTAAAGGCCAGTCAACTCAGGACGCAAGATGCACTCTGATCAAATCCATACTGGAGGCTTGGGAGGGGTCGCAGGATGCTCTTGGAGTCTTCTGTGACCTTTCCAAGGCATTCGACTGTGTAAATCATGAGACGCTCGTTCTTAAGTTAAAATATTATGGATTACTGATAAGTCGCTTGATCTTGTTATATTCTATTTATCTGATAGGAAACAAATAGTAGAATAAATAAATAGAAGTTTTATTATTTTTTCACATTGGTTTTCATTAAATAATCTTTTATTAAACGCTGATAATCCAATTGCTTTACTTAATGGAGAAACCTTAGACCTAGTGCCATCGACAGTTTTTCTAGGAATAACATTAGATTCAAAACTGCAATGCCCTCATATTGCAAAATTAACTGGTAGACTCAGTTCACCATCTTACGCTGTCTGGAAAATTAGGCAATTATCAGATGAAGCAACTGCTAGAAGTATTTCACGTACCTTCATAGCATTTTGTCTTATGGAATACTGCTTTGGGGGTCAGCCGCTGATGTCAATAGTATTTTTGTATTACAAAAAAAGAGCAGTTAGGGCTATTTACGGTTTAGGTATTCGCGACGTCTTGCGTACCCTGTTCAAAGAGATAGAAGAAAATTTCAGTTGTACGACACTAAGACGTAATTTTTTATGATATTGATAATATCGTGAGGAAAGTTTTGAGTATGAATGTCGATGGCTATAAGAGTGGGGGAAGATTAAAGAAACGATGGATGTACTGTGTGATGATATGGTTAGAAAGGGGGTGACTGTCGAGATGGCGGCTAATGGAGGAGTATAGAATAAAAAGACAAGATGATAAAAATCGGATGGACATACGTAGGTACGTAGATAGCCTCGAGGCTGTTGCTTCTTCACCGAGCATAAAGCTGAGCAGGCCTGAATAAATGGTTTAAAAACTATAAACTAAGCAACCTTCGCAAGAGGTCAACCCCTGTGGGGCTTGGACCTCGGCTCAGGGCGGTCGCTGGCGATGAGATTGAGGAATTACTTTTAGTATTTTAGGGGAGTTTTGTGCAACTGTCGCTCTACTTTACAGTTCGCGGGCTTCTCGGACTTCGGTTCTACGAGAGCATCGTCATACGAGAGCTCTTTGCAAACTAAGGGTCAGGAGGGCGCGATTTAGCAACGACGACAACATACGTGTATAATTCCTATAAGTATTTTAACTTACACGGTGTTTTAGTTGTACTATAGATATGTATTTTACATGCAATATGAATGGCGTGCCTAAATGCAATTACCTACTACTCTTCATTATTAGATAAGTACTTTTTTATAATGTGACCTTGTGTACCTATGTGTCTCTATATATATATATATAGATATACCCATTCGGCAAATGTTGATCAGACGGGTTGTAGCATCAGTTAATTGTTGATCAGTTAGCAATTGTTGATCAAAACAGCTTTTGTTGATCTAATGTATGATTCGGCATACAAATGTGGCTCCAATTTGATCAACAATTGCTGACCCTCTAGCGACACAAATAAGAACTATTCATTGCATTATTTATACAAATCCGCTCCATCTATTGTTGATCTGATTCAAATGGACCAATCAGAGGTAACCTTTGCCATGATTGGTTGGTTTTGTTATGCGCTGTTGCCACTTCGCTTCGCAATCTATACGCTATGATGAAAGCAAGACAGTGTTAAGTTAGGGCATGTAGAATAGGACTTAGGAGCTTGGTTCTCCATAAGATTCGACCTGTAATCAAATCTTGCAAGTTAAATTTGACACACTTTCCGGTTTCCGATTGAGTAAAAATTTTACACGCATAATATGTAAATCGCGTGACAATGCAATATTATGATGACATGGAGCTGATCTAATGATGGAGCTGGAAGGTGGCCATAGGAACTCCGTTATAATACGACATAACCCTATCGAGTTTGGGCTCGTATGATTCGTCTCGATGAGTACTTTTTTTGTAGATGGTATCCAGGGTCTGATGATGGAGTCGGAAGGTGGCCATAAGAAGTCCGTAATAAAACGACACAATCCCATCGAGTTTGGGCTCGTTTGATTAGTCTTGACGAGAACTTTGGCCCTAAATGGTATCCAGGATCTGATGATGGAGCTGGAAGGTGGCCATAGAAAGTCCGTAATAAAACGACACAACCCCATCGAGTTTAGACTCGTTTGATTAGTTTTGACGAGTACTTTGGTCCTAAATGGTATCCAGGGTCTGATGATGGAGCTGGAAGGTGGCCATAGGAAGTCCGTAATAAAACGACACAACGCCATCGAGTTTGGGCTCGTTTGATTAGTCTTGACGAGTACTTTCGTCCTAGATAATATCCATATGCAACTCTATCAGATTTAATAAAATAAGTTCGTTCCATTTGTTATGACTGAATGTAAATTATATTTGATTAGATGGATGACCCAATGCCAAGGTGAGCACGTGCCGAAAGCTGAATGGTATGAGGGTGTATAAACATGCCATAATATCACTAATGTTGCGCCTCAGGGTACCAGGGCGAACCCTGTTGTAGCCCTCTTCCCCCTACAATTGACCTCTGGGGGGAAAATAAATAAAAATCATTTTTATTTACGTAAACCTATTACAGGCACTTGCAAATAGTCACAACAATAATTTATTATTAATCTATGTATAATTTTAACATTTATAAATGAGCATATTAAGCAGGTATTTTAGTTATTGTTTTTAATCATTTTAGTCTTAACTTTATTATTTTACTATATTGTGTCCAATAGCTTGTTCTGTCTATATTAAATTATATTGTCCGCTTTACGGCAAATGTTGATCAGGCCGAAATATGCATTAAATGTTAATCCACCTTTCACAACAATAATTTATTATTAATCTATGTATAATTTTAACATTTATAAATGAGCATATTAAGCAGGTATTTAAGTTATTGTTTTTAATCATTTTAGTCTTAACTTTATTATTTTACTATATTGTGTCCAATAGCTTGTTCTGTCTATATTAAATTATATTAAGAACAATTGTCATTATTTGGGCGGACCATGAGTATATAACTACGGATGCGCTTTAATGCTACCACCGGATCCAATAAGCCCCAACTGAGAAGATCCGGCGAAACAAACTCAGTGGGTTATTTTACTGCCGGTTTTAACACGACCCACATGAGACGGTCCGGCGAAACATACTCAAATGGGCAGAGCGTAGGTTTTGGTCCAGTTACTTTTATTATTTATTTGGCATACACATTATTTTCCCGAACGGTTGTCTTTATAATATTTGATTATCTATTAATGTTTTTATACTAATAAAAGAAGCTAATTTGAGACAGAACTAGCGGTCTATTAATGTCACTCATTAGGCCGATTACAGATAGTTCACAGAACATCACACTATTATGCCTACTATTTTACTTAGATACAGGGTCTCTAGGAAGTGTTACGCAGGATGGTTCATGAGATCTAACATCTTTATCCTCAATATAGTCCTTAACGCTATAGTAACCTTTAGATACAAGGACACGTTTAATATATGTTATAAAAGTTGTATCAGGCAAATCAGTAACACGACTAAGGAGTTTGTTATAAAACCTAATACCATTTCCTACTACTACGCCGTAGTAAATCCCGAATCATAAACACTAAAAAGTAAAGAAACAAAATGTTTATTTTTATCTCATCTGGCGTCTATCTTTTCTTTCGCTTGCGATGTTGCCGCTCCGCAGCATCGGTGTACATTTCCGCGGCATTTGTTGATCTCCCAACGTTTATATTGATGAACAAAGTCACACAAAGTGTAAAATAAATGGCGGTTATAAAATCAACAATTGCCGTGTGAGTTGGTGACGAGCTAGAGTGTTTGCGGCGTAGTTAGGCTCTGGGTCGCAATGAAGGGAATTCTTATATTCGAAGTATGGCACGATATTATCAAAATTATCGAAGCTACAAGCCTCTAAAGGTGGATCAACATTTAATGCATATTTCGGCCTGATCAACATTTGCCGTAAAGCGGACAATATATATATATATATATATATATATATATATAAATTATTCTTTGCTATGAAAGAAAAAATAAGAATACTTTTCCACCATATAAAATTTGGGTCAGTGGGTAGTCTTAAGGTTTCTTAGCGTTTTTGACAATATAAACTTTTTTATTGTAATCTGGCGTTTGACATAACGTTGACAAAATGCGTGTTGCTCTTAGTGCGCATCACGGTTAGTTCAGTGCTATCACGCCTAATATTAAAAGTTCAATTTAATTTAATTTAGCACATACTTAACAGTAGTAATATTAAAAATTTATTGACACAAGACTGAAAGACTTCTAGGACACCTGAAATAAATTTAAACATAATTTTATAGTACCTTCACCTGAATGAAAGCAATAGTCATAGCTCCAGCGCCCAGTAGACCAGCAGCGCTCTGATAGACCAGATAAAATACCCTTGGGAGACAGCCGTTGTTGGCGTACAACGTGACGCAGTGAGTCTCAGCGCAGCAGGAGTCGGGGACAGTAATGTTGTTGATGAGATACCAGGCCTGTCGGCGGGGGAGGACACTACGCCCCAGTTACCTTATAGATCTTGTATGCATAATAAATTTCCTTGTCAAGTAGGTAGAAGTGTATATATATACATAACTTAGTGCTGAATGAATATCGTTTATTTCGTTTAAAAAACCTTAGAAACGCAGTCAGGCAGCAGTGAATAGACTCCATATGTCCCTCATATTAGTTTTTATACATTACATGTATATATTTCACATAAGCCACGTATTACAATATCTTATCATGTTATCTATAACGTTTTATATGGAACAATCTACCTACCTAGACAAATAATATTTCTGCCACGCGGCGGTCAATATCTGAATATGAAATAATTATTTCAAGTTGCTTATTTTGATTATAAAGATAAAAGTGATAACAGTTTAATGTTGCAAACATTATGATGCACAAAATATAATTTTTAAATTGTTAATCTCTACATAGTAAAAAACTAAGGCGCTTCTCGCTGTCTGTCTATCCCTATGTATGCTGTAGGTAACTACGCAACGGATTTCGATAAGTTTTTTTTTAAAGATAAAGTGATTCAATAGGAAGGTTTTTATTGTATTAATGCATCAGCATTTTACCCGAAGCCAGGTATTTGTTGTTATAGCGGCAATAGAAATACATCATCTGTGAAAATTTTAACTGTCTGTTCTTGAGGTACAGCCTGGTGACAGACAGACAGCGAAGTCTTAGTAATAGGGCCCCGTTATTACCCTTCGGGTACGGAACCCTAAAAAACACCAATTGACCCAAACCCAATTGAGTCTATGTTAAATAAAACTACAGAATCATTGTACAAATAAAAATATTTCTTTAAAATACTATTCATAATACTTAGATATATTTTCAAACAAGGAAGTAAATCATTTAATACGTTTTGATAAATAGAATTCTATACATTACAATTATTTGACATCGAAGGTGTTGCAGAAATTTCAATAGCGTTAAGTGACAAAATTTTAGCTATTTTAATGAAATCGATATAATCTGTTATTTTATTTAAATGTAACAAAAAGTTCTGACAAGAATAAGTACCTCTAACAATCATAAATAATTATTTTTCAGATATTCTCGACACATACATTATCGATTTAATATATTATTTATTTAAACAAAGTAATTTATATACTTACAAGTCTAAGTAAATTCTATGACTTTATAACAATAAAATTATACCTTAAATCTATAAACATTTAACTGTGCTACATAAGATTTCTACAATTGACTTTAATAGTGCTCTTTCTAAATAAATCAAATTCAAAAACATTAAAACATATAAACCAGTCAAATATTCATATAGTTAAGTCGATCGAAAAAAAAAACTTTAAAATTATTTTTAAGCTGTGGTTTGTCCATGGAATGGGACATAGACAACAGGTGCTTTTTTCTCGTTGTTAGGGTTGAGAGAGGTGTAGGCATTGATCATTTGTTCCTGAATCTCCCATCGCCTACGTTCCCGTTCAGACTTAGCTTTACGGATCGAACTAGCCAGTGAGAACGAGAACACAATGCCGATTATCTGAAAATCGATAAGATAAATATGAGTAATATGTTGTGTTATGATAACGGTTGTTATTTTTGCGCCGTGGATTAAGCAGCTTTTCGTGTAAAAACTAATAAATATGATGTATGACTATTAAGTTGTCATTGTTCAATGATGTCATTGAACAAAGAGTTTTGTGGCAATAGAGAATTTAATGCAAAATGTGCCTTGAATTTCTACCAAATTCGTTTGCCTTTGGTAGAAATTCTGTAATTTTGAAAAAATCTTTCAGTGTTAATTAGCCAACGGGTACGGGAGGTACGCGGGTGAAACCGCACGCAGAAAGCGTGACTAGCTGCCTACAAGCGGTTTCACCTGCTCTTTGTAAAAAATAAATGAAAAAATATTTAGGTAGGTACAACAGCTCTAGTTCACTGTTGAAGTTCTCACCTGAATGAAAGCAATAGTCATAGCTCCAGCGCCCAGTAGACCAGCACTCTGGTAGACCAGATAGAATACCCTTGGGAGACAGCCGTTGGCGTACAACTTGACGCATTCAGACACCTCCATGTCCTCAACCACCTCGTAGTGAGTCTCAGCGCAGCAGGAGTCGGGGACAGTAATGTTGTTGATGGAGATACCAGGCCTGTCGGCGGGGGAGGTCACTACGCCCCAGTCCATGTACGAGTCTACTCCGCAGCAGTTCAGCTGTGGACAGAGCAAGATTTGTTTGCTTATTATATTGACATAAAATTGTACCAAATCTATTTATAATCTAAATTAAAAATGTTATGTATTTTTAGCTGCAAATATTTTATATACTATCAATACTATGTATATACCTACCCACCGCACTAGATTACAGTTTAATTGATTACTGTTAACTTTGCTTTGGGTCTGGTTGGTTGAGGGACTACCCTCCGTGCCTCGGACGCCGCTTAAGCCGTTGGTCCCGATTGTATGTTATAACAATCGGGACCAACGGCTTAAGCGGCGACATCTATAATAATCGTATATCAAGGAACGGGCAGCAGCGTTTCCTTGTGTGGTACAACATGATACTGCGGTCACCAACCCGCCTGCCAAGCGTGATGACTATGGCAACTACCCTCTCTCGGGACGAGGCCCATGTTCAGCAGTGGACGTTATACGGGCTGATGATGACATTGCTATGTAAAAATGTAAACATTTTTATTCTTTTAAGACAATTCCAACACTAGGGAAATAAATTCTCTTGTGTCGCGAAGAAATTTACAAACACATCATTCATGGGCCCAAACCACGCCCAGACGATGAACAACCAGCTGTGGTTTATAAAAATAGATGCGCCGGATGGGAATCGAATCCGGAACACCGGGTCTCACAAGAACTACCGTAACTACTGAGACAACAGTGCTGTCCAAAATTATCTTTCTAATAAGCGACTTGATAGTTAGCTTTATATTATAGGGAAGGTTGGTTGACCCTCACCAAAATAAGTTTGGAAATCGCTTTTATAAGGTTGCTCTTGATGTTTTTTTTGTTAAACCTGGTGTTTATATTATACGTACTCGATTCATACCTGTGCCCAGCGGTTTTACCCGCGTTACTCTGCTCCAGTGGGTCGGAGCGTGATGTTTTGTAACCTATATATTAATCCAGCATATAACCTATCCCGGTGCAAAATTTCAGCCAATTCCGTTCAGTAGTTTTGGCGTGAAAGAGTAACAAACATCCATCAATCCATCCGATCATTCATCCATCCATACTTACAAACTTTCGCGTTTATAATATTAGAAGGATTAGCTACGAAGACAAAGTCGCACACGGTTATGCAGTCTAAAGCTGGTAGCTCACCACGAACTTACAAAATTGATGTGAAATAAAATTGATTCCCTCTCAAATTAATGTCAAAGTAATGCAATTACTTTATTTACTCATTAGGTCCTCAACAAAACAAGGGATGTATACTCACCCTGCTCTGAATGAAGTCGAAGGCGCCTTCCACCTCATTATCCTCGTAGTAGTAAGGCAGCGTGGTCCTCAGGTTCTCATCCAGCATACCAGTGACCTGGTTACGGAGGCTGTACGCTGCGATGGCGGCTGCGATCTCCAAGATGAAGACCAGGCTGAGAATCACTGCAAACTGAACAAATGGGCAGTTTAGAATTGTTCTGGTAGGAGTAGTAAAGGATATTTTATGTTGTTCAACAGCTCAAATCCGCAGACAAATATACTATGGATTGTGGTGTTGTATTCCTGAATATCAATACTGATAAAATTTATCGAGGTGGAACTGTGTTATTAAACCTGTTGTCCATTCGTATTGAAGTGGGCCTATTTGAAGACAAAATATTAAGGGAATAGGTAGTATAATATTGAATTATATAATCTATATTGTGAATACTAATATAATAATGAGCAAAGATTTTAGTTCAAAAATTCTTTCACCGTTAGAAAAATTACGTTATCCAGTAGCATATGCGATATTTAATTATGAAGTTCGGAAACTACATCACTGCGCGGATGAATCCGCGCGCGAGAAGCTAGTTTGCTTATAAAACAGATGAAATATTTTTTTTAAGTATACTTAACATTAGATGCATTCGTCACAGTAGGTACCTACTTTCTTATTTAATCTATTTATTGTATCTCAGTAAAAACAACTACCCTTACAAAAACAACTAATTTGCAAATCAAGCAAATTGTGATAAAGAATAGTGGTACTTTACATTGACTATTTTAATAAATGGGTTCTTTTTACGTTAGTTTGTAGTTGACTCTAAAATATATAAATTACTTTAGTTAGACTTAAAACTTAGATTTTAACTTAAAAAAGAAAGATTTTACAAAGTCACGCTGAACAAACCTTTGTACGTTTTAGCCCTATGTGATCTACTGATGTAAAGAGTTACAGGAAAAAATATTTAATTAAAAAATGCATTAGTAGTTCAAAGAGAAAAACATAATTTATGATTTACCAGTTAAATGTAGTAGTTAGAAAATGCGATACAATTTTGACGCAAGATTTCTTGCTTGCAATCATTGTTCAATAAAATTGCAAAATGAAGTGCAATTGTTATCAAAGATGCGTCATTAAAGAGTTGATGGAAATCTATACTAATATTATAAAGCTGCAGAGTTTGTTTGTTTGTTTGTTTGTTTGTTTGTTTGTTTGAACGCGCTAATCTCAGGGACTACTGGTCCGATTTAAAAAATTCTTTCAGTGTTGGATAGTCCATTTATCGAGGAAGGTTATAGGCTATATTTTATTTTCAAAAAAGTTGGGGATCCGTAAGAAAATTGCGTTTTTGTAACCCAAGGTGTAAAAGCGAAAACCTATTTATGCGTGCGCTGCAAAAACTATTGACAATAGAACAAAATGATGTACTACGGGTTTGTAGGTCTTATTAAGATCTACAAAAAAGTGCGCGAGAGCATATATCTAACTATCATAGTTTAGTCACAATAACCGCTTTTATGTTCATAAAAAAATATTAAATCGTCTGAAGAAAGAAACTACGTTAAATGTATATCGTTATATTAATCCTTATCCAAATTAAGCATAATGTTATTAAGAGTATTTATGTAGAAGTAAAATACTTTTTGTTTTATTCCAATCGGACATTTCGTTGAGAAATTATCACGAGTATAAAAACGCAAGGAATTGGTACCTAATAAAGAGTTATTTGCCGTAATAGATAAAGCTGAAGAGTTTGTTTGCTTGAACGCGCTAATCTCAGCAACTACTGGTCCGATTTGAAAAATTCTTTCAATGTTAGATAGCCCATTTATCGAGGCTATATTTTATTATAAAGTTTTTATGGGAACGGGAGTTACGCGGGTGAAACCGCGCGCGGAAAGCTAGTATACAATATTGTTTAAATGATTGTTAACTAGAATCAAGCTATCGGCCGCGGTCTTATTGTTATTAACTAAAAGATAGTAGGTAGGATATATTTTTAGTACGTAAATGCAATTTACTACATAGATCTCATTAGTAAGGAAACAAATAGTGGAATGTAATATCGAATAACTACAAACGCACAAAAGTTTTGGACGCGGTTCGGGACGGACGATTATCTTCTTTATTTGATTTTTTTTTCTTTTTAATTTTTGTTTGCCGCGCTTCGCGAAATTCTCTATGGTCTATATTTGTTTTTCAATCTGTTTTTTTTAATGTTTTTATAGTTTTGGTATAAACACTGATGGTTAAGTGTATTTTTATAGCCAGTCAACCTTAGGGTGGTGATAAAACAACACGGCAGGTGCGCTGTAGTTTAGAGAAGATAAAAGAATAATTTAACTATTAAATGATCAATTCTAAGAAAGCATTTACATACAGCTATAACAGCTATAACTATATAATAACATATATACACGTATACATATTTATATACACTCTAATAATAAATACATCATTATATACTTATGATATATATCATAAAATTAATAAATTATAAACTGATGAGTAGGGACCGGATTACATGCATTTGCATGTTTGAATATGCATTGGCATATATATTCCATTCTTAACGGTACTAGCATATTTTACCTAAGATCTAGTTTTAATGCATATTATCGGTCATCATTTCAGCCGTAGGACGTCAACTGTTGGACATAGGCCTACCTCATAGATCTCCAGTTGTTGCGGTTAGAAGCGGCCTGCATCCACCGTGGTTAAGGCCGCAGGCCTTAACCAGCTCGTCCGTCCATCTAGTAGGTGGACGTCCTACGCCACGCTTGCCGATCCGCGGTCTCCATTCGAGAACTTTTCGGCCCCAACGGCCATCTGTTCTCCGTGCTATATGGCCTGCCCATCGCCACTTCAACGAACTAAGCCGTTGGGCTATGTCGGTAACCCGCGTCCTTCTACGTATCTCCTCATTTCTAATTCGATCTCGTAGAGAAACCCCGAGCATAGCCCTCTCCATAGCTCGTTGAGCGACTCTGAGCCTGTTCATAAGGCCTATAGTGAAGCATCACGTTTCGGATCCATAGGTCATTACTGGCAACACACACTGGTTGAAGACTTTCGTCTTTAGGCATTGAGGAATTTTGGACGAAAAGACACTACGAAGTTTCCCGAACGCTGCCCATCCGAGTTGGATGGATTCGGCGATTGACCTCCTTCTCGAAGTTGGACCTACCTAATTGGACTGTCCGTCCTATTATTGGTATATTTACAATATTTTTCCGAGTGCAGTGCAGTCATCCTGCGTTACGAAATGCGATAAAAATGATATTATTTAACCAAATATTTTAACTGATGACCAAATTAATTACTATATAATTCTAACTTTTCTTCTTTTTTAGGATTGAATTGATTAATTGAATTAAAACTTATCATTTAATTTTGCTAATTTTGTTAAATTTCAAGCATTATTCATGCATATTTGCATGAATATGCATGATTTTTACATAGCTTTTTATGTTGCATATATTCCGGACTCTACTGATGAGAATCTACCCTAGCTCTTGAAAAGTGTATCGTTTACCTACTCATAGTCTAACAATTTAATATATGTACTTATAATAGAACCAATTGTGACGGTGCTAACCTGCTCTACTATCGATTGCTTATCATCAATAAGTGTCGGCCATAGTTGAATTATTTATTATTTTACTGCATCGTAATATTCCTTTGTAACTATTATAACTTTTACCATACGTTATACATTTAGCTTCGGAGTCACCAATTAAATTATTTATAATAAAAAGAAATGCATGTTGTTTGTGTTCTGGTTCTGATTCTAGTTGTGCTTGGTTCGATACCCGGGACACTATTCATGAATTATGTTTTTGAAAAGCTCCCCGCGACACAGGAATAATTTTCGCTAGGGAAAAGTCTTGGAAAAATACTGCGCATTGAGACGAGTTCACACTTTCTATAATATAGTTCGAACTAGAAATAAAATAAAGAACGCAAATACAATCACATGTAAATACGATCAACTATATTGGATGTTTCCTTATTCTGTAAAACAGTGAGTGAACTCATTAGACTAAAATGGTAGCTGCAAATTCTTAAGTACACAAACAATTCTGCGTACGTAAACCTCTGTTCGACAAATATAGTGTATGTTACAAAATGACACCTCCAAGGTTAGCAATAATTATACTTGTATATTGACATGACAATTGTTATGCTTTGGCGATGTCATTTTGTAATATACTTTATTAGATAACTAGTGTCTAGGAATGCCAGACCAAGGAAGTGATTGTTTGTCCATAATTTAATTTGTTTATGTAAAATCATAAGCACAAAAGCATTTATAAGCTGTTATCAATTATTATTTAATGTTAAGGCCTTTTTAAGGTTTTGGATTCAGCCAACACTTACATTTTCTCAGGTCTTTCTGGAGAAAGATTTGTATTATTGACCAACAAACAACTAAGCTACGACGATAAATTTGCAAGATTGTTTTTGTAACTCCTGTTTATATTTTTCATACTGATGTGGGTTGAAAATAATTAGTTAAAATATTTCATGTAATTTTTATGTAGCAATTAAGACACAAAAGCGTTGGTACAAAAGGAACAACAAAACTACTTTGTCTTAGTTTTCATACCTTTTATTTTGGAAAATTGGCAAATTTATTTATTTCGTAAAACGATATGGTGACGTTATCATTATATTGTTAAGTTGTTATCACCCAAAAACTTATACGGCGTGTTTACGTATGATTAGCGATCTGCAATCTCCCATCGTCGTAAGCGACATAAGCATGGTGTAGGTACTTTTTGAGTAGGTATAAGTCTTTCGTATTATCCACTCATTATGTTGACAATACTAAGAACCTCAGGTATGTTACAATAGCAGGAAAGTAGCTCGAGGGATGATATGTGTGTATCGTATAATTGCTGTAAGTGCGACGTATAAAAACTAAGTGCGTCTTGTCGTTTTAAAAGAAACAGGTAATATTAACGCTTTCTGCTGGGGTATGGATGTTCCAGCAGAAAACGTCCAAAAAATTCCAAACAAATGATAGGAGAGATTAATATTGTGTATAGTTAGAGAGTTGTATACTAGTTATGTAATGTAGGCCAAATATAATGACAAGTGCGTCTTCTGGTATTCGAGCTGTGGTAGGTGAATATCTTTTTATATATCGCACATTTACAGATCATTCTAATAATACGTTTCACTCTTCGAGCCACTTACCTACCTGTTGTTTTGCTTGCTACGTTGACAAAAAACTCGGCAAGACAAAAGAAAAAGACGGTGCGCAGATGTCGGATTGCTAATTGCTAAGCATGTGTAATGCCACTTCAGGCTTCATGTTAATCTGCCCCAAGATGTTTGTAATATAAGAGTAGGAAGTATTATTTAAGTCATCACGGTGAAGAGATAAAACAGTTTAAACCATAGAAAGCGTGACTGCTTAGAACAATAATGCGCGTTAATGCATACAGCGACCTTCAAGATTTATCATGGAATATACATAGTTTGTCGCGCTATATTGTCAATAGTAATTTACTTACTCGAATTTAATTATTATTATACTTCTAATCTACAGTAGACTAAAACTACTAGTAGTAGTAGTCGTTCTTTTTTATGATTATTTTTTGCACAATTCTGTGCGTTCACGTCGGTGCTGCAGTGAGTGCAAGTCCGAAGCCCTTGCACTACCATCACAATTAACAATAATAATCTTTTAAAATAAAAAGATAAAATTAAAAAGGAGGGTAAGGATTAAGACCATTTCCTTACTCATATTCAAAAATAGAATTAAAAAACTATAACTTACTATATTAACCAAGCAGGTGCTTTCCTTCAGCGCGCCGATACACCCGAAGAGTGAGACGAACAGCATGATAACGCCAATGACGATGACAAAGGTGGCCGGCGAGAAGAAATGGCTGTCCAGGAAGAAGGAAACATCATGGTAGATCGCGTAGATGGTGGTGCCCACTGAGATTATGAGTGCTGACGTCAGCTGAAACCAAAGACGACTGATTAAGACAAGGACATGACAAGATATGAACGAGATAGAGCATAGCGTCAGTACGCTCAATGCTGCATGACTTTAACAGGACCTTGCCTCATAAGTCCTAACACCATTGTTTTCCGATGGACATACGTAGTAGCTTTCACTACTTTACTGGCCAAATGGGCAAGCATGGCTGCTTATTTAGTAGTTTTTAAGCCTTTTAATAAGGCCGATATTAAAGAAATGGCATAAAAACTACTGAATTAGCATTTAATGAAATTTAAATAAAGCAAATGAATAAGTACTTTGGTACGTGTCTAACTCTTGTATTTATATACATTATTAATCCTAAGTAATTACTTGAGTCATTTGTTATTTCAATAATTATTATTTATGCTAAGTGATAAACTCCATGGTGTATCTGTCCCAGATTTAAGACGAGCTTTAAATGGGTGGAAAATGTCGTGGGTTCGTGCCTCAGAAAGCATGATGCAATCCTTTGGTCCCGATTGTCATAACACTCATAACATTATGAATGATAATTGTAAATTGAGTAAGATGCTGCAACGTTTACCTATTTATATACTGTTTATAATACTGCAGCCACCTATCCACCTACCAACTGTATGTAAGTATATGGCCTTCGAGAAAGAACAATGTTCAGCTGTGGACGTTTCACGAGCTGATGAAGATGATTCTAAGCGATATAGATAGAGCTACTCAAAAGTAGGTACAAGTGAGATGAAAGTCTCAAATAACGCTAAGTAAATGTTGATAAATACCTACGACAATAAATTTAAAATAAGGTAGATAGTAATAGTAAAAAATAAGGTATTAAATAAGATAAAGAAATTTATTTTTAAACGTTTCATTATCTACCTATCCTATAAAGTAGAGGTGGCCAACCGGTCGATTGCGATCGACTAGTAGGCCGGCCTGGCAGGTATTTCAGTCGATCAATTTATATAATATCACCCGCCTAGCTCCCGTTCCCGTGGGATCTTCATAATTACATACAGCCTATATCATCCGGGAATACGGTAGCTTCCCAACAATGAAATAATTTTTCAAATCGGTCAAGTAGGTTCGGAGCCTATTCAATACAAGCAAACAAACAATCCATATGGTCGATCGCATACAGTAAACAGTCGATCTTAGGCCCCTAGCACACGGCGTATTTTAAACGCGCAGACGACGCGCAGATGACGAGATTTCAACGCAACCTTGTAACCTTGTAAGCACACGGGGCAATCGTGAAACGCGCGTCAATTGCGCGTATACGCGCAGATACAGCGATACGGACGCGCGAACTGCGGTGCGGATGGTGCAGTGGCGTGAGCGCGCGGCCCTCCTCTACCCCTACTCCGACTCCTTGTGCACGCTTCAAACGAGTTTCGAACGCGCTTCATACGCACGTTTGTATGGTTTTTTACGCGCGTTTGATTTTATAAAAACGCAAAAATCGTGTTCCTGAAACGCGCGTCGTCTGCGCGTTTAAAATACGCCGTGTGCTATCGCTCTTAGGTCTTAATAAATTGGCCACTCCTCTTAAAGTAACCATACATAATGTATAAAAAAACTTCTTGTCATATGTACCTAACAACTAATATTTTATCAGTAAAATTGCTCTTTGATGCGTTATGTTACGTAGGTACCAAGTAGAAATCATAGGTTAATAATAATTATGCCATTTGCCATAGTGTGTTTTTCCTATATTGAGTTTTATCTACAGTTAAAACTAAGTGCCTTACTGCACATAAGTTAAAACGACCTTTGAGTGCTTTATATCGATTTAAACAACCACTACGCAGCGGTCAAATGTATGACCTTGGCGTTGGGCTGCTACCACAATCGATATACCTCATCGTGACCAACTATAAACAGCTGATTGTTATATATCTATGTCAGTAATTAGGTATACAAAAATTAGTGACCAGTTATAAAGTGCTGCTATATATTATCTATATTTAAAAATGAATCCCTATTTCCCTTGGTTTTCGCATCACGCGTAAACGGATGTACCAATTCTTTTTTTGTTCTGTTTATTATTGCCAGTAGAAGGTCCAAAAGAAAATATTAATGCTTAAATTTGAGTGGAACATTAGACATTTTAATAAAACTTAAGTGCAACGTTATTTTTCTAATTAAATTGGCTTAACTGGCAGTTGTTTGGAATAACTGTCAACTATTGATAGAAAGCCACAATCTATCTTAAACTCTGACATTGGCAAAATAGTGGAAGTCTCTCCACAAAGTCTACAACAACAAGAACCGAACTAAAAGCCACATTATTTGCGATTGTCATAGACTAGTTATATTTTAAGATGAGTTTCCCACGGAAACGGGATATAATGGGGTGAAAATGCGCGCGACACCTAGTATTTCTATTAAAAAATCCGTGGAATCATTGAATTAAAATATTGCCTATGACCTCACAAATAATGTGGCTTTTTATCGGTATAATAATTTGCAAAATCGGTTTATACCTCTACACAAACTGTACCTCTTTATAATATTAGTATAGAAAAACTAAATTTTAATCCATGCGTGGCAGGCACTGGCTGACGTTCTGTAAAGCCTTAGCATGTTAAAAAAACGAAATTATAATCTGTGCTATGGATCTGTGCATTTATAAACTTGAATCAGCTTGTATTGGAAAATAATTATTGTATTTTAATCTAAAGCTTTATTTTTCTGTGATGAAACAAAACTGTAACTGCATACTTTAAAAACTTATTGTTCAAATATGAGTGACCAAGGAATATAGATGTCTCGTTTGAAAATCATCACCATTAATATATGACGACTACATCAGCCACCCCGGGAAGAGTCCCCGGGAATCGAACCGACTACCTCCAAGACTTAAACTGAGTCTTATACCACTAGGTCACGGAGGTGGAAATGAAATTGAAAACATTACAAATATTAAGTAAATTGAACTGTTTTCATAATAATACCTACCTGTTTGTACAATATTGTGTTATGTACAGTCATGTTTAATACCTATGTGTAGAAAACAAACATGATTGATACTCGTTGGAGAACAATTCTTACCTAATCGCGATCACGTGGTTGTTTATTTTTATGTCCGTTCAAACAAATACAATATATAATACAAGTAGCATCAACCATTTATTATTTATTGGTACTAATAGGTATATACGCCCTGAAGAGTTTGTTTGTTTGCTTGAATGTGCTAATCTCTAAAACTACAGGTCCGATTTAAGAAATTCTTCCAGTGTAAGATAGCTTATTTATTGAGGAAGGCTATAGGCTATATTTTATTATGAAGTTCCCACGGGAACGGAAGTTATGCGGGTGAAACTGCTTGCGGAAACTAGTCATTTTTACAACGCCTGTTACAATACACATAGATGTTTCGGCTAGACGTTGATTGTACTTAGAATAAGATAAGATAGACTGATAACAGTAGGTATAACTTATGACTACGCCAATTTTTTATCAGTAATACAATACGTCAGATGATTATCGATCTCAACGTTATAGCAATATGGTCCAAATTATAAAACGTATCAACAAATAATGATTCAGATTCAAACAATACCTAAATAAAACAAACAGTTATTCATAATAAAATAAATGAGTAATTTAACAACCGAAACCAATTTGATATACCTACATATTACTATAATTTATAACTTTTATAAGTCATAGTTACTTATATATATTTTATTTCTTTTGCATTGTAATTTAAAAGTATTGTTTGAATTTACTTATTTTATAATAGGTAATTTGAGTACCTACTTAATGCCAGATAAATTATTGTCTTTCAGTGAAATATGAAATAAAAATAATAATTGGTAGGTTAAAATGTATGAATATGCATAGTAGAGACTATGTCTTTATTCTTGAGTATTGAGTCTTTATATTTATTACCACGACTCAGGCGAAATAACATGACACCTGTCCAAATGACGTTTGTTTAAAGTACTGAGCACAAAATAGTTTAAAATGTTATTTCAGCTTTGTCTACGTCTGGAATAACATAATTTTAGGATATTCAAATATCGCAAATAATCAACAAACGTAGAAATAACTAAAACTTAACAAAAATCCGATAACAGTAAAATAATAGCAAACAAATTACTTTGAATTACATGCATTTTATTCTAACTCTACTGCAGGACGAGAGCGGAGAGCGGAGGAGCGGGGGGTTTGATTTTCAAGCCAGGTGTCATGTTAATTCGCATGAGTAGTGCACAAACATAACATCAGTGTAGATTGGCACGCCGAAGCTAATTTGTGTAACCTTCGCTCTTATCATTTGCTCGTTAATTGAACACTTCGCATTGTTATCATGTCGCAAATTACCTTACCAGTAACAAAAACCTTAGTTTTGGGAATTCGTCAGTATTACCTGATTGAGATACTGATGAATATGAAATATATATAATTATTTAGTACGACTGAAAAAGTGGTAACACTTTAACCTTGAACCAGGCTGTAGATACCTATGTATATATGTTTCGAATTTAGTTTTAAACTTTGTTAATAAGCCCGTTGAGTTTAAAATATAGTTGTATATATGCCATCACTGGCCTGGCCTGGATTATACAAATTAAAAGTTCATATCTTAGGAAATGAGTAAGCATTGTTCATAAAAAAAAACTACATACTTAACAAACAACCTGTTCACTTGAAGTATGAGCAGTCGTATACCCAATTTAAACTTAGTACGGATCGTTAGCTGGCTCGTGTAAAAATATAATGAGAAGTCATTCCAAACACTATATTTGTACTACAAGGTCTCGGTCAATTCTACTAAGTACCATGAAATCGATTCTTTCATGAATTCTTGAACGTAACTAACAAAGTCGGAGGAATCCTTAAAAGTCAAAAAATACCTTAATAACTTCGTATTAGTATCTATTAATACTCTAAAACTAGCTAATATAAACGAAAACTTATGCTCTTGTACATCATTTTCTACATATACAAACCAAGTACAAACACTTTAAATCGCTTGATTACCTTATAGGTACCATTGCTTTGTCACCTCTGCATAGACAATAGTCAACACAATTCATGCCGATAATGACCCATAAAAAAAGATAAGATAGCTATAAAATGTGGCGCAATACAATAATTCAACAACACAGGTAATTTACACTCAACTTACCACAAATATAGCAGTAATACACAACAACATATATTTAATGCACTTCATTCCCACTTCTAGATTTTTCTGCGCCATTTTAACAAGGTAATTTTAAGTATTATGTCTCTGAGGCTATGTTCAGCGTTGTACTGAAGTTTTTCAGTGAAACGTTATCAGGTTGATAAGGCAGGCAACGCGCGCGGTCCGACCGCCAGTACCTAATGCTACGGAAAATATGACGATTTTCTTTCAGCCAATTGAGTTCGTTTTAGTTCGCGCTAATGTACAACAAATAAAACGTCACTCTGATACTGTGTTAGAGTAGATACTCGTTGTGGTATTAAAATTGGTTTTCCTTATTGTGAGGTTAAATAATGTTGTAGAAGTGACCAATGAATAGAAAACATTGGAGGATAAATTACTATTTAACCTAATTAATATATATTAAAGAAATACATGAATAAGATATATAAAAAAAACAAGACCAAGAGTACCTACAGCTAGACCTAGAGTAATAAGAGTTCCGTACGTAGGTACTAACCACAGCTGAGGGTTGTTGCTTATAGTTTTTAGGCATTATGTCACATAAATTTTATAAACAGATTAACTATATCTTTATATATATAAATCTTCTGTGAGTGTGTATGTCACTGAACTTCTCTCAAACGACTGGACCGATTTTGATGAAATTTTTTGTGTGTGTTCAAGGGGATCTGGGAATGGTTTAGATTCACAATTTTGTCCGCTGGACAATGTTTTTTTAATTAATTTTTAATTTATTAGTAGTTGCCTGAAAACCCCTTAAAACAGCCTTTTTCTTTTTCCCATACAAACGTTTTCTAACTAAAATGTAGAGTCAATTTGAGCTTTATTTTTTTGGTGTAGGGTAGGGGTAGGGTAGAGGTAGGGTAGGGGTAGTGTAGGGTAGGGGTAGTGTAGGGTAGGGGTAGTGTAGGGTAGGGGTAGTGTAGGGTGGGGGTAGTGTAGGGCGGGGGTAGTGTAGAGTAGGGGTAGTGTAGGGTAGGGGTAGGAGTACCGCATAAACGAAGTCTCTACGGCCCAGTTTATTTTATACAAATGTTTAGGTCTTTTATGTATCGATTGAGGCAGTACGAAGTCTGCCGGGTCAGCTAGTATATATTATAAAATGTCTGTGAATATTTAATAATTTCATGGTTTTTGTCATAATATGTTTATCGCTTCATGCAAATTTAATGGAAATATGAATAATATTTGATAAGTCCTAGCTGCAGCGTCTTAATACATAAGCTTACCTACTTTATTTACTTACCTACGTATTTCATATTTCATATTAATTATTATATAGCAGTATCAACTGCATGCTAAGAAAGCAGACGAATAGACAATAATGGTCCTACAAAAACTTTAATAGTAATAGTAATAGTAATATTTATTTTGACAGAATTGTAGTTACATTATAAGTTGTTAATTGTTACGCTTAGTTTCTAAACAATTCACTATATAATAGCATGCAAAATTTTTACAAAATTTGGAGATGAATTTATAAAATTAAATTAAATATAATGTCTAAAAACAGAACATACCAATCATAAATTATACTAAGAAACAAATAAATTGAATATTATGTCAAAAATACTAGATGTCAGAGTAATGCCATTTATTATTAATTATATTATTATTATTTATTTGTTATAAGTTTACAATATATTTTTTGATAAGCTCCTATTTTTGTTCCAAGTATTCTTTCAATGTGTATAACCCCTTTTCAACAAGCCACTTGTATAAATTACTTTTAAATCTATTGATTGGGAGGTCTTTGAATGTTTCAGGTAGTTTGTTGTATATCCTTATGGCCATTGGAAAACAGCTGCTATGGTATAAATGAGTATTCATTTTGGGGAGTACCAGTTTATTAGGATATCTTGTATTGAACTGAATGGTATCACCAAGACGTTGGAATAAATGGTAATATGTTTTTACGAATTTACAACATTCGAATATGTACAAGGAAGGAACTGTTAAAATTTTGAGTTTTTTGAAAAGGGATCTGCAAGACGTCAAGGGTGCCTCATCACAGATTGCGCGAATGCATTGCTTTTGAGCAATAAGAACTCTTTTTATTAACACTGTATTACCCCACAGAACAATGCCATATCTGAGGTTTGAGGCTACGTAACCGTGATAAGCCATGAGAGCGGTTTTTGTATTGGCTACTTTACTGAGTCTCCATAAAGCAAAAGCGAACCGATTTATTTTATTAATAACCTTTTCAGCTTGGGGTTTCCATGAAAAGTTTTTATCTAGGATGATGCCTAAAAAAGTTGTCTGATCTACTTGTTTGATTCTATGGTCATTATAGGTTACTACTAGTTCGGAAACCGTTTTTCTATTGTGAAATTGGATTATCGAAGTTTTATTGAGGTTTGGTTGTAAATTATTGTTATTTAGCCAGGCTATAATGGCTCGAACCGTTTCATTTACTTCAACATTGTAATCGGTCATTTTACTTTCCGTAATTACCACCGCAATATCATCGGCGAAGAGTGAGTAAAAGTGATTAGATATGTCAGGAAGATCGTTAATGTACAATAAAAAAAGTAGCGGCCCCAAGATACTGCCTTGGGGGACGCCAGTATTGTTTTGTCTTGTTTTAGATGTATACCGTGTTTCTTCTTTATTAACGCTAATGTTTGTAATTGAAGTGTATTGATATCTATTAATAAGATAGCTATGTAGCCATTTATTTATTACTCCCCGTAACCCGTACCTTTCGCATTTGTTGAGCAGGATATTATGGTCAACAAAATCGAACGCCCTACTCATATCGAAGAAAACCACGCTAGTAGGTACATTTTTATCAACTCCGTTCCGTCTTATTTCCAAACAGAACACTAAAATTGCGTTTATAAAGTTCCCTACTGTATTTTTTTTTACAGACTTCATAAAACACCAGTTTAATATATCTACCCGGTTTTACCAAATTTCCATCCACATTACTTACAAAATTTCGGGGTAATAATATGAGTAAGGATTTAGTAATAGTACATTACGATATTAGTGCGTTATGATGGTTATAACATGCGAGGCGGAATTTCAGCCCGAGCCGAAGGCGAGGGCGTAATTGAGCCGAGCATGTTATAACCAATATGCACGTATATCGTACGACGTTTTTTAACACATTTGCCAGGAAACAGAAAAAAAAACATTTTTCACAATACAAAGAAAAGAAAATTTGAGAAAAATGGCCGTAGCTGCGTGAAAATGTTGGCAAAGACGTTAGAGCATGCAGCCAAGTTTTTAAATTACCGAATAAACTGATTTTTTTATTTTAAATAAACTGAATCTGTGAATGCACACTGTTGCTTTCCTGCCATTTTAACAGCGCGCTAGCGCTGCCTACTGATTGGCGCCGTGCGGCGATTAGTTCGAAATTTGAATAGCAACAGCGCGCGAAATGGCAAATAATACTGTTATGGAATTTGTATGGACTATAACTTAACTATTTGCTTTACATATTTAAAACCGGTGGAATTACATCAGCATTACGAGCAACGGTGTTAAAAAAAATATTAAGAAGAAAATTGTTGTAATTTATTATTTTATCATTAAATGTTATATAAATTTATAAGTACCTACTGTAATTATCGGGGTGAATGTTTTCAGTGGTAAATTTAAAGTCCGATTCAGCCGACATACCTTTAATGACACCAGTGAAATATGGATCGGAGACGTAGTCTTTCACCGTGTGCCTCATTAGAAAGCTTAAAATCAGCGAGCTATGAAAAGAACTACGTCCGGCATTTCCCTGCGTGTGAACTAATGTCTCTGTCATAGCTCAATGGATTAGCAAGCTTTTAATGGTAATGGCTAGGTCACATAGCTCGAAGAACTGACGGCCGATGGGGCAGACAGGTTCTTGAGTGGAAATCACGAACTGGCAATCGAAGCGTGGAACGACCACGTGCACGGTGGCGTCGCAGGGAGTCTGTGGATGCAGGCCACTAGCAATCATTCTCGCTGGATATCAATGAGTTAGGTCTATATTCGGCAATGGACATAACATGTAAAAATATGATTCATGACCATGTCCTTGATTGACACCCAAAGTGACAGCATCAGGGTATGTAGTGCTCCTTTCTCCAAAACGATGATATGCTATAATCATCACCGCTAGGGGAGAGTTTATCCACTAAAACATCCTAGTACTCCTCAAAACGGCAATAATGTAATCACTGAAAATACATTAATGCATGATATCCGGTGCAGAAGCCTTGACCTCGAATAAAGTCAAATTCAAAATGTTGAATTACACAACTCGACCAACAGGATTAAAAAACATAATGTTGGTAGATAATATATAGCGAAATAGCGTTCTAAGCTCTGGATCGATTTAGCTGAACCGCATTAGGTCGATTTCAGGACCTTGACATGATATAATGGTCGAATAACGCTTACGCACGGTATAATATTCGGCACGGTTGTCCACTCCTAGTCTCGTACCATCCTTACATGTCGTCCAGGTTGACATGGACACAAGAGACGAACTTATTTCTGCCTCGGTCCTTCAAGGGCAGAAGGCTTTTTTTTGTTGTCCATTTACGCATCCCCTCCGCCGCAGAGTTCCCGCGCCGCCGAAGAAGGAGTATGTTGGACTCGCCCTCTCCATAGCGTGGTATGCTATAGTCATACCACGAGGAGAGGACCCTACACCACAAAAACCTCCGGACACTCCTCTGTCCGCCGTTGGTGAGGGCCGAGTACGCGTGGCAATTCGGCCCTCCGACGGCACTTGCGGCCGAATTTGCACCACTGGCTCTCCTGGGCCACACTATTGTGGCCCATTTGCTAAATAATAGGGACACCCGGAGTATAAAGGCGTCCCTCATGGGAAAGTGTCAGAAAGCCTCAATGTGCCAATCGGTTTCAAAAATAGATTTCCTATGTCAATGTGTATCTAATAAATTGGAATATAAAAATGTATGCATTTCTTTTGCCTCCCAGGTGCTTGGTGTTTTGATTACCATGGTGTTTTTTGTGGGTGACCACATAATCCGGTTAGTGCCGGTTAGTCCGGCTGACATGATTATGGGACTCCTACATAACCCTACGACACTCTCCTAGTGGCGAGGACATTATACTAATATTATAAAGAGGTAAAGTGTGTGAGTTTGTGACATTGTAGGGGTCATCTCTGGATCTTCTGAACCGATTTTGACAATTCTTTTAATAATAGAAAGCCACGTCATTTGTGTGTGTCATAGGCTATATTTTAAATTAAAGTTTCCATGGGAACGGGATCTACGTGGGTGAAACTAGATCTTCTAAATATAAACTAATTTTCCTGCGTATCAGGAAAATCTTGTTGTTTTGATGCAAGGTCAGAAGACGTACTTAATTTATTATTAAAATACATGCCGAGATGATTTATCAAGACACTGTTATAAATATATATCTAACTAAAGGAAGAAAGAAAAATATTTATTTATAATGCACTGATTTTTGTCTGTAAATCTCCGTACCCGATCAACGGTTGTTGCAACAGTAGTTGTCGTTGCCGTAGTTTCGTTAGAGCTGTATAACCACTCAAACGTCCGGGCGACTATAGTCGCCTACCCCTTGAACGTCCGAGCGCGAACCGCGAACCGAACCGCGTCGAGCGCTCGTGCCGTTACTGATTCAAAGTGTATTTACTAGCAAACTATTGCAGCTATAGCAAGGTAAAACCTACCAGTATCAAGCTGAATTATTAAGGAATCAAAATATGTACTAATTAAAGTTCAACAATTAATCTGCTATTCATAAAAAAATAATTAACTTAACAATACGGGTTAAATTTACGTAAAATATTTCTTTTAACAAGTTTTAACGAATCATTTTTTAATTATTCGCAATGTTTTTTAATAATAATTAAACTAGATTAAATAAGCTTTTTTTTGACACCAATATCTTATTACTTAAAATGAACAGTGTAGCCCATTAAACCAAAATAAAAAACGCGTTCCTGCAGTAATCTAGATCGACCTAGATTTCGTCTCCGATACCGAAATTACGGCAAGATGGCCGCCCGCCTAAGGATTTTACACACGACTTTAGGATTTGTTTTAAAATAAATTAGGTATTTTTATTCTAAATTTAGGTGATAGTCAATTATTGTAGGTATGTTTTATAATTCTTAAATATATTAATTTAAACTATCAATATCATCAAGGAAAAAGGCAATAATAATGTGCATGATGCATTAAAAATATCGGGGTCAGCAGCCAGTAACTTATAAAAAAACATTCACATTTTAATAGCAGCGTATCTTCAAGCAATACTTAGTACGCACATGGTATAATTATTACAATAATGACATCAATATTAAAAAAATAATATGCACGACACAAATAGGCGTAAAACCGTAAACCAAAATATTAGTGATTTTGATTAAATATGAGAATTAAATTGTTAAAACACCACAAGGGAAATAAAGTGAGGTGAAACCATCAAGCAAATTTAAAAATGATAGCAAAAGTCGACAATCATTAACAAACATAACATTATTATATCAAACAAACAAAGAATCACCACCACAAAAAGCGAAAAAAAATATTGCAAACATATTTTGCCGTTTGTACACATCCTTATTTTAAACCATTTTAGTTCCGTCCGTGGATAGCAATCTATCCATGCCTAAACACCTGAGGAACACAATGACATTTTTAAGGAATCTTCCGTGAATATTGTATATTTCAGTTTTTAAAGTGTATTATTATGTTTATGACGAACTATTACTCTTTGTTTAAACAATATTTTACTGAAAAACTACGTAAAAATAACTAAAATTGGATCAACAACAAGAATGGCCGCTCCTACGCCATTTTTTTCGAAACAGCTACACTTTGAATTCCAAATATGACTCGATTTTACTCTTAAAACTGTGATATGTATACTTAATTATAAAGCACAAATCATCTAGTTTATTTTTATGTATAATAATCTATGAACTAATAAATAAAACTAAAGTACTGACGACATAATCGCTGGAACTTAAAAAACACTTGTTCACTAAACACAAAGCGTAGAGTGGACTGCAGATAAACGTTTGTTTTTATTCGTTGAGGCTTCTTACACTGCCATCTCGTGATTTTTATTGTAAAGTAGTTCGTCAGCTATCGACTACACAACTTAAACACGCAAAAAGTAACGCATATTGTCGATAGATGACGGTTTTATAAAATATGTCGCTATGGATACTAAAGTATCCTTGGACGTACAACGCCCTTTTTTTTTTGGATACCAAAGTATCCCTGGACGTGTGAGTGGATAAGGCCACAAATGCGGAGATTTCCAAATTCGGAAGTTAAGATTATAGACATAATTTGTTATCTAATAGTAATAATAGTAATATCTTTTAGCTGATGATAGTGACATCAGAAGCGTTTGTTTTTGCACTTCTGCGGTATCTAATAGTTTGCCAATAACCAACCTAACCATGATTTAACATAATAATAGATGGCTGGTTATAAGATATTTGCAATAGCCATCTTTTGCAAAAACTTTACTGGTAGACTGGTAAATAGACTGGCTAGATGACCATTTTGACGAAAACATTTATTTTTGACATTTGTTCCTTCTTTGCAAGTTTGCTAGTTTCCGATGGCAGTATATTAAATACATAGTATTTGAACCATCAAGCTCACAATCTATCATTCACTTTTTTGGACAGTCTCTCACGTTAGGCGCGATTTGGAAAGCAAATTCTAATTCCCTCCAGCGCATAACGAGAGTCTTAAATGAACGTCTGCGGGAGACGGAAATTAAATACCTTATAGCTTCGAAGTCAGTCGAATAAGACATTGATAAAGGTTGTTAAAAAGCTTAGTCTAACATTGCTGACCATTAAAATAACAGTTGTTCTGAGACAACACTGCTTTATTAATAATTGTAATAATAACATTAATTTAGTTATCCACAGAATTTCCACGTCCAAAACTGGTCGTAGTAAAAAAAGAATACATCAAAAGAAAAATATTTATAAATATGTAAACATGTGAAAATAAATATAAGCAACACTAAATAGCAATATACATAATAATATGCCAAAGAAATCATTTTAGTATTATATATTTTTTTGTTAATTTATTTCTTGTTCTGATTGACATAATACTTACTTTATAACAATAACAACTTTTACTTATTAATTTAATATTATTGCTTTAGTTTGTTAAACACAACTATTCTCTTAAAAAGACACGTATTTACAATAAACAAACAATATGAACCTACATAACAAAATGCTTTTGAGAAATGCTTGAATAAATGATTCTAAATGAATTTTAAAAAATCTGTAAAGTATTCAAGTAGTTCTGTGCCAAGAAATGTGTGCAAGACTTTTTTATCACTACGGCAATATCATATTATTTTAACTTAGGTAGGTAAATTAAAGGCACAACACGAGTTAGGTATCTATCGCCAACCCGTGCTCTTTTTTTCGGACGGACTTATGTGTGAACCTTACTACTTCACCAAGGATAAAAATTAATAAGTGAAACCTGCGAAAGAGTGGTCGATGGCGTAGGGGAAAGATTAATTATTACTTTTAGCGTTTGAGGGAAGTTTTGTGCAACTTGCGCTCCACTTTACAGTTCGAGGGCCCCGTGAACCTGTCAAGCGTGGAGACAAATACTAACTCCGAATCAGGCCCATGTTCAGCGGTGGACGTTATACGGGTTGATGATAAATTCATCTTTTTTACTCGCTGAATATTAATTTGTTGCAATTTTGAAATGAAAGTTAACAAATAGCAATAATGGGAGTGTTTAGTAAGCTTTTGAAGGAAACGATTTTTACATTTTGAATGTAAAAAAAAATACAGAGATGATTACATTTATTACATAGAAACTAATTTAAACCACAATATTTTACTAGCCTTATTGCAAAATCTTTACTATATATAATAAAAATAACACTTATAGTATTTTATTACACTATTCGTTTTATGAATAGTGAATATATTAATGTTATTTTTATTATTGTGTTGATCTCGACGGTGTGAACATAGGAAAACTATGCTTTTATTTAAATAAATTAAATAAATATCATTAAAAAGTATATTTTCAATAAGCTCTTTGTAAATAATATGTAAAAAATGCCACACGAAATGCCAAATATTAAAAGTACAGAAAAGCAATATACTCTGTTATTTTTAATAGTTTTCGCAATTATTTAAGGCGGAAACATATTGTTAAAACGCCACGCCACCTGACGACACGCGACGCGTGTTGAGTCGAATCAAATGTATTGTTTTCTATAGACCAGAATCACACTATGAACACCCGACACGACGCTACGCGCGCACTGATGGTTGACACGTGACGTCGCGTTTTAATAATGTGTTTTCGTCTTTATTCTTTGTAGTAAAATCGATCTAAGTTGGTATATACTTAATAAAACCCTTACAAAAGATTAAAATGACTTTAAGCCTGTGTTAGTGGCGTCTGTTTTACTACCTAGGTTATCTCGTCTATTAGGGTTCCGTACCCGAAGGATAACAACGGGACCCTATTACTAGGACTTCGTTGTCTGTCTGTCTATCACCAGGCTGTATCTCAAGGACCGCGATAGCTAGACAGGTCAAATTTTCACAGATGATGTATTTCTATTGCTGCTATAACAACAAATACTAATAAAATATTTTTTTAACGCACTTTTACCATATATACAACATACTTTTTTATTTTTTTTGCCCTTTTTTGCTCGATGTCAATAAAGTTAACAGGTAGGCCCTTGAAAATGGTACGGAAACCTTCATGCGTGAGTCCGACTCGCACTTGGCCGGTGTTTTTTAATTGTTTATTTTTCGATAGAATAATACTGATGGTAAAGCGTCCTGCCATTAATAGCAACGATAAAAAAATAACAGTGCATTAACTGAACTTGAAATATCAGATTGAGGGTTTCCTATACACCGGGTATTTCTTCTATGCTAGTATTATACAGAGCAAATTTTTGATTGTTTTCATTGAATAAGCTCCGGAACTAATTGGCCTATTTCAAAAATTATTTCACCGTTAGAAAGCTATGTTGTCCAGGATTAACATAGTTTATAATAAATTATGAAGTTTCCACGGTAACGGGAGCTACAAGGGAGAAATTGCGCGTGGTAAGCTTGTTGGTAAGAACCTCATTAGCAGTTCTAAGGTTGGCAAACCATATCTTTAAACATTTAATGTTATCACATGGGTAAGTAAACACATACAATGAAAATTGTTCTTTGTTCATTATTCCTACGACTAATTCAACAATTATAGTCCTTAAATTAATTTGACTGTATTAAATTTATCTAAAAAGTTGATTAAGGATATGCGCCATGTTCCTCTCTCGATAGTTTTGCCATCCACAACGCACCTGCAACCGCCAAAGCCTGAAAATTAATGAAAATTTATTAGCAAATGTATGTTAAATTATTTTCAACCACGAAATTATTGCTTTTTTTTCACACAGACAGCGCACTCAGGTGGGTTTAGGGTTGACATATGGTCGGAAATCGTTTGGATTCTCTCGACATTGAATGCAATGTTCAGACTCCCGTTTAGTTACCAAATTTCATGACAAACCGTTAGTCGTTTTATTTCACAATAATCATTTGGTAGGTGGCGTTCTAAAATGAGGAATCATACGGTATTTGATTTCGCAAAAGAGTATCTATAAATAAGACAACATCGTAAAGAAAATTGTTGGAGTTTTAAATTACCTCAATTGTGAGAAGCGGTCAAAATGGATTAGAGTCAGTAAAAAGTAATGGCGAATACTTGTCGCAAAACGTAAAAAATATGTTAACGGATATTTTGTTATAAAAATGAAGAACCTTTTTAGTTCATATATTTTCATTTGTCATCACCACAATCCAAAAATGTCGTATTTTTAGAGATATTAAGTCATCCAGATTTAAACAGTCTTCGATCTTGCAACCATAGGTCGGTCGCAGGCACTGGAGTAGCTAGGTGATCAAGGGCCCTGGGGCAAAAAGAACTGCTGCCTAAACTGTTTAGGTTTTATCGATATATAACATATTTTAAAAACGAGGATGGCCAATGATTGGTCCCCTCCCAGGCTTGGGGGCCCTGGAGCACTGCCACACACAGCCCTTCGGTAGCTACGCATTGCGGGATGATGGAAAAATATCTCCAGCGACCCTTAATACAGGGATATGGTGTGTGGAAACCTACACTAATATTCAAAATGGCGTAAAGGAGAGTAATTCGAGTCCTTAATATTTTTAACTCAAAATAATGTGATAATGAGTGATTTGAAATTCGAACCACTCATCAGATCATGAGCATCTTCAATACAAATACATTAGGATTAACTTGAGTAAAAGTATCTACCTCCGTAGCGTAGCGGTATTTGGCTCGCTTTAAATCTCGGAGGTCGTGGGTTCGATCCCCACGCCGGAATCTTTGTGTTAATTCTATATCGTTGAGGGACTATCCTCCGTGCCTCGGAAAGCACGTTAAGCCGTTGGTCCCGATTGTTATAACATCATCTATAATAATCGTATAGCAAGGAACCTTGTGTGGTAGGTACAACATAATACTGCGGTCACCAATCCGCCTACAAAGCGTGGTGACTATGGCAAATACCCACCCCGAGAGGAGGCCCATGTTAAGCAGTGGTCGTTATACGGGCTGATGATGCTGATGAAAGTTAAAGCAAAGCATATTACGGCTAATCAAAAAGCTAAAAGCTTATCAAAAACTCAGTTTACCTGCATTAAAACTAAGAATACTCCCGCAACGCCGATCCCAGCGGCATGAGACTTGACCCAGCTGCCGAAGGAGTCCGCACAGCCCACGGGGTACGCCCCAGTTGTGTCACAAGTGAACGTGGTTACCGTTCCGTAGACGTGGCTGCAGCAGCTCACTGGAAGACCTCTAGTCTCAACGGTGCCCAGAGGAACCAACCAGTCGCTTGCGTTGTTCACGCCGCAACATTCGAACTGGAAATATATAAAGCAACATTAATAGTTTTCACAGAGAAATCATTTTTTCTTTTCATTACATCAGATAGCTGTTGCTACTTTACCGGGCACAAGGAAGAGCAAAGCTCCAACCCAAAGGAAAAATAAAAACAATAAACTAAACAACCTTAGACCATGTCCCACAGGAAGCGCAAGAGGGCGTCCCTTGTGGGACTTGGACCTCATCTCAAGGCCGTTGCTGCTGAGAGGATTGAAGAATTATGACGCTTAATTTTTTAGGGGAGTTTTGTGCAACGTCGCTCAACGTTACGGTTCGCAGGCCTCTCGAACTTTAGGGTCTACGAGGGCATCGGATTGTTGCAAACGATCGAAGAAGTAAGAGTTCCTTTGAGTTTTATTAATTTTAATGATAAGGAATAATGGAGTTGGAAAGTTTAATTTAAAAGCCCTATTAAAGACTGTTGATATCAATCAGGAAACCTATTACGTACGTAACTAGAAATGGCTGACCTTAAATTTGACCAAACTTTAACTTCAAAATAAAGCATTCGAATTACTATTTAATAAAGAATTTTCGACCTTCTCATTTGTGAATGAAACGCTGGAGGCTTATCGCGTAACAATAATTGACTTTCACTACGATAAAATTGTCTTCTCTGTAGGGTGTTGAATATAGCTTCAATAGTATTATTGAAGTAACGCAGTCCATATGATATTCTTACTGTACAGTAACAATATCATATAGGGACTGCGTTACAATAGCATTTCCTATGATATTATTACTGGATTATTTAAGCTACCTACATTAATTTAAGAAATTTACTTATTTAAAATATTTTTACATGCATAGGAGACGCTGAGTAGGGCCGGATTGCTTATGCGTACCCGGCCCCCGCCAACGGCGGATCGAAGGAGTGTCCGGGGGGTTTTAGTGGTGTAGGTTTCTCTCCTCGTGTTATGAGCTAGCATACCACGCCACGGATAGGGCGAGTCCCAGATATCCCACCTCCAGCGCGCGAATACGTTGCAGCGGCGGTGGGCATGCGTAAATGCAATTCCTCACCGACAACAAAAAAAAAGGGAGACGCTGAATAGCGAAGACATTTTTATCTAAGTCATACTAATATCTTTACGCGATTAGCCTTCCGGTATCACTTAATTAGGGTACCTACTGAGCCCTCATAACTTCAAGTTTGAAGAACATTTAAATTTTCTTGCATGAAACAATTAATCAATTTATTAGTATACATGTAATTATTTTATTATCTAAATGGCTCTCAAAACATTTTGATTGTCTGATTAATTTTCTTGAACTTATCGTGTCGCACTACAAACAATACAGTTGTCACGATAAAGTAAACCCTAAGATTGCAACGCGATTGATAACGATAAAAAATCAATATTGAACTAAATAAACTATTATTTTCCTTATTCTAATAGGTCATTACTAAAGGCATACATATCGTACCAGAGCTAGCACTAATTTTTGGGTAGGTATTTGAGGCCAGTTGAAAACTTTTCACATACCTACCTCGCCTATTAAACCCCAACACGGAACTGCAGATCTGGCCGGAGAGAAGTGGGGCTAACTCGACCCCTAATTTTACCATCCTATATAGGACGAGAGGTATGTGACAGGTGTCCAGCTTGCAGCTGAAATACCTACCCAAATATTGGAGCCAGCTCTCAGCTTACTATAGGATTTCATTTAGTTTTCAGTTATTTAATTACCAAGATTATTAGTTTTTTATTCTGCAACTTTCAACATTCACAGCAGTAAAGGTGGATGGACCATGGAAGCTAACGTTAACAATAAAGTGGTTATTATCAGTGGTCCCTAACCGGTGGTCCTTGGACCACTGATGGACCTTGCGGACTGACGGACTCGTAACGATATGGCTATGACTTCGATAAAATGTCTTCATTCGTAAGATTATTAAACCGCATAATAAAAATATAAATATTGCGAATCCGAGACATATTGCGCTGCAATGTATCTATTTATTGAATATATGAAATATACACGACAACGGCATCGCGTTTTTCCATTCTATACAAAGCCAGAACGCAAGGGTGTGAAACTAATCACGTACAGATTGGAAATAACTTTTTTACTAAATTCTTTCAATATATACAAGAGCAGTACGCAAATACTCGCGTATACTTTGTAGTGATGTAAGTAAGCACAGCGCTCCAAAACGTACAGCGCCAGTACGCATGCGGACCAATAGTGTAGAAAAGAAACGTTGTAAACGTTGTGTTTGTTGTCAGTGCAACCCGACTCGGATAAGTTAGGTAAGAAGACTAAGGCGCCTTAGTCTTCGTGGTTTTTTGTTTTTTAAACCTCTTAGAAGTAGCAGCCCCGCGAAGCGGGGCTCCGTCGAGCTTAGTTAGCAGACTCAGATTTTTTATTTACAATTAAACCTAAAATAAACCTCATATGGCGTCTACTAACTAAGCTCGACGGAGCCCCGCTTCGCGAATCGTAAGTAAGTTGTGTAGTATAGTCTGGAACGAAGACGCAAGCATCCACGGTACAGGCTATACACGATTAGTACGCAAAATTCGTGTAATATTGTAATCACAGACTTCAAAACAGCATTACAATATATACACGAGCAGTTTCCTATGGTTGCGTTCTGGCCTTGTATAGAATGGAAAGACGCAACGGCATCAGTGAAGTTATTAACTCACATTCTGTTTAATTGTACATCTTATACCTAAAGGTTTTCTTTTCACTATAAAGTTGACGACTATTTATTTAATGGTAGGTTTATTAAGCTCGTGTAAAAGGCCTTGCAAAGAACATATCTCCTTGCAAAACTGATAAAATAAGTGTGTCCTTTAATTTAAAACTTACGTTATTGCCATCGAAAATATCTTATGTAGGTAGGTACTTCAATAAATTGATGCTTATTTAATTATTCATCATTAGTTTTCATAACATCCAATGCTGAACATAAGTCTCCCCGAAGTAGTCTTTAGACACTGACGGGTTACCACCTCAGCCAGCCACAACCAAAAATTAATTGAACACAAATATTTAATTTACGGCGCTGGAATCGAACCCAGTTGCATTCTTCGACAGTTAAAGCCGAATTTAATCCACCAGACCACGTAGGTTGTGATTGTCAAAAGTGTGCTTTTGCAAAATAGACATTCAAGAGAAGAACACAAATTAAATAAAAAAATACTAACATCTGTCTGTACTTCGTCCCACAACGTGGTAACCTCAAAGTTCTTCCCGGTGGTAGTTCCATACAGGTCCATGGTGGAGAGCAGCTGCTGTTGAACCAGAGCCACGGTGTTTCCTCGTAGCGCGTATCCAGCGATGCATGCTGACAATTGGAAGACCAGCATCAATATCATGGCGCCTACGTACTGGAAATTAATATACCACATTGTTAATTTCATGAAATTAGACTTACGTCGTTAGCCACGACTCTTTTGCTACTTCAGCGGGCATAAAGGCGAGCAGAGCTCCATGCAATTAGATATCCACCCTAGTTTTGCACGAGTAGTGATGGCGACAGGCTGGGTATTTATTTATGAAACATGTTCCTTTTTTATGTTTTTATATCGTGTTTTGGATTACTGTCAACGTCTGATTTTCATTGTGATTTGGCTACCGAATAATTTATTTATATCATTAAATCATCATAGTTTTTTTTCACCACCGCTATTAACATTGCGGGGCAGTGGTTAAATACAGACCACCCGCTCGCTTACAAGTAGTAAAGCACAATTTACAAAACCTGGAAAAATGATATGCCTAAACGTTCCTCTTGAATCACTTCTATTGGTGAAAACGAACAAATAGACAGACTTGGCAGGAATGGTAAATTTATAATATGCAGTAATGATAGTACCTACTTTTCCAGCAGCTTAGACGTTTTTAACTCAGACTTATCCTTGATAAACAACCATACAATTACTTAAAAACTTTTCCTAAAATGTGCAACCAATCTTCTCATACGTGACACCAATTGTATTCTATAAGCTAAATTTTATTTATTACTTACTTCCCGCGTGCGTTTTCACCCACGTAACTTCCGTCCCCGTAGGAACTTCATACTTTAATTTAGCCTATAACCTTCCTCGATAAATGGGCTGTATAACACCGAAAGACTAACTCTTCAGAAAGAGACTCTTCAGCTTTATATAATAATATGAAGTATAGACTTTTGGGATATAAATATACATAAAAAGAACTTATCGTGTTTCTGACAGTCTCTTTTTGAATGGACTGTGTAATTCCAAAGTTAAAGGAGAATGTTTTTTTTTTTGGTCCAAAAAATAATTAAAAAAACTAAAGTATGACCCCAAGCCTGCAACATGTTTAGTTTGAAAGATCATCTCAAATACCATATTTTTGTACAGAATCACAAAAATCTGTCCTGCAGAAATCTATATATCAGAAATAAGTAAATTAAAAAAAAATGAATGTCCTTAGTAAAGAATAAATAAAAAATTTAACTCGTAAACTTCAGGTTCGATTTTGTTGCGTCTTTGCACACATAGTAACTTCAAATGAATGAGTCGATCAACAATGGGTTCATGCCTGGGGACCGCAGATTTTTTCTTGGACCAGGGCTCATAGTAAAAATAACATTCTCCTTTACATCCACTAGGCTGAGACTATGTATATTTTTTTAGTATAACTATACAAGTATACGTGTCGGTATTCAAATACAAATACGAACTTATTATACCACCATAATTTCAGACAATTTGTTTGTTGTTAAATCAAAAAGTACTTAGAACCTATCATAGACATTGTCTTGAACAAACATACAACATGATTTAGATTGCTATCAGACAACACAACAAATTGTACAAAATTTATCTAAGATAATTTACGGCTAAGTAAACTTTTTTATGTCGTGTTTACGTTGGGTTAATCACTAAATAAGTAAAGAATGAGAAATCATATATTTTTTACTGCCAGGCTTTTTAGTAACAAATGTTCAGAGAATTTACAATACTAAGTACCTACAAACGCAACGCTATTTTCTTACCTACCCTGTTGCGCCCTGCGTTTTCGAGCGCATTGGATAGCAAAAACCTTAAAAAATTAAATGACCATTCTATATGGAAGAGAGTTGGAAAGAAACAAACAATGTAGAGCGACAGTTGCACAAAACTCCCCTTAAATACTAAAAGTCATAATCCCTCAACCTCATCGCCAGCGACCGAGGTCCAAGACCCACAGGGGGCGCCGTCTTGCGCAGGTGGCTTAGCTTGTAGTATTTAAGCCATTTATTAAAACTGAAGCTCTGCTCGCTTTTATGCCCGGTGGAGTAGCAAAAGCCTCGTGGCTAAGTACGTATGTCCTACCGAAAACAACATAACAAATAATAGGTACTGTTGTCACTAATAAGTCTTATTTGAATACTTCATAAAATAACATTTTAATGAGTCAAATCGATTTTTAGATGTGTTTTTTGTAAATAAACAGGAATTTGTTCGCAACCTTTGTATACTTTGCTTTTTACAACTTCCTATCTTTCGTAAGAGTAAAAAAAAAGAGTAAAAAATTATCGGACCTAATTGTAAAGATGATACAACAGATAATGTAAATATTTTTATAGCTAATGTAGTTACGTGATAAATAGCGTAGTTAAAAGATAAGAGAAAATAACTCAAATTAATAATAGATCTAAGATTAATATCGCAGATCTTATAGTGAATAGAAATACTTTCCCTGTATTTCATCACCACTCATACCTAACATAAGATATACCTCTAAATACAGAAAATGGGCTTCGCAGTATTGAAAATGACGAATAATAACATTTTTTTTATATTACTTAATTTTGATTACTTTAACTTCATTCTAAACTACATTGGAACGTTATTTTTTTACCATTAACCGATCACTAATGAAACATAGGTACTATGTATGTTTGATTAATTTAAGAATACATACCTACCTACGCATGATACTTTCCGAAGTCTTACAATGTATCTCTGAAATGTCCAAAATTTATAGTTTTATCTATCTATAGCAACCTAATAGCCTAAATATAAAATTACGCAACTAATTACATTATTTATTCTCACTATCACTGAAGATTAAGCGCCAAGTAATTTATTACCGCTGACATTTCTGAGAGACGTTTGTTCTTAGTATCTAGGGCGCTTCGAACAAAACGTAAACTATAAACTATGTTCTAATTCCGGACGGCCCTGTTATATGGGCCAGGCCAGGTGTACGTCAACAACAAACAGTTAATGTTAATCCAGTTAAACCCTTATGTTGTCATAGATGTCAATAAGCTATAAGAGATTTAGAAGATCGGTTGGTGGTGTTGTTCCACAGAAAATAAAGATTTTCTATGCCGAGCGAGATGGCATGCCGACGGCAGAATGAGTCGTTGGGCTTCCGCCTGGACCCTTTCGAGTCCCGGGGTGCTTAAGCCATATGGCCTTTTCAGTGGATGTATTAACAGGCACCTGTTATAACGGGTGGCGAACGTTAAAACAGGGGCGAAAGGCTCTTGTGGTCTTTGTAGACTGAAGTATATTGTTCCAACTGGCGTGCAACCTTGTGTTGCGCGATACAGGTTAGTTGGTATGATAGGTGCTAGATGGCGCTGCAAGTATTATTGTAGTTTGTGCGGCTAGTGTAGATGTCGCTATAAGACAGTGTCCTTTGTACATTTAATTAAACGCTTTTTATTTAACAGTTGCAAGTTTATGTTAAATGCTTGGAGGAGCAATGCTCTTCAGGCATAAGCGTAAAGACTAAGTTGTGCCGTATATAAGAGATAGCGAATTACGGCGAAATTTCAAGAGAGGTAGAGCATAACGTTAGTACGCTCAATGTGGAAAGTATCTTTATATTACAAATAAGATAGTTGATTAATTTTGTATACCTATGAGTGTGAGTAAAGTCGCCAGAGGTTACGGGGTGGAAGAGGAATGGCCGGTAGGCTATATGGGTGGCATGGGTGGTAATTACTAGCTAGTGTACCTACATATCTACTATACTGACACTAGCTGTCCTTGTATTTAGATCCCTGTGTCACGTAACATTATGTGGATACGGGTCATTCGCCTGGTCAAGAACAAAATAAAATAAACTAACTTCCTTTTATTTCTTACACTTCATTCACAATTCAACGATAAAAGGTCTGTCTGGAAAGATTATCCAACTTGGTCTGATCGGTATATAATGTCTGTTTACGGGAACTCTACTCGGGTAAACAATACACAAATAATAGAAATATACAAAGGTATGGGTATACATAATTCATACAATACAATACCAATATACATAATTCCCTACTCATATAGGGAATTATGTATATTTAAGTTGCTCTAGTAGTATAACTACGTAGTATTCTTGCGATAAACATAAATAATATTTATTAATCCTGAATAAATATAGCTTATATTTATGTGTTTCACTCTTAACCGAAAACTAATGAAAATATAATGACCTGATATTTTACAAATGATCTAATAACAATAAATTCTTATTACATTGGACTACCCTTGTAAATGAAAAAAATATATATTTTGAAGTAATTTTATAGAGATCCCTACATCGTCCTTCACGCTAGCTAATGAGCAGCACGACCCACCAATTTATATTATTATCCTCAATTAACATCAATTGTGAAGAATCTTGCGATAAATCACTACCGCTCACATCTCGAACACAGTGAGATAACACACCTTTCACGGTCATAAGATGACGATGTTAAGATAAAAAATAAAGATTCCACTCACCGCTAAATTCATAACGTAGTTTTCTTTGTACGCTCCATAGAAACCAGCGGATGCAATCAGGAATATAATAATCCCAGTCGCAATACAAAACGCTGGCAGCGAGAAGAACCTCTCAGAGAGGAATGCATGGTACCCGTTGTACGCAGACTGTACTGAAGCACCCACAGCGAGTATAATAACACCCGTGATCTGCAAATCACACCATAAAACTAATAACACAATATCACAGAACGTACACACACATTTATAACAATTCACTCACCAAAAACAGAAAGTTAACTATCACTAAAAGGTATTTCACTGTCGTAAACAATTTGGACATCATTTTCGCAATATTCTTAACCGATATCAAACGGCGTTCGCGTGACAACTTCGGCGTCACGAATTTAACTGGCTCTGGATATTTTTATCACTGGTTGGTACATACATTAATCTTGATAAGAAGCTGGTTATCTAATCGAGCATTTCGATTATGATGATTCTGTTGAATATTAAAGAAGGTATATTGTGAAATGTAGAGCGCGAACACAATAGTCTCGCGCGCAATTTACCGTCGATATGACAAAATGTGTTAATTTTAACTCGTCTCGAAGCTCGCTGTACGAGTAAAGGTAGTACTTCGAGCGATAAGGAAAATACAGCGTTCTACAGTTTAATTTCCATTATAATCAGATAGTGCGTACTTACTTATTTTATTCAAGAACAGGTTGAAGTTTCAGGTGGCGCGGCGTCATATATAATTGCGAAATACGCGAGCGGGGCCTTGCGCACGGTAGCGGGAGGAGGATTAATTTCAAGCCAGGTGTTGTGTTTATTCACACGAGTCAGTTATGTCAAACAAGAAAAATAGGTTGGAAGACATTTTCGATGATTTGTTGTTCAAATTTTCTGATTCTTTAAAACCATACATTTACCAGCGTGCGTAGTCTTCTAAAGCAAAAGTATATAAAGTAAACATATATATATCAACCACTTGCTCTATATGGAATATGGCAATTTCTATAACGTCATCAGAAACAGAAATATCTGTAATTTAAGTGGCTAATAGAAAATCAAACATGAATTTACATCGCCATCAATCAATCTAACGTTAAATAAATCTTAGATGACTCTCGAGCACGATTGGACTTTTGAGGTTTTCCTGCATAAAAAATTATCCAGTTCTTCTCCTGTCCCTCCATCTATGCCTACTTATATTAGAAAGAGGAATGATCTGATTGCTTGTTCGTTGGTATAATCATATTGCGCAACGGTAGCAAAATAAATAACTTTGATATCCATAATAGTAAATATTGTAAATAAGAGTACATGCTACGTTGAAACAGCTGTGTTGACAACAGACAGGGCTAAGTAACTATACAGATACGAGATCGTTATGATAGTTATAAAGAAAACATTACATTCCTTTTTACTTATTACATAATGTATAATTCATCATCATTATCATCATCAGCCCGTAAAACGTCCATTTCTAAACAAGGGCCTCCTCCCGAGGAAGGTTTTTGCCGTAGTCACCACGAGTTAAATATACAAACCAGCCAAGTGCGAGTCGGACTCGCGCACGAAGTGTTCCGTACCATTTTCAAGTGTTTACCTGTTGCCGTAATTAATATCGAGGAAAAATTGGCAATACAAAAAAAAAACACGTTAGTTCTATGAAATATTTATTGTATTTTATTTGTAGTATTTGTTGTTTCATTTTATTTATTTGTGATAATTTCAGCTCTCGCGGTTCTTAAGATACTGCCTGGTGACAAACAGACAGATAGCGAAGTGTAAGTAATAGTGTCCCTTTTTACCCTTCGGGTACGGAAGCCTAAAAAGATTTAAAACTCTTCAAACTGATCTGCTTATACTGTAAGATCTATAAAACACATAAACCAACATTAAAAATCTCGGTGGCATAGCAGTTTATGTCTCGCTTTAAGCATCGAGGGTTGTGAGTACGATCCCTCGCCAAACAAGAAATCTAACACTCTTTACTACCTTTACTTTTTATTTTTTTTGTTGTCCGGGGGAATTGCATTTAAGCTTTCCTACCGCCGCGCCGCTGCAACGTATTCGGGCGCTGGCGATGGAATATGTGTTACTCGCCCTCTTCAAAGCGTGGTATGCTAAACTCATACCACGAGGAGAGGACCCTACACCACTAAAACACCCCGGACACTCCTTCGATCCGCCGTTGGCGGGGGCTGGGTGAACTTGAGCAATCCGGCCCACCCTATGCTTCCCTATTTCTTTTACTTTTTGGTCCAACCGCTATGCATAAGGTAGCTCGGAAGAGATCGCTTTTTGCGATAAGGCCGCCGATTGCAAAATATAATAAGGATAATTCTCATATGATGTTAACAAAGTTACTGTATTGTTTTATATTTTGCATTAAAGTGTTCTCCTTCTTCTTATGTAACGTCTATGATTTCTTTCCGGGTCTGGTAGGTTACAGGGAATGGACAGGAGCGATTCTGTGTTACACCATAATGCGACAGTCACTCACCCACCTGACAAGCTTGGTAGCTGTGTCCTAAGTTGTTTTTAAGAAAAACTATATTTAAATAATTTATTTTGATGTTTATTATCTGTACAATACATACTCGTATTTTACAATATTAACATAGTAATATGTTAGTTTAAATATATTTATAACTTTAGCTTTCTAATTCCACTTCAACAAACTTGGATCTATAGCCGGCGTAGCTGGCTATTGCAAGAATCACCATCTGTAAACAAAATATTCGCTTTAGTAGTTCTTGTATAACATTTTTTTTTCGGACAGACCTATTTATTTTTCTATGATGCTTTTGCTACTTAACCGAGCATAAAGGCGAGCAGAGCTCCAGCCTTATTACATGGCTAAAAAATTAACAATAAATGCCCGCAAGAGTGTGTCCTGTGTGGGACTTGGATCTCAGCTCAAGGTGGTCTGATGGTGGCTGGCAAGGAGATTATGACTAGATTTTTAGGACAATTTTGTGCAACTGACAGCAGCTTATATTATCTACTAGCTGATGCCCGCGAATATGTATTTTTTTGTGTTTAAAAGTATTTGAAATATTGACCGGGGATGCGAGGTACCACCATCAGCCACCATGCAAAATTTAATTTAAATTGGTGCAATAGTTTTTGGAGATTCGCCCGTACAAAATGAAAAAAAAACTAGATGCGTTATATTTTACTTCTAACATCCCCCTGACTCGTTATTTGGCCTTTTTTTTCTATGTACAGACAGACATTCGATTTCTTCAGTTTTATTATATATAGATATAGAAGATAAAGATGTAACCTTGTAAATATGTCAATTTAGAGATTACAAGTAATTTAATGTTATATTTAGGTACTTTTTATCACGTATTACTACGTAAATCTTTCTAATAGTTGATATTAGTTCAAGGACCATTCAATTCAACTCCTTCTATAAATGTTACATATAAATCTACTCAAAAATCTATCTCAATACCTATAAAAAAGATGAAATATACTGGTTAAACCCAAAACCCGCCACTGTTAACAAGCATATCTACTTAAAATCTATATCTATTCCGCATTTCCGCTGGTAAATAATGCACCTTCCCCCACCCCCGTAGTAGATGGCCGTAATAGCCAATGGCCGTAAGTAAATTACACAAAAATTCTCTAAATAAAATCTAGTCTTAATTCCAGTAGATACTCTCCACGTCTACCATTCAGCGATCATTTAATCAGGCTGAAGCCCATCTCGGTTTAATTTATTTAAGACTCCTCCCGCACCAGCGAAATTAATCCCTGTGTCGCGGGGAACTTTACACACAAAGATTCAGAACAACAATCTAATTGCCACAAATAATTGTTAAAGGTGGGAATCGAACCCAGAATACCAGGTCTCAGAAGCAACTACCGTAACCACTGAGTCACTGGTGCAGTCGAAACATTAATACCCAGTGAAGTAGTAAAAGCGTAAAAGTTGAAAATCATCCTTACTAATATTATAAACGCGACAGTTTGTAAGTATGGATGGATGGATGGATGTTTGTCTTGTTACTCTTTCACGCAAAAACTACTGAATAGATTTGGCTGAAACTTTGCACGGGGATAGTTAATAAGCTCGATTAACATATAGGCTACAAAAAATCACGCTCCAACCCACTGGAGCAGAGTTACGTGGGTAAAACCGCGGGGCGCAGCTAGTTGCTCATAATTGGCAGGACGATTTGCCATTACTATGACTATCGAAACGTAAGATTAAAAATTTAAAATAGGCATATTATGTTTATATATATATATATATATATATATAGGGTGACTGGTAATTAGTGACCGATACCTAAACACATGATTGTGCTCATGATAACAAACAACTTTTACTATGGCACCAAGCATGAAATCGCGAAAAAAAAATCAGCTTCTCCCTACCATGTTGACGAGTTATGTGAACATGAATGTATGAAACAGCTGATTTTTTTTCTCGATTTCTGGTTGGTGGCATAATAAAAGTTGTTTGTTATCATGAGCACAATCATGTGTTTAGGTATCGGTCACTAATTACCAGTCACCCTATATACGGCAATAATAAATGTACACGGCTAATATCCTTGCATAGACTGCACCGGTGGCTCAGTGGTTACGGAAGTTGCTTCTGAGACCTGGTGTTCTGGGTTCGATTCCCACCCGGGACAATTATTTGTGTGAACCACAAATAGTTGTTCTGAGTCTGGGTGTTCTTTGTGTCCGTGAAATGTATGTTTGTAAAGTCCCCCGCGACACAGGGATTTATATCCCTAGTGCGGGAGATGTCTTTTATAAAAAACAAAAAAAAAATTGCAATTATTACATAGTATAAAAGAAAGTCGCTCCCCGCTGTCTGTCTGTACATATGTATGCTTTAATCTTTAAAACTACGTAACGAATTTTAATGCGATTTTTTTTATCGATAGAATGACTCAAGAGGACGTTGTAACCGAAGCCGGGGCGGGTCGCTAGTACTAGATAATCTAGGTTGCACGCCCCAAACAAAGGTTCGAGGTTATTTTATTTTGTAATATTAATGCTATTAAAAAAGTATATTTATAGATTGATTATAATAACAAAAATGAATCATTTCGCAAAATTGCCAATCAAGGTCTAAAACGCACTGTGTGCCTACTAGTATAGTAGGCATGAATCATTACTCATTCCCTATCACTGATATGTTAGATATATCTTAAGCTTAAATTTGATAATAATAATATTATAATATGATGTTTGAAGATAATAACATCAATATAATAATTATTGCAAGAAATATTCAAAATCGCTCAAAATCTAATTTAATTTTTTATTTATTACTAACTGACTGAGGATCGAACCCAAGGCCTCGCTAGTTAGGATCGAATACGTTACCACTAGACCATTAAGCTAATGTTCAATTCATCTTGAAATAAGGTACAATGTATTACCGCTCACTAGATTCTTTATTAATTATCATTATATATATTACTAGCGACCTGCCCCGGCGTCGCACGGGTGTAATGCTGATGTATTATATATATTAACCTTCCTCTCGAAATACTCAATCTATAAAAAAAACCGCATCAAAATCCGGTGCGTAGTTCGAAAGATCTAAGCATACATAGGTACAGACAGACAGTGGGAAGCGACTATGTTTTATACTAAGTAGTGATTTACTTATTATAATTTTAATTATTATTATACTTAAGCAACCTATGATGATGAAATAAATTTATTATTATTATTTTTACTATGTTTTGTTTAATATAAAGATAATCCTTACTAATATTATAAATGTGAAAGTAACTCTGTCTGTCTGTCTGTCTGTTACGCAATGACGCTTTAACTACTGAAGTGATTTAAATGAAATTTGGTACAGATATAGTCTAGAGCCTAAGAAAGAACATAGGCTATATTTTATTATAAATTCCCCACGGGAACGGGAGTTACGCGGGTGAAACCGCGCGCGGGAAGCTAGTAAGAAATAAACTTCATAATTTCATATCGAAATACAAAAATAAATAAAGCTAAGGTTGTAATAACGATTTGCATGATTGATGATTTTATTGTTTATATTATTATTAATACCATTATTGAATTACAATTTCAATGTAAGTATATTCGCAACATTCTAACAGGGTTCATGTTTGGTACCAATATTTATTTTGTAATTAATGCCTTTTGTAACACATAGAGGGCCGGACATCATCATACGCAGTGGAACAAGAATCATAATCGGTTCAGTGCTCGATTCCCCCCAATGTACCTTATTGGGGGGAATCGAGCACGTCAGCGAACAATCCTACAAGCAATAAAGAACTAACTTACTTACTTTTTTTTGTATCTAATAGATTTATTTTTAAATTTTTAGTTATATGATGTTATATCGGACCTACCTATAAAAATTAATCACTATTTCCATTTTTGGTTTCGCTACGGTTTCGCTTAACTAGACAACGACTGTAATTTAGCTATTTATTTTCTTTATTGACGTTCGTAATTGTACAACAAGATTTTTGTATATAAAAATTTTGGAAACATCCACACAGAGTGGTTCATCACCACTTTTCACAAACCTGCAAAACCATAATCGACAAGCCAAAGTAAAAGATGATAGAGCCGAAATACGCCAGCCAGTCCCCCAATACCGTCGCACACCCATCTTTATACGCGTTGGTAACACCGCACTCGAACGGCGAAATAGTCCCCGAGTCGATGTGGCAACAACTCACTGGGATTTGGTTCGTGGTGTAATCATTGAAGTTTAATACACCGCAGCATTCAAACTGAAATTAATCAGAAATTAAATACCTCGCAGCGGCCCTCTTAGCACGTTCTCCGAATGCTGGTTTTTACTTTGCACGGCAGGTAAGCATTGCCATTCAACGGAGTAATGCTGCCAGCATTCTGGGAACCTTGCCAAGTACAATAGATTTAGAATAATAGTATTTTATAAGTTAGTTTTAATTTAAATTAGCTACTTTTAGTTGTATATTATGTATTTTATCGATGTAAATAAATTCATCAGAAATTTGGATCATATTTTACGGTAATGTGGTCAGGGATGTCTATGGGACAATTATTATAGGTTTTAGTATTTAGTAGTAGTTACTGTCTGGCCGCTAATCATCATCATCATCAGCCCGTATAACGTCCACTGCTGAACATGGGCCTCCTCCCTAGGGAGGGTTTTTGCCATAGTCACCACGCTTGGCTGGTGACCGCAGTATTATGTAATAACACACAGGGAAACGCTGCAACCCATTCTCTGGTATCCAATTGTTATAGATGATGTTATAACAATCGGGACCAACGGGTTAACGTGCTTTCCGGGGCATGGAGGGCAGTCCCTCATCCACCCAGACCCGGAAAGAAATCTTAGAATTTACTCAAAGATTTCTTGTCCGGCGTGGGGATCGAACCCACGACCTCCGAGATTTAAAGCGAGCCAAATACCGCTACGCTACGGAGGTTGTCTGGCCGCTAATGAGCCGTAGTATTAGTACCTAGCTTTCTTAAAGATACTGTTATGTTCAGTGATGGGACTTAAATTAACTTTAATGTAAAATTGAACATGTAAGAGACCCCACCGCTCGAGCTCCTTTAACACTCAAAAAACGCTAGTGTGGGGTCTCTAAGATTAGATATCAAGAATAAAATATTAATCATATTATTTAAAAATAATAACTAAAATACCTGCTTCATATGCTAATTTATAAAATGTTACCATTTTAGATTTATTTATTTATTTATTACAGTTTGACAATATTATTTCTACATAGTGCTCCACTAAACTCCTCCAACTCCACAAATTTTAAAGAACAAAGTTAGAAAATTCTTGTTAGTAAACAATAATTAAAATTTTGTGTTAAATATTAATTTCTAGTTTACTTTTTGTTTGTATTATTTTGACTTTTTCTTTTTTATAAAAAGATGACATGTTATATTAAATGTAAAATTATAAAATGCTTATGTGATAGAGATGGAATGGAATTTGCATGCCAATTTAGTGGCAAAATATTGAGACATCGTTGGTTAAATTTAACACTTTTTAAAACACAAATCATTTATTCCTTGCAAATGTGGGCAGGTATTTAAGGATTATGAAAAAAATTGCTTGCGCATGCATCAACTACGCAAGTAAATACGCAAAAAATGAATAACTGACTTCCATCTGCAAATCGTCCCATAACTTAGAGACCTCTGTCTTGATCCCATATTCGTTGAGACTCTGAACCATGGTGCTTCGGATAGTATTACCCACGTTACTTCTCATTTTGGCGGCCGTGATTACAATAGATATTTCAAACACCAGTATGATTGCTAGAAAGACCACGAACTGGAAAAAAAAATGTTAGATTAGTTACTAATTAAATTTAATTTACTGTAAGTTGCTTCAGGGACCTAGTTTTTTGTGCCAATCGCGAATAGATGTTTAAGATATTTATTTGAACAAATATCACATAAATCTTCAACCAGTGTGTGTTGTCAGTGATGACATATGGATCCGAAACGTGGTGCTTCACTATAGGCTGATGAACAGACTCAGATTCGCTCAACGAGCTATGAAGAGGGCTATGGTCGGGGTTTCTCTACGAGATCGAATCAGAAATGAGGAGATATGTAGAAAAACGCGGGTTACCGACATAGCCCAACGGATAAGTTTGTTGAAGTGGCAATGGACAGGCCATATAGCACGGAGAACAGATGGCCGTTTTGGGGCCGAACGGAAACCGCGGATTGGCAAGCGTAGCGTAGGACGTCCACGAACTAGATGGACGGATGACCTGGTAAAGGCCGCGGCATCACGGTAGATGCAGGCCGGCTCCAACTGTAGCACTGGAAATCTATGAGAGAGGCCTATGTCCAGCAGTGGACGTCCTACGGCTGAAATGATGATAATGATTTATTATGGATGGACATTTATCCACCATTTAGGCCACGAGGCTTTTACTACTTCATAGGTCATACAGGAGAGCAGGAGACTAATCACGTAACGATATTACTATGACATTGATAACAATGTCTTCGATACTCAGCGTTTATATAAATAATATGTCAATAACAATATTTTAAATAATATGTCAATAACAATATTTTAAATAATATGTCAATTTATTAAGTTAATGTAGCTTCCTTTTTTTTCGGATGGACATACGTAGTACCGGGCATAAAGGCGAGCAGCGCTCCAGCCTTAATAAATGGTTTAAAAACTACAAACTAAGCAACCTGCGCAAGAGGGCGCCCCTTGTGGGGCTTGGACCTCGGCTCAGGGCGGTCGGTGGCGATGAGATTGAGGGATTATGACTTTTAGTATTTTAGGGCAGTTTTGTGCAACTGTCGCTCTACTTTACAATTCGCAGGCCTCTCGGACTTCGGGTCTACGATGGCATCGGATGGGTAGCTTCAATAATACAGTAAAAATAACTTAGCAAATGCGTTACAGTAACCCTACAGTAATGAAGACGTTTTTAACGACGTCATCGTCATATCGTTACGTTTGAGCCTCAAGAGCTTTAGTCTTATTAATGATTTATAAACATCATACTAAGCAAACTGCGCAAGAGGGCGTACCCTGTGGGACTTGGATTTAGACTCAGGGCGGTCGCTTACGGAGGGAAGTTGTTTTGAGTCTCGGTGAGGTTTTTAAGCGTAAAGTTCCTCGCAGCTCGGGGATTTATAGCTTAGTGCAGGAGTTCTATTAAAAAAAAGTATCATCATCATCAGCCCGTACAACGTCCACTGCTGAACATAGAGAGGGTATTTGCCATAGTCACCACGCTTGGCAGACGGGTTGGTGACCGCAGTATTATATTGTAACACACAAGGAAACGCTGCTGCGCGTTCCATGGTATACGATTATGATATATGATGTTATAACAATCGGGACCAACGGCTTAACGTGCTTTCCGAGGCACGGAGGGTATTCCCTCAACCAACCAGACCCGGAAAGAAATCTTAGAATATACACAAAGATTTCTTGTCCGGCGTGGGGATCGAACCCACGACCACCGAGTTTTAAAGCGAGCCAAATACCGCTACGCACCGAAAAACAGTATCCCATAGGTAAATTCAATCGGGTCATTTAAAGAAGTAGTTATTGCATGCGTAATTGATTATTCTGTAATCTAATTTGATAGACAGTTATTGACTTATCATGATAAATAATAGTGACTCATTCATCGCTACCCATTTCTAGGTGATTACAGTCATAATATTTTATTAGCCATTTCCAAAAACTTCCGACACCCGCGTAGACTCGAAGTCCGAGAGACCCACTAACTGCAAAGTAGAGCGACAGTTGCACAAAACCCTCCTAAAAACAAAAGTCATTATTCCTCAATCACGCCGCTGCTGGCGACCTAGTCAAAATCCAAGTCACAGTTGGTTGCTTTTTTGTAGATTTTAAACTAGTGTTGCCTATCGATAGTTGATGTCATATCAATAGTATCGATAGTCTATCGATATTAGTGATAGTATCGATACTATCGAGAACCAATATGTGTTTAGGAGCATTACTATCGATAGTATCGATAGTATTGCTCCTAAACATGGGTTGGTCTTCGATAGTATCGATAGTTTTACAAACTATCGATAGTATTGATAGTTTTAATCATTTAATGCAACGATACTATTGATAGTATTACTTTAAAAATATCGATACTATCGATAGTATTATAATGTAATAGTATCGATACTATCGATACTATTGCTTCCAATCAATAGTATTAGTTAATTTGTGATATCGATACTATCGATAGCACTATCGATATTGTTACTATTTTTCGAGGTCATCTATCGATAACGAAACTATCGATAGTTGGGCAACTCTATTTTAAACCATTCATTAAGATTGGAGCCTTGCTCGCAAAACACATTTTAAAAAACAACAAATCTATCAATCAATTTTGAATACCATTTTAGACTAAACATTTACGCGTATGAACAGAACAGAACAGAATATGACGAATGATCGATGTTCTGTCACAAGAAAACCTTCTAGTAGATTAGTCATTTTCCTTGAGATTGAACAACACACATCATGTTTATAAAATATACCCCATGGGGCTCCATGTCAACTCCCTTAAGTGAAAGATTTTTTTTTTAACGTTGTATTTTTGTGTCTACTCTTTGCAAACAAATATACAAATCCTTTCTTTTTATAATATTAGTATCATCATCAAAATAACGACCACTGCTGAACATGGGCCTACCCCAAGGGGGATTTTGCCACGCAAATGCCCCCGGGGGGCTGTAACACACAGGGAAACGCTGCTGCCCGTCCCCTAGTAAACTATTGCTATATATGATGTTATAACCATCACGGTTAAAATAAACGCACAAAAGCCGTTGCTTATCGTGGGCTTCTGAAGCATGGAGGGTAGTCCCTCAACCAACGGCAGAAAGAAATCTAACGCGCGGAAATCGAACCTATCAACTCCACGCATTTAAAGCGAGTCATTTATCAGTACGCCACGGAGGTTATATTTAAGCTTTATCTATACTCTCTATATATATACTATAATATTATAAAGAGAAAAAGTTTGTATTTTGTTTCGAATAAACTCAAAAAACTACTGAACGGATTTCGATAATTCTTTTACCATTAGAATGCTACATTATCCCTGAGTAACATAGGCTACAAAAGTCCACCCGTGCGAAGTCGGGACGGGCCGCTAGTAGGTATTAATATAAAAATAGATAAATACTTACGGCAGCAATAAATATAAACTTTTCAGATAATGCGGCATAAAATCCAAGGGTTGAGCCCAAAATCATGATGATGCCTGTTGCTATCATGAACTTAGTGATAGCAAAAAACTTTTTTGTAATCAGCTCATCGTACTGCGTGAATTGGAGGAAGATGATGATGCCCAGTAGAACAATTACCATACCGACCAACTGAAATAGAAGGATACTCTGTATTTGTTTTTGCAATGATATTTTACATAAACATACCTACATCCAAACGTGACGATGGGAACAAGAGTCACCGCCGATCAGATGAGATGTTAATGTAAAACAACGACTACAGCAGCTAAACATAGCCTTCTCTAAATGGAGTGTTGCCGTTCGCGCCGTTGATTATATCCATAATGCGTTGCTAATAATTGGTAAGACGATTTGCCATCAGTAGGTATTACTATCGAAAGGTAATATTAAAATTTTGAAAATAGACATTATGTTTTTTACAAGAAAAAGTTTTCCTTGAGGAGAAGGCTATGGTAAATATATGGTAAATAGCAAATTGAGCTCTAGGGCCAGGGATACAAGTTAATCGAGGTTGTATGAACGGCCGCCCTTAACACATATTCGTTGTCATTTTAATGCTATTGATAAAGTATGATCCATAGATGGATTCATCATCATCATCATCATCAACAGCCCGTTCACGTCCACTGCTGAACATGGGCCTTCTCTTAACAGACCTTGGCAAGCCAGGATCGTTGAGGGATATTGCCATAATCACCACGCTTGGCAGACGGATTGGTGATCGCAGTAAGATGTAAACCTTGAGCTAATAGATGCTGCTGCCCATCCATCAGCCATATGTCCCTTAGTCGCCTTTTACGGCACCCATGGGAGGACATGGGGCGTTCTATTCTAAGCCGGAAACCACACGGCATAGATGGATTATGCTACCAAAATATATCATTTCGCTAAGTATAAGTAACGATAAACAAATTACGCTATAGCTCAATTAAAGTAAACTCAAGTAAAATTCGCTTTATTGTACACCAGAAAAAATATAAAATAAATTTTGCATAAAAATAACAAAGCGCTTGGCGTTCTTATCGCTGCTGCGATTTCTTCCACACAACCTCAGCACTAACTTGTTAGAGAGAAATCAGAGCTGGGTAGTATGCAAATAAGGCAGGTATCCATACTACAAAAGTGATATATACCTACTACCTACAGAATATGTCTATCAATTTATTAAAATCGGGAAATAATAGCAAAAAAATACAAAGTATAGAGATGACTGCCCACTACCTTAACCACAAGTATAGCTGTTCTGATCTGGGTGTGCTTTGTGTCCGTGAAATTAACGGTCATAAAGTCCCTCAAAACACATGGATTAATTCCCCTAGTGTGTTAGTAGCCTTTCTCTAAACTTCCCTGATTTTATGTTTATAAAACTCTTTCAACATTACAGAAATATTTACTTAAAATCCAAATATAGCTACTCAACCATTAAATAAACTTATTTATTAGCCAACAACTCAAAAGGACGACGCACTATTATTTTTGTTTCTTTTTTAATTACTAGTTTATGCATACAACTAGAATTCTTGTTAACCCATCGTGCTAAGCTAAAATGCTTGTTACGAGTGGGTTCACATTGGTAGTGCAATGGGTGGTTATCGAACTGGCGACCACCTGATCGCCAGTCTGACGCCCTATCCATTGGGATATGCTTAAACTTGAACTTACCACAAGAATTGTATTTACTCCAGCCAGCAAATACTTCACAGATTGAAACACTTTTGGAACTTTCGGTTTAAACCCCATTTTTACACAAATATAAATTTAAATAACTAGTCAATATATTGTAACATAAATGTTTACCTACTCACTGAAGATGATAACTACACTAGAGATGAAGTATTGATAGCAATCGAATTCAAGATTCGATATGTTCTATTTTATCTTGACATCTCTATCTAATCTTCTACCTAAGACATTGCTATAAAATCGCACCACTATCGAAAAAATTTAAGGCCAACCGATTTCATTTTATACATAAGTCCGCAATAAACTATTTTTTCATCCCACCATCTAGGAAAGAGTATTTTTAATCTTCAATATCTGAGTGGAAAAGCCGTTTTTATTCTCTAGAGGATAAAGTAAATTGAATTTAGAACATCGTGTGCACTAAGTTTGTGAATTAAAAAAAACATTAAACCTATTTACTGCTACCTCTATGGTGCCGAATATATCATACAACTTTTTTTTAATTTGTTAAAAACTCAGACTCGGAACCTTCTTGGTGTTCTTTTTTCAATTTGCTTTGTACGCGGTTCTTTACGTGGCATTTTTTCACGTCATTGTTAAACCTTATATTAAAAACAAGAAACTTGAAAACAAGTAAAAAAACTAAAATTAGTGATTCTAGCGACGAGGAAGTTTGTTTGACGCCAACTGATTTGACTGCAACTGTTAATAATGCGCATTTCCTCGCTGAGGTGGAATGAAAAGTTACGTGTTGCACTCGAGTGCAAAGATTTTTCACCTCGTGCTTTTTTGATTCCCTCGCTAACGCTCAGGATTCTAATTTTAAATCACTCGCTGCGCTCGTGATTCAATTTTAGAATCCTTCGCTTGCTCGGTCATCAAAATTGAACACGCGGTTAAAAAGCAACTTTGCACTCTTGTATAACAAATAACTATTTTTATTTCGCCATTGTGTATTCCCATTGTACTGTGTCTATTATTTTTTTTCTTTGTCCTGTTTACTTATGTGTGTACAATAAAGAGTATTCTATTCTATTCTATTCTATTCTATTCCTTTTTATCTTGTTTACACTATTAATTTATCAACATTGTTATAAACATTTGTTTATAAATGTAGACCGCTACTTTAACGACATTGGTTACATTTGCTATTATTTCTTAAAAGGGTTTTATAGAAGAAGAATCATAAAAATAGAAAAATAAGAATACTGCTCTGCTGCAATTGAAGATATCGTGATGTTTAACAGTCTTATTTGTAAAAGACGTTAAAAAATCTGGATTGGGTGCTCCCGTTTATGATAGTAGCTGCTCTAACTTAGTTGGCGTTAATATCCACACCGCCGCACAAGAAAACTTTGTCTAAAATCTAAGATTCCGGGTCTGAAAGGTTGAGGGACGACCCTCCGTCATAACATCAGCTAAAGCTATTGTATATTGTAAAACGCTGCAGCCACAGCGTTATCCTATTGGCTAGAAAAATATTTAAATGTTTAATTTATTTAAAAACCCTAATAACAAATCTTATTTGTACTTGTTGCTCTAATTAAATTATTAGGCGCTAGAGTACTATCATGTGTTTCTTACCAGATTAAAGTTATTTTAATTACGGAATCTAAAGTTTTACTAAAAGTATTAAGAATTATAAAAAATATCATCTGTTTGATATGCGATTGTTGCTATCACTGATGACTCAAATTTCAACCACTCTGCCACTGTGCATTTGTTACACTTACACAATTTCAGTTGCGCGCGAATATTTAAAATCATTATCCTGTCATTCTTGTCTTGTAACTCTCCATTTTATCTATTTAATAATATTTTGTTGCAAACACATTACTAGTATATTTTTAATTCTGTTAGTAAAAATGTTGAAGATTTTTTATAGATTTACTTTTTGACAGTCAACGTAAAAAAAAAAAAAAAAATGCTACTTAATAGTAGGTTGTTTATCAAGGGAGCAAACAACTATTTTGAAGGCGAGAGTGTTTTTTTTAATCCAGAGCGGAGCGAAGGATTCTAGAGTAGAATCCCGAGCGGAGCGAGGGATTCTTAAGTAGAATCCTGAGCGCAGCGAGGGATTAAAAGTATGTCACTCGAGCTTAAAATAGTGTTGCTCCCGAGGTGGACACTCTACTTTTTATCACCCTCTATGAGAAAATAAGTAAGTGCAACTTATGAACAAGAATTTATTTACGTACAATGAAGAACCATAAGACGACCGCGTATTTGTCCATTTGAGTATGTTTCGCCGGACCGTGTCATGTGGGCCGTGTTGAAACCGGTAGTAAAGTAACCCACTGAGTTTGTTTCGCCGGATCTTCTCAGTTGGGGCTCATTGGATCCGGTGGTAGCATTAAAGCGCGTCCGTCGTTATATGCTCATGGTCCACCCAAATAATGACAATTGTTTTGACATAATATAGACAGAACAAGCATTTTGCGTCGCTAAGAACAATATAAATAAATAAATTATAATAATAACATATAAATAAATATATGATAATATAAAAATAATTAATTTTATAGATATAAATAAATAACAACTATAATTAATAAATTTTTTCTAATTAATGTTTGACTATTTACAAGTGCCTGTAATTGGTTTACGTAAATAAAAATGATTTTTATTTTTATTTATTTTATTTTATTTTACATAATAATTCGAGAAGTTCTCGAATGGAGAACGCGGATCGGAAAGCGTAGCGTAGGACGTCCACCTACTAGATGGACGGATGATCTGGTTAAGGCCGCGGGATCACGGTGGATGCAGGCCGCTTCTAACCGTAACAACTGGAGATCTATGAGGGAGGCCTATGTCCAGCAGTGGACGTCCTACGGCTGAAATGATGATGATGATGACATAATAATACTTTCACTTGAGGAAGACGCACTCATTTTTTATAATTCTAAAATCTGAATATGAATCAACTACGAACGAAAGCAGAATGCATTTAATTGCGCGGTGTTTATTTTTCATCAACTTTTTTTAAATTTGGCGCGCTCGCATTTTGCAGCCAGTCACATATTCAATACATTGTTCCCGCGTGGTTTGTGATTCACCTCTTTGCTGATTGAAACATTATTAACAATATCCACATTCCAATTTCAAATCTATTTTGGTCCCTAGGGATTAATGAGCTATTTTGGTCCCTGTTTACGAGGAATAAACTAGCTCTTTTTGAATAGATGTGATGAAAAATTTGCTTTCATGTTTCATTACTATAAACTCAAAATATTTAATTCACATTACGAATGCTATAGTTTCAATTTTTCTGAAAAAACTAATAAGTTTTTTTGTTGAGCAACACCGAAGTAGTACATTTTACAACATTATTTATTGTAAATGGCAACCCAGACATTCGCTGTTTCGGCGTAGAAAAGACGTGTGTTGTGTTTTGTGTTAACGTAAAAAAATAAATTTTGGCGGTAAGTGATTAGAACTAATTTGTATTGCATCGTATTGAAAATACGGAGTGTATGATTTGCTAACGATTATAAAATTCCTATAACTTTCAAATCATTATATAGATACTAAATTGTGAATCACCTGCCCGTGTCAACAAGCGACCTGACTCAATCGATGTTTACCTCGCGCGCTGTACCTTCGTGTGGAGAAAGGAATAAAAACATTATAATTCAAACTTGTGTCTTTTGTTCCAGATCTACATTTTTATAATTAGATTAAAAGACAAGATTTAAAAATGGCTCTTGGCGGAGGAATGTCGTGTGTGAAATATCTACTGTTTTGCTTCAATCTTTTGTTCGCGGTAAGCATTTTTTTTTATAGATATTAGTTTTAGCTTTTGTGAATTTAGTTTAATAGAGCGACGCATTTTTTTCACATTGTGCGTAAAAAAAATCTTTCTCATTATCTGTAATAAGTGGGTAGGTTTACTTTAAAATGCTTTGAACACGGATTCATGAGTGGTTTAGTTTAGTGGTGATTAATAACAAATTACTATGACGCATTGCACAATAAATATGAAGTGAAAAATTCCCCTAGTTCTGTAGATGTACAATGGCAATTAAAGATAAATTAAAATTTGATATTTAAAAGTATTTATGTGTATTTTTTTTAATACTTCATACTATTTGGTATTATATACCTAGTAACCAAAAGCAATGATAAAATTAACATTCAACACAACAAAAATAACGTTCACCATAACACTGCATTGTCAAGGTTAAAATTTGCATTATTTAAAGAAAATCATAGTCATAGCAAGTTATATGGACTAATTGAATACAACCCACAGACAATTTCTTTTTTTTATTTGACCAGTCTCGATTTTATACCATAAAACTTTATACACAATACTTATGATTATTACTTTCCAGATTACTGGTCTAACAATTCTGATTGTTGGCATCAAGGCTGTGATCAATGCCTCCCCTTACATCGACTTGACTGATGAGAAGTTCTACACATCAGGACCTATTGTGCTCATCATTGTTGGTATTATTGTGTTCATTGTGGCCTTCTTTGGTTGCTGCGGTGCTGTGAAAGAAAACCACTGTATGATTGTCACTGTAAGTACTTATTGTAATGATTTTATTGAGTTTCTGATCTTTCATACTCAGCACCTTTTATGGTAATAACAAGATTCTATTATCTGTTATAAGGAATTATGATATGTAGACAGTTAAAATTTTCTTTTGCTGCTAAGGAATGAAATAAATATTTAAGTGGGGTTTCCATATAACAAACATGATTTTTTAAATATAAATAATGGCAACAGGTAGTTGCTATAAATGGCCCTTTATTTCAAATAATAAAATGGCTGCCTTGTATGGTTGAAATGATAAAAGATACTCCCTAGTTAATTGTGTGAAGTAGGTATAGGTATTGTTTAAGATGAATCATACTGCTGTGATGTTTATGCTCTGTATTTCTCAAATCGACATATGTGATGAATACAGATATTATGTAACACATAGTTACTAGTAATGAATACAAATGCATCAATAGCGTGGTATCATGTTCAACTGTTGTGCTTGAGGTTAAGCATATAATCTAAAGTTTATTTATGCTCTTTATGTTTCTCTGCTTTAAAATTGGGAATGTAGCAACGTAAAAGGATGCTATGCAGTATTGTAGCTGTATGGGGGTTTAAAAGGTGAAATGCCATGATTCACCTACAAGGTCACCCAAAATAAGCTGAAAGAAATTTCCTGACAACCATATGTAATTAGACATAGGACCTGGAATGTACATACAAAATTTCATTTAAATTGGTGCAACAGTTTTAGAGATTAGGCCATACAAACAGACAGAGAAACAAAAAAAATTAAAGAAATCTGGATGTGTTCTATTTTACTTCTAGCACCCCACTGACTTGGTTTTTAGCTGTCTTTTTCTATGTACATACCGACATTTGACCTCTACAGTTTTATTCTATGTATAGAACAGGGGTGGCCAACCGGTTGATTGCGATCGGCTTGTCGATCCCAACGGTTATTATAATCGATCATCTTATAAAATAAAAAGCGATTATAAGTCCATTTTTATCTTCAAATACGTGCCACAGAAGCACAAAATTAGTGTTTGTGGTATAATAATCTGAAAAAATACCTATTTAATATTTGATTTACTTTTACGAAGCCTTATCTAACCCACTTGGTCGATGGTCGATCGCAGACTGTGTAACAGTCGATCTCAGATCTTATTAAATTGGCCACCTCTGGTATAGAAGACAATAATGGATCGTCAGTTACAATGGGAGTCACTAAGTGTTTAAGATATTGACAAATACACAACAGACTTAAGTTTTCAATGCCACATTAAATATTCAATTCATTTATCCTTAAAATGACGTACAATTTCGATTTTAAACGACGACGTAGATACACTTATAGTAATGCGCAGTTAATAACTATCAAAATCTATCATTCAATTTATAATGATGTTATATGTCGTAAAGCACAGACGCCCCTAAAAAAATTCCGTCATGAATATGGGTGAATGTCCGTTCGAAAAAAAAAGGCTTCAGACGCTTAGTTCCTGTTCCCGTGAGATTCATAATTAAATATAGCCTATGTTCTGGATAACTTAGCTTTCTAATGGTGAAATGATTTTTCAAATCGGTCCTGTAGTTCCGGAGCCTATTCAATGCGAACAAACTATCAAATCTTCCGTCTTTATAATATTAGTATAGATATTATCATCGCTTACTCCATTACACATGTTTCGATAGTTGGTAGCCTCTTAAAAAGTTTAAGTTGCGATTACGTAGTAACTATTTATTAATCTGTGAATGCGAGGTCAGTTACATTCTCTATCTATACTTTTATACTAATATTATAAAGATGTAGTTTGTGACGTTGTAGGGCGTAATCTCTGGGTTTATTGAATCGATTTTTAAAATACTTTTACCAATAGAAAGCCACGTCATTTGTGAGTGTCATAGACTATATTTTAACCCTTGAATGGGCAGAGGTAATATAGAACCCACCATATTTTGCACTTTATGTACTTGTAATAAAGATCCAATCTATTGCCCAGTTAAGGTTTAAGTCAAAGTTTCTACGGGAACGGGATCTACGCGGGTGAATCCGCGCTGGTCAGCTTATTTTATATATTTGTTAAATTCAAATACCATATTTCCTTTTACCAACATCGTCACCGGTTATATTGGTTATTAAAATAATTATTTAAATTACTTTGCATATTTTTCCATCTCACAATTACATAAAATAAACTTGACAAACTTGAGACAATTTTATTATGTACCTACTGTTGTAGTTAGATGACCCTCCCTCTGCTGCCTCATTAAAATTTGTACTTTAACAGGATGATAACAGAGGGACTTATACCTAATTAGGTACTGTAAACGTTTATTAACCATTAAACGTTTATTAAATAAATTGCTCTTGCTTGTGGACAGGAATCGTTACGATACCCTTATGAATGATATTACTGCCTACTTTTTATTATTCATATTATAGACATATATTCACGGGTATTACCTATAGATATATCAGTGTAGAATTATTTGTATAGTATAGTAGTTGCCTATTCCTTTTTCTGAAAGCAGTAAGAAAATATATATGTAATTTTAGCTTTTATTTGAAAATGGACGCGTTTATTTTAATAAACTATCACTTGGCTCATCTTAAATTCGTTTATATAACTTTAGTCCTCTTGATCGATCACGGCGGGCAATCTCTAAGGAGATTAGCCATCTACACAAGAAATATTATAATGCAAGTGTTAGATCAATATGCACTCTTTCTTTGACTCTCTGGTGAGAGAGATCAGGCGCGCAGGACCGTCTGCTTAACATTCTCCCCGAGGCTTGGGTGTTACCACTAACATATAGTCTTCGAGCTCATCTTTAATATTTTCTTAATAGCAAATTTCTAGTATTATATTTTTTTCCCGATCCGGCAAAAACAGTATTTTGGTATGGAAAACAGCACCTCTCGATTTACGGTCGATTATAATACCGCTAGACCTAGGAGTTACATAGTTACTATGTACCTTCGTATATGAATTTCTAGAGATCGGAAGCATAAGGTCGTATGTACCATTATACATCTGAAACAATTGTCGTATGTACCATTATACATCTGAAACAATTGTCGTATGTACCTTTATCATAAGCTGGCACTTACGATCAAATGCATCTGAAGTATATATACATGCGCCCTAAGGCCTCGATTTATGTTCCATCGTTTAGTTGTGCTTGCATTTACACGATATCTTTCGCCCGTATATCTTTATTTACTATAGGTGGGGTTATTCAAATATACCTTAAACGGTCGTCAAGAATTAGAAACCATTGCTTTGACTCAATCTGTTATTTATTCAAATCAAGTATACGCGGTTACAACAAACAAATCAAGTTTTTGGTTAATGAATACACCGTAAAGCTATTTCGTGGATCAATGATGTGCATTAGAATTTCAAAGAGGGTTACCTCTGCGACTTATCCCTTTCGTACTGCATATAAGCTACTGAAAGAATAAAAGGCAACTTTGCCAATTACACTAGCAAAAGAATCTTCGATATTATCGCTAATGCAATGTTAGTGTACATTGTAATACTGTATACTCTTATGACATTCTGAAGTCGATTTATTTTATCAATTTCGTCAACATGACTGACTACATTACATTCAGATCTAACAATTGCAAGGAGAAATCTCCTATTTTCAGCCTTTGCCAGAGTTACTATCTAAAGTTACTAATGTTTTACTTGAAAGTTAACATAAAACTTAATCGATTTCTTTACCCTGCTGTGACCGGCATTGCAGTTCAGTGACCTTATCCGAAATTATACAGGTGGCTTCGCTTTAGCCTTTCCATACAAAAAACAGGAAACTCGTTTGTCACACCCTTAATTTTTTGGAACTTTGTTATGTCCCTCTTGACACCTCCCCTATTTTAGTTCAGTGTACCAACCTTTAATGCAAGATTAACACGAACATTTTGTTGTCAATTCCTGAATATATTTTCATTTAAAATAATGCTCTCTCTGTTTATACACAAGAAATAAATTTGAATTTCGCATTTAAACGTTGCTTTAATAAGCTATTTACGTACAACAGAAAACCACGTAAATAAATGAATTTGATTGATTGAAAATAAGATAGACATTGTTTGTGTAGATCTATCCAATTCTCAATAATATTCTTTTTTAATTGAAAATAAATGTACTATAGGTACTAGACTTAAACTAGGAAAACTGGCGACGTTGCCGCGTTGAATTGCTAGGCTAATTAATTCTTTGACCTAGGTTCGCGCCAGCTTGTGATCGCCTTTTCAAAAGCCTTTTGAAAATATAAACGTAGTAGTTTTATTCAGCATTTAGGTTTTAATCAAATTCGAGATATAATTAATGGTAGGTACAATAGTAATTGTCATTGTGTCATGTCACAAATACCGCTGCAGCATGGTCGTCATTCTCGCAGGGCTACCCCCTTTCAATCACAATCTGAACTCTTTGTTATTTAGTAAACTTAAATAACAAGCTTCCCCTTTTTTTTCGGACCTCATCCCTGAGGCTTTTGCTACTTCACCGGGCATAACTAGCTGCCCCGTTCTCGTGTACCCGTGTGAACCTCGTCTTAAAATACAATTATTGGCAAAAGTCGGTTCAGTAGATTTAAATGTTATATGGAGACTAAGGGACTCACAGCTGATGGATAGGCAGCATCATCTATTAGCTCAAGGATACTCACCGTCTTACTACGATTACTAATCCACCAACCAAGCGTGATGTTAATGGCAATATCCCTCAACTACAAAAACAACAAAACGTTACAAAACCTTGGAAAGCCAGGGGGCTTTCCAAGGTTTTGTAACGAGGAGGCCCATGTTCAGTAGTAGACGTAAACGGGGTGATAGAGTACAACAGCATATTTTAATATATAGGTATGTGTCCCGCGGGGTTTCATTCCGAGTAGATCCCGTTCCCATGGAAACCTTGACTTAAAATATACAGGGTTATTTGTAAAACACCGGTAACCTCTCAGGACTATATTACTAACATCATAAACAACAACTTTTGTTCTACGACTTTTTACAAAACATAATACATTTACCAAAAACAAACCTTCAATATTTCGTTGTCCTATCTAACACATTTCAACTCTGTATTCCCCGCTCCCCTCGCTATTGTCGTTCGCGTCCTTTTGTTTCGCATAGACTTTGTAACATTTAGAGCGTTGAATTTAAATATTTTTATTTTTGTGTGTAAATCTGATGAATTAAAATATAATGAATTTTTAAAAGTCATAGAACAAAAGTTGTTGATTACGATGTTAGTAACGTAGTCCTGAAAGGTTACCGGTGTTTTACAAATAACCCTGTATAGCACATTATTATATGACTCTCACAAATAATGAGGTTTTCTATTGGTAAAAGAATTTTCGAAATCGATTTAGTAGATCCAGATCCCCCCCCCCCCCCCCCCGCCTACAACCTCACAAATTTTTACATATTAAAACAAGTCATACCAATTATCAACAAGAAATGTTTTCTGCGACAGATAGCCCTGCAGTCAATTGGCCGCGATGAAGTCAACCTGCGACCTTTGACACGTGACTGTATCATTTAGTTAAATGGCGACATCCTTTCCTACTTAATTTCTTCTATTAGATACTTAAGATATACAACTCTTGTTTCTTTCACCTTACTCTACACAAAGTATATAAAAATAACATCTTAAAGGTACGTGTTAAAATAGAATGTTTATACAAGGATGCTGTTACTACTATATCAGCTCCTCCCGACCATTTGGAAAGAACCATCCGATGCCCTCGTAGACCCGAAGTCCGAGAGGCTGTAAAGAAAACGACAGTTGCACAAAATTCTCTAAAATACTAAAATTCATCCCTCAATCTCATCGCTAGCGACCGCCCTGAGCCGAGGCTTAAGCCCCACAGGAGGCGCCCTCTTGTGTAGTTTGTAGTTTTTAAACTATTTATTAAGGCTGGAGTTCTGCTCGCCTTTATGCCCGGTAAAGTAGCAAAAGCCTCATGGCTACCTACGTAATGCCAAGCGAAAAAAAAAGGTATCGCCGTAGTAGATCCCGCACCCGTGGGAACCTCGTCTTAAAATATATATTATGTTAGTCCTGGATAAAGAACCTATCTAATGGTGAATCAATTTTCAAAATGGGATCAGCAGTACCAGAGATTACCCCCTAGAACCTTACAAAATCACAAACTTTAACTCTTTATAATATTAGTATAGATAAATATGTTCCATGACATCTACGTTGTTTGTTTTTGGATCGTAGAAAACTAAATTAACTAAAAAAAACATAACACAGGTCCAAACTCGTACGTTACACAGATCCTGTGTAACAATTTATCAAAGCAATTTAAACAATGGTTGTGATAAAGTAATTAGTTAGTTAATTAAGTAACTACAGTTACAAAGCTTTACAAACGTCCAACGGAATTTCCTGTCGCGTCATTTGTACAATTAGAAAAAGAGGTAACATTTGCGGTGGATATCCTGCTTAGTTAGCTGTATGATTCTACTCATCTATACTCCCTACAAATCATACTAATAGATATAATAAACGCGAAAGTTAGTAAATATGGATGTTTGTTACTCTTTGACAACCTCCGTAGCGTAGCGGTATTTTGCTCGCTTTAAGTCACGGAGGTCGTGGGTTCGATCCCCACACCGGACAAGAAATCTTTGTGTAAATTCTAAGATTTCTTCTCGGGTCTGGTTGGTTGAGGGACTACCATCCGTGCCTCGGAAAGCACGTTAAGCCGTTGGTCCCGATTGTTTTAGCATCATCTATAACAAGCGTATACAAGAACGGGCAGCAGCGTTTCCCTGTGTATTACAACATAAAACTGCGGTTACCAATCCGCCTGCCAAGCGTGGTGACTATGGCAAAACCCTCCCTCGGGAGGAGGCCCATGTTCAGCAGTGGACGTTGTACGGGCTGATGATGTTACTCTTTCACGCCAAAACTACTGAACGGAATTGGCTGAAATTTGCACCGGGATAGGTAATACGCTGGATTAACATATAGGCTACAAAACATCACGCACCGACCCACTGGAGCAGAGAAATGCGAGTAAAACCGCGTGGTGCCGCTAGTACTAAGTATAACAGTAGTACAATTTATAAAGATGAATCATTTTTTGAAATAATTTCTAAACGAAAATCAAGTTATACTGCATCGATGAAAATAAAAAACTCTACGGTCTGCATTATCCATAGTGACATTACCGACCATTGTAAAGGACTTAACGCAGTCTGTTAGGAATTAAGGTCGATATACTGGGGGCCGAGTCTGCTATTACACTTGAGAGCAATAAAATCGCACACGTTGACTTTTTGTTGTTAAAGCAGTTTTTTTCATGAATGTGAATACATATTAAAATAAAACTTACACTATTTGAATGTTTACTTCAGTACCTTTCTAATGATATCAAATACAGTGTAAAAAAAGTACCCATAGGGAGTTTTAGGGCACAAAACCCAACATACGGATAAAATTACCCAATTTAGCTTAAGAAAGAATAAAAATAAAACTCAAAATGCTTGATCAAATTGTTTTTTTAATAAGGTGTATTCCCTCCCCTAGCCTTGATTACAGCTCTTAATCGGTTTTTCATGGACCGTATTAATTTCACCATGAAATCTTGTGGTATGGCGTTCCACTCCTCTTCAATGGCAAGTTGAAGCTCTTGGAGGCGCGTAGGAGCAGGGCTTCTTGCTCGAACTCTTCTTTTTAGCTCATCCCAGACATGCTCAATCGGATTGAGATCAGGACTACGAGCTGGCCACTCCATCGCGGTGATTCCAACGTCTTCCATGTAGTCGCGAAATGTTCTAGCGACATGCGGTCTGGCGTTGTCGTGCATTAAGAGAAAATCTTCTCCCATAAGCCACGCAAGCGGCCTCACATGTTCTTCGAGCACTTCTTCGACGTATCGTGCAGCCGTCAAACTTCTCGATCTCGGGCCGGTATTCGCCGTAGTGATGAATACAATGTCAGTTTTAGTGTCCAACATTATGCCACCCCAAAACATACACGATCCACCTCCAAAAGCCACACGTTCGCTTATGCAGCATTGTGAAAATCGCTCTGATGACCTTCTGTAGACCCTAGAGCGTCCATCATCACCATGTAAAGTCATTCTGCACTCATCAGAGAACATAACAGCCCGCCATTGGTCATACGTCCAATTTAAATGTTCCCTAGCAAATTGTAGCCGGGCTTGTCGGTGAGCTGTGGTCAATTTGGGACCATTTGCTGGGCGATGTGAAGTCATTCCTGCTTCACCTAGTCTTCTTCGAAATGTCCACCGACTTATACTGACATTGCGAACTTCTCGAAGCTGTTGTCCCAGTTGAACCGCGTTCAGTTGCCGATTTCTCAAAGACCTTGTCACAAGAAAGCGGTCATCACGCTCTGATGTTGTGCGTCGCCGGCCAGATCCTGGTCGCCGAATGTAGCCACCGGTCTCTTGGAACCTCTGGTATACACGACGAACAGAGTAGCGGCTCAAATTTAGCCGTCGAGCAACTTCACTTTGGTTATGGCCTGCTTCGAGCAAGGCAATAACTTGAGCGGCTTCTGCGGGCGTGGTATCCATATTTTTCCAGTAAATCCGTATGCTTCCAGTAGACGTTGACCTTCGGTATGCAACTGATTAAAAATTCCAATAAACCGACCTTTTTATACCTGCGGTTAAGGGTGCAAGTAGTGACAACGCAAACGCGTGAATTTGGGGAATTCGGTGTACGGTCGGTTTTTGTAAGTTACGTAAAGGTCAATGATTTTAATTTTATGTTTTTGTAAAGCTAAGCTTTAATTTTGTCTAATGATTTTTACTCAATATCTTTAGATTTTAGAAAACAATCAGTAATAAACCAAATTACAAGGGGTGTGCGATTTTATTGCTCTCAAGTGTATATTAAGTATTGTGCCACCGTAGTGCCATTATGATATCATTATGCCAAAAACGGATATCTACTAATCTCACTGTGGTGTCGGCGCTGGAATGGCAGTCGGTGTTGCTACCGCATAAAAAGGCCGTCAACAGAAGTAGCAGAGGAGATGGTTAGGGAGATTTTAATGTTTATTTAGGCGATTTCAAAACTTATAAATGTATCATTTGTTATTATATTCAACTACGCTAATGTCATAGTGACACCATTATGACGTCATTTGGATTAGTAGATTACCAAATGGGAAAAAAACCGACCATTGAAATGTCATTGACAGTTCATGGATACGCAATTTCGATAGTAGACTCGGGGCCCTGGATGCTACGCCAGTATCAGCGCGATTTAATTGGTTACTCTTATAGCCTGTTATTGATGAATTGAATAAATCTGTTCCTAAACTCCGGCTAGACTCCACTAAGTTCTATAACAACTGGGCTAACTTGCTTTGGAAATTATTATCTGATTATCTTCAACTAGCGGCCCGCCCCGGCTTCGCACGGGTGGACTTTTATACCCTACCCCTGCCCTACCCTACCCCTGCCCTACCCTACGCCTACCCTAACCCTACCCTACTCCTACCCTACCCCTATCCTACCCTACCCCTATCCTACCCTACCCCTACCCTACACCTACCCTACCCTACCCCTACCCTACCCTACCCCTACCCTACCCCTACCCCTACCCTACCCTACCCTACCCCTACCATACCCCTACCCTACCCCTACCCTACCCTGGTGATATTGGTGTCAGTATTAACATAACGATGCACTAAATAGCCTATTGCTTATAGGCTATTTAGTGCATCGTATTTTATATAAGTCGTATTTAGTATAAGTTAATTTGTTAGGAGTAAGCAATAATAAATATATTATTATACATATTAATACGTGAAGCATAAACTTTGTAACCTTTGTTACGAAAATTGCGTTGACAGGTGTATGAAATTGCATACACTAAAAATTATAATATTAATATATAAATAAATGTTTATTTATAAAATAATATAAAGCTTCAACCCCCTGCAACCCTTTTTTACTATTAAAAGTAGCCTATGTCCATTTATCAGGTTCTATACTATCTGTGTACCAAATTTCATTTAAATCGGTTCAGTAGTTTTGGCGTGAAAGGCAGACAGACAGAGTTACTTTCTCATCTATACAAATATTATAAAGCTGCAGAGTTTGTTTATTTGAACGCGCTAAACTCAGGAACTGCTGGTCCGATTTCAAAAAATCTTTCGGTGTTGGATAGTCCATTTATCGAAGAATATTTTACTATGAAGTTCCCTCGGGCACCGGAGCTACGCGGGTGAAACCGCGCGCGGGTAGCTAGTTTATAATATTAGTAAGGATTTCCTAATGAAGTATATAATAATAATATGAATCCTATTAAAATATATTGGAACGAAGCATAACTGACTATAACTAATATTTATAATATGATAACTACAGGAACCTACGGTACGCGTCATCATTCTAGAATACTCTAGATAAGCCGATTGTATTCATTCGCTATGTTCTCGGAATGCTAGTTGCAATGAAAGGATTATAAGGTCAGGCTCTCATTATCTCACTGCACTTATCAGAACATTCTCGTCAACAGTACCCTGACTGTCTGAAAACAGAATAATAAAATAAAATCATGTATGTAACCCGTGATAGATAAAAACTGGACCTATGCTAATTCAATTCTTCCAAACATTTCAAGCTATCTATGCTAACATGTATTTCTTAAAATCAAAATACCCATTTGATTACGATCAAATATATATATATATATACCTATTTACAAGTAGGTACCTTTAGATGAACTGTGTATGTTACTGTTTAAATCTCATTTCAAACAAACACCTCTTACGTAGTGCACATCCTACTAATATGTATTATAAATGCAAAAGTTTGTATGTGTGGATGTATGTATGTTTGTTACTCTTTCACGCAAAAAACGACTGAATGGATTTGGCTGAAAGTTTGCACGCGGATATTTTATAAGCTAGATTAACATAAAGACTACAAAAATTCACGCTCCGACCCACTGGAGCAGTATGACGCGGGTAAAACCAAAATATTTACGTAAACCTATTTTAGTAACTACTTATTTAAGGTTCGAATTAATATAAAGATTCTGCCATTTGTTTACACCTTTATTATCTATGATGCAACTTGTCTTGTCATAAAGCAATGATAGCAATGTTAGATAGATCTATCTAAAACGAGTTATTTTTTAATATACGAGCTATGTGCTAACATGCCTCCCACCGATTCATAAAATGTCCACTCTCTTTACGCAAAACCTACATTAGTCTCACATGTAGCTAACAGCAGGCCGCCATTAATTACTTCAGAATACAACGTTTGAATTGAAGTACATAATACATGTGTTGTATGCGTGCATTCGCATTAGTAGTTCCGGTCAAACAAACCACCTCTTTTACATTGTACTGACGCGTCATCAACAACCTTCAATTATGTAGCGATAGTAAATCAAACCACAAGTATAGATATTACGGCGGGTTTACCAAAAATGGCACCATAATAATAAGCCCGTATAACGTCCACTGCTGAACATGGGCCTCCTCCCGAGGGGGTATTTTCCATAGTCACCACGCATGGCAGGCGGGCTGGTACCGCAGTATAATATTGTACCACACAAGGAAACGCTGCTGCCCGTTCCTTGATATACGATTATTATAGATGATGTTATAACAATCGGGACCAGGTGATTAACGAGGGTAGTCCCTCAAACAACCAGACCCGGAAAGAAATCTTAGAATTAACACAAAAGATTTCCTGTCCGACGCGGGGATAGAACCCACGACCACTGAAATTTTTAAGCGAGCCGAAAACCGCTAGGCTACTGACGTTGTCGGCACCATAATAAAATAACTAAAATATGAATGCAGTAATTATCAATTACTTTGTTAATAAGCATCCGATCGCTTAAAATTATCCGCTAAAGAAGAAACGCAAACAGAGGGATAATGACGTAACGATAATATTATGACTTTAATTAAAATGTATTCGCTACTCAGCTTTTACTATACATATTAAATGTGTAAATTTATTAAGTTAATGTAGCTTTAATAATACAATAACATAGGAATGCTTTACAATAATCCTTCAGTAATGAAAACCTTTTTATCGAAGTCATAATCAAATCGTTACGTGATTAGCTAGGATTTTAATTTATAATAATATTTGTAAATTACTTAACCTAATTTGTTGTAATTGAGGAAATCGATTACTGAGATGTTAAATGTATTTAAACGATGTCAACTAATGAACCGGTTGTTGCCAAGTGCGAGTCTGACTCGCGCACGAAGGGTTCCTTACCTTTTTCCATTGGTTGCCCACCTGTTGCCGTTATTGATATTGACTAAAAAAGACACGTTTGTTGTATGGGAGTCCCCTTAAATATTTATTTTATTTTTAGTATTTGTTGTTATAGCGGCAAAAGAAATACATCATTTGTGAATATTTCAGCTGTCTAGCTATCGCGGTTCTTGAGATACAGCCTGGTGACAGACAGATAGCGAAATCTTAGTAATAGGGTCCCGTTTTTACCCTTTGGGTACGGAACCCTAGTAGAAAATGGATTATAAGCATTTATGTTAGCTGTTATTTTATGTTATTCTTTATTCAGAAGCTACGAAATATTCTGATAAATCTATCATCATGTAGTGTCAGTAACAACTAGAGGCAAACAAAAACTCATTTTACAATGGCAGCCGTAACACGGCGAATTAAAAAGTTGTTGCGTTTAGCAAGTATTGCAACCTATTGCACAACGCTCGCCTCATATGGCCGCCAATTTTCCTCAATTCGCCAGGCGTAGGAGGTTAATAACTGGCTCGCGAATCAACGAGAACTTTGTACTTTACATTTACATTATTTATTTGTGATCAAAATGACGGTTTATTAATTATAAATAATAGTTGTGTGAAATGGTGTCATAACAATGAGTTTACAGAACATAAGTATTATACTTATTGCGTTTCAAATACTGTGAAATAGGTGAAGTAGTAAGCATTTACGAATAAAAAATAATAACCCAACGATGGCGAAGGCAAAAAGAAGGGCTATGATAGAATAAATAATTTCGCTGAATATTATGTTAAACTAGCTTCCTACGCACGTAATTACCCTTCCCGTGGGAACCAATATAGCCTATAGCCTTCCTAGATAAATGGACTATCTAAGACTGAAAGACTTTTTCGAATCGGACCAATGATAGTTCAGTTCATTAGTTAGATTAGCGCGATCAAGCTAACATACAAACTCTTCAGCTTTATATATAGGTACAGTATAAGATAAGATAACACAGTGTTAATTAAAAAAAAAAGTATATTTTTATACATATAATTATCAAGTATTATTGCAGATATCAGCCGTTGATTTATAAATATGTATAACTGGTTCCTCTACACTTGTAAGTAAATAAAAACTATATACCTAAGTACCGACGATATTATATTTTTACGTATTTAGTCAAATGGGTTATTGGAACGTGTGTCTGCAACTGGCGTCCCAGTTGAAATCAATAACCGATTGTTGTGTATCGGACGCGATATACTGCGATAAGCCTGCCCAGATAGGCATTTACAAATATATATTTATATTATTAACCCGAAGAGTTTCTTTGTTAGCTTGAACGCTCAAATATCAGGAACTTAATACGATTTAAAAAATATATTTCAGTGTTAGATAAACCATTTATTGAGGAAGTCTCTAGGCTATATTTCATCACGCTAAGGCAAATAGGAGCGAAGCACTAAAGAAGAATGTTTCGAAATGGGGATTAGCCTAAACTAATACTCTACGCGGTTTGTCCGTGTGGAATATTAGTTTGTTGCAGGCACAAGGTAGTTTTATAGTATAATTCTTTAGTCTTAATAAATGTATTGCAAGTTCATATAGGTAATACGGAATCCGCAATCTCAAAGTTGTTGAAAATTTAAGATTTGATTTGTCATTTAAACAAACTGATTGTACACTACTTAACGGTTTCCTAAGATTCCGAAAACTTAAAGCCCCAGAGGGGGCGCCCTCTTGCGCGGGTTGCTTAGTGTGTAGTTTTAAAACCGTTTGATAAGGCTGCTCACCTTTATGCCCAGTGAAGTAGCAAAACCCTCGTAAATATGAACATATTATGTTCATCCTAATAAAAAGCAAAACGTGTTATTATTATTAGCAGTGCTAACCATTGTATGTATTACCTACACCAGATAAATACGACATTTTAACTTCTGACTCAGTGTTCGTCAATGCAACAGTTATTGTTATTTATATATTAAGTGTAAGTGATAAAGTGCACATATTATTGAAAAGGGTATAATGAAAAAATATACCCATTTTTAATAATTCTTACCCTATGTTCATATTTCATGTTATTCTACTTTTATAACTTCTACACAACATTTTCTACGAAGACATTGGGAATGTCATTAATAAAGGAAAAATCTGTCTTCCTTATTCCTATATCTCTCAACTTCTATGTTTGCCTAACGAGTACTCCGTTCACTAATTACTATTTTGGGTCAGTGGGTAGTCTTTGGTAATTGGTATTGCATGACACAGAAAAATTCCCTCATGACATGTTTTATTCTGCAAAAAGAATGAAATCCATGATATGCTCAATACGTAACGTTCCCGCCCACAGGCTACTGGCCACAAACATAAAACGCCATGTCATGTTATCTGTAGATTTTGTAAATTTTATTTAAACTTGCCGCACTTGGTCCAACGCGGTGGCCGCCACACCCCACAAATCATCGCTGCTCACTTCTTGTGGCCAATTCCTAACTCCGCTCTCCCTTACATTGTTTAAACTGTTCTAATGAAAGGCAACCCACACTAGGCGCGCACTAATTATTTATATCAAAGATTCAATCCCGACCAAATTTTGTCAAATTCAGTCCCCTCTGGATTGAATTTGACAACGTACAACCAGTTACTTTCGCACGTATAATAGGTTTAAGTAAGGATTATAAACATATATTGCATTTGTAATATTAGTAGGGATTAGGGCATGCAAACCGGATACCCGGATAACCGTAAAAACCGGATAACCGACTGATTTGAAACCCGGGTTTTTTAGGATAACAAAACCGGATTTTTCGGTTTTTTCGGTTACGTTTCTCCTATGTCTGATTTAATAAATTTTTGATTTTCCCAAACAAAATATTAAATTTATCACTGCCAAACGTGTACGGCGTTAGTTCCTATTTATTTTTATTTTTATTCCCTAGTTCCCGCACGCGTTTTGCTCTAATTTCTCCCGTTCCCTTGGGAACTTCATAATAAAATATAGCACATGTTACTCCTGGATAATGTATCTTTGTTATCGCGAAATTATTATTTAAATCGGACTAGTACTCCCGGAGCCTATTCAATGTAAACAAACAAACAGTCATATCTTTTCTCGGTAATATAATTCTTGTGCCTCGCAGCAAGAAATACTTTCAAAACATCACTGGATGTCCTGCGAGTCCAGTATAACAACATCGTCAGGATGATGTTGGGGCTGCCTCGCTTCTGTAGTGCATCGGGGATATTCGCGCTGTATCGAACTGATGGCTTTCATGCCGTAATTCGCAAGAAAACTGTTTCCCTTTGTTTGTATTAGAGCAGCGTTAACAGATACCGCGGTTATGTTAAGCACTACATGATTAATAATCTAGGGCTTGAGAAGGCTATAGCAGTATCCAGCACTTGCGGCTAAGATATTAAGATTTTTTTTTTTTGTGTAGTTACTTTTGTATAAAATCTAAAATGTATGATACCAGCATTTTTTTTTAAACTATCCAAGACATAGTTATAGATCTCGATACGGCGATTCCGAATATGTAACTAACTCAATAACGTGAAAAATGTAGGATACGGCGGTTATAATAAGCACGGCAGAATTATCGGTATAATCGTAACCGTACCATAACATTAAAGGTCGTCTTTAAACATTTATTGGTATTAGTTACTTATATTAAAAAGCTGAAGAGTTTGTTTGTTTTATTGAGTTTGCTTGTTTGTTTTTAATGTTAATTTTGATTTTTAATTTTAATTTTAATTCCCTTGTTCCCGCACGCGGTTTTGCTCTCATTTCTCCCGTTCCCTTGGAACTTCATAATATAAAATATAGCCTATGCTACTCCTGGATACTTACTGGTAATCAGCTGCTAGATTTCAGCACGTTGGCGTGTTCTATCAACTGCGTGAATGAATCTAAATAACGTTTTATGACGATAAAAAGCCCACGCTGCCGTCATTTTTAATCTGTGTGTTTTTAGTCTGTGCGTTTTTAGTCTGTGCGTTTTTAGTCTGTGTGTTTTTAGATACAAGCGAGTGAGTGAGTAAAATCCGTAGTGCTCATAATGATGACTCTCTTGATGCACTTGTTGTATCCTTACGATCATTCTATCAATGTAAAAAATAGGAATTCGATTTAGCTTTGTAATTTTAATTTTGAATTTAATAAATTATTTTATTTTATTTTGACTACCTGTAAGAATGACTGATTTATTTTGTTTAGGTTTATAAGGAATAAGACTTCTATTTTATGCGATATTCAAATATTATTTTGATCTCATTTTACGTGCTGTTGATTTTGCCTGTTCGTATTTTATGACAGTTAATTATTATTTAATATTCTGTGATTTTAGACCTTTGTATACCTGGTCTACCAAATGTTCCTTATTTTGTATGTTAGGTACCTTAAGTTTTAAAGAATATGTTATTTTCCTAATTCTAAAGCTTTATGATTATTATTCTATTTTATGTATAAAGAAAATAAACTTTTTGCATTGTTTGTTAGTAGTTGTAGGCTGTAGCTTATTTCAATCCGTAAAAATTACATACTTTGATTAGACTTCAGCATTTTTATTTTCATTTAATAAAAATTTAAAAACAAACCCGAAAAAACCGATTTAACCGGTTTCACCGGTTTTGTAAACAAAAACTCCGAAAAAACCGGTTTTTTAAACGACCCGGTTTTTGCATGCCCTAGTAGGGATTATAAACATATATAGGGTGACTGGTAATTAGTGACCGATACCTAAACACATCATTGTGCTCATGATAACGAACAACTTTTACTATGGCACCAAACCTAAAATCGCGAAAAAAAATCAGCTGCTCCCTACCATGTTGACTATATAGTTATGAGAACATGAATGTATGCTGATTTTTTTTCGCGATTTCAGGGTTGGTGTATAGTAAAAGTTGTTTGTTATCATGAGCACAATCATGTATTGAGGTATCGGTCACTAATTACCAGTCACCCTATATATAGATTATTCTATTATTATAATTTTCTATGTAGTTTCAAGCTAGTGAGTACTTGTGATGGCTGGTTTTATACTTAAAGGAAAATGTTTGAAATACTTTTGGGTGGTTTACTTAAAGTTTCTTGCGGCGGCGCAGCATTTGTGGTTGTAATGTCTCGTTCGTTTGCAACGACACTTATCGTAAATTAGTTACATTTACCGTTTCGACTTATTATTGTGATGCCTCGTAACAGCGCGAAGCACAATTACGTTATTTTATTATTCAGCTATAAAAGAAAAATATACTCTGAAAACTGCAAGCGGAAAACAAAAGTGCAATTATAATATGGCAAGAATTATTGTTCCATATTTTTACGCAGACTGACATCTGAATTACAACTACAATTTTTGAAACTCACTTATATATAGTCCAATTAAACTGATTAGTAAATAACAAAAGATAAGATTCATAATATATAAACAGTAGTACAAACAAATAACATGCAATATTCAGCCTCGTGTCAGCTGAGGAAATGTCGGCAAGCGGCCAAAAAGTATTGCCAGATGACGCCGAAAATCATAATGTCCCTAGTGAAATGGAAAGTTGGTTCGAATAATAGCTATTGTTTTCCAAATTCAACTCGCATATATCCCAAAAACCTCATTAATAGTAATATGAACCCATCAACATCAATAGATTCATCCGTATTGTTTAAAGCCGCTACTCTCAAAAGTGCTATCCTTTGGTACCTGATATCTTCAGGATTCTCTTACTGAATTATCATCTAAACTACTGAAGAATATGTTCGTTTGCGTGAACGAGCTAATCTCAAGAACTCCGTCCGAGGTCCGTTGTCCGAGGAAGGCTCTATTTATTAATTATGAAGTTCCTATAGGAACGCGAGTTACGCGGATGAAAACTAAAACTGCGCGAAGGATCTAATTAATGATATAATTTCTATAAGAACAAAGTTTTGCAATTGCTGCATTTTTTTTAGTCTTGGCTACAACATACCAGAAACATAATAATAAAAACTAATCGCAACACGATCTTTTGTGTTGCGTAAAGTAGTATCTTGAAATTACGAGATTAACAAAACAATGTCGGCCGAAAAAAACAAGCGTTTACGACGCAATAAAGAGCGCACCTGATCACAAGCTGTGAATAATAAACACTATTTTTTTTATTGTAGCTGTCCTGAAATATATAAATATACACCTGGAGACCGACCCTACAGATGATGTTATCCCTTATTGGACGTCCGCTTTCCTCGAGCGTGCGTCCCATGTAGACGATGGCAGGGGTAGCGGGTAACGGGGACGGGAACTTAGCGCTGTTTGCGTTGTGTGTTTGATATGTATAGGTATGTCTCGATGCACGCGCTCGGCCAATATAGGGTCATCCTAAATCCTAATACGTTTGGGTCTAAAGAAAATTCTTCGGAACCTGAGCATAATTCTGCTTCACTGTTTATTAAACATTTGAAGTTGCAGAAAATCAGTTGGGCCGTCACAATTTATAAAATGTAATCTTAGGATAGTGTACCATAATACATTCATACTCAACTATTTGCAAGTGCCTTCTTATTTACAACTTTATTTATATACCTCCCTTTTTAATTCTAAACCATAGATATAATAAGATTGCCTCCGAGATTATTCCAAGATTCTTCTGGATATAAAAATGAGCATTTTAGTTAAGCCTCTCTTTCACAGTTCTCAGTATTCCTGCTGGTTATCTTCCTCGCTGAACTGGCTGTCGGAGTCGCCGGCTACATGAAGCATCAAGACCTAGAAAATTCGATAATGAAACACCTGAACGAGACCCTCAAGGAATACCCGAAAAACGTGGACGTTAAGAGGACCTATGACATCGTTCAGACCGATGTGAGTAAATATTACTTACCTTTACCTTTTGAGTCGTTGCTAAATTCATAAGACGACCCCTCCCGACCCTTAAGTTTGCTAAGAACCTTCCGATGCCCTCGTAGACCCGAAGTCCGAGAGGCCCGCGAACTGTAAAGTACAGCGATAGCTGCACAAAACTCTTCTAACCAAACTAAATTGATTGATGATTTGAGGAGATTGAGGGATTATCTCAATCTCCCCGTCAGCGACCGCGCTGAGCCGAGGTCCAAGTCCTACAGGGGACGACCTCTTGCGCAGGTTGCTTAGTTTGTAGTGTTTAAACCATTTATCTAGGCTGGAGCTCTGCTCGCCTTTATGCCCAGTGAAGTAGCGAAAGCCACAAGGCTAATTAAATATATCCGACCGAAAAAAAAACAAGACGATTTGCCATCAGTATCTGCATAGTATCAGTATACTATCGAAACGTAACAAAAACATTTTAAAATAGGAATTAAAATAGCATAATATGATTTTTACGAAAAACGTTTTGCTTGTAAGGACTTTTTTTGGACGGTCATATGTAGAGGCTTTTTGCTACTTCGCCGCGTATAAAGCGAGTCCAGCATTAATAAATAGTTTATAGAATACAAACTAAACTGCATCCGCAAGAGGACGTCTGTGGGACTTGGATCTTGGCTCAGGGCGATCGCTGGTGTCGAGATTGATTGGTTAGTGCAACTGTAAGTGGACTTCCTTATAAAAATAACTAACCCTGATAATTTTATTAATAAATTAATTATATATTTCAGTTGAAATGCTGCGGCATCAACGGACCCGACGACTGGTTGAACAATGGAATGCCGATTCCCGACACTTGTTGCTCTGCCCTTAAGATCAGCAACACCACCGAGACTTGCTCCAAGGATTCTGAACAAATACACAAGGATGGCTGCTTGCCCGCTCTCGTCGACTTCTTCAAGGGCATAGCGATGGTGTTAGGAGGAGTAGGGCTCGGAGTTGCCATTGTGCAGGTAAATATTATTATCGATCATTTCCATCTCATGACTTTTAACGGTAATGTTTGTAAAGAAAATTTCAATTTTATGATGCGTAAGATGTTGATGTTGATTTGTAATATTTAATTATCTAATGAATAATTATTAAATATTACATATCACATAGAACAGAAATAACTGCTACTAATTTTAAAACAGCTGAAATAATCTTATTAACATTTGGTGTCTTCTTTCAAGAAGCATTTTTGTTGTTATAAATACAAATTGATAAATAAAATCCTTGGTTTCTTAGTTGCGTTTAATTTTTCGTCAGTGTCGGCGGTCTTTGAAGGCTTGACCGTACCCACATGACGAAAATCATTTTATTTGCAAACCAAAGCCCTTTAAAGTTTTAAGGACCTTGCGGGTCTAGAATGCCTGTTTTCTAGGATTTTTGCCCGTTATTGAACTGGTTGTCTTTATAATTTATTCAGAATATAACCTCAATCAATTTGATTATGCATTTTTATTCTATAAATTCTTCAATCAATCTAAATATTTGTAGCTAATTCTGTTTATATCAAATTTCAGCTCCTGGGGGTGATTTTCGCTTGTTGCCTCGCCCGTTCCATCCGCAGTCAATACGAAACAGTGTAAATGTTAGACTACTGTTTTTTTACATTTTTATCTAGATGTTAATATTAAAGCCCTATACTTTTCAAACTACCTACTACATCTTTTTATAAGTATCTACTGTATATTTTGAAATAATTTATTTTATTATTGTCGTTATCAGATTATTTTGTTTATATTCTAAGATTAATTTTATTTAATGTATATCTTAAGTATAACAACAAATATTCTGGAAGTACAATAGAGTTTATCAGCATATCGGCGATTATGCTACAGGTTAGGGTTGCGTAGGCCCTTGAAAGAAGTTAGAAGCTTTGCCATACATTACGACTGTAGAGGTGATGATAGTAGCACAATGCACGAAATATATCAATCACCACTAAGTGTGCTCAGTGTTAAGACTGATTTTTCGAATAGGAATGGATACGTTATGCCAAAACATCATTTCCCATTAAAAAATTACTGAATTTCGTCCCTTTATAATATTATTGTACCTATTGCTATTCATATTTAACCTATGTAGAATTGGTGCACGTTTATATAAATTTCATTAGATTTGTATGATTCGTTTCTTGATTAGACGCAATACCATATGGAATATGATTTGATTACATTCTTTTACAGTCCTTCAGCAGACTGAAATATATTGTGCCTAACTAAGAAGCAATAATTAGGTCATTGTAATATTTGAGTGTTTTAGGTCGTGTATATTTATAATAAAAATTTGCATTATCTACTATGAGTTTTATTTCGGTCAAATATTACACTTATAAATAATAAAACAGCGATCCGTGTTCTAGTTACACACATTTTATTTTCCTATTTTATACCATGATATAAATTTTAACAAAGGATGGTTATTAGGTTTCAGAGCGTGAACGTCGAGTTTCGAGGAACATCATTCGCGTAAAATACAGCTGTCTTGCAAGCAACACATTTCCAGTCACAGTATAAAATAATTAAAAAATCACAATGACAAAATATATCCAGTCCCGAATACAATATCAGTATTCATCTCTCTGTTGTATGTCGCAAGCATCTGAATCTCACAGCACCAGATCCGACTAACGAAATCACCGAATTACAAAAATCACTCATATTCATCACGACAGTTTCAACATTCATATACGCGCGACATACACCTTTAGCTAAAATCATTACAACGCTAAGATTCTATTTAGAACTAGGGTTAAGACATACATTATACATTATCTAGACAATAAAATAACTTACAATCTAATAACTGTTTACATACTAAACGGAATATTTTAGAAAAGTTAGAGATGTCAGACTGGAGCGGAGGCCAACGTGCCCGAGTTTTGGCACTTTATGCTAGTAGTTAAAATTATTAAGACCAAGTAATCATCGATTTCAGATGCATCCTTTGATATGTGCGATGAGTAAAACATACCACCAATACTTTCGCTTCCCTGTCGGCGTCCCATAAATATTGTCGAATCACTTCACTTCCAATGGTCATAATTGAGCGTACTTAGTTACAGCACATCACACGACACTTACGCTCACAAATTATTATAAAAATAAATACAATATTATTCCTGATCTATTCTAAATCATCAATATTAAAATCGTTTATGTATTTATATCGAGAGATAAGATGCAAAAATATAAACTAAAGATCTAAAAAAAGAATCCTGTTTCATTGCACAAAAATAATAGGCCACGTAACTCATTTCTCAAAAGCTCTAAATTTCAAATAATTCGACTATCTAATTCCTAAAACATGGACAAGTTAAAAACCTATCTAAGATAACATACCCCATTTCAGTCACTTAACCTTTTGCGATCTAAATTCGGCCTTGTAAAAAAAATTATTACGCATTAACTTTATTCATGATATAAGCGTAGAGATCACATTCAAAGAACTTGCTGTATCAATGTAGAAAATATAAAACTAAATAGCTGCTAGTACATTAAGCACTCAAATTAGTTACCCATGAAACTGAATAACTTTTGAGGCAATGTTCAGGCAGTGCCTTTATTTTTACCCGAATAAAAAATATAATTTTCGCGAACTACGTCGGGGTCCATAATTACTACATGCTATTTTTTTAAACTTTCATTAGCATGTTTTATCAATGATCAATTATGCGAGTTTGGTAGTGGTAATGTTCCAATAAATACATATACAATTACATCTTCCGTCTGACTGATAATTTTCAACTGCCGCAGACTATCCTACGCACACCTCAACACTGATATCAATCAAAAATAATATTTTTAAATTGGTTTTTTGCCAACAAGTGACATCTCACTAGAATATAAGTAAAAGAGTTTTAGGGACAACCCTTGAGTGGATGTAGTTATCACTCACTACAATAATACTCAACAGTTATGAACTTCATACTCATGAGCAATTAGAAAATTTTCAGATGTAAGAGCTATATGCTGATTATGTTATTACTAAAGCCTTTTATGTGGTGAATTAATCGTTTATCGAAAAGAATATATCGAACTTTGTACTTATCTCTGCAGATGCAGGTTTGTATTTATTTGTAAACCAAGATTAAAGTAATACAGTAAATATTAATACATTAGTACAACCATTCCATTCACGCTGCTTTTGAAGACATTGTGGTGGAGGTAGGTAGACAATCAAATAAGTCTTGGAACTAATTTAGTCATCTAAATTCACCGATGTCAAAGTAAGTGTTTATGTAAAATTATTATCTAATTAATAGGAACAAGCTTAGAGCTTATTCCGCTCCATTGACTGACATGTGCTATATATTTGTTATGTGTTATTGGGGTAACTTTTCAATGAGTTTGTATTCAATTAATATATGACACTGATAGTGGAACAATGACAGCAATTAAATGCTTCAAAGTAGACATTACTAACAATTTACAAATTATAATAACCCAATAAACATGCAATGCCCTGAAATCAAAAACATGTTCACAAGACAATAATGCGATTTATTCCCAAAGTTATATAGTAATAGGTTATCGCAATAGTCCAGAAACTTACACATAAGTAGTAACAGTTGAAGAGTGTACGAGATCATCGCAATACAGCGGTAAAATTGACTCAAATCACTGGTTAAATACTACGATATACACAATTTCATCAGTAAACTTATCACTGTATTTTTAATATATATATATATATAACTCAGAGCTACAACGTTAACAGAAAACCGTTCAATTTATAACTAAACCTTAGTCTTTCAAAAATTACAATTACAATCATTCAGACCGTCTGAAGCATGTCGACATCACATTAAACGCAACTAAAAATGAATAAGCTGTATACACATCGTGCACTTGGTGCGTCGCGTCGGACAAGTGATCAGAGCAGCCGTCCGACGCGACGCAGCGAGCGCGAGTCATTCAATATAACATTATAAGCTTACATTTAGGTGAACAGGATGGATTTAGAACAGAATGGTATTGAGTATGATACTGCAAGTTGTTCCTTGGCGGGTTGGAGGAGGCAAACAAATCATGTCGCGTAGCGCTTGGTCCAGAGGCGCGCGATGCGATCGTGCTCCTCTCTGTTCTGAAGATACTGTGTAGCGATGCTTCCCACTAGTGGATCAGCTGAAATTTTACAAATATTACGTTATTTATGTTTCTGAGAACTAATTCAATTCCACGATAGACGATTAGCCGTCGTCAAGAAAACAAAATTCCTTTAAATCATTTACTACATCTAATCGAATTCGTAAAAAAGTGTAAATAACAGGCGGGCGAACTAGTAAAGATATAAATAAACTCGTCCGTAGGATTAATGTTCGAACAAAATATACATAAGGACGCACAGGTCGACAGGTCTTTGACCCCAGAGCATGAATCAAAGAGCTTTAGTTATGTCAGAAAGTCAATATGAAATCTAACTAATGTTAGCGACACTGACTTATATTTTGCGTTTAGAAAAATTGTACAGGAAATATGATTGAAAATAAGTTGTATAGGTTATGGCATATTCCTGGGGCTATGTACACTTCCCTAACCCTTTGAGCCTCGAAAGTATATCAACCACTTGTCTTTAATCATAACATCATCTATGATCACCACTACAGCAGACAGCAGCTTTAACTTGTGTATTATACCACAATATTGTGGTCAACACCCATCCATCAAATATGGAGACTATACTCCCATTAAGATATTGGGCAATACTTAATGGGAGTGCAATGTCCAGCAGTGGTCTATGTACAATCTAATAATGATAATTTTAGAGCTAAAATCAAGTTAAAACTATCATACCTGGGTTACAATCGGTGAGGAGTGAACATATTGATAGCAGGACCTTAGATATTGTCAGTGCAGGTGACCAGTTGTCTTTGAGAATATCTAGACATATCACTCCCTGGCTATTTATGTTACAATGATATATCCTAGTTCGGAATGTCACCTGAAACAAAATTAAACACTATGTAACTATGATACATTTGCGAACAATTACATATTTGGAAATTGACGTCCTCGCCCTCCCGACCTTTATGCAAAGATTCTTCCGATGCCCTTGTATACCCGAAATCCGCGATGCTCGAACTTTAAAATAGAGCGTCATTAGCACTAAACGCCCCTAAAAATCTAAGTCACCATTACTCAATTTCTTCCTCTAGCGACCGTCTTGTGCCAAGGTTCTGACCCACAGGGGGGGAGGGGGGCCTCTTAAGAAAGGTATGTAAAGTATCGGATACTGTATTAACCTACAAATAGGCACGGCTCGTCCATTCGCCGCACCGCGTATGCAGCTTCGAACTCCCAGATCTGCACTGATCGTGACGATATCTCGCGTTTTAATTCCTAGCTTTAGCTTTTATAAAAAATAGATTAAGCCCAGAACTCAGAACTAAAATAATTTGAACTAAAATAATTTGAAATTAGATAATAAAATTAAGTCCAAAGAGATAAGTGGAGATTTGATGAATTTCACGCATATTTAGTTACAATCACAGCATCAATAGTACAAGTACTACGTACTCACACAAGTGGCGGCGTGTCGCCGTCGACGCGCGTGTTACGATCTCACCCCGCTCCATGCACGAGCAGATCGAGGCATGTTCGCGCCTACATACTGACTTGATACAGAATAATACATTACATGGACAGGTAAGTACCTTCCTTTACGCAGATTTCTAAGTTTGTAGTTTTTAAACCATTTGGATCCCCGATCGCTGCTTGCCTATATCGCCCGGTGAAGTAGCAAAAGTGACATGCCTAAATACACTTATTGCGAACCAAAAAGAATTCCAATTCTGTCAACATAGACTACAATTATTTTAAATGCTTAATAATAACTACGCATTATATCCTAAGGGTAATCCCTCGAATATAAGTACAAATAACTTGTCCATTACAAAGGCCTACAACAATACATCGCTCACAAAGAATGTACGTCATCAAAAGAGGCTCAGGTATCTCGGCGACGTACATCGCCTGATTCAGGTAAACTGGTACAGTCAACTGCTAAAATTGATGTATTTATAACGATTAGATCACCTTCTTTATAGGGTTTTTGTTATTTAATGTAGGTAGGTATTATGATATGGTTAGGTCAATATTCATAAAAAAAAATCTGAATACATAAAAAAACACGTTTGTTGTATGCGAGCCCCCCTGAAATATTTATTTATTTCGTTTTAGTATTTGTTGTTTTAATGGCAAGAGAAATAAATCATTTGAGAAAATTTATAACTGTATTGCTATCGCGGTTCTTTAGTTGTGACAGACAGACAGCGAAGTCTTAGTCCGTTTTTACACTTCGGGTACAGAACCCTAGAAAAGTGATATTGGACTAAGCAACTATGTATTAAAGGCAACATATTAGTGAAGCTGACTGTACAGTAAAAGCTGTAGGTATTCCAAAAAGTGAAGCGTGAATTACATGCGGCAATTTAAATAATTATAAACGCTGCGTCGCTTTTATAATTTCGAGGGTAAGGTATTATAAATGCCAGTCAGATGCAATTATTTATTAGTTATATTATAACTAGCTTCCCGCGCGCAGATTCACTCGCGTAGATCCCGTTCTCATTCAAACTTCAGAATTAAATATACCCAATGTTACTCCTGGATAACGTTGCTTTTTAATAGTGTAAGAGTTTTTGAAATCGGTTCAGTAGTTCCGGAGCCCATTCGATGCATACAAACAATCGAATCATTCCTCTTTATAATATTAGTTTGATATAGAAAACATTGATTTCACATACGTCATGTTTTTAAATTACCGTCTATTAACGCAAAAATAATATGTTATATCAGCTATACTCAACCAACGGCCCGCGGGCCACACGTGGCCCACTGGGCCTTTGAGGTTGGCCCACCTTGGGTTATAATAAATCCATGTTTTTCTATTTATTTAATATTTTGAAGATAATGTAGTATTCAAGTGTGCCTTTTTTATTACTCCGTAAATATATCTTACTAATTTGGCTTTAGGTTCTTATTAACCCTTAAATATTGTTTTGTTTGCGGCCCACAACAGCAAGGCGTGAGTGTGACCGTTATAAAATAAAGTTTGAGAACGACTGCGTTAGATAATATATTCCTATTAATAGCCAGTATTAATTTTATTTATAAACTCTTAGGCCCCACCTCCCCTCAACATCCCGACCCATAGTTAGCAAAAAACCTTCCGATGCCCTCGTAGACCCGACGTCCGAGAGGCCCGCGAACTGTAAAGTAGAGCGACAGTTGCACAAAATTCCCCTAAAAATCTAAAGTCATCCTTCCTCAAGCCCCCACCGCCAGCGACTCCCCTGAGCCGAGGTCCATTAATTAGTTATTAGTCCAAGTATTCAAACCATTTATTGAGGCTGGAGCTCTGCTCGCCTTTATGTCCGGTGACGTAGCAAAAGCCTAATGGCTAAATACATAACGTCCGTCCGAAAATAAATACCTCGTACGGGACAACTACATGGATGAAAACGGAGAGACGGTTAGTTTTTTTTAATGACATCCACGTGTAAAGAGCACTGACTGTATGTTTACAGATTATCATCGACACATGATAAACTTGGCAGTTGGCATTGATCTTAAAATAATATACTATTTGAGGGTAGGCAGGTTACATACTTAAACGCCTACATTTTTGATGCAATTATCTTATATTTAAATAAGTCTGGCTCATGAAAACTAGACTCTATAAAAACCGATAAATTATACATTCTTTCATCGACCCTCACTTATGAGGGATTCTATAAAAAGTAATAACTATCACGAGCGCAGTACAACACGTGGTTATACGATCTACGTAATACTACGTATACATCAATGTGCACAAATGGCACTATGGCTCGTAAATCAATAACGCAAAATAAATAAGCGCCACACATCATCCCCAGACTCCAGACAGGAGGGTGGGGTAATGTGTGCGTACCATTGACGCATTAATCGTTTGCATTTTGCTTCAGAATATAAAAATCATGTTATCGAGAGATGGATCACTTTTCATTTGCTTACTATTAGCTATTAGATATATAGCTACTTATTATATACAAAGCTAAAGAATCATTTTTGTGATTTTCTAGAGCGCGCTAATCTCAGGAATTACTGGTCCGATTAGAAAAAATATTTCAGTGTTAGCCAACTCATTTATCGAGGAAGGCTATAGGCTATATTTATTTATGAAGTTCCTACGGGAACGGGAGTTACGCGGGTGTAACCACGCACAGAAGCTAGTATAATATAACAACAGGATACATTTAGTTTGTAACTGTTATATTTTGAACACAGGTTATTACGAAGGATGGTCCTGTTTTTTTCTTATAACAGATCCTGAAGTAAACGAAAGTTTAGTTCGTTGTGGTTAACGAGAATTATAAAAATATCTTGCGAAACAAAAATACAAATCTTTACACAGATTTAACTGACAATTACTCCATTACAAATGGACCGGCACATTTACTACGAATAAAATATTTAGTTAAAACAATCTGTACTTCGGCTGATCCGACAGTGATTGATGGGTGCGATAATGAGATAACTTTTGAAAAGGAATAGGTACGTTGGAGATTTTGACGACTTCATTCCTAAAAATCTATGGTTCCCGTCTCTAAATTCTGCGAAGAAGGTAAATAAAGCGTGATACAAAACGTAGCTCGCGGCTTATATGGCACGGTGTCCACCCCAGACGGATTAACCCTATACAAACGCCCTAATTAGGACGAACAAAACGTCCATATATATAGTTATATGGATGCCTCGTCCATACATCTATGTATACCTATCACACATACTTTATTTTCCTTAAAAATATTATTTATAAGTTGTCCATTTCAACATTAAATGAATTATCTATCTCGATAACTTTATCATTTGCAATGCAAAATTCTTTTTAGTAAAAATATTAAACAAATCCACACGAAGGTACGAAAACTCGGGTAAAAACTAGTTAACAATAAATCGTCCCTTCCACAAGCCAATGGATGCTAAGTTAAGGTCAATAAAACCAGCCATGAATTTGCAAGGCTGTTTGGCAAAAAGGCAACAAAAAATCTGTCTGAGTTAGACCATTCTGAGAATAATGGCAACGCGCACAAAAAATGGCGATCTCACCGTTAGTCCTAAACGCATGCATCATTGGTCTGCAAAATTAATAGGTTTGAAGAACTTTTAATTGGTACAACACATCATGTTGAGAATTTTGTAGGTAAAACATGTTACCTTGTGAATTAATTTGTAAGTCTAATACTGCATATATTGGCATAAGACATTACTCATGAGATCTGTGTAAACAATATTATTGACAAGTTAACAAGTTAATTACTTATGGTAATGATAGCACCTTTGATAATTTCTCTAAATACCTAGTAATATAGATCTGGTTCATCTTACGCATATATCATAACTAAAGTACAACTATCAACCTTGTTCAATAGGAAATACTTTTTCACATGTTTACTGGCTTAATAAATAAATAAATAATCATTAACATTCTTTAATCTTTAAAATATATGGAGCCTAAAAATGTTATTCTAATGACTTCTTTCCTGTAGTGGATCATTTCATCTGCACATAGTACAAATTCATTTGTATTATTATTGAGGCATAATAAGTGCTTAGTGACCCAACAAACATGGTATTGATTTATATGAATTATTTGCACATATAAATTTGTTACCTAATAAAAACACTTTTCAATGGATTATGTTGAATATTAGGACAATGAAAATACACAATTGAGAGTTTGTATATCTAATATATAAAATTCTCGTGTCACAGTTTTCGTTGCCATACTCCTCCGAAACGGCTTAACCGATTTTGATGAAATTTTTTGTGCTTATCCGGTATCTATGAGAATCGGCCAACATCTATTTTTCATCCCCCTAAATGTTAGGGGTGGTCCACCCCTAAATTTTTATTTTTATTTTTCAGACAAAGTTAGGGGTAGATTAGAGGTAGGTGTAGGGTAGGGGTAGGGTAGAGGTAGGGTAGGGGTAGTGTAGGGTAGGGGTAGTGTAGGGTAGGGGTAGTGTAGGGTAGGGGTAGTGTAGGATAGGGGTAGTGTAGGGTAGGGGTAGTGTAGGGTAGGGGTAGTGTAGGGTAGGGGTAGTGTAGGGTGGGGGTAGTGTAGGGTAGGGGTAGTGTAGGGTATGTATCGATTGAGGCAGTACGAAGTCTGCCGGGTCAGCTAGTAGAGTATAAATTCTATTTGGTACAATTTGTACTATTCATAGATTCAAATTAAAACAAATCATACTGTTTTCTCATTTCAAATGCCAGTATGCCAGACCCATTATATTAAAATCTACAATAATATTATAAAAAGAATAGATTTGTATGTTTCTTATTCCAAAATTACTTAATAAAAAAAAATAATACATCATTTCAAAAATAGAATATCAAAGAATAACAATAGACTTTAATTTGAGATGGGAATAGCATCTATGCAGGTGTGAGTGCATAGAAGGGCAAGTATTAACATAAAAGCTGCAGATCACTGACACCAAAACTTTCCACCTATTCGAATCACTAATGATTATTTGTGCCAAGTTTTAATCATATCACTAAGTCACCTTATGTTGATTCATCCTCTAATTTAATCAGCCGTGTTGATGTTATAATGATTTTGCAAGGTTAAGGTGAAACAATGTGTTTGTTTAGGTGAAAATGTATATTGTGTTATAGATAAGTTGACTAAAAACTCATTTATCAAAACATTAATTATTTTTCCTATTTGTTAAATGCAGTAATGTTATTTATTTTTTTATTCGTTTATTTCAGACAATTACAGTCCATAGTTCACACAAATATTACACATGGCAGTCATCATTTTGACCTGAATTAAGAGAAACATCACTTTATTTTCTATTCTTAAATTTGTTTTAATGACTGTACCAGTGTCTCAGTGGTTACAACAGATTCTTCTGAAGCCTGGTGTTCTAGGTTTGATTTCCACCCAGGACAACTAATATGTGTGAACCACAGATAACTGTTTTGACTCTGGGTGTGCTGTGTTTGTAAAATCCTCCATGACAGATGACATTTCCATACTGTGGAAATTGTCTTTTAAAAAATCCTTTTATTCCCAGACAAAAATAACGATAAAATACTACTTTAAATAGAAAATTAATGAAATGATTACCTTAGGAGGTTTGAATGGATATTCTGGTGAAAAGTGTATATCCAAGAAGAAAACTCCACCTTCATACACTGATCCAGGGGGACCCAAGATTGTAGACACCCATTCATACAAATTGTCTCCTTTAGGGCCTGCACTGCAGTTTGGTGGTGGATCAAGTGTAATCTCTGCCAGTTCCTTCTGGATCCTCTTAGCCGATGTCCCCAGTGCCTTCGACATTTTGGGGTTTGGCTTATTTTCTTTTGTGTCTGGTTTGTTATCTGCTACAGCTCCGCTAGAACCCGCTCCTCCTCTGCCACGACCCGTTCCACTCCCTGATGAACCAGAGGCACCAGACATTATCTAAAAAGCACCACACATCTCATTCCGCTAAACCAAAAAGCTACTGGTTAAGAAGCTTGTTAGCTTTACTAAATGAAAACCAGTGAAAACAAAAAAAAATATGATTGCATGCTTTCATGGGTATTATGATTTATTATGAACCTCCAATGTTATGAAATGTTTGGTGAAAATGATACCCATAAGAATTGATATTTCAACAAAATTAAAGTGCAAATGAAACTGAAACTGCAACACATGATTGAATCAATAATCATATTATCAAATGATTACAAGTGGTGCACTAATAAAGTCATAAGAAAACTATATTTTACTAACAAAGTACAAAAGGTGAACATCTTTTTTTTGAAGCATGAACAAAACCACTAAGAACAAAGACATTATATATCGTTACGAATAGCACACTAAACATTAGCGCAACATAATTAAAAGTAACATTACTGTATTGACACCCACAAAACCAATAACACTCAAAACAACAGTGATATAATGTAATGGAAAAGATTTATTTGTACCTTACGAACAACAGTCGGCCATCTTGTGGGTTGGCGTTATCCGATAACTTACTATTTTTTGATTCACCAGTGACCCAATTTAATGAAAAATACGTCTCCCGGTAGACGATAGATACGACAGAAAGAAATTCATCCACATAAAGTATAAATTTTGTGCAATACTATCAACTGTAACTCCGTGTTAGGTGCTCCGCACTGCAAAGCGTAAATAGGCAGCCTGTTATTTTCTGTACAAATACCGCTCAACTAAAATACCAAATATAATAAATATCCCTTACTCAATGTTATTACGATTCGGCGTGATCCGGCTGGTATTTCAGTGCTTCAATCCACTTCTACCACATTTCATACATTAGTCCGTCACCCTCACCAACACAAACAACCACTGAAATTCACGGAATGCACACAAGCTCAGGATTAAATTAAATACATATTAACACAAAACGAAAATGTTGAAATACTTACAAAAAGATATTTAGAACTAGCTACACTAATTGTTTATCTATAAAAATCCTTTTTAATTAGGAAAATAAATGAAACTAAGTAAAAATACAAGCAGCACAACCACTTCCCGACATTTTTTAACTTTTTAATTTTGTTAATGTTGCGACATGAAATAAATGTTGAAATGTTGCCATATAAAATATAAAGCTGCATTTTCATTTATGAAACCATTATTATTAAAAAAAAATTGCAACTTACGGCATCGAATTGCTAAGTTTTTATCTTAATTTTTAAGAAATAAAATTAGGTTGACATTTAGAGTGGACTTTTATTTTCACAGCTGAAAGAAACAAGAAATCGATCGTAATTCGCGTACAGTTTTCTAGTCAGTAATTTTTAAACATTATTCTATTTCTACATTCTAGATTCCAAAAACATGTTGAAAGATAATCTTCAACAATAAAAATTAAGAGTACAGAGAGTACAAGAAGAGTATAGTACATCTTATTAGATATTGATGTTGAAAACATCAGTATCAGTTGGACATACACAAATTCTACTGATTTGCAGAGAATAAATAATAAACTGTAAGTAATTATTTATCATTAGTAATCAAAGAATTTCATTTTTTTAAATTCATTATGTGTTTTCATCTTTGATAAAAATACTGTGCTTTGCAGGTAAACACTATATTGATGCTTATCTGTGACTGTGACATTCTGTGATAAACGTTTGTCAAACTCTCGCCTGTCAACATCCTGTCAATAATATCATCAATGTTGTGAATTGTGCGAAAATAAAATAATAATTATTTTGATTTTATGGTCATAAAACCAAGTGGAATTACTATAAATTTATATATTAAATCTCTCACTTTAAATCTTTCCATTAAAAGCCTACAAAATGGGGAAACGACAGCACCAGAAGGACAAAATGTAAGACTGTAACATAGTTGAAGCATAGTTGTGCTAAAATCTATTGCTTTATAATATTACATACATTTTTATACGTATATTGTATCATATTTCCTTTTATAGGTACTTAACGTACACAGAATGGACTACTCTATACGGTGGCAAAAGATCGGGCACTTTAGTTGAAGAAGACACTTCATTCAAAAGGTTACCATTCGATCATTGTTGTTTGTGTCTTCAGCCTTTCGACGATCCCTACTGCGATGCTGATGGCAATATATTTGAACTTCAGGCCATCATCGAGTTTGTGAAGAAGTTCAAAGTGAATCCTGTTACTGGAAAAGTAAGTGACTACAATTCAGTTAAATCCTCTCTTAAAGACATAATGTTTACTTTCCTTCAGTGACTGTGAGTTTGAATACATTTTATAAATAAAATTGTCCTAGAAGGTAACACTTGGAAATATAAGAATAAATGTAAATAATATGTATATATAGTTGAAGTAAAAAATGACTCTTGTTTGTTAGTAAAACTTAAAAGTTAATATTTGGAACATGCATAAAGTACACATTTACTGAATACATTTATTTATATATTTGTCATGAAGTTGTAGGAACAAAAACTTAATTTTAATGGGAATAGGGACTGTTTCTAAAAATGCCATGGCTTCTGATAAATTAACTTATTACTAATAGAAAGATATCTCTGTCCTTCTAAGGACATGCTTTAATTTCTTATCTATATATATAAAAATGAATCCCTATTTCCTTTGGTCACAGCATCATGCGTGAACCGCTGGACAGATTTAGCTAAATATTTTTTTGTTATGTTTGTCATTGTCAGGGGAAAGTTCTTATAAAAGTAAAAATATGGAATTTGCATAAGAATACTTTTCCACCATATTAAATTGTCTAATGTAACTTTAGCGCTTTTGACAACATAAACTTTTTTAATATAATCTTATGGCTTTTGATATAACATGGACAGAATGCGTGCTGCTCTCGCACATTTCTTCTCGCACGGTTCTTTGAGAGCTATCACACCTAACATTAAAAGTTCAATTTATTATAGAGTTTTAGTTAAGAAAGGATAAGGACTTTCTGGGCAGCTAGTAAATAATAGGTAATTACAATATCAACAGCAAAAATATCTCTTCTTTAAGTTGTTACAAAAATAATTAAATATATAAAATCATTTGTTAAATAATTTTTTTATTACGTTTCAGAAACTAGACATCAAATCTCTGACAAAATTAAATTTCTTCAAAAATGCAACTGAAGACTACCATTGCCCTGTCTTATTCAAGCCTTTTACAAAGAACTCTTATATTGTTGCTATTCGCACAAGTGGCAATGTATTTTCTCATGAAGCTGTGGAACAACTTAATATTAAAGGCAAGAATTGGAAAGATCTTATCAATGACACACCATTTGCGAGGAGTGATATAATTACCATACAGGACCCAAATAACTTGGGCAAGTTTAATATCTCAACATTTCATCATGTGAAGAACAATTTGAGGGTTGAAACTGAAGGTACTGTATTTACTACTAGCAGACTTTGCATTCTGCCTACTTGTATTCCTCTTAACCCCTCATGCTAAGCTAAGATGCTTGTGTTCACACGGGGTGTCCTAGACGATCCGGACGACGAGATCACAACTTACCAACTAGCAGTACAGAGACTGCAAGAAACTACCACCACTACACAGACACCACTCTATCCGACCCGCTGGAGAAGAGTGCGCCCGCGAACGCGACGCGTCCCCCTCGCCCTCCCGACCCTTAGTTTGCTAAGAACCTTCCGATGCCCTCGTAGACCCGAAGTCCGAGAGGCCCGCGAACTGTTAAGTAGAGCGACATTTGCACAAAACTCCCCTAAAGAAACTAAAAGCCATAATCCCTCAATCTCCCCGTCAGCGACCGCCCTGAGCCGAGGTCCAAGTCCCACAGGGGACGCCCTCTTGCGCAGGTTGCTTAGTTTGTAGTGTTTAAACCATTTATCTAGGCTGGAGCTCTGCTCGCCTTTATGCCCGGTGAAGTAGCAAAACCCTCAGGGCTAACTACATATGTCATAGCTTGTGTTCACAAATGGGTTCACTTTGGTAGTGCAATGGGTGGGGATCGAAACGGCGACCACATGATCGCAAGGCCTACGCCTTAGCCATTGGGCTATACATGCTTCTAAACTACACTAAGTTGCAACCGCATAGCTCACATACCTGTTGGAACTTTATTATTAAATACGGCCAATGGTACTCAGGGACAATGTTGCATTATCGAAATTGTCCAGTAGTTTTCGAGTTTATTTGTAACAGATTTGTATGAAATCTTTCTCTTTTGTAATATTAGTATAGATTTGTTACCTGACTACCACTTTTTTGCACACATGATTATGTTGATAGCAAGAGGAAAGATTTGATTGTTTGTATTGAATAGGCACTAAAACTAATAGACCAATTTAAAAAATTCTTACACTTACATTATACTATTACATAGTTTAATATGCTTTTTGTTATTGTAGAGGAAATCGCAATGAGAAAGGACCCTCATGCCAGATTGAAAACAGTGTCTGCAGAAACTAGAGACATTCTACAAGAACTAGAGAAGGAATATAAAGCTCCGGAAAAGAAAGAAGCTAAGAAAGAAGTTAGTATAAATATTTTTTATTAATTGATTACTTTTATTTTTAACTAGCGGCCCGCCCCGGCTTCGCACGGGTGGACTTTTATACCCTACCCCTGCCCTACCCTACCCCTACCCTACTCCTACCCTACCCCTACCCTACCCCTACCCTACCCTACCCCTAGCCTACCCCTACCCCTACCCTACACCTACCCTATCCTACCCCTACCCTACCCTACCCCTACCCTACCCCTACCATACCCCTACCCTACCCCTACCCTACCCCTACCCTACCCTACCCCTACCCTACCCCTATCCTACCCCTACCCTACCCTACCCCTACCCTACCCTACCCTACCCTACCCTACCCTACCCCTACCCAAAAGTATCCTACGTCCTTCTCCCAGTTCATAGCTACCTCCCTACCAATTTTCAGCCAAATCGGTTCAGCCGTTCTTGAGTTATAAATAGTGTAACTAACACGACTTTCTTTTGTTTTTAAAATGTATTCTGCTATTCGGGACAGAAACAAATCCAACAAATCAAAAACCATGGCAATCGGTCCAGCCGTTCTCGAGTTATAAGTGTTGTAACAAACACGACTTTCTTTTATATATATAGACTAGCGGCCCGCCCCGGCTTCGCACGGGTGGACTTTTATACCCTACCCCTGCCCTACCCTACCCCTACCCTAACCCTACCCTACCCCTACCCTACCCCTACCCCTACCCTACCCTACCCCTACCCCTACCCTACACCTACCCTACCCTACCCCTACCCTACCCTACCCCTACCATAACTCTACCCTACCCCTACCCTACCCTACCCCTACCCTACCCCTACCCTACCCTACCCCTACCCTACCCCTACCCTACCCCTACCCTACCCTACCCTACCCCTACCCTACCCTACCCCTACCCTACCCTACCCCTACCCTACCCTACCCCTACCCTACCCTACCCCTACCCTACCCCTACCCTACCCTACCCCTACCCTACCCTACCCTACCCTACCCCTACCCAAAAGTATCCTATGTCCTTCTCCCAGTTCTTAGCTACCTCCCTACCAATTTTCAGCCAAATCGGTTCAGCCGTTCTTGAGTTATAAATAGTGTAACTAACACGACTTTCTTTGGTTTTTAAAATGTATTCTGCTATTCGGGACGGAAACAAATCCAACAAATCAAAAACCATGGCAATCGGTCCAGCCGTTCTCGAGTTATAAGTGTTGTAACAAACACAACTTTCTTTTATATATATAGATAGATTTATTGCCTTTATATATGCATTTAAAAATCATTGTTTTGGGTGACATTTATTGACAAATTCAAATTTTGCAGATACATGTAACAAAAAATCTTCTGTCTTGCAATGATTGAGTAGAAATATATGGCCTGTTGGTCAAAAGCATACTCTGCATTCTTTAATTATTTTATCATCATCATCATCATCTTCATCAGCCTGTTGTAGTCCACTGCTGAACATAGGCCTCCCCTATCGATTTCCAGCGGGAACGATCACTAGCGGCCTGCATCCACTGACTCCCCGCGACCTTTATGAGGTCGTTGGTCCATCGTGCAGGCGGTCGTCCTACGCTGCGCTTGCCAGTTCGTGGTCTCCACTCGAAAACCTTATTTTTATAATAAGGGACAACTTAAGCCTCTCTTTACAACCATGTTTTTTAGACTTTTAGATTGTTGCTGTGAGCAACATATCCTGAATGAAGTATTGTGTCATAATTAGATCCTGATTTTTTTCTTCACGAAACTCCTTGACCATGTATCTCACTGATTATTATCCCAATGTCTAGTGAGGTAGCAAAAGCCTGGTGGCTAACTATATATAGCTGCTTCAGTTTTTTAGTGACACAAATCCAAATGTATAACTTTATGATAGTGAGTTTTAATCACATGATTTTACAGATCAATTTGCGTTGAATGATAACCTTATTTCATGTAAAAAATAATAATTCCAGGTAGCAGATAAATTCAATGCAGCCCACTACTCCACTGGCATGGTGGCTGCCAGTTTCACTTCCACAGCCATGGTGCCAGAGACTACACATGAAGCTGCCATTATTTGTGAGGATGAGGTTAAATATGACAGAGTGAAAAAAAAAGGTAAGGTTATGCTCTCATTTCCTATGCTGGAGAAACCATTTTGTCACAATAGAAAGCCATATATATAAGGAGTACTACAGGTTTTTTTAAATCAGTTATAGTCGCCTGGTTCTGTAATATGCTATTGTCTAAAACAATCTTCGCATTATTGATTTTCTATATATAAATATAAATAGATGTTTGTTATTCCATCATGCACAAAACAGTAAATGCATAAAACTTACAACAACATATTGGGATTTTCATAATGTAATAAATTAATTTTTCGCACTCCTTAATGGCTATTACCACTCAATGCACTGATAATCATCATCATTCTATATGAACATACATTGTGCTGAACATTTGCCTCCTCCTTGAGAGAGGGGCATCCATACCCTTCTTGGCAGACGGGTGGATGTCTGAAGTATTATATCGTAACACATCGGGAAATGCTGCTATAACAATCGGGAGCAATGGCTTAACATGCTACTCAAGGCACGGAGTCATTTAACCAACCAGACCCAGAAAGAAAGACGGCAGAAAGAATTCCGAGACTTACAGCCAGACTAATGCACATAGACTCAGGCCAAGTGCAATATTTTCGCATCAAGAGTTTGGCATACATCAAAGCAACTACTAACTCAGTATAACACTTTAGGCACAGGCAGTAGATAAGTTAAGATTACAGTGGTCTTTTAACTTTATTACAAGCCCACAATAGTTAAAATGTTGGTGGCGATGGCTAGTATTGGCATAGCCCAGGGGTCTCCAAATTCCGGCCCGCGGGGACAAATCCGGCCCGCCGGTATCATCAAACTGGACCGCGACAGCCAATGTTTTATTGATGTTACTATTGCTAGAACTACGACTATAGATAAGAGCAGAAAAAAATAATCTGTTTTGCCCATGAAGCATACTGAAAATATCATTATGGCTTCAAAGGTTGGAAACCCTGCCATAGCCCATAAAAGTTTTGTGGAGCGGTCGTAGCTCAATGGCTAGATCGTCGGACTTGCTATCATGTGGTCGCCGGTTCGATACCCACCCATTGCACTAACGATGTGAACCCACTCGTAACTCATGCATTTTAGCTTAGCACTAGGGGCTAACAAGAATAGTAGTAGACTGCTAAACTCTGTTAGTAATCTTTAAAAATGATATTAATTAAAAATTAATATGTAAATTCATTTATTTTTATTAAAGAAAATTTATTGCAATCTTGATGAAAATCTGATGATAAAATTTGTCTATCCTTACAGGTTACGTCAGATTGGTGACCAATGTAGGACCGTTGAACTTCGAGTTGTATTGTGACGTCACGGCCAAGACTTGTGACAACTTCATCAGGCACTGTAACAGTGGATATTACAATGGCACTAAATTTCACAGATCTATAAGGAATTTTATGGTACGTTATTTCTTTTGTTACATTTTTGGGCATATTGCTACGAGGCTATTGCTACATCACCGGGAATAAAAGCGAGCGAACCAGACTTATTAAATGGTAAAAAATTACAAACTTAACAATCTAGGCGCCATCTACGGAGATTGCACGTTCGTGCAGAGCGGTCGGTGGGGGGATTGTCAAAAGAAGTCTATAAGATTTTTAGGGGAGATTGCTAAGATGAAAGCAGCTTGAGTACTGACTTGCCGTGCCGGAGAACCAAAGTGCTGGTTATGCGATATAGCTTAGGGCTAGATGACTATTAAAAAAAGTGGATAACAATGGTTTTAGGGCTAGAAAGCTCTAAAATAAACATACAAACACATTTAAAAGGCTATCTAAGCTACAGTCGGCAACACGTTACAAAATTGCTACAGCGTTTTCGGTGATTCATTTAAAAAATAGGTTAAAACAATAATTCCAATATAATAATTTATGTAGCCAGTTTAATTAACTGGAATCATTATATTTTGGTTTCCTTATGAGAAATACGTTTAGAAATAAACATAATTTGATATGAGTTAACAAGCCTATTAATTAAGCATCTTAGATAATTTTGCCTTTTACAATATGTGGGCAAGAACTCCTTGTCTATACTCAGTTACTCCAAATAATAATGTAATTTTTACACGTATATTTTATTTTCTAGATTCAAGGCGGAGACCCTACAGGCACCGGTCTTGGTGGGGAGTCGGTTTGGAAGAAGCCTTTTGAGGACGAAATCAAACCCAACCTACATCACACAGGCAGAGGAGTGTTGTCTATGGCCAACTCAGGACCAAATACTAATGGATCACAGTTGTAAGTATGAAAAAGTTTTTATATTGCAAGTTTTATAATGGATTGACTTTCTTATACCTCATGTTGTTCTGGTAAAATTTGTTGCGGGTCCCAAGGCAGTTTAATTTTTATTCCCGGGATTTAGTGGTTAATTGCCATTGCCTGTGTGTGCCACTGTTGATCCTGGTCTGTAGGAGTGACAGCGGTAGAAAAATGGGTAGGATGAGTGCCTAAAATGGAAGCTTTAAATGATAAAACAGTGTTATATTTATGTTCTTATAAATTACGACACACTTTTAAAGCTTATTTTTTTATTAAACCGAATATCCACCTGCCGTAATTACGAGTCAGCTGATGAAATTTAGAAATTTGTTTGCGTCGAGAACTAAGACTGATCCCACACTTGATGTGAGCGTTCCTCGAATGTGTGTCACATGACGACAACGGGGAAGGGAGCTCGATTCCGTAATTGTTCGCGTCTTTCATACGACCAAAGAAAGTTCAAATGTGGGGTCAGCCTTAAATGAATAAATACTTAAAATTATATACACACAGTTTTTAAACAATACGACGAACCAGTTATAAGTTATTTTTGTTATTTATTATAATCGAATGAATATATTGTTTTACAGTTTCATAACATTCCGATCGTGTAAGCAGTTGGATGGAAAACACACAATTTTCGGCAAACTAGTGGGCGGTATGGATACTCTCACTGCAATGGAGCAAATAGAAGTCGACAATAAGGACCGACCGATACACGACATTGTGATCGAAGTCGCACAAGTTTTCGTCGACCCTTTCGCCGAAGCCGAGGAACAGGTACCTACATGCACTTTTTAGAACTCATATTGACAGTAAAATATATTATACTATACTATACATATTATAATAAAACTGTAGAGGTCAAATGTACATAGAAAAAAAAAGGTAAAAGCCGAGTCAGGGGGATGTGAGAAGTGAAATAGAAAACATCCAGATTTTTTTTTCTCTGTCTGTTTGTAAGGACTATTTTCGAAACTGTTGCACGTCGGAAAACTTGCCTTTATCGTAAACTGGCACTTACGACCAAATGCTTCTGAAGTATAATAGTCATCTGTCCTTATACTTCTGCGCTCTAGATATTAAGTTGTTTATTTACTGTAAATATAAATAATTCAATTAAAATAAAACAAATATTTGAGGGGAGCTCCCATACAATAAAAGTGTTTTTTACTGTTTTGCTCTATATTGATAGACGCTTCAAATGGTTCCTTATTTCAAAATCTTAAAATAATATTGTGACTACTATTATCGTATGTATAAAGGTTATCGGCCAACCAAATAAAATTAAAGAGGAGTTTAAATTAATTTTGACAGATTTTGTATAGGAATTTTAACCTGGTTAAGGCCGCGGGATCATGGTCGATGCAGACCGCTTCCAACCGTAATAACTGGAGATGTTTGAGGGAGGCCTATGACCAGTTGTGGACATCATACGGCTGAAATGAATCGAATGATTATATTAATCTTCCATTTGAAAAAAATGCCCTTAGAGCCAATTTTACAATTCTCACAACAGTAAATTTTAAATTTGGTAATTTTTGTACGTTTAGTCAAAATAAAACGTATTTCTCTCAATTTTTATTTGAGGTTTGCCATTTGGCCCTAATAAGAATAATGAATTTATATTGAGGGAACATTATATTCTTAAATTTATTATGCAAATAATTAAATAGGTAAAATAAAAAAATTAATAAATTCACATTATTTGCAAAATAAATGATGTAAAAAAAAATGTTACATAGATGCAGAGGTTCCAACTCAATTAGAGTTTGTTTATACATTTAAAAGGTGGCCAAAAACAGTGTCAGTTCTTCGACACGCGCCTCTGCGATAGTTGAGACGCGAGCGAGCGGGGTGTAATCACTAGGATCATTTCCCAATTTCATCACCCACTGTTCAGTCGAGTCAGTTAAGACCCTCCTGATGGCAATTTGTTTGAGTGCGATCGGCCGACCTAGTGTAGCCGCAGAACGAAACGATTGCGAGATGTAGCGTTTCTGATCAGCGCCATCTAGGAAAACAGGTGCAAACTAAATGAGTATGTAAAACGTGCCAACACATTTACAAAACATATACTTATATTAAGTATACAAATCACGCTTTTATATATATACTAGCTGCCCGCGCACGGTTTCACCCGCGTAACTACCGTTCCCGTAGGAATCTAGTCAATGCAGATCCAAATAACCGTAATTTTGGAATCGCTTCCACAGAAACTTACAAAGTTTACCATAAACTTGCAACCCGTATTTGACCATTTAATAAGGGTAGTTTCTAAAGATTTAAAAAAAACCCTTATTATTTTTATCAAAGAGTTTAAGTGAGATTGCAGTCAATAGCTTTCAAAAAAAGGATTTTCCATAGACACTTACATCTCTTATTTCACCCCTTTGTTACAAAGGGGTGAAATAAGAGTTGTTGAGAAAAATAATTAACTACCTTTTTATTTTATTTTTTTGTAGGGTTTCAAATTACTAGAAAATACTTCTTTATTTTCTAGTAATTTGAAAATAGTAGGGACTATTTAAACTATTTTTCAAATCGGACCAGTAGTTCCTGAGATCAGTGTGTTTGGGCAAACTTTTCAGCATTACTATTAGTATAGATATAATCAAATGTTTATTTCTTTTTAACAGTTGGTCAAAGAAAGGGCTGAGGAACTCAAAAGACAAGCTGAATCAGAAGGACCTGACGTCAGACCGAAAAAAGCGAAACAACCCCTCAAAGTATTCAGGGATGGGGTGGGAAAGTATCTCAACTTACAGGAATCAGCATCAACAAGCAAAGTGGCAAAACTTCAAGATCCTGCCAAAAAACCTAAAAAGGATGGCAAATATGGATTTGGAAAATTTGACAACTGGTAACACTAGATGAAACAGAAAGTGAAATAAAATTATTTTAAATCTATTTTTACTTTTATTGAATACCTACCTTTAAAAATACTGACAACTTCATATAATTTAACATTTTTTTAAATAATCTGTTAATAAATACATTAAGACATTTTCATTGATGCAGCCAATATATGAAGACTAAATTGCTAATAACAGCATTAAAATACAAGTATTTAATTAAATTCATTGTCCTATTTAAATAGGTAAACCATGCTTAAGACATGTTGCTTTAACACTATACCATAAATATATTATGTTGACTTTTTATCTATGATTTTAATTGATGTTTTTAAAAGATAGTAATTGTTAGCAGCTCTTGCCAGTGCCGGTCTGGGGTCAGCTTTGCATCAAGATCAAAAACAGTTAAATATTTATTAATTGACTAGCTGCCCTGCATAGGTCCATATTTATCCGCAGCAGTGAAGACAGCATAATATAATAATATGGATAACCTTGAGTGTAATAATGCCAATTATATCTATAGCATAGAAGCATAAGGTTGTATGTGCCATTATACATTCAGGTCTCGTTTACGGAGATGCGGTGCGACGCGCGGCGCGGAGTGCGCCGCGGCCCGCAATGAAATCAAACATATAGTATTGTATGAGCACTAGTGAGATGCGAAACATTTGTAGATTCTGAGGCACATGCCTTTATTGTAAACCGGCACTTGCAACCAAATTCTCCTGAAGGAAATAATATGTCCATCCTTATGTTGAGATATAGATATATTAGTCAAAATGCTATATCAGGGTTAAGGCCAGTGGTTTGCATCAGAATACATGCAAAATGCTGCATTTATCAATGATCAATCAATGAAAATAATTTTATTTTAGTTTTTTATTTGTAATGCATTAAATTAAAAGTAACATTTATTATTTACTTCCATCATGAAATCTTATCAACTAATCATTCAAATATATAGCAATAAACACATGATTATTACTGAATATAATCCTTATGTATATGTATCTACTATTCCTTGTATTATTAATGAATGTAAGTACTCAATTCATGTGTAATCTAGGTGCATCTTAAACAATTTTAGACATAATTTACATAAAGGTGTGCCTCTATTAATTCTTATACATAATTAAAACTGATTTGGTAGAATATACTTATTATCTAAATAAAATGTGACTAATAACTTCAGTAAACATAACCCAAGCTGTGCAGCTTTTCATTATAACAATTAATTATGATAATTCTCCTACTTCCTTTTGCTAGGTTATACTACAATCATTTTACATAAGTTTCCAAATGTGTTCTTATCATTTGACATAAATGTAAATGTTGAAACTATTCCCTTTGCTCTTAAGACACTTTTATAGTGTATTTAAAGTCTGATTTCCATGTTCTTTTCATTGAGTCATACAAAGTTAGTTAGTGCCTCATGTAATTTGTAAGATTGGTAGTTTTAAGTCACCCTGTCCATCACTAGTGTTTTTATTGGCACCTTCAACTTCATAATACCAAATGAATCAATTATAGCTGACTATGAACTATTCATGTGACCTCATGATTAGTTGTAGTTAGTTCGTCGCCGAGTAGTTCTCTGCTTGTCAAATCTCATTTCCATCTCTTCTAAAACCTTTGGTGTATATCTGACTACCAGTTTGACAGATCCCACTGCTTGCTTCAACAGTTCCACGGCCTTTTCGTGATTTTCACCTTCTACAGACACTCCGTTGACAGATAACAGCTGGTCGCCTCTTTTAAGTCCACCATGACGATCTGCAACCCCACCAGGAATGATTCTAGAAATGTAAATGGGGGAATTTTGTTCTTTACCACCCATTACATTGAAGCCCAGTCCTTCCTCGGTCTTGGGAAGCTCGACGACTCTAGGGTGTGCGTGTCCTTCGGCTGCAGCGAATGCAGCGACTGTGGCCTTAGCAGTGGCCGATGCACGAATATCAGCTGAGCCTTGAATATCTACCGTCTCGTATACATGCTCATATACTTCGCGGACAGCATTTAGGAAATCACTTTGTAGCACTTTTTGGAGAGCAGCTAGCTTTGTAGCAGGAACTTCACCACTTTGTTGTAGCTTTTCAAGCAATTCTATCGCTCTTTTTATATCTCGTGCTAGAGTCAATTGTTCACCGGTAGTACTCATTATGTTTTATTTGAGTTTTGTCAACAAAACTAAGAATAGTTATGGAATTTGGGCGTATTTTCCACACGAATGCAGCTGGGGAATCGATTAGACAGCAAGTATTTCACGTTCTGAAATTAGGTTTATTCATCACTCATTAGACGTCAATAGACCTATATTTTATTTTAGTAACGGTTGTGTATTTATGAAAAAATAATGAGTAAAATGCTAATTATTAATAAAATATATGTCGTTTCAAAGTAAAATATAATCTGCTAGATAAATATATATATTGGTTTTTGACCTAACATTATGATAAGTCAATTCTGAACGTAAAATGTTTTGACGTTTTAGTTATATTTTAGGTTGGCAGCAAATATTCTGTGTAGTAATGGTAATTAATAAGATATTATGTAAAAGAAAAAAATATATATAATTACATTTTATAAAATATTCATGGAAATTTATTGCTATTTAAATTACGTATGCACTACGAATATTAACATAAATTTAATTATCAATAGGAAAAACGAGGATAATAATTGCTTTTGAACTAAAAGTAATTCGTTCAGAAATAGTCTGATCCCAATGTTTTGACAACTTTTCGGTTATGCCAACATTCCACCAAAAATGCTAAATATCTAAATTGCCATAATTGGGCCGTAATTTTCAACTTTAATTTGCAGTATTATTCTAGTATTTTGCAGCTTATTAGAATTAATATAGGTTTAATATTAGTATAGCTTACATAATTAAAGTGATAAAGTGAAGTGAGACTTGAAATTGACTGCTACAATGGATGATTTAGGTGAGTAATCTTATCATAACCTGTTTTGTTGCAATGTATGTGATATGACGTGTTCTGCTAAAATAACTTGTTAATTTGCATATTTGTTCCTTGCCAGACCTTCAAGTCTTATCCATGTCTCTATAGACGTGAGTATAAGTGAACTATTTAGGAGTGATTGAGTCATGATTTGCTTGCACTTTTAAATGCATTCCTTAGTGTAGAATTTCGCATATTTTTTATCTATTTCTCTGTGACTTGTTTTGTCACAACAGTACATTAAAATAAATGGGAACCATCACACAATTCAGCCTTTTGGTTATTTTTATAGGTCTAATTTCATGTTATCATGGTAAACAAATGATAAACAAATGTACATCTAGCTAAGCCATTGACCGCACTAACTATTTTATCAATACACTGTATTGATAATAGTAAATGTGGATTGTATTAATTTTTATCCAATTATTATTATTATAATAATGTAAAAACCAATGATATTTTCTCGTATGAATTTTTCACTTTATCACTTAGATTTTAGATATTGTATATCGACGCTTGAAAGGCAATCATCACTAAGCGAAATAAAACAACTGATTGTATTCCGACTTAATTTAGTAATTATTAAAATAAAATTTAACATTATTTCGTTGATGGATTCAAGTTGTTTTATTTGTTTTTTATGTATAGGTAGCGAGCAATACGTAGCGAGGTAAATAAGTATTAACTAACTATTGTTTATTTAAAATTTAGTGATAATTTGAGACGCTTTTAGATGTACGAATATATTTTATTTTATTTTCGATATTTGTGCGATCAGACCAGACATTACTTAATAGATTGTTTCAGTGGAAACGGATCGCGCGATAGATTTCCACTTTTCCATACATTAGTTTTAGGTGAAACTGAAATCGCGATCAGAAAGCACCTTTGACGCGCGATCCGTTTCCACTGGCAACGGATCGCGCGATCAGATAGGATCAACCCGAGACAAATATACAAAAATATAAAAATACAAACTTTTCCTCTTTATAATATTAGTATAGAATGCCCGAAACAATGTGTCTCTTCTTATTATTTAAATTATGTCAAAATCACCAAAAAAAATACTTATCTATTGTTATAACATAAACTTGTCCATATACACCGTGGTGCCATGTGTTTTCCGGCTATGCCATGTGATTTCTGGCTTAGAATAGTCTACCCATGGGATAAGAGGTGACTAAAAGATATACAGCTAATAGATGGGCAGCAGCATCTTATCAGCTCCTGGTTACCTACCATCTGTCTGCCAAGCATGTTCATTATGGCACTATCCCTAAAAAACCCTGACTTGCCAAATTCTGTTAGGAGGAGACCCATGTTTGGTAGTGGGTTATTGAAGATTGACTTTGTGAAATGACTTGTTGGTTTTATAAACAATCTATTTATGTATATACTGTTCAATAGCGTTAAAAATTACAGATTAAAATGACTTGGAAACTGTATTAAGGCGGGGCTATTAAAAAAAAATCTTTTAATGCTACACAGTGTTACATAATTTTGTCAGTAAGGAACAGGTTCTAAAGGAATGTTGAAATCACGAAAATGACGAAAATCATTGATACATCAATCATTGATACATATTTATTAATATTACATATTTTAAGATAATTATTGATATTTTTGTCAGTTTTATTGTACAGCAAGACCCTGGTATTCTGGCCCCTCTTGTAATGTGTTATATTTCGAAAGACTGGGTTAGTGCGTGTCATGTACCTACATTTCTTTTCGATAAAATTAAATAATCTATCGAGTTACTAGTTCGCGCCAACACGAATATGATTGAAAGTAAAAAAAAAATTTGCTGCAGTTTATTATAATTTCATAGCAAAACCTATAATGCCTTTTATGTTTTATCAAGGTGGATTGTTGGTTATACCTATGATAGTTTTCACCAGTCCATGCGACAAACACCTTTTTTCTTTAAGAATCGATTTACCTCTCATAGAACTTCATAATAAGACAAATTCGTTAATCCGACAAATGTTTATTTGTCGTGAGTGTAAGAACCGCGGAGCCATGTCAAAATTTTGCATGTTGGATAGTGTACATGTTTAATACTATGCCAGTACCTTTTAGTACCTTTATTTAAAATATTAGTACCTTTGTATATTTCTACTTTATCTTATTTTTAAATGGTCCGCCATAATGACGTCAGGACCGCGGAGCCACTGCCGATTTACGAAATACCACAAGGCTTAACAAAGACTTTAATGTAACAACCTTTAATACCTTGTGTATTATAAAAAATGGCATTTAAAATTTACTTGTAGATGCCACCATCTTTAAATTATAAGCATTCTATTTATTCATGCCTGTTCGTTTATGATAGCAATGTGAAATAAAAAATATTAATGTGACCTAAGTTGTAGGCGCCTTACGAGATTTTATGCTTAATAATGATTATAATTTAAAGATGGTGGCATCTACAAGCAAATTTTAAATGCCATTTTTTATAATACACAAGGTATTAAAGGTTGTTACATTAAAGTCTTTGTTAAGCCTTGTGGTATTTCGTAAATCGGCAGTGGCTCCGCGGTCCTGACGTCATTATGGCGGACCATTTAAAAATAAGATAAAGTAGAACTATACAAAGGTACTAATATTTTAAATAAAGGTACTAAAAGGTACTGGCATAGTATTAAACATGTACACTATCCAACATGCAAAATTTTGACATGGCTCCGCGGTTCTTACACTCACTATTTGTCGGTTTACCAAGAGTCAACTGTACTTAGGAAATACTTTATACCCTGTATGCTTATACCTATTATACCTACATTGATTTTGAATGGCGAACTATTACAAAATTTTCGTTGCGAACATTTTTATATATATATTTTATATATACTTAATGTGTTACAATATATTTATTGTGTTACGATATCTTGGGCATTGATTTGTTATCAATGGCGGTTGGCGGTCTGAATATAGGTACATACATATACAAAAATAAGTCGTACGCCAATTAACCATAAATCAATATTAATGAACTAAAACGATAATGCACGCGGAAATTGGGAAAGACAATACGGCTATGGAGGTTAACAGGCTCATAACCTGATAGCTTTTATAATACATATTGCGAAGTGCCACGGACCTCATTAATCATGATAGGATGGGCTGTCGTCAAAGGTTATTTCGATCGCCATTAGTATATTACAGCTATGTATGAACTGTGTATGTTTATACCTAGTCAGGTCATAAATTCTGTCACATGTTTAATATAAAATAATTGAAACAAGTTTACTCATTATGTAACCATTTATATACCAAAATGAACTTAACAAAACATAGATTCTTATGACACTAAAGTTTATTCAAAATGACCTCCGTGATTTTGAACAGGCCTTCAATCTGCGCGGCCAGTCGTCTATAGCAGCACGAACGAGGTCCATGTCGATATCGGCGGCTGCCTTAATCAAGGATGTCTTGAGTGACTCCAAATTGGGATGAGGCTTTGAGCACGCTTTTTTCTCCAAGTGTTGCCATATCTTGTAATCTAACGGATTCAAATCTGGACTGGAGGAAGGCCAGTCGTCTTCGAAGTCGATTTCACGCGCCGCCAGCCAGTCTTGTGTGCTCTTCGCTCTATGAGCTGGCGCCGAATCTTGTTGGAATACCCAGTGCCTGTTATTGAACATGGTATGAGAAACAGGTTCCACAAGGTTCGTCAGGACTGTATTTTGATACACAACTGCATTCGTTTTTACACCTTTCTCACAAAAATCTGTTAAGCCCCAATAAGAAACTCCCAACCATACCATGAGCGAGGATGGAAAATGATCTCTTCAGTCTCAGGTCCATTAGACGAGCATTCAAACGATGTCCTGTTTTTCTTCGATATGCCCGAAGCCCTAAGTCTTCATTTAACACCCTTTTCACCGTGGTTAATTCTGCTTAACCCCATCTGAAGGGCCAACAGTTTCTGCTCACGTTTGGGATTTCTTTGAATTCGCGCCTCCACAGCTTTTATCACTGCTGGAGTCCTAACAGGCCGAGGGCGACCACTTCTTGACCTGTCATCTACACTAGAGTCTTCATTGTATCGTTTGATGGTGCGATAAACGAATCTTTTGGTTATATTCAAATTTTTCAGTATGTCAAAAATTTTAATTGGCGCGCGCGCGTAACCGCAACGATGCAACGCAATAACTGCGACACGGTCTTCTTTAAGCGTCCACTCCATATTTAAAAATGAGTAAAATTCTAAAAAGTATACATTTTTATTTTCATGAACAATTCGAAATTCGAATTCTATAAACTTTTTTGTGGCCAGCATTCTAAAAGAAAAGTTTTTACTGTGTGACAATACTTATGACCTGACTAGGTATTTTGTGCGTTTTAATAAATATAAGTAAGATGCGGATTTTTCGACTACCTAAATTCCCGCGCGCGGTGTCACCCGCGTAACTCCCGTTCGCCTTCGGCCTTCCTCGATAAATGGTTCATCTGATAGCGGACACTGAAAAATTTGCTCAATTCAGACAAGTAATACTAGAGATTAGCATTCAAGCAACAGTTCATCTTTTTATATTAGTATAGATTACAGACAGTGTAGGTGTGATACTTCGCTTTTTTCCCTGATAGTTTCCACTAAATATTTTTTTAATGAATCCTTAATTAGATTAGATTCTCCGTCTGTAAATTAAACGATAACAATTTTAACAGCTTCAAATTGCCTTCACTAGTATACTAACCTAATATTGATTTTGAAGATACGAGTAGATCAGACGAAATGAATATACATATTATTAGAAATGCAGACAACTGACCCTATAACTGTTAGATATAATGAGATATTGTGTTAACGCATTACCGTTATTTATGTTACATCATACAATGCACGGCAATTCTCCATTAAAAACCAATCAGCCTTAAGTGGTTGAGCCATATCTTAACTAGCCATTATTGCCATAGTACACCTTAATTCATACAAACGAGCCTGTACTGTACTATGTTATGATAACATAATAAATAATACTTCCCTATTGTATGTTGTTTCTTACTCCTATAAAAACCTGTACAACAGCTCAATAATGAATCCTTTAATAAATGACTGCTAAAGAGAGGGGTCAATCAGAAATGAAGAGATCGAAGAAGCATGAAGGTTGCTGACAAAGCTTAATGGATTAGCTAGCTGAAATGGCAACGGGCACGACACATAGCTCGAAGAATTGACGACCGAAGGAGCAGTAAGGTTCTCGAGTGCAGACCATGAACTGGCAAGCGCAGCGTGGGACGACCGCCTGCACGATTGACCGACGACCTGATTAAGGTCGCAGGGAGTCAGTGGATGCAGGCCGCTAGCAATCGTTTTCGCTGGAAACGGATCTAGGAGCCTACGTTCAGGAGAGGACAACATGCTGATATGATGATGGAAGATAAATTTTAGATATATTTCAATTTAATTTAAATAATACCGAGTACGTATACCTACGTACACGTTTGGTGATATGAATACGCCGAAGGAATTTTAGCCACGGTGATAAAGACAAAACTCATAAAAACGTATAATTGGAGTGTTAGATGGATGATGCTTTCAACAATTATCACAGTCCCAAGTATAGTGCAGCACAGAAATCATAACGACCGAAACGGCCAGGTAATTTGATCATTCATAAAAATGATTTATCAACTTACCTGGAGCATTCTAAGAATAAAAACGTCGACCTGGCAGGATTCGCGTGGTGGATGTGGGTGTTATGGGGTGGGGGGGAAAAAAAGGTAATATGATCAGGATTACTTTTTATGCCAAATGGTTTGCCTACCTCCCCAAAGCACGCTATATGTCTCTATTGATAACAAGAAACTAAATTAGTTGTCATTGTTAAATCTATTCTTGAACCTAATTAATTCACTATGTTGTAAGTTTGTAACACCGAATATTTTAGGGATTCCCTTTAATTATTTCAGATAATTCAGAATCTAAATATAGGATCACGGATTAATCAGCCACTCGACGCAGCCAGGGAGGGTATGCAAGATATCTGTTTCGTGTCAGTTAGGAATGTCCATGTGAAAAGTCAGTTCAATAAATCCGATAATAAACATGATTCTTGTTTTGTAACTGAGTTATATGTTGGCTAGTTGTCTCGGAAATAGTCGATTAATTGAATGGAATGTTGATGAGGGTGATCCAGAATTTTATTTTGGATCGCATCCCATACGGCACGATATTCACATTCTTAACATGGCATTAAGAATGTGGAGTGCGTGCCGAATTGAACGGAAGAAACTTTGTGACTTCAACGATGAATTTCTTACGATGAAGTCTTTGTGATTTCTGATGCCCGAACCGCGTTGAGCCGAAGTCCGAGAGGACTGCGATCTGTAACGTAGAGCGACAGATGCACAAACTCTCCTAAACAACTAAAAGTCATAATTCCTCTACCCCTCCTACAGCAACCGCCATGAGCCGAGGTCCAATTCCCAAAGATGGCGCCCTCTGGCGCAGGTTGCTTATTTTGTAGTTTAATAAGTTTGGAGCTCTGCTCGCCTTTATGCCCGGTAAAGGAGAAAGTGCATCGTGGCTAACTACATAAATGTCCGTACGAAAAAAAGTCTTTGTGAAGGTTTCGGTATCCAACGTTGCCACACGTGCCAGCACGTGTGGTTTAACTATAGACAAACATAATAAAGTTAGTAGTCACTAAATTCGTAGCCTGATTAGGCCATCTGTGGCTTTTATCAGTAACGTAGCGAGCCCTTCGTCCAACCCCGTATCAGAACTTCTTAAAGAAGTAATTGATTCTATTGACTTCTCAAATATTTTCGATCTAGAGTCTAGGCTCTCAGATGTTCCTACTATGTGTCCGTGAATTAAGTCTCTGTTGAGACGTGTATGAATGTTAGATAGCGCATTTATCGATACCATGATACTAATACTTGATTTGACTTGACTGCACCAGTGTCTCAGTGGTTACGATATTTGCTTCTGAGACATGGTGATCTGGGTTCGATTCCCACCCGGGACAATTATTTTTTCGGAAATATAGATAGTTGTTCTGAGTCTGAGTGTATTTTGTACCCGTGAATCCCCGTGAATCTGGAAGACTTTTACCCCGCGACTGTGTCGCTTCCAGATTCACGATATTATTTATTCACGATTCCAGATAAGTATTAACTTTCCTAGTGTATAGAAAATAATATAGGTAAAATAGGTATATACCTAATAAAGCCTAGGTAGCCTAAGCAATAATAGTGGCTATCTACATTTTATTTCACAATGTGTTCAATACCACATGCAAAATCATTCGTCTAACTCCGTGGTTCCGAACCTGGTGTAATTACCCCCGCGGGGGTAAATCAGCTTTTTCGTGGGGGTAACGAAAACCTACCAATTTGTATGGACTTGTATTGTTTGCATTGATAACTTTTAAGGTCAGGGTAATATTGGTTTTCCTAATAGGTCATATGGGTAACCATATTGAGAGGTTAGGAAACAGTGGTCTAACTAGTGTGAGGATTTTTTTATATTTCTCTATAATGATCGCCTGATGTCGTGCCCTCCGCATCAAATTTCAACATTTACACGCATTATACACGCGATCACATACTTTAATGTATCGTTAGTTCCAGCATTAATTATTTTAAATGTGACGTCACGGCCGATGGGAATGTAGGAGTAATTTGACAGACCTCTTAATGTGATTAAAAACTATCATTTCACAAGGGAATAAAATGGTTTTGCCTTGTGTCCTGTTTGTAGGTACTGTGTCTATTTCACTTGGACCAAATTGAGCCCTATGCCTACGGTATATAGCCCTTTCATTAAAGTTTATTCTAGGCAAAAAAACACGTTTAGAAAATAAATACGGCTTTTTCGCCGTTTTTTGCTCGATATCAGTAACGGCAATAGTTAGATCTTTGAAACATTGAGAATATTTTGTTGTATATTCACTTTAAAAACAAATAATGAATTCTCATACAATAAACGAGATTTTAATGCCGTTTTTGTTTTCTCTAAAAATCAACTTGTTGTTACCTAAAACAAAAATAAATTGTTTTGCCAAATTTTGGTAAAGGAACCATTCGTGCGAGAGTCCAACTTGCACTTGGCCAGTTTTTTAAATTTACTTAATTTATATAATATATATATATACTAGCTGACCCGGCAATAGATGTTGGCCGATTCTCAGACCTACTCAATATGCTCACAAAATATCATGAGAATCGGTCAAGCCGTTTCGGAGGAGTACGGTAACGAACATTGTGACACGAGAAATTTATATATAAGATATATTATGTACTAAAATATAATGTAACGCATAATTTAATGCGGTATTTAGATTAAGAACGTAAGAATTATTCAGAATGATCTTTTCCAGGTAAATTACTCATTATTTACGCTCATAAGTTAGTACTAATAATAAAGGTTTATAATAATTCAGTGCTATTATTCCGGTCTTGTAAACAGGTCGCTTAAAATGGTATCGGTTGGAATTAAAACTCTTGCTGAAAACTATTCTAATTTAGGTAAGTGAAGGATGATTAAAAAAAAACGTTTTTTTAATGCATATCAATAAAAAATTAGAGCCTAGTCTAATTTAATTTTGTTTTTGTTTTCCTGCAGAATATCCGTATTGTTTTTTTTAATTTTCCTGCAGATTTCTAATTCCTATTCTAAAATAAAAGTAGAGCTAGATTACTAACAACAATCTAACAGTAAATTTCTTTCGTCTGCCGGTAAGTTCGAAAAGCCGGAGATTCAAATCTTATAATAAAAACCGGCCAAGTGCGAGCCGGACTCGCGCACGAAGGGTAATGGTACGGATACCAATATAATATACAATATTAGGACACTATATTATAATTTAAGCTTAAGTTTCACATGTCCCTGTGGAAGTCATGGTTTGTCTATTAGGCCCCTATTAAATAAAAAAATAACCCGTATAAAAAGTCCCGGTTTTAACTGTTGGGTACGGAACCCTGAAAAACAATTGCACCCTTGAACTCGAGTTACTGTGGCGTTACCAATAGAAGCGTCTGCCAATTTTAATTCATTAGTAGGTACTTAACTTTCACTTCAGCCTATTTTTTGGCACATGTCTATGATAGTTTAGATAAGGCAGTAAATATATTGTACTAGTGACGTCACCAACTCGTCACGCCTGTTCGTCGCAGTTGCGTGTAGTCCGGCATGCGTTCCCGACATCTGTCAGTCGCACGCGTTATACCAGTCCTATCGTAGGTACTGGCTTATAAAGTTTTTTTTTTATGTTCGCGGTTCCTAATTTAAAATTTGAATGTTTGTTTTTAATTTACCGTGTCATTGATTAGTGTTATCCTTAGAGTTGTTATGTAGGTTTTATTGTGTGAAAACAAGATTTTTTTGTTTACCATCGTTGATGTAGAGTTCAAATAATATTTGATTCTAAAATCCATCATTATTTATTTTATGGTCTTATAAAATAAATAATGATGGATGTATGGTTACTCATAATTGTGTGATAGTACTTACATATGTCTGGTCACTTATGATTCGTAAATTTTCACGTAAAATGTAATGAATTATGAACTGAACCTAGTTTTAATAGTATTTAAGTTATTCAAAAAATATCATGGCGATGATTTAATATTCCATTTATAAACAGAAACGTTTGTGTTATTATCAATTTCAAAGTTGTATTGTTTTTAAAAACTCGTGTTTATCGATAGTTTTTGTTTACGTAATTGTTAAGGTTCATTAATGTTTCTTTGCTATTTAATATTACCCTTGGCAGTTTAGCGTAATGTTTTGGCGACGGTTCAAAATTAAATTAAATTTAGAACTATATAAATTCGAGACCTTTTCAAGGTTTGTTATGGACATTAAAAACGCATATACTTACATCAAATTTTGAAAAAACATGGGTCTGACTATTGCTTTAGTTTTTTTTCTAATGTTAGATTCATGCTTGACTGCTACGGTGTATCAGTGGTTACTGTGGCCTCTGAGACCTGGTGAAAGATTTGTGTGAAAGACGATACACACAAGGATGAAGGAGTTGTCTTTTAAATGAAAAAAATAAATATATCAGTGAAATATTATTTACTACATCGTTTCTGCGTTACCCTAAGGTTGAATGGCAGATAATGCCTACGGCATTAAGTCCACCTTGGCATGATGTATTGAGTGCTAACTGCTAAAGTTTAAATAAATATTTGTAGTGTTGCAAAATTTACGATGTTTTAACTAAAGAGTTCTTTAAAACGCATTAACCCTTCTATGTTGTTACTTGTGTGTTAGTAGAAATGCAAGCGAGTTAGCACCGGCCTGAGTACCTCTCAAATATTTACTTCCTTATTAGAGACCTGCCGGGAAACAATAGAACAGTTAGTTTGATCGTAAAATGGACAAGTCGTAAAATTCATTGGGTTCTGCTGCTAACAGCATGCCTGTATACAGTGAAATGACTTTAAATCACAATTTAAGACGTAAAATTCTATTCACAGATTATTGTGTTTACCGACTCTATTACTTTTTATTATTATGTTTAATTTTAATATTTATTAAAAAGTTATTGATGCTTTATATTCACTTACCCAAGTTATAAATTCAGTTAATAACTTTCTAATCAACTCATTTGCGAGTTATAGAGTTGTTTGAATCAAAGAAGTTGCTATTTTAAATAGTCGTCAAGTTATAGTGAAATGGTCCGGTGGATTGATAAGCAGGAAGTCGTAACTCAAAAGGACAGTCGCCTCGTATTACCACATTCACACCCGGATGTGGTAGCCCAGTGAAATTTGGCGGTAAAGGGCCACTAAATTAGATTTTTTCCCGCCAAGGTATTCATGATTGATTGTCGCTCCTCTGCCTCGCTGACAACTCACTCTAAAGAGAATCACAAGAATTCCACGTGAGATGGAAGTGAGAATTAGACTTTATTTTAATCTAACACCATAAACTTATTGTAGCTTTTGATCTTATTCTCGCAATTCAAGCTTACTTATGTCCATTATTCAAAGAGCTCTACCGGTGAGACGCGAGAAATTAAGACCCTTACCATTAAATCCGATTGAACGTATCTTAAAATAGTTTATTGTAATGTTAACGATTTCCTTTAATAATAATTCATATACGCAGGAACAAACGCATCGATTTTGACAAATACAATGATTTGTGGCCGTCCCCGCGTATAAATAATGCTAGGAGTACGGTGTGTGGCGTGCGCCGGCGCTGGTTGGATACGACAGTTGTGACTGAGCCGCCTCCACGAATGCTCTGCTCGGAGCCCGCGACCTCGCCCCGTGACATTGCCTTATCAGTTTATCACTTATCACCGGCTTATCGAAACAAACTATCAATACCACGATCGATACATTACAAACTCTATTGATAACATTCAGTCGCATCGAATCCTTGTGATAGTGGATTTGGCACGATAAATAATAATAAACTGTTTTGCATAGTAGATGCACATAGTAATGACTGGTAGTAAATGCAAGTGTTGATTGCATTCGATGGCGTAGGACGTGGATTATGCTAGTTAGGTGTAGGCTGTGATTATGGTGCGCTGACGTTAATGTTGTTCCTGTGGGTGTTTTGATTCTAAGACAGCTGTGATTGGTCGAAATGGATCGAACAATGTACGGCAAGGTGCTGCCAGGCACTTACTATCCGTTCCGCTGCGCGATGAAGGAGAACGGAATATCTCCCGGCTGTGAGTATTAAATTAATTAGTTTAATTAAAAATAAATGTGTAATGAAACCTTAGTGATTTGGTGATTACGTGTGTGGCAACAGTCCTGTGCGGGTTTTAAATTATAATTACGTTCACAGTGTATCATTTGTCAGTCAGGTGTTTGTTTTCCCATGTGTGCTTCAGTGAATCTTTCGTATGTTTATGTACTACGATAGAGAGCCATACTGCATATGTTACTGTATCGGCCCTTTTGTAATACTCGTCATGTTTGACTGACCGTTATTTTTGGAGTGTTTAGATCAACATCTAACGGGTTGATGCGACGTTAATAAATATTTATCTTTCATGGTGTCACATCTTAAACAAATGTAGTAGCGCTCGATTCAATTTAGTATTGTTTGGCCTACTTGCGTGAATTTGTTCTTGTTTAGAGTCAAGTTAATTTTGTTTCATTAGCATCAGTTGTTGAGTTGGCGGTTTTGTTCCGTTCATTTATGTGTCGGTCCTATTCCGGGAAGACCCCGTGGGTGGTACTGGTGAGCGAACGATGGAAAAGTGTTAAACTTTTATTATCATAATTTTTCATTATGTTCTAGCGATGAATTAGCTCAGTGTAATGTTTATAAAACTTTAAAGCTTTGTTTTTTTTATTCCATCATAGAGTTATCTTATGTAATTGAAGATATTTTACTTAGTTTATAGCGTTTATCTATTTTCATGTTCTATTAAGTGCCACCATTTGTGAGTTTTGCCTTTCAAATGCTATTTAAATGGACTGTGGGTAGTATGATACCTGTGTGAAAATCGTTGGCTCTAATACTATGCTATAGCTTTGAGTTTACCGGCTAGCTCTGCCCACGTTAGTGGACAATTTAGCAATATGGTGCTAAATGATAAGTTGTTTGTATAATGCGGTGTCATTGTAAGGTCGGGATAAAGTGCGAATGTGTTTGTGTTAGTTATATAACGAAATCGGTGGTTATAATATTCAAATCAAATCAAATCAATCATTTATTTGTTAGAATAAGGTAATACATGTTGTTGGTATAAACTTTTCGAGATACAGCTTATTCTGCCCTATAGGGCGTACAAATTATAAATTTAAACTTAAACTAAAACATAATTAATATTAGAAGTAAATTACATTTTTTATAATTAAATTGATATAGATTGGAATTAACAGTTTTCATTTTATATTTTAATATTATTTGTCCAAAATTTTAATATGTCCAAACAAAAATAAATAATTAGTAATAATAATCATTATGTCAAATATTTTATGGAATGATTGAATATAATTAAGTTTAATTATTGTGGTTAAAGAAGTGTTGTTGTCTTTAGGTTGGTGTTTTAAAATCTTATGAAATATTTATTAATTGTTTTTAAAGACACAGGTTAAATTTGAGAAATAAATGGGTAAAAGGATGGAATACAAAAACGCTACATACATACCAACACGAAAAGGTTAAATATGTAAAGCAACTCTAATAGGGTTTTCTGAAACAAATATACACCAGTTTTATTTTCTAGAAAAAATACGTTATCTTAACATCTGTGTTTCGCATTATCTTGATTACTTTAATTAGTTGATATAATGTAATCATATACCTACTTAGAACAATTGCAACACTTAGAGCTCATATCATTTTATTTTAAAATAAAGTTTATTTAAATTTGATATTGTTTAAATCTCACATTGCGCTACTCATATTACGATCGACTTTGATGGTTGACTTGGCTTTCAATATATTGTTATGTTTGGGATATTACGATAAAAAAGACAATGATATATTAACTTTTATATATCTTGACATTATATTCGTTCTTTATAACTTTTTCTTAGTCGCAGTCAACTTGATGTTCGTTTTAAACCATTGAATAAGGTTGGAGGAACTGTTCGAATCCCCTCGTAGGCTCCAAGCCCGCGAACTGTAAAGCTACAAATGCTTGACTATTAGTCTTATTTCTCAATCTTCCGCTAGCGACCGCGACCCTACAGGGGGTGCCCTCTTGCGTTGGTTGCTTAGTTTGTAGTATTCAAACCTACAAAGGCTGGAGCACAGCTTGCCTTCTTGTCCGGTAAAGTAATAAAAGGTTTGTAGCAAATGTGCACATGTACACATGCCCGGAAAAAAGGACGGCGACTCTACGCTTATTTACTTTTAAATTTCCGAGTATTACATAGAAATAGGTAGTCAACAATACAACGATTGAGATAATAATAGGTAATTTTGTTTAGATATTCTTGTAGATTAATGTATCTTGCAGTGCACTTAATTAACGCAAGGGCACGATTCATTACATAATAATGACGCGACATCTGTGTGTTTGTGTCATCGTTATACACCGCTTTTACAATTCATTGGACATACTTCTAATATAGCATCAACATATGAATATTAATCTGCTTTAGATGTACAATAACACGTAGTATTTAAAGAATTAGATTTAATATGCTGTGTACTACACATAGTATAAAACAAAGTCGCTTCCCGCTGTCTGTCCCTCTATGCTTAGATCTTTAAAACTACGCAACGGATTTTGATGCGGTTTTTTTTAATATATGGAGTGATTCAAGAGGAATGTTTATAAGTATTATACAACAGCTTTCCACCCGTGTGAAGCCGGGGCGGTAAAACTATCGCTAGTGTATCAATAAATTGACGGTTTCCATTTTGAGTAATAAAGTAGTAAATATTTCGTATTTTGAGCAATATGTACTCAGGTGTAGAAATCCGAACTAGTAATAAAACTGTAAATTAAAATTGTTACTATGACATACCTACTATAAATTACTGTTAATGGAACTAAATGAATTATTCTTTGATGAGAAATATTAATATAGTCACTATATTGATGGTTCATAACAAAGCTTAAATTTTTTAAGATTTTATATTGGTATTTAATATAAACAATTTATTTCAATTTTCTTAAGATATTTTTTCAAAATGTTTAGTCTAAACTATGTAATTTTTAGTATAATCTATGTAGATAGGTATTAAGTTTCGTTTTTATTTCGATAGGTACTCAGTACAATATCCCCATATATATTTTTCTAGATGAAGAAACATACCGAGCCGAGCAAAATTCCTGTAATGTATATTATAATTACGATAAATAATAATATCTGAACCAGAAATTCACTTGACATTTATTCCATATGTAGTAATGAATGAAATTTAAATGGTATGTTGAGGGAAACAAGTTTTCATTGACCCTTAAGAGTTATCAATGGTCAGGCCTTGACCTCGGCCTTACTGAGGTCACTTCCCATAATGTCAATCCGCAGATGGAATTAAATACGTAACTGGTCCTGTGTTAACAGCATCCTGGTGGTAACAGTCTACTGTTATTCAGAACCTTAATGTCATCAGAATAAGAATAATATATTGTAGACTTTTAAAATATCACTTCAGTGGTAACAGTCCTCTGTTCTTTAGTGCCTTAATGCAATTAAAATAAGAGTCACTTTTCAAAATTAAAATGTTACTTATTTTGCATTTGAGCAGACTTTTCAAGTGCTGCTGATGTCATAGTCACTATGTCTTGAAGATATAATGTTGTGAATGAGGTTCGAAGGATTTAACATTGAACAAGTATTTATTTCCATCGGTTTGATGACTAAGAACTTCTCGGAAAGGTAGATGAATAATTTAAGTTTAATTGTGGTCAGATTGTCTAAACTCATGGCCACATCAGTCTTATATACAAGGTTCATGTCCTGAACCTTGGTTCCCCGGTGGACAAAGCTAGTATTATCTTATATTGATAAGGTTCTGGCAAAGTTCACTGTTATTTCAAACGTGCTGTGGTGACTTGGAAAGTCTGACGTGAAGCATAGTTAATTACTAACATCGATACATACCAATCTGGGCTTACGTTCCAACTTCCTTTGCTTGCACGCGCTAAAAAATATTTCATTGTTAGATAGCCCATTTATCGAGGAGGGCTATAGGCTATATTTTAATCTGAAATTGCCACGGGAACGGAGACTACGCAGGTGAAACCGCGCGCGAAAAGTTACTCATTTATAAGTACACCCACTTTACATAATATCTTCTATTTTTCTTGGTCGACATAATTAATGGCGTCTCTCAAAAATATATTAGTTGTTACTATACTAATGTTTTGTGTAGTAGACCACCTACATGTATGTAAAACGTTATGACGTAAGTCATTATCATGGGTTTCGTACCTAATAGTAAAATCGACTCATTCACGTGACGGACGATTTAAAACCGCCATCGTAAATTTTATGGTAGTTCTAAAATTATCTAATATTTTGTGTGTGTATTTTTGTGTCTTGGGTTACAATATAACTCTTATCCAACGTGTATCGTGTTATTTTAATTACAACACTTGCCGTTTGCATCTGATATTTTTAGATTTTCCATACAAACTTTCCCTTAGGGTTAAATTTTCGCCTCCGACCCTTAGTTTGCTAAGAACTTTCTGATGCCCTCGTAGACCCGAAGTTCGAGAGGTCCGCGAACTGTAAAGTAGAGCGACAGTTGCACAAAACTCCCCTATAAAAAACTTAGAGCCATAATCCCTCCATCTCCCCGTCAGCGACCGCCCTGAGCCGAGGTCCAAATCCCACATAGGACACCCTCTTGTGCAGGTTGCTTAGTTTGTAGTGTTTAAACCATTTATCTAGGCTGGAGCTCTGTTCGCCTTTATGCCCGGTGAAATAGCAAAAGCCTCGGGGCTAATACATATTATGTCCATCGAAAGAAAAAAAAATACATTTTGATTTTTTTTTTTCATTTCGTATGCCTATGTCGTAATACTTTTTACGTTCATTGGCTTGAGCTGATATGGTTGTGATATATTGATATTTCAGTCAGTAACGGAAGTCTTTTAAATTTACAGGTGGCTAAATATTAAACTATTATAAACTAGAAATTGTCCACGATTTATACAAGCTTTGGCACCTTTTTAATTCTCTAAGGAGGGAAATTTAGTTTCAAGTGAAAAATCAATTTTCAGGTTTACGATCAGTGATTTAGGCTGTACGTTGATCGGTTTATCATTCAGGAAAAAGCTTTTAGTAATATAGATTACCGGTTTCCCAAATGTCATCCAAGTATTATACTTACATGAAATATATTATACTTGCATGAAAGAAAATGAAAAATATGTACCTAACGATCTTTCGAATACATAAGTAAGCTTATTTTCATGAAGGTATAGACTCAATTAATTATGAAGATAGAAAAGCAACACTGTCAGCATAATTTAGAATGGACTGCTTACGTGTGATGAATTATAAATTTATTTATTTATTCGTAATACGTAAACACTTCTATATGTGGAGCCAAAGGCTGCCACCGGCAAACCTGATTAACATTCTTAAAATTATGCTAATCTCAATTCGTATATATCGTCTTATCTAAATTATAATCAAAACCTAGCCCTTCGTGGATTCCCAATAATATTGCAAAGAATTTAATAAAAATAATTGCTTGCCGAAACCAGTTTCTGTTCTGGGAAATATGTGGGATCGATATCAGCATTTTGAATTTTGTATATACTTAGTGTTTTTAAAGCATAAAGCTATACACAAAAAAGATTAAAAATTAACGGAATTTTGAAATAACTATTTTGCAGCTAGAAGTCGAGTAATTTAGAATACCTGAAATGATAGTTTATCTATACTAATATACAAAACTAAAGAATCTCTTCTGTTTGTTGTTTTCTAGAACGCGCTAATCTCGGAAACTACTAGTTCGATTTGAAAATTTCTTTCAGTGTTAGATAGCCCATTTATCGTGGTAGGATATATTTTACTATGAAGTTCCCACGGGTGCGGGATCTGCGCGGGTGGATATGCGCGCGGGAGCGGGTGCTAGTAATGACTTTTTTTAGTAACAAACTGCCAAATGCCCGTCCATTTGGCGCAGTCGGGTGAAAACACCTGTAAATATGATTTTTAAGATGATATAATCATATAGGTAAACATTGGATACCTTGATAATACTTAAAACGAAGTCAAGGTAGTTTCTGTATCTTTTAATAGCAGTCATATTTTTTATCATTTTAATACGTCTTCCGTCGGTGTTTCAATCCTGAAGGTCCGTCATTCGCTTTTCTTTATAATTACAAGTTATTTTACTTGTTTTTTTTTTAGTTATCAGATAATTTGCGTGTTCATCCTCTTGATTAAGCACTTTTTAATTTAGAATAATTATTTAAGATTGGAGTAAGCAAGAATTAATTCTGAAATACTTTTGAAAATTTTCTATTATAGACAGCCAATCTAGGTTTAAATCATTTTCCTCAGCCCGTATACCGTCCACTGCTGAACATGGGACTCCTCCCGAGGGATGGTTTCGCCATAGCTTGGCAGGCGGATTGGTGATCGCAGTATTTATGTTGAAAGACACAGGGAATCGCTGCTGCCAGTTCCCTGGTATACGACTGTTACAACAATAGAGACCTGCGATTTAAAATGCTTTCTGAGGCTCTCATTTCTACCTGCAAAGTTATAAAAAATCAGGCTTAGCAAACGGCAAAAATTAAACGCAAGCGGTTTAAGAATGGCCGATAAAGCAAAAACGCATGCAAATACACACTGCCGTTGGTGTATTGCTTAATTTTATTTCAGTTCATCCATGGATTACTGGCGAGCAACGTCTTTTGGGGCTTTGATTTTAAAATAAAAACTTAGAAGGAACGGAGGGCGGTTAATCGCGTTGCGGGCACCACCAAACAATTCCTATAGGACACATAAAAAGGCGCGTTTGCAAACCGCGATCCATAATGTTACATTCGAGATTTTGTCCACTCCAGTACAGAGGACAAAGTCTCAACTGTAAACTTCTGTGGGAGAATTAAACATTCAAATAAAACAAGTAAAGTGCACGACTAGATTATAAATTTATTAAACTATTTAATTTACAACTTAACAAACATTTTTTAAGTTAATTTTGATAAGTTAATATTTTTTACAACATATCCCCTAGCCAGCCAGTTTATATTTTAAAGGTAGAACATTATGGGAGTGGGCGGTTGGGATAAAGCCATAACCGTCCAGAGCTTTAATAAATTACTTATAATTAGATAGGTTAATGATTAAGTAAAAGTGGGCGCCAGAGACTAAAACAGTCTCGGATCCAGAGTCGAATCATATAGATCAACACATAAATTGTAGTCGCACTCCGAGATCCTGAAGTTGATGATTATTTCAAAAAAACTTGGATCAAATTCCATCCAAGTTTCCATTAAGGTTATATGAATTAAAAGACAAAAATAAATAAATGTAAAGAAAGAAAAAACCGTCAACGCCTGCTGTCAAGCGAGGCGGAATCAGCCAGCCGTGCTGCGGTAGACTGTCGCAGGTGGTTCAGGCCCGATGCCTCGAGGAGACGGGCCTCGCGTCCGAGCCTCAGGTTTAACCTAAGTCCCGGCGGCGAGGTGAATCTCCCGAGGTACCTGTCCTGGAATTGACAGTATGCAGGCTTAAGATTTAAGAAGACACGTGGAACTATTACCCTACCGTCTCTTATTCGACACTACCATCCACATGGTTTGAGTAACATAAATTCTATTAGGTTCTTCTAAACAAAAAATCGTTTGAATCTATAGAGGTTACGGGGGCGAGAATAAACTGCTTACCGCAAATAATGGTAACGGGCCGCGTGCGACCGATCGCGGTAGCCGGAAAGGACGATGACTAAAACAAACAAAATCCTTTGTCATTCATCCAAAATACTAAAGTTTACAACGAGACACGATCATCGAAGTTGGTAAATAAAACAAAACTTACAGTTGTGTCAGGGCCTGAAGGCGTGAGTCCCTCGCGGCGGCAAATCCACGCCGGCACAAGATAGCACGGGTAAAAAACTGCAACGAATTATCGATTGATCACAATATATTCCCTAAACACAATTAGGTGGAACCACAGACACTTCTCAGGTCACTCCAACTAAAATCTCACCTTGGATTCTTCAGGACATCAGTCTGGAATAGTCTGGATGTTAGCGGTCTGACGATCGAGTAATGACAAGCCAGAATTCCAACCCGGGCGACAATACCGGAACATGGTTTACCCAGTGAGACCAATTTCTAAAATCTGCCCTAATTCGGGGATATCGATGAACGTAAGGCTCCAATTTAAATAATTCACCCTCATTGAATTTATTAATTTAGCCAAAAACAACAATGCAAATAAACGTCAAATGTGACATTGACATTTCTCGTTCACAAACTAACCAACTAATAACAAGGTGACTGAACGAATCCAGAATCCTTACCAAAATAATTTTAAACAAATATTCCCCACAACCCCTAATTTCCAAAATACTTGCACACAACTTTCTTAATACGAAACTTTATAATTTAAGATACTCCAACCCAATGTCGGGAAAAATATTCAGGACTAATTAATGGATAATCAAGACTATATTCCTCGCAACCCCAATCCAAAGACTAAATGTAAAGACAAATTAAAACGAAACTTCTAGAAAGAAATTGCAATAACTCCATAATAAAAAAATAGTTGCATTTCCGGTTTTAGTAGATTTCAAAATTAATTAGATTTTTATATTTAAATATGAATGTTGACTATTCTAAAAAGGTTAATCCTATTAATTATGTATTTACGAATCACCATCAAAAATCGATGAAGCAATATAATTGACAAATGTATACATGCCCTTTGACAGCAACCTGCGATTAGTATCTGTCAAGGTGACGTTTGGCAGAAAAAGTTAGGTTAGACAATAACACAAAAAGGTTTTGTTTACTAAAATTGGAAACTATACCCTATTCATCGGGGCTTGAGACAAAGTGTAAACAAAGAAAACATTGTTTCTCAAACTTTTTTCAATGTTTTTTATTGCTATTTAATTTAATATAGGGTTTCCCATTTGTGTGTCTAGCAGCTCGGGTTAAGATAAGGTACTTAACTATGAAGATAATAAAATCATAAATCACTCTTATTGAATTAATTATTCGGAGAATTAGGAGGATTCTGAAGAACTGTCGCCATCGTGAATAACGAAGCGGTCAACTATATTCAACTATCAATTATTCCATTAATTTTAAGCATCTTTTTCTGTTCTTTTTCACATTGTCAATGAACTTTTGTCAAGCCTCTACTGTTATATTTTTAATTGCATCGGCTAGTAAAATTTGAACTTCACTTAACTTAAAGCTTTTGTTATTCTCAGCAATAAATCCTTTAACTTAGGCCCATATTAACTAAATAGGATTTAATTCACTATGTCCTTTTAGAACCTGTTTACAATGGCTTGCGATATTCCCATAATTTCAGTGGTTTAATTGATACCTTTGTACGGATACGAATCCTTCGACCACGTTTCTTTTATGAGTTTGAACACATTAATAACAGCCACCTTTTCCGTTGAATGCGTTGGAGTTTTCTTTGATCGCTTTTTCTTTGGCGAAGAAAAAGTGCAAGCGTTGCTTGGTCCAGGTGCACTCATGTTTTAAGCTCGAAAACGTAAATATAACAAAAACAAAACAACCAACAAATAACTTTAAACTTCATAAAAGATATAAATTCAACGAAAATATTTATAATAATAAATAAGCAGAACTCTCGTATCAACAAGTTGATCTATAGTAAAAATGCCGGATATAATCCGACCGATAACCAAACGTCACATTTTTATGTAAAATGTTCGGGAGTACCTGTGGTCTATAATTTAGTCGTATTAAAATGCATTCGAAGTTTGGGAATCAAGTCTTTTTTGGGTGTTTTTACATGTAAATGATTTAATAAATCATTATACTTCATAAAAGATGACATTCCTAGGGTTGTTAAGATTTAAACAAATGTCGATAGTAATTATCGACTTTTCTTACTATTATTGACGATAATGTAACAAATAATTGGGAAAAATTTAATTACAAACGTTGCTAAATTAAACAAATATTTTAATATAAGAGACATTTATACTCTCTGAAATCCAAAGTTTATTTTTAGAAATTGGATTTTATTTACTCACTGATTATTTTAGATCAAGTACGCGTACATATGTAAATTATATTATGATACTAAAATATATAATAAAATTTAATAATTTATTTATTTTTAAGTAAGTTTTATATAAAAATATCGATAGTTTATAGTCGATGGCCACGATGATTCATTGCCCATCACTTATTAGGTCGCCATGCCCATAAAATATAACATTGGCAGGTACTGTCTGTCAGTACTACTAAATTCAAAACTTCATAGGCGTGATGGTACTGACAGATGAAATAAAATATATTCACTTCATCAATCGTGACCCTTAAAGTACTCTTTTTATGGTTTGTTTACATTTAATCTCACGCCTCGATGAATACGGTATAGTTAAAAAGTGTTTTACAGATGTTTTATCGCTCGAAGGAGTTTGTCAAAAGGTTCTGTTACGAGTGTCGATGGAAACTACAAGTTCAAACTACGTGGACAACTCAAAGTTTATCTACAAAGTTCCAAATATCTAATCCACTTGGAAAAACATTAATTACAACAAGGATTTTAAACTATTACCACTGTGATTCTATGTGAGGTTCACAACCACAAGTAAGGATGAAAATTACATTGTAACAATAAGTAAAAAGTTACGTTTTTAAAATCTGCAGTCACTGAAAAAGAGTCGCTAATGCGTCCGCTTGTGTATAAAGCTATGTTATAAATTTTTTTGCGGGTTCAGACTTACGATAAAACGCGCGCGTTTATTCGTAGTGCGTGCTAAGCCTTAAGTCGAATTTAGGCAATAACCCAAATGTAAATTTTATCATCATCAGCTCGTATGTTATACCACTGCTGCCAGCTGAACATGGGCCTCCTCCCAGGCGAGGGTAGTTGCCATAGTCACCACGCTTGGCAGGCGGATTGGTGACCGCAGTATTATGTTGTACCACACAAGGTAACGCTGCTGCCCATTTCTTGATAGACGATTATTATAGATGATTGTGATGATGACAATCGGGACCAACGGCTTAACATGCTTTCCGAGGCACGGAGGGTAGTCCCGCAACCATCCAGACCCGGAAAGAAATCTTAGAATAGGTACACAAAGATTTCCTGTCCGGCGTGAGGATCGAACCGCCGGACGTACGGAGGTAATCGTAAATTTATATATAAATGTAAATTTATATTTTCATAATGATTATATCTATTTGATTTAATGACAGTTGACACATCTGGTAAGTACTTCCCAAACTGTCATCCAGTCCAGTTTTACCTTATTTGTTGCAACAAACGTTCAGATGGCCTCTGAGTCAGACCTCTGTACATGGCTGGACAAAACCTCCGTATATGGCAGTTCATTGAAAGATGCTTCATACGTATGACTATTAGCGGCCATGTGAAATTTTTACATGTCTGTACCTAACGATATATCGGGTCCGATATTCGGGCTTGTGCAAAGAGCTTATCCAGGTCTAGGTGATCGAGCGTGCTTTGGAAACCACGATGTTGATATCGGTTGTTATATATTTTTCGGTTGAATTTATTTATATAGCCTTTATATAGGCTTTTGCTACTAAACGGTAGCCCGTTTAGTAAAAGCAAGCAGGCCCTCATCTTTATATATATAATTCTACTCTACGTGTGTATGTCACTGAACTCCTCCTAAACGGCTGGACCGATTTGAATGTTTTTTTTGTATGCGTTTGGGTGGCGTATGGCGTCCTGGATGGTTTAGATTCATAAATCATATATAATTTATATATTAATATATTATCATGCAGGACAACTTCTGTCGAGTCCGCTTGTAGGTATATAAAGCTGAAGAGTTTGTTTGTTTGCTTGAACGCGCTAATTTCAGGAATTACTGGTCCGATTTGAAAAATTCTTTCAGCCTATCATGAAAAGCTATAGGCTATATGTATTTAATTATAAAGATCATACGGAAATAGAAGTTACGTGGGTGAAACCGCGCGCGGGTAGCTAGTCAACTACTTATACATAATAAACTAATTTATAAAGCTTAAATTTTTTATTTTGTTTTAACCGCGCTAATCTTAAGCGCTGGCCACACTGCCAGCGGGCGGTCGAACGAGCTAGGCGGGCGGGGGCCAGCGAGAGAAGGAAACTATACAAAAAAAATATATATTAGTCGGTAGCTCGCGGTGTGAACCGAAGTATGTAAAAGAGGTGAAACGATGTTCGCCCGCCTAGCTTGCTCGCCCGCCGGCGGTGTGGCCTGAGCTTTAGGAACAACTGGTCCGATTAAAAAAAAAAAAAACAGTGTTAGATAGCCCTTTTATCGAGGAAGGCTATAGGCTACATTTAATTATGATATTCCTTCGGGAACGGGAGTTATGCGGGTGAAACCGCACGCGCGAAGCTAGTGTATAATTAACTTCGCTAATAAGTATACTATCTTACGCAAAAATGTATGTTCCAATCGGATGAGTAGATAAACTCTTAGCCTTTTTCTTAGTACAGATAATTAAATACAAGTCCAGATGTTTTAGTTAAGGATTATGTAACTACTACTAAAGTAGTTGACCTATATTTTATGATTTCAGTCACATGTTCAATGTCACATGTTATCTTTGTTATTCATTCATGTTATGATTGGGTATGTTTGTTTATTTTTATCACATCTATTCAAAAAGAGCTAGTTTATTCCTCGTAAACAGGGACCAAAATAGCTCATTAATCCCTTAGCGACCAAAATTGATTTGAATTTGGAATGTGGATATTGTTAATTATTTTTAAATCAGCAAAGAGGTGAATCACAAACCATGCGGGAACAATGTATTGAATATGTCATTGTGACTGGGTGAAAAACTGCGAGCGCGCCAAATTTAAAAAAAGTTGATGAAAAATAAACAACGCGCGAAATTAAATGCATTCTGCTTTCGTTCATAGTTGATTCATATTCAGATTTTAGAATTATAAAAAATGAGTGCGTCTTCCTCAAGTGAAAGTATTATTATGTCTTATGGTTCTTCATTGTACGTAAATAAATTCTTGTTCATAAGTTGCACTTACTTATTTTCTCATAAAAAGTAGTATCCACCTCGGGAGCAACACTATTTTAAGCTCGAGTGACATACTTTTAATCCCTCGCTGCGCTCAGGATTCTAGTTAAGAATCCCTCGCTCCGCTCGGGATTCTACTCTAGAATCCTTCGCTCCGCTGTGGATTAAAAAAAACACTCTCGCCTTTAAAATAGTTGTTTGCTCCCTAGATAAACAATCTACTATTAGTTATTTGGTATTGATGTTTTATTGTACATTAAATAGTGACTTGTAATTTTATTACATTCTAAAAAGTGTAGGTTCACAAGCACGGAGTTATTGACGATTAAACTTTTGCCGTGTGGTTTCCGGCTTAGAATAGATCACCCCATGTCCTCCCATGGGTGTCGTAAAAGGCGACTAAGGGACACATGACTGATGGATGGGCAGCAGCATCTATTAGCTCAAGGTTTACATCCTACTGCGATCACCAATCCGTCTGCCAAGCGTGGTGATTATGGCAATATCCCTCAACGATCCTGGCTTGTCAAGGTATTTTAAGAGGAGGCCTATGTTCAGCAGTGGACGTAAACGGGCTGTTGAAGAAGAAGAAGAAAGAAGAAACTTTTGTATATAATTTAACATTTCTTTCCGGGTCTGGTTAGTTGAGGGTAGAGAGTAGTCTCTCTGTGCCTCGGAAAGCACGTTAAGCCGTTGGTCGCGATTGTTATAACAATATTTATAGCAATTATATACCAGGGAATGGGCGGCAGTCGACATGTGTGTTATTACTGCGGTTACCAACCCGCCTGTCAAAGCGTGGTGACTATGGTAAAAACACTCCTTCGGGAGGAGCACCTTGTTTAGCAGTGGACATTATACGGGCTGATGATGATGATGATTATACATTTTTTCGGAGTAATTTCCATACGCTTAATTCACGGGCAGACTAACATCCAGATCAAAAAACTAGCCAAGATACTTAATTAAAAAACAAAATTGTTTCATTATTACCTCATGAACTAGTACAACAATAACATTCATAATTCTTCCTTTTACAATTATAGGTTCATTAACATCCACCTACAAATTAGGAGCGTCGGTTACGCGTCCATCTCTTGTAATAAAGGCTCGATTGATCTAGCGTCGCGTCGGCTCATGTCTACACAATGTAATGTTAAGGTATTAATTAGTGCGTCTGAGTACTTCGGCCTCCGGTATGCGAGCTCGTTGCTAGCTATTTTAACACTAATTTGTACCTGTTACGTGTTTCCGGATTCCATTTTTATTTTTAGAGACTCCTGTATTTTTTTTGTAGATTTTTTTATTCGTTATCATCATTGTCGGTTTGTCTTCGTCAGCGGTTTGAGTTTTAAGAAAATTGTTTTGACATAAGTGTCTTCTTCAGAGTGATGAATAACCTCAGAATAACTATCCGTGATTCGAACCTACGATTTTAAGAAATCTTGAATGGAAGCAAAAACAACTGTGCATTTTACAATAATCATCACAATACTCCCATAAAAAACTAAGTAGTAATTCCTCAATCCCCGCCAGCGACCGAAGACCAAGTTCTGGACCGAATACCAAGTCCCGCAAGGGACGCGCGTACCTCTTGCGTAGGTTGTTTAGTTTTTAAACCATTTAACAAGGCTGGAAGCTAATCACGTAATGATATAACTATGACTTTGATAATAATGTTATTGTAACGTATTTTTATGTTATTGTCATATTTAAAATATTTTTTGCATGCATAGTTAACGCTGAGTAGCGAATACATTTTTATCAGTCATAGTTATATGGCCGGTAAAGAAGAAAAGCCTCGTGGCTACAATACTAATAATAAGTTCCTGCGATAAAAAAAACACTGGTGCATGATGCTCTCTGATCCACAGTTGGACGCCCGTTACCTGGTATACGATTGTCAAAGACAATGTTGCGACAGCCGGAACCAATGGCGTAACGTCTTTTGAGCCGTGTTTAGAATACATTGTTTTAGTTTTCTATGAATACGTATGTAGTGAATTCGGTATATATGTGTCATTAACCTTTTAACATAAGTGCTAATTATCGAAAATACGAACAGAATCGGAATCTTTTAACATTATTAAAAGAATTCACATTATACTATTGCGATATGTATAATTAGGTTAAGACGATGTTGTCAGTTTTATATGTGGATTGGAAATAATTAGTTTTAATAGTGAATTATGACTATGGCACAGTTTATGAATGTATAGCCTCAGGAATAGCTCAAAGAGACACAATAAACGTGACGAAGAGGCAATTATAGCTAATTGAGTGAAGGCAACGATGTAGGGAAGTCAATAAATTATGTCAACAATGTAATGTGGAAAATATTATAGTTAACTTCTTCATTTTAAAAGCCCGTTTGCGGCCACTGCTGGACATGGGCCTCTTCTTAGCAGACCTTGGTGAGGGTCTGGTCCAGCATTGGTGACCGCAGTAAGATGATGAGGGTTCTTGAGCTAATGGATGCTGCTGCTCATCATATGTTTCTTGGACTCACGACGCCCATGGGAAGAAAAGGGGTGGTCTATTGTAAGCCGTAAACCACACGGCACACCCTCATGTCCAAGAATTATATACTATAATAATATTATGTCCGCTTAAAAGCATTACATGTAGGACAATGTAGTATAGTCTAATGTCCCGTTCTGAGTCCGAGTCCATACAATCCATGCTCACTCACATACTCAAACTATGCCCAATTGCCCATTGCCCATGCGTATGCTAACCTATTAATAAATTATAGTCTGTTACGACTCTATAAGGTAGGCTTCTTTCTAATGATGAGATATTATTTGAAATCACTGAAGTTTTATCTTTACAAACTAAAATAGAAAAACCTATGAGAACCAAATATCACCTTCGATACTTGCACTCGCCATATGATACGCAACTTTCGCATTTATAAAATCAGTAGGATAAACCAAACTAAATATGAACCCATAATAATAGAAACAGATGAGATTCTTCTAGAATTTGTTTACTTATATCAGAGACTATATAATATATAGACTGACAATGCGGAACAAAATAACGTAACTCGATTTTAGGGACCATGGATGCTAACAGATGTCGCCCGTAGTAGCGTTCAAGCGATAATATGGTCATTTGTCGAAGTCGAATGGCATTATTTATTATTATTCAACTAGATGGCGCAAATGTTAATTATTGATATTAATTTATTTTATTTTAGTTTTGTTATTTTATAACAACAAATATTACGATATTCCGATTTTCATTTTGCGATTGATGCAAAAAACACAAATAAGTAGTAAAATGTATTATTTATTTAAATACAAAAATTAAAAAGGCTAACGCCGCCGCCCATATCTCTAAAAATGTACATAAGCTGTTACTTAAATCAGACTTAAATAAAAAATATAAAAAACAATAATATAATATTATAATATTATTATTGTTATATGCCTATATAACAACTGGAACTCAGGTCCCGAACGCAGGCCGCAATGACAATGAATGAAAAGAGTGAGCGAAATAGCATAACTAGGTAGTTATGCTGTTTCGCGCTCACTAGTAGGTACTTAGGTACGCATGTTATTTTAGAGATTATTTATACCTATTATTATCTTCGCTTCATACTTTTAAGGGCGCAGGACCTTTTAACATGCTTTATTTGTTTTGTTACATGTTAAACTAGTCATTAGGCAGATTTATCAGTATAAATAAAATATTAGGCATGTAGGTAGATACGAATATTACACGTAAACTACAACATACCTACTAGACGTATTTAAAAGATTGAAATCAACTAATTTGCACTGATTATAAATATATTTAAATGTATGGTGCTATCATAGCATGTACTAACCAGTGAGATATAGGTAGGTAGGTACCTAAAGAAGTTATTCTAAGCAGAAAACAGGCGCCAGTTTAAGTGAATTTAAACGAAAGTCCGCTGCAGCGCTGCCATAATGAATATTCGCCTAATTAAAGGGCTTAAACATGCAGCGCTAAAGCACTTCTTCTAGCGTAGTGATTTCCGACTAAAAGGTCGGAAGCGCCGTGATTTGGACCTCAGCTCAGTGCGGTCACTGCCGATGAGATTGAGGACTTTTAGTATTTTGGTTTTGATGCAATTGTCGCTCTACTTTACAGTTCGCGGGCCTCTCGGACGTCGGGTCTACGAGGGCACCGGATGGTTCTTTGCAAACTAAAGGACGAGCGGGGACGCGTCGTGAACGCGGGCGCACTCTTCTCCGGCGGGTCGGATAGAGTGGTTTTTGTGTAGTGGTGCTAGGTCCTTGCAATCTTATTAATGCTAGTTAGTAACCGACTCAACCGAATCATTCTGCATTCATAGATCGGAAGCACCTATCACTAATATTCGCACACGGCAGATCAAAGAAGGAGTACAATGAAGCATTTTAAGCGATCTTTGCTTTTAGTCGGTTCCAATCACCCAGCGCTAGGGTAAGTTCGCATGTTCGCGTGCATCGCCCAATTCGCGTCCATTTAGCGGATCTCCCTTTAAAAATCCTCAAAAACAAGTAAAGTAACGCACTAATCAAACGAAAAGTAATTACCGCTAATACTTGAATGCATAAGCACGCATAAGCATGCATAGGCACGCACATATGGACAAAAGTTCCGTGTGCCAAACCAATCCCGTTTAGAAAAATAAAGTACCTATCGGCTGTTCAACAAGGGTGAGCTCACCCGCGGAATTTTTAGAAGAAAAAAATAGTGTGCAGCGACGCATTCGATGATAAGTTTTTTATAGTTTTATGTGAATTTTAGGATACATAGCTAATATAAGACTTTTATAATGAAATTAAGAATAATAGTAATTATTAATTTGATTATGTTTTTTAGAATATTATTGCTAATTTTTTTGCAATGTTTTTTACTAATATACCAATGGATACCACTAAATACCTATTATCTTCCCCTCAGGAAGCTGAAAGACTATTAAAAGCGAACATTAGATCAGACGTGTCTAGGTTATAAATGGTGTTGATATCGTATAGGCATTCCGAACAATTAAAATAAAAGGCACAATAGACTTGTGGGGACTTTCTGTTAAAGCTATTGACACAGTAATTCAAATTCAATGTTCATTTTTTATGTATGACTGAACATTGGCTTAAAGAATATTCTTAACTGATATCAGTTGTCATTAGGGCATGCAAAAACCGGGTCGTTTAAAAAACCGGTTTTTTCGGAGTTTTTGTTTACAAAACCGGTGAAACCGGTTAAATCGGGTTTTTCGGGTTTGTTTTTAAATTTTTATTAAATGAAAATGCTGAAGTCTAATCAAAATATGTAATTTTTACGGATTGAAATAAGCTACAGCCTACAACTACTAACAAACAATACAAAAAGTTTATTTTCTTTATACCTACATAAAATAGAAAAATAATCATAAAGCTTTAGAATTAGGAAAATAACATATTCTTTAAAACTTAAGGTACCTAACATACAAAATAAGGAACATTTGGTAGACCAGGTAAACAAAGGTCTAAAATCACAGAATATTTAATAATAATTAACTGTCATAAAATACGAAGAGGCAAAATCAACAGCACGTAAAATGAGATCAAAATAATGTTTGAATATCGCATAAAATAGAAGTCTTATTCCTAATAAACCTAAACAAAATAAATCAGTCATTCTTACAGGTAGTCAAAATAAAAATTAAATAAAAATTAAATTATTAATTAAATTCAAAATTAAAATTACAAAGCTAAATCGAATTCCTATTTTTTACATTGATAGAATGATCGTAAGGATACAACAAGTGCATCAAGAGAGTCATCAGAGCACTACGGATTAGTACGGATTTTACTCACTCACTCGCTTGTATCTAAAAAAGCACAGACTAAAACGCACAGACTAAAAACGCACAGACTAAAAACACACAGATTAAAAATGACGGCAGCGTGGGCTTTTTATCGTCATAAAACGTTATTTAGATTCATTCACGCAGTTGATAGAACACGCCAACGTGCTGAAATCTAGCAGCTGATTACCAGTAAGTATCCAGGAGTAGCATAGGCTATATTTTATATTATGAAGTTCCCAAGGGAACGGGAGAAAGGAGAGCAAAACCGCGTGCGGGAACAAGGGAATTAAAATAAAAAATCAAAATTAAAATTATAAACAAACAAGCAAACTCAATAAAACAAACAAACTCTTCCGCTTTTTAATATAAGTAACTAATACCAATAAATGTCTAAAGACGACCTTTAATGTTATGGTACGGTTACGATTATACCGATAATTCTGCCGAGCTTATTATAACCGCCGTATCCTACATTTTTCACGATATTGAGTTAGTTACATATTCGGAATCGCCGTATCGAGATCTATAACTTTGTCTTTGATAGTTAAAAAAATAATGCTTCTATCATACATTTTAGATTTTATACATAAGTAACTACACAAAAAAAATATTTTCTTAATATCTTAGCCGCAAGTGCTGGATACTGCTATAGCCTTCTCAAGCCCCAGATTATTAATCATGTAGTGCTTAACATAACCGCGGTATCTGTTAACGCTGCTCTAATACAAACAAAGGGAAACAGTTTTCTTGCGAATTACGGCATGAAAGCCATCAGTTCGATACAGCGCGAATATCCCCGATGCACTACAGAAGCGAGGCAGCCCCAACATCATCCTGAAGATGTTGTTATACTGGACTCGCAGGACATCCAGTGATGTTTTGAAAGTATTTCTTGCTGCGAGGCACAAGAATTATATTACCGAGAAAAGATATGACTGTTTGTTTGTTTACATTGAATAGGCTCCGGGAGTACTAGTCCGATTTAAAAAATAATTTCGCGATAACAAAGATACATTATCCAGGAGTAACATAGGCTATATTTTATTATGAAGTTCCCAAGGGAACGGGAGAAATTAGAGCAAAACGCGTGCGGGAACTAGGGAATAAAAATAAAAATAAATAGGAACTAACGCCGTCTCAACGTCCTGTACACGTTTGGCAGTGATAAATTTAATATTTTGTTTGGGAAAATCAAAGTTTTATTAAATCAGACATAGGAGAAACGTAACCGAAAAAACCGAAAAATCCGGTTTTGTTATCCTAAAAAACCCGGGTTTCAAATCAGTCGGTTATCCGGTTTTTACGGTTATCCGGGTATCCGGTTTGCATGCCCTAGTTGTCATATATTAATAATGATAATTATAAGATTCAGAGTGCGTTTGTGAGGAGGAATGCAATTCATGGGGGTTCATTTCTAACAATATTAAAAGTAAACCAAGACTAGACATTGTAAACCTCTCTATTGAGCGCACTATTGAGTTGTCATGTGTTGAGCTTGAGCGACAAGTTATTATGTCAGTTTACCGCCCCCCCCCCCCCCCCCCTTAGAAACGTTGAATTATTTGAATCTGTCATAGAAGGTGCCCTCACAAATTTAAGTTTACACAAATTTAGAAAAGTATTATAGTATGTGGAGATTCAATGTTAATATCCTAAAAACCTCATCATCGTGTAGTAGGCTTTTAAATCTTCTTAAATCATTCAATTTGATTAATTTGTTTTACGAACCAACGCGTATAACTCCACACTCGTCAACATGCTTAGATAATATATTTGCTAACTGTGTATCAGTGTGTAGCAAAATTCTTAATAGTTTGACCTCTGACCACTGTGGCCAATTAGCAATATTTAATACCGTTGACAAATGTAAATCAACTGAAGTTACTTGCCGGCCAGTTACTGACTACTTAATGAATCAATTTAAAAATAATATTCTTGTTATAATGAATCCCACATTGTTGAAGTTGAATAATCCTAATTTAAGTTACACGTTAGTTTTTCATGAAATCAATACTCAGTTCCAAACCACGTTTAAAATCAAAACTTTCACAAAACATATTAAATTAAATTTTAATGATTGGGCTACTCCAGGTATTTATAAAAGTCGTACCAAATTGTACGAGCTATATGGTATTAGAACCTATAAATTTGATGACGAGTTCCTAGCGTATGTGAGTGACTACTCTAAAATATTTAAAAAAGTATGTTCTCAAGCTAAAGCCAATTATTTTAGTAATAAAATCAAACATTCTAGTAACAAGATAAAAGCCACCTGGAATACAATAAATCGTGAATGTGGTAAAAATGTTACCCGTGAAAATTCTCTAGAATTAATAATAAACGGTGAAATAATTACTGAGAAGAATGACATAGCTCACGAGTTTAATAACTTCTTTGCAGACATACCCACTAAGACGACTAGCTCCTTAAACTCCTCAGATGTTGGCGCTGAACACCTTTTACGTAGAAGTGTATCGGAATTTAAAAAACAATTTGCCTTTGAACATGTTACAGTACATGATGTAATAAATATTGTTAAAACCCTTGAGCCCAAAAATACGGGTGATTTATGGGGAATTTCAGTTAGAATCATAAAAAATGTAATTGATGTAGTAGCGCCTTACTTAACAACTATTTTAATGAATGTATTGATATGGGTATATTCCCTGACCTATTGAAGTGTAGTAAAATCATCCCATTATTTAAGTCAGGTGCCAAGGATGATCCTGCAAATTTTAGGCCAATATCAATATTGCCAGCCTTCAGCAAAATTTTTGAAAAATTAATACTCAAACAATTACTCAGGCACTTCAATCTTAACAATCTCCTACACGATAATCAGTTTGGCTTCACAAACGGACGTTCGACTACAGACGCGGGAGTTGCCTTAATAAAACATGTATATGATGCATGGGAGAGATCTAAGGATGCCATTGGAGTGTTCTGTGATCTTTCAAAGGCTTTCGATTGCGTTCATCATGATACACTTCAGCTAAAGCTAAATTATTATGGTGTAAAGGGCGTCGCGCTTGACATGCTTTCATCGTATCTTCACCAAAGGGTATTTGCAAGTGCCTTTAATAGGTTTACGTAAATAAAAATGATTTTTATTTATTTATTTTATATTAAACGCTTAAAATAAGGTGAATTACGACATCAAATTTACAAAACTTCCACTTTGCGTCCGCAATGGACGCAAACTGGGTAAACGCCTATTTTGATGTTTATCTATTTAAAAAAATATATCAACATGTTTCGAACAAAACTGAAAGTTTATCATAAAATAGACTAATGACATACATTTTTCATAGAAATTAGTGCTGGAACATTTTTACTATCGCCGTCAAAATTGCCAACTGCGCTAAATGGACGCGAACAGGCGAAATGACCCTATTTATTTCTGGAATTCTGGTTGTATTTGTATTGTTATTGTTATTCAAAATACGAAATATATCTATTAGAAAAACGAGTTAACGTCTACAACTGGATCTTCACAAGCTGTTTTCGCATTAAAAGTACATAGTTAAGGTTGACTTTCCTATAAAGCACCGTAGCTATGCACCGCGGCACCACGCCTAAAAGGACTCAAGCGCCGTGCAAAAGGCGTCGCTTACGCGTTCCGACTATATATTTTGATATTTTAAATTGAATTTTAATTAAATGAAATTCCATCAAATTAAACTTTCTTATTACCTTTTAGTACGCGTTATTTTTTAATAAAAACATGTTTTTAAAAATAAAAAACTCATAAACACAAAACAAACGAGCCCTAACTCTTCTATCTTGTTCAGTAGGTACAGGAGTTCCTATGGCCCCCTTCCGAATCCATCATCAGATCAGCTCCATGGTACCATATTATTTCATTGTCACGCGATATGCATATGCTTGCAAAATTTCAGAATCAGTTGAGGATGTCTGCTTCAAAATTGAGTAGCAAGATTCCACCCGAACAAATTACATAGGTACATACATACATTGCAAGTTAAATAAAAGCTTCTAAAATATTTCAATAAATTGAAATAGTAAGTTAATTAATTTTTTTTTATCAAAAACCAATTCGATTATCGTATTTCTTTACAAAATTATATGTATTTACTGTATTTACATACAACATCTCATTTGTTAAGCAACCTCCGCTCCTAATGAGCTACCGAAACTTAGATAATTGAGTTGAAATAAGTAATACTTATAAACTATTTATGACAGTTGTGCAACGAAATTCTAAAGAGAATCGTTATGTCAACATAAAGTTTATTTTTAACGCCATCTATGATCTTTTTTTTAAAACATTTTGTAAAGGACTGTCCTTGGTATCGACATCTCAGCGGCAATTACGAAAGGGGGTGCGACGGTAACGCCCGCTGGTTATCAAATGGTTTTAGGAGCTACGATATTTTGTACTGCTATTGTCAGTCTATATATTATATAGTCTCTGCTTATATCAACTTCCTATGCTTTATAAATAATCGCGTCTAATCTACTTATAAAATACTAGCTTCCCGCGCGCGGTTTCACCCGCGTAACTCCCGTTCCCGTGGGAAATTCATAATAAAATATAGCCTATGTTCTTTCTCAGGCTCTAGACTATATCTGTACCAAATTTCATTTAAATCGCTTCAGTAGTTAAGGCGTGATTGCGTAACAGACAGACAGACAGAGTTACTTTCACATTTATAATATTAGTAAGGATATTAGTAAGGATTATTTATAGTCAAACGTGCTATACCATAATTTAAATGAAGCCCTGTTTACTAACACTGATAATCCCCTCGATTTATAGTGACTATAAGACATATTATTATGTATCTATACTAATATTATAAAGAGGAAAGATTTGTACCTATTTTTGTATGTTTGTATGTTTGTAATGAATAGGCTCAAAAAGTACTGGGCCGATTTAAAAAATTCTTTCACCATTCGAAAGCTACATTATCCACGAGTAACATAGGCTAAATTTTATTTTGGAAAAAAATAGGGTTCCGTAAGATATTTGGGTTTTTCTGACACAAGGTGTAAAAAATCAACCAGAAAAGTTACTTATTTTGCGTACGCTGCCTAAACTATAAAAGATAGAACCATAAAATGTTCTAATTAATTATAGATCTTATAAATATCTACAAAAAAGTCCGCGACACACTATACCTATCTATGTCGAGTGAGGCACAACGACCATTTTTTTATTTAGAAATCTTGATTTTTTTTTTGGAATTCATTTAAACGCGTTTATTTTACTCATGCTATTAATCCTTATCAAAATAAATTATTTCATCACTAAGTACAGTTTATGTAGATAATATTTGGTCTTTGAATGATTAAAATTGGACGTTTGGTTTTGAAGTTATGGCGAAATTAAAATATTATGATTTCTGCTGCACGGCCCGTTGCGAAGTCTAATAATTTTCGTGCGATTTTTTTTAGATTTCGTTCTTAAAACTACACCTACGCAAAAGTTCTTCTCAGAGCTAATCAACAGTTCTTCTCAGAGCTAAACAACAGTTCTTTCCAGAGCTTTGAAAATGCCTAAAATGTCTAATCCCTAAAATGCCTATTAATTACATCATTAATTATATTTTCATCATTAACAACTTTAACATCCACAGAAAGACAATCTGTGCAGCCTGCGGATAATGACTGCGTTGTCGATGTTTATGTCGGTGTCTGTGAATTGACCTGGGAATCATTTTGCTGACCGTGTCTTTCCTGGGTAGGCTTTTTGCAGCGGTAACCGACATCCGCACGGAGCCGCGGGCGACCGCTATCACTACATCACTACATATTATAAACAAAGTCCCCTGCCGCGTCTGTCTGTCTGTTTGCGATAAACTCAAAAACTACAACATCGATTTTCATGCGGATGTTACCAATCGATAGAACGATTCTTCCGGAAGGTTTACGTATATGATTTGTTTAGTTTATGTGTACATTTGACTAATATATATTGATATTTGTCAGAGTAGTCGGAAAAAATTAAGCCATTTGGGAGCTTTCAACGAAAACGCTGCCTAAACCCTATGAGATATAACAAAACAATGTATGGTGGCAAATATTCTTCTCTTTTAGATCTACAAAAAAGTCTGCGATAGCATATGTCTATCTTTCAAGGTTAACTTGCTATATCCATTATATCTTAGAAAAATGATAATTTCTAATGCGGTAATTGTAAAGCTAATCAGACGGATTCAGTATTTATCCTTATCATTTTAAATGAGTTAATATTCTTAAGCATTTGATGCAGATTATTTTACCCCTACACTATATACTTTTAATGAATAACTTAGAAGTTATCGCAAAATAACAGCGCGTGTTTTAGGTAGGCCTAATGCGATTATGCGCGCTCGATCCTTAAGAATTATAGGGCAAATTTTTTGTTTTGTGTTCGTTGTAACTATGATGGATAGATACTTGAATACCTATTTATTTAGTGTTTGTTGTATTGTTAGTCCTGAAGAGTATAGGTATTTCATACGATAAAAGTATACCCACCTTCTTATTTCACTGAGTTTTAGTAGGTCATCATCATCATCAGCACGTAGGTATATCGTCCACTGCTGAACATGGGCCTCCTCTCGAGGGAGGGTATTGCCATAGTCACCACGTTTGGCAGGCGGGTTGGTGACCGCAGAATTATGTTGTAACACACAAGGAAACGCTGCTGCCCCTTCCTTGATATACGATTATTATAGATGATGTTATAACAATCGGGACCAACGGCTTAACGTGCTTTCCGAGGCACGGAGGGTAGTCCCTCAACCAACCAGACCCGGAAAGAAATCTTAGAATTTACACAAAGATTTCATGTCCGGTGTGGGGATCAAACCCACGACCTCCGAGATTTAAAGCGAGCCAATTACCGCTACGCTACGGAGGTAGGCCGAATGCGATTATGCGCGCTCGATCCTTAAGAATTATTATAGGGCAATTTTTTTGTTTTGTGTTCGTTGTAACTATGATGGATAGATACTTGAATACCTATTTATTTAGTGTTTGTTGTATTGTTAGTCCTGAAGAGTATAGGTATTTCATACGATAAAAGTATACCCACCTACTTATTTCACTGAGTTTTAGTAGGTACCTATATTAATTTGTTTCTGTTTGTTTTGACCAAATTTCGCCCGTTTGTTAAAGGTTTAAAGACATTATGTAGTATAATTATGAGTATTGTACCCGTGCGAAGCCGGGGCGGGTCGCTAGTACCAAAATAAAGTGGTGGCCAAATGTAGTTATTTGGAAATATTGGAACGTTCAGTTTTCTGTTTGAGAAGAGATGAGGACCTGATTCCGCTATTAGATAATTTAAAAAATATATATACGACTAGCTTCCCGCGCGCAGTTTCACCCGCGTAACTCCCGTTCCCGTGGGAAATTCATAATAAAATATAGCCTATGTTCTTTCTCAGGCTCTAGACTATATCTGTACCAAATTTCATTTAAATCGCTTCAGTAGTTAAGGCGTGATTGCGTAACAGACAGACAGGGTTACTTTCACATTTATAATATTAGTAAGGATTTATGATATAGGTATATTTATTTTTAATTTGTAATTTTATTGATAAACTAGCTTCCGCGCGCTGTTACATCCACGTTACTTCCGTTCCCGTAAGAGCTTGATTATTATGTAGTCTTCCTCGATAAATGAGCTATCTAACACAGTTTTTTTTAAATCGGGCAGTCGTTCCAGAGATCAGCGCGTTTAAGCAAATAAACTCCTCAGCTTTATCAATATAAACATAAAGTGATATGAGCCGTGTCCTTCAAAACACTATCTGTTTTGTCCTTAGTTTTATCAAATGTTTAAATTATAACGTACTGCAACGCCCCCTCGCATGCACAAATTGCATTCGGAAGTGATGCTGCAGCTGACAATAAGGAACTAGCAATCAACCACGGAACAGGTGGAGGTGTCTTAATAGAATGATAACCAATTGCTGGATGCAGGACACGCTTCTAATCATTCTATTTTACCTTGTACTAACCAACAACTTACTAAAATGGTTTTGTAAACCATTTGTCTACAAAAACATTTGGGTAACCATACAGCTGCTAGCTGTAATCAGGATTTATAATTTATTAAATATTCACTTTTTAAATAAAAATATAGTCAAAATCTGTGAAAAAAAAAATGGTTCGTTATGAACCACATAGGAGTACATAGCCGAATTAGTTTATATTTATGGTAGGGGAGCCCATGCGGGGATTTCGCGATTTACTAAAGCGCGGCAGATTAATATACAGGGGGATACCTTGTACCCGGTTAAGTACCTCCACAAAACATGAGGCCCATATATAAGGCCGCCCGTGAAGGATACAGGATCAGATTAGTAAAAAAAAATTGACCATCAGAAATTCTCGAGCGCGTCAGATTAAGGTAGGGTGAGTTAATTACATCCTAAAAAGTGTATATTCCACTAATCTGACAATTTGAGAGTGACGTAAAAAAAGGGGAGGGCAACAAAGTTGTAAAAAAAAAACGTCATCTCGACATTCTCGAGCGTAGCTAAATTTTTTTTTATTTTGAAGGAAATAATTCAAGAATAATGAAAAATATATAATCTGACGATTTCCGCAAGCCGAAATAACAAAAATTCGTCGATAAAGTTAAATGCGTGCAGCTGCGTTATGCCTACATTTCCTTCTCCGCGTTTCTATTCCTCTCTCACTCTTTCTCTATCTATTACTCTCTCACTCCGTCCCCACTCTGGTTTCTGTTGCCATGACTCCATCACAGCTGATCATAAAGACTCGTTCGTGGCATACTGTTTACAACGTGTTTCCAACGTTTTGGCTTTTAAAATAATGTAAAATAATGAATTTATTCAGCACTTAGGTATTTACATACACTTGTACTTGTCAGAATCACAATGTTACACAATTATTCTTATTATATTAATTAAACTAGATACTTAATTAACCGGTAGCAAATTGTAGGATATTACAGACAAAGTAGTCCGTCCGTCAGCTGGTCATTAATTTCTCTACTCATAATAAGTTTAAGTTCATATTAATTATTTTAGACTTTAATGGATCAATATAGAAAAAAATGGAAAAAAAACATACAATTAAGTGGCACACACCTGGGGGCACCCTTAAGGGGTTAGGACCACGACCCAGTGGTACCACTAATACTGATGATTTTTTTGCTATTTTAATATTATTTGTGTGAATTAAAGTTTATAAATATTTAATATGAGTGACATTAATTTGAAATGTGTATTTTGTGGTGAAAGTACCTTACAAAAAACAATTAAATTTACGGTAGAAACATTAAAAAAATGTGTAAATATTTTGGAATATCGTCGGAGCAAGCCGGTTATCCGAAAGTCTCGAGGATCATATGATAACCTCGAATTGTCGATGGAATCATCATTAAATGATTTATATCACGCACAGTGCTATAAATTATAATTATGCTATATTTAATATTACTCGCTTATAACTTTTGAACGACTAAACCGATCGGAATCTACTAAACGGCGTTCTAAATATTTCCCTCAAAATTAGATTTCCTGTGAATTTGAACCGATTCGGACCGATAGATTTTAAGAAATGGTGAAAAATCTCAAAAAAAATAAGAAAAACATTTTTTTTGAAAGTGTTTTTTTTGGAATAACTTTTAACCGGCTTTATCGATCAATTTCAAAAACTAATCCGCCTTTGAGCTTGAAAAACCACGTCGATCGCCACTAAGCTGGTCAAAAGCGGTTGATTCGTTCGAAAGATATCGTGAACGAAAGAAACCCGAAAAAGTGTTTTTTCGGGATTACTCCGAAATTTGTGGTTCGATCAATTAAAATTGCAAAATTACTTATGAGGATGATAAAACTGCGTCGAATGCCGCCAACCGCGCGAAAATTGCTTGATCCATTCAAAAGTTATTGCGGTTTGAAAATTCCAAAAATAGTGTTCTATGAAACTTCTATCAGACTTTCGAGCTGGGAGAGCTCAAATGCATAGAAATATTATTTCTTTGAACTCAGCGAGCTCAAAATATCACATAAATTATATTTTGAGCTCAAAAATGTCATAAGTACAATTTTAAGCGCCCAGGAATGGAATTAGCGGGAAGTTGCAGGGATGGCCTTTAAGGTGAACCGTTTTTCTAATTATTTTTTGTCAGATCAGGCGAATCCCTCTAGTTAATCGTCAGATTATGAGACAGTACGTTTAGAACATAAAGATGAACCATATATATCTTAATCTGACACGCTTGAGTATTTCAAAATGGCGAATTTTTTTTGCACATTATGAAAATGGCCGCGAGTTTGCGTCCCATCGAAATCGTCAGATTAGTGAATGAGAGCTTTTTTTTGGTGTACTTAACACTCCCTTAGAAAATCTGACGCGCTCGATTAATTTTTTTTTTTTTCATTTTCAACCCTTACATACAACCACCCGCATCATTTTAAAAATACGTAGGTCATTGATGCTATCAATATCTGACGCGCTCGAGGATGTCCATGCAACAGTTTTTTTTTTACATATTTAAAAATCTATAGCCGCTTCCCCCACCGATGTAAAGGTATATATCATATAACATTTTTTTCTTCTTATCATCTAAGCTTTGCATCCCAATAGGTCTCTACGACGCTCGAGTAAATCCCCATTTAGCCTCGTCGGCTCCCTTACTATTAAGCGTATTTATTCAGCACTTAGGTATTTTCAAACGTAAGTAAGTACTTGTCAAAAATTTAAAAATGTATTATTATAAAATCACCTACGGGAATATTTTTTAACTAATTTCTTAATGCTATTTTGGTACGCTTAGTATAAAATAACTTAAAGCTTATTAGGTTATAATATTGTAACAAAAAATATACAATATTGTTATTTTAATTAATAAGTATGGACATCGGTGATTGATTTCTGTTATTTGTTGACATCAGCTGATCTCCTAGAAGACACGGAACACATATGAATATACGCCTTCATATCTGATATGTACACGGAGGAGCTTCCCTTTCCGATGTCGGCATAGACCCGAAGTCCGAGAGGCTCAGAGTCGTAAAGTAGAGCGACAATTCCACAAAAACTCTCATAATTGCTCAGTCCAGTCACTGTCCAGTCGCTAGCGTGGTCTAGCGCAAGAGGGCGTCGTCGCCTGAGGGGTCAGGCGACGACGCCCTCTTGCGCAGGTTGCTTAGTTTGTCGTTTTTAATACATTTTAAAGACTCCTATCCTGCACGCCTATATGCCCGGTAATGTATCAAAAGTTTCGTAGTTAACAGTTACAGCCAACAACTGTTAACAATAGTACAGTCACTAGTACAACATATTTTATATCAATCCGGAAAAAAAGGAAGAGCTTCTTATGTAAACTTGACAAATTCGTGTTTCAAAGTAATCAATGAAAAGTCTTTGACATCATTATCATATTTCGTATTACTATTACTTGCTACAATTGGCAAAGTGCCCATTGGGTTTTAATTCGTGACAATCGTTTGAATATATGTTGTTATCTTGCAACATGCGCGGTTTCCGGGCGGAGAGAAAATTTCTTGTTTTTAAACCACTTGTGTCATGATGATTCAGAAAATGTTTTTCTTTAGAACGAGGCTAATGAACTGTGACATAGTGAATTTGGATACACAAGTAATTTTAATAATAATTATGGTATAAAAATAATCGTAAAATATCATGTTACATATTTTATTTGGCATGTGATATGTCTATGTTATAATAAAATATTTTTTTGTTGTGTTTATCAGCAGCTTAAATGAAAGCTTTTGTCTGCACAGGTTACTGTAGCTTCTGAGACCTGTTCTGGGTTATATTCTTATCCGCTAAAATAATTTGTGTGGCCCACAGATAATTGAGCCTGGGTGCTACTCCGTGATTTATGTGTTTGGAAAGTCCTAGCGACACATGGAATTACCTACCTAATGCGGGAGTTGTGTTAAAAAAACTCATGCTCCTTTAATTAGTACTTACTGTCGAAATTCGTAGACGCATTATATCTCTAATAAATTATATCTTAAATAGTTTCATTATTTTTAATTTTATCATCATCAGGCCGTCACTTCTGAACATGGGCCTCCCGAGGGAGGGTATTTGTCATAGTCACTACGATTGGCAGGCGGGTTGGTGTCCGCAGTATTATGTAGTAACACACAAGGAAATGCTGCTGCCCGTTCCATGATATATGAATATTATAGATGATGTTATAACAATTGGGATCAACGGCTTAATGAGCTTTCCGAAGTACGCCTCAGCCCACCAGACCCGGAAAGAAATCTAAGAATTTACGCACAGATTTTCTTGTCCGGCGTGGGGATCGAACCCACGACCTCCGAGATTTAATGCGAGCCGAATACCGCTACGCCACGGAGTTTTTGATTTCTAATTAACTTGATCTGTATTCATAGTAGAAATACAAATAACCACGAACCGTCTATCAAGAATAACAGATTATTCGTCCTTCGATTTTCACTATTCCGAACGTTTTATGGCTACTATAATAGATCATCTAATGGAGTCATGGCTATTGTAGATTTGCTATCGGTGGGTTCCATTCGACTAATGCGCTTTCAGATTTCATCGCAGCCTTGACCTCGCGGCAATCAGAACGAATAGCTCAGGCATCCATTTAAGGGACCCTTCCCACCCACCTATGGTAATTTATCTAATGCACCTTGATTAGTATAATATAGTAAGGAATAAAGTAAATTAAAGGCAACATCCGTAGCGTAGCGGTATTTGGCTCGATTTAAATCTCGGAGGTGGTAGGTTTTGTGTAAATTCTAAGATTTAGTTTCGGGTCTGGTTGGTTGAGGGACCCTCCGTGCCTCGGAAAGCACGTAAAGTCGTTGGTCTCGATTGTAATAACATCATCTATAATAATCGTATATCAGAAATCGGGCAGCAGCGTTTTCTTGTGTGGTAGGTACAACATAATACTGCGGTAAACAACCCGCATTTTTTTTTTCGGACTGACTTATGTAGTTTGCTCAGGGCGGTCGCTGACGGGGAGATTGAGGAATTATGGCTTTTAGTTTAGAGGATCACCAACCCGCCTGCCAAGCGTGGTGACTATGGCAAATACACTCCCTCGGGATACGGGCTGATGATGCTGATGACGATAAATCTGAGAGTTGAGTTTTAAGTTTTGTAAGTTGTATTCGATTAAATTGTTGTACCAGGGATGGCGAACCAATGGCACGTATGTTTTTGCTGACACGCGACGCAATATTTTGGTAACGTCACTATGAAGTTGAACAATATTATTGTATTATCATTACGAAATTTAAACTATTTGAGGCCACGCATTCTTCTTCTTCCTGCCCTTATCCCATATTACTTGGGGTCGCAACACGTTTGTTTCTTTCATTCTGTCCTGTCACCCGTCACACTATCACTAACTCCTTTTTCTTTCATATCACTCTTCACACAATCGATCCATCTTTTCTGTGGCTTTCCTCTCCCACTCCATCCATCTACATGTATACTTAAAACTCTTTTCGTAACATGCGTTTCATTTGATGGCACGTCTATTGAAATACTATGCCAAAATAATAGCACGTTGATGTAAAATGGTTCGGGACACTGTTGATGTCCTATCAAGCTATATCGACGACGATAAAAAATTAAAAGACGATGTAGATAGGCTTTTCGGAAAATAACAATCAAATTTTAAAGAGTAAATTTGGTATTGGGCATCAGTTTACAGCATGGACCGTTAAATTATTTCGCGTAGATTTTTCTTATTATCCGTCCTCAATAAAAATAGAATCAGCCTAATTTAGCGATTCATTTTTATTTATATATGTAGATTAACTAAATCGACAACGGCTGTAACCAAAATCTTCTTTTGATTGGTCAAAATATATTTTCCAATAAGCCTTACGAAATACAAAAGCACGAAGTCATATCTCAAACAAACGTTAATTAGGGAAACCGGAATATTTTAACAACAGCATTAATGAAGATCTATTAACTCTACATATTAATATTTGAGCGAACTCATTATAACATCGTCGGTGAACAACCTCATTCTGTAGCCAAATATTTTTCTGTTAGTCCCTTTATTTTTGTCACCACTTAACCTATGGCTATTATTGGGTTCGTGAAAAGCATATTTGTCTATTTCCCGGACAACTCTTTCCGCTGTCATATTTTGTTAATTGCATATGGTAAACACTTACTTAAACAATTATATATCTTAAATTAACATAAATAACTATTTATGTTAATTGTAATATTAATACAATACTAGGTATGTTGATTAATTAACAAAAAAAGTTGTTCGTTTCGCGCCATCTTTCCGACAAAGCGATACGCTTACGTATACCGCCATCTATCTAACCGAAGGAAACCTTCTGGTCTATGTAGCGGTTTCTGTATGTACCAAAGTATATGCTTCGTGCTTACATAATTTTCCGACAGATGGCGTTACACCCATATAGAATTTAATACTACATTTTTTTTTTCTATGCGAATTTCCCACATTGAAAACATAATAATAAAATGATTAATTATATTGTAAGACAGAAATTTGTTCTAAATTTAAATATATTCCATTTTGGACCTTCTATGAACTTGCAGGGGTTTTAATCATAGTCTATTTTTTATCGATCGGCATTTTGCAGTATGGTGACTCGTGACGTCACGGGTGCATTAACCGTTGCAGTGCCGCGTCGCTATGTACCCGCCCGCCCACGTCCCCGGGAAAACTGCAATGTCGGTCGCAGATCCTTGAACCTCTAGTATACACCAGTTACCTCGCTAAGTTCACGCGATAGCTTTGGCATCGTAAACAAAACAAGCTGTTGAACGAAAAAACTAATAAACTACAAACTGTTGACACAATTAACTATACGCGTTGTGTTTGCGGGAAGTTCTAGGTATATCAGCCACCCACACTTCGCAGTAAATGGTATACTTACATGGTTGCCAATACTAGTTATTCCAACACGAAACATATGGCGGGAGCTCGCATTCCAGCGAACATTCTGGAATAACGCAGTTCTGTTATAAAGTTTGAAGGAGTCAGTGTATGGAGAGCACTTACTAGTGTGTTGTGAAAGAAATTTCTCTTAAAGTGACGTCATCATCGCTACTATGACCGGTGAGCGAACTAAGTCTTAACCTTTTTTGTATATAAGAGTATTAAGTACTATATTATGTTAATTAGTACCTATGTTTTCATATGATTTTCTTATTAGGGTTATGATGATGGTCTCATCTGGTTATGGGAAGGCCTTGATGCGTTTATGGTGTTTTAAACCGGCACCTGTTCTTGTAATATTTTGATGATTTGATAGGTACTTATGTCTATTTTATTCGCTGTTGTTACTATTTGAGTCATGTGTAGGAGTGTTCCCACCGTTTATATATTATTATATTTTAATGTTAACTAGTTATTCGAGATATTCTATTCTATTTCTATACTAATATATTATTTCGTATATAAAGCCCACTATAATATTTTTTTCTTAATATATCTTCTATGTACACAGACAGCGACCGGTAACGATTATATTATATGTATTGATAAAGGTCAAGAGTTTGTTTGAAAGCGCTAATCTTAGAAACTACTGGTCCGATTTGGAACATTCTTTCAGTGTTAGATATCCCCTTTATCGAGGAAGGTTATAGGCTATATTTAAATGAGAAGTTTCTACGGGAAATTAGTATATTTTTATATGTTTTATACTTTCGTGCAAATAACGTTGTCTTATTTATTGCCTACAGTTGGTACATGAGCCATTATTGGTTCAAGGCTCAGGTGCAATTTTCTTGGCATATTCATGAAAATGTATTTTACTGCTACAAGGCGAAACTGTGATTGATGCAATGCCTGTATGCACCAGAGAAGCCGTTGGCCCAAGCCTTGCATAAATTTGTAAACTAATTGTCTATTACAAAAGTCAAATTTCATCATCTATCAATTTATCTATACTAATATATAAAACTGAAGAGTTTGTTTATTTTATTGAAAGCGCTAAATTCGGGAACTGCAGGTCCGATTTGACAAATTCTTTTAGTGTAAATGAGTTTCTATAACTCATTTACTGATGAAAGCTATATTTTATTATGAAGTTTCTACGGAAACGGGAGTTAGTTTAGTTATATATTATCTAAATATTGGAAAATCCGCAATCGTTGCGTAACCTAAACATGATAATAAATAATAATGGTACATATCAAATAATGTAAATCTCAACTAGAATATTATTGTTTTACAAAACATTTATCAATAAAAACTTATAGTTTTCATTATAAAAACACATTTATCAAAACTTAAACGTGAATTCCTGAAGCGTCAACAAGCGCAAGGTAGAATTTATAGCGGAGTCATAAATGATAATGATCTACTAATAAATAAACGTCCACCTGTCATGGCGGCCCTTTGAGAAATAACAGTAATCAGTGTGTCAAACACGTCAAATCGGCCTCAGATCCGCTGTCCCTCCTAGTATGGGAGGCTCGCGGGAAAATGCACTCATTACCTCGCTCTACCACTAGGGTTGTGTTGAACAGTTGTGTATATATATAAAAAACTAGTTGTCTCGCGTAGTTTCATCCGCCTTATATCCCGTTTCCGTAGGCACTTAGTCTTAAAATATGATACTAGCAAATAATGTGATTTAGACCGAATTTGCACTGGCAGATAGCTGAAGGCGTGGGCACATCTAGTTATTAAGTTTAAAGACAACGCGCTACAATCGCTTTTTTATCGCGTAATCATCGCGCTTTTTTAGTTCAAAGTTCATACACATATGTAGTGAAAAAACATGAAAAAATAAAATTGCTTTAGAGCATTTTTGACTTCATTTAACGATAATGTAAGTTGTAAATACCGGTGACGTAAATTTAACGTTTTCAAGGCTTTACAGTCGTCAAATGAGTTCCGCAGATTTGCTGCCTATCAAAATATTTACACAGACACGTCATCGGCATGCCGAATCCGTCAAATAATCAATTGTTAATGCTGTACATTTTGTCTTCTGTACTAAATAATATCGGGATAGTATTTTTATGACTTGTTATTTATTCTATAGATTTATTATTGTCCTACACTTATTTATCTGGTTTAGCCAGATTGAAGTGTTCTTAACATCATTTTCTATTTATCAAGATTTTTAATCCTACTTTTTTAAATTCGCCAGTATTTTGCTCGTTACCCGCGAGTAAAATACGGACTTAAAAACTTACTCTGATTTCGGACACTCAGATGCGATCCACCCTCGTCCTCTCGACTCTTAGTTTGCAAAGAACCTTCCGATATATTCGTAGACCCGAAGTTCAAGCGATTCGCGCTTTGTAAAGTAGAGCGACAGTTGTACAAAGCTCCTGTAAAGCTAAAAGACCAAATTACTTAATCTCCCAATTGTAGCTTAAACCATTTAATAAGTCTGGTGCCCTGCTCGCCTTTATATTCGGCGAAGAAGCAAAAGCCTAGTGGCTAAGTACAAAATATGTCAGTAAAAAAAAAAAAATATTTGGGGTCATCTGTTGTGCACCAGGATGGTCTATCTTGGGTACTAATCAGACAAATTTGTGAGTAGGTTGGTACTCAAGATGGGACTCTTTCGTGGGTTATCCAAGCAGCAGAAGGTGCCCTTTCCATAAAAGCTGCGGCCTCCGGGCTTTGCGATGTACAGTATAGCCCTATTGAATGGGACAACCCTACAGTCATGTTAGAATGACGGTACTACTTTAAAAGGAACATGCCCTTTTACTTGCCTAGTGTGTGCATAATACCATTCTATTTTAATGGCTTTTGTTTACTTATATTCCTAAGTATATACACGACAATTTATACAATCCAGTATATATTCATTCAATTATTTTTATTTCCTTAATTGTAAGGACTGACAAGAAGCTTAGATTTAAAAAAAAAACAATCAAATATGATTTTACATAATGTTTTACTTAATATAGAGACATCGATTTTAGCATGTTAGTAAATTTGAGGTAGAAGAGAGAAGACACTTTGTTTTATTGTCAGGGAATACAACCGAAGCGGGGTAAGAATTGCTAGCTTATACTAAACTATACTAATATTATAACGAGGAAAGATTTTATTGTTTGCTAACAAAACTACTGGACAGAGTTCAGAACATCTTTCACCATTAGAGAGCTACGTTATCCAGAAGTAAGATAGGTCATATTTAATGACTAGCTTCACCCCCCGCGGTTTTACCCGCGTTACTCTGCTCCAGTGGGTCGGAGCATGATGTTTTGTAGCCTATATGTTAATCCAGTGTATAACCTATCCCGGTGCAAAATTTCAGCTAATTCCGTTCAGTAGTTTTGGCGTGAAAGAGTAACAAACAAACATCCATCCATCCATACTTACAAACTTTCGCGTTTATAATATTAGTACGATGATGTTCCCACGGAAGCTACGCGAGTGAAACCGCGTGCAAGAATCTAGTGAATTATAATATATTTTACGCATAAATAAATCGTTCAACAGCAATACTCATTTTACGAGACTTGCATAATCGTATTACACATGAAATGCACTTTGCCATTTCCGGCTTAGAACTTGTTGAAATTTACGTTTGCGTATATGGAGCCGTTCCAACAAATACATATGTATTTTGATTGATTGATTGATTGGAACATACATACGAGTGCATTTATTATTTCAGTGGTTTCCAATCTTTTTAAGCCCTCAGCGCAGTTGCAAATATAGCATTACGTCACGGCGCCCTACCCATGAAAAATATACCTACAGTAGGAAGAAATAGGTACCAAACTATAATAACAGTAGTAAGGTAAGGTATGAACGAACATTAAAACATCTTAAACATGAATTTAAGTATCTATACTAATCTGAGGGAGGCCTATGTCCAGCAGTGGATGACGTACGGCTGAAATTATGATGATGATACTAATCTATACTAATGGGTCCTTCTAGATAAGCGTGCTCCATCCTAGGCTATTCCGATGCTTAACATCAGGCAGGGTGTAGTCAAACGCTAACCTATCTATACTAATATTATAAAGCTGCAGAGTTTGTTTGTTTGTTTGTTTGAACGCGCTAATCTCAGGGACTACCGGTCCGATTTAAAAAATTCTTTCAGTGTTGGATAGTCCATTTATCGAGGAAGGTTATAGGCTATATTTTATTTTCAAAAAAGTTGGGGATCCGTAAGAAAATTGCGCTTTTGTAACCCAAGGTGTAAAAGCGAAAACCTATTTATGCGTGCGCTGCAAAAACTATTGACAATAGAACCAAATGATGTACTACGGGTTTGTAGGTCTTATTAAGATCTACAAAAAAGTCCGCGAGAGCATATATCTAACTATCATAGTTTAGTCACAATAACCGCTTTTATGTTCATAAAAAAATATTAAATCGTCTGAAGAAAGAAACTACGTTAAATGTATATCGTTATATTAATCCTTATCCAAATTAAGCATAATGTTATTAAAGGTATTTATGTAGAAGTAAAATACTTTTTGTTTTATTCCAATCGGACATTTCGTTGAGAAATTATCACGAGTATAAATACGCAAGGAATTGGTACCTAATAAAGAGTTATTTGCCGTAATAGATAAAGCTGAAGAGTTTGTTTGCTTGAACGCGCTAATCTCAGCAACAACTGGTCCGATTTGAAAAATTCTTTCAATGTTAGATAGCCCATTTGTCGAGGCTATATTTTATTATAAAGTTTTTATGGGAACGGGAGTTACGCGGGTGAAACCGCGCGCGGAAAGCTAGTTTCTAATAAAAAAAACTAATATAATAAAGAGGAATAAACTCAAAAACTACTGAACGGATTTCGATAAATCTTTCACCATTAGAATGCTACATTATCCCTTAGTAACATAGGCGTTAAAAGTCCACCCGTGCGAAGCCGGGGCAAGTCGCTAGTTTATTATAAAATACGATAGTTACTACACTCAAATGTGTGACGGGGACGCTTGGTGATCACCAAGCTTCCATCCACAGCTATTCAGATACAGATCCACAGCTAATATTCCAGCTGGGGCTTGTGGATGTAACGGATCTTAGATGGTGGATCGTGTAATTCTTCGACATAATCATCTGCATAGTACTTCGAAAATTACCTATGTTCTTTACCGATGTGAACGCAAAAATCACGGCCAAGGGCGAGTTGGACTCGCGCACGAAGGGTTCCGTACCATTTTCAAGCGCCTGCCTGCAGTCGTTATAGATAACGAGTAAAAAATTGCTAAAATAATTATATGGGAGCCCTCTTTAGAATATATTTTATTTTATTTTAAGTATTTTTTATAGCGGCAACGGAAATACATCATTTGTGCAAATTTCAACTGTCTAGCTATCGCGGTTCTTGAGTTACAGCCTGGTGACAGACAGACAGACAGCTAAGTAATAGGGTCCCGTTTTTACCCTTCGGGTACGGAACCCTGAAAAGGTAGCCGCGAATATTTGTGGTTATGGATAATGATAGAGGATCGGCTCACGTGGCGCACACTTTGGGAACCCCTGTATCATTTGGTACTGAGTCTGAACGCTCTATTCGTCGTTCTATAAAACAAACCATTGATAAAATCGTGGTCGTAAACCTATTCGCTATGTGATGCCGCTATTCCATACGATTCATACCGTTTGATGTGTAGATATTTAGATATATCAGTTACTAACGTAAATAGTACTATGTAATAGTAGGTAAGGTACTAGGAATCTCTAGTTCCTCTACATTTTTTATGAACTAAAGCTCGATATGTCTGACACCATCACGCAAAGCGTCTTGTCGTCGCTATCTTGCGTCGTAAATTATTGGCGCGATGTCTGACAAAGTTATACTTCTTCAACCGACATCGCTGGCTATCTGTAGCTTTAATGCGAAAAAAATATCTTTAGACTTAGGTTGACCCCACAAGGGGCCCGCGCGTTCGTCGAGCGTGTGTCAGATGCGAACGACGGCGGGCGTAGCGTGTGACGAGGTCTCTAGAGCGCCGCGGCGCTCCCATCATTCCTGCCGTCCATACTCTCGAGGAATGCGCATTGTGGGGTCAGCCTTAAACTTTGGAACTTTTACGTTCCCGTAGGAATTTCATCATTAAGTATACTCAGCCTATTATAAGTTACTCCTGGATTGTATATCTAACAAATGGTACTGGTAAAAGAATATTTCAAATCGAACTAGAAGTTCCTGAGATTTGCGCTTTCGAACAAACTCTTTAGCTTTACTGTATATATTATTAGTATATAGTAGGTATATAGATTTACTATACTGCGCGCCAAAGCCAAGATAACAGACGTTACTCAGAAAGCCGCTTAACTTAAGTAGGACTGGGCTTGACATGTCTGCCGCACGTCAGATGACAATTGGGCTAAAATAACCACCGATTGGGTCCCAATAAACACACGATGATGACGCCGCCCGTCGCGGCAGGCCGAGACGAAGATGGCGGGACGAGCTTGACTCCTACCGTAGGGTCTGGCCGGCACTCGCAAAATACAGAGTTGTGTGGAAAAGGGAGAGGGAGGCCTATGCTCTGTGGGAGGACGCAGGCTAGTTAGATTAGATTAATATATAGATTTGTATTTAGTAAAAGCTGTTAACTTTAACTTTTATTACAAACAAACTCTTCAAATTTATATATTAGTACATATAGATAAATAAACGCTGGTTTTATGTGCTATGTGTACAATACTTCAGACAACAATTACTGCATAAATAGTAGATTGTTTATCTAGGGAGCAATTTTAAAGGCGAGAGTGTTTTTTTTAATCCAGAGCGGAGCGAAGGATTCTTAACTAGAATCCTGAGCGCAGCGAGGGATTAAAAGTATGTCACTCGAGCTTAAAATAGTGTTGCTCCCGAGGTGGACACTACTTTTTATCTCCCTCTATGAGAAAATAAGTAAGTACAACTTATGAACAAGAATTTATTTACGTACAATGAAGAACCATAAGACATCAAATTATTAACAATATCCACCATAAGACATAAAATTATTAACAATGTCCCTGTTTACGAGGAATAAACTAGCTCTTTTTGAATAGATGTGATAAAAACATAATTAACTTTTCATTGTTTTCATATCATATAATTTAAATGTGTTTCTATTGATTGAAATACCAATCTTTATGAGCATTAGAGGTAGTTAATTTTAATACTCTTATACTAAAGTTCTGTTTTATAACTAGAAATGGTCTAGCTTCAAGCGATTATGATTTATTATTACTATTAACTTAACCCATGGTTTTCATTTGTTGCATCACACAACTGACCTTGCGATTAAAGGTTTTTCTATACTCTACCGAATCCATCAGATAGGCATAAATATAGTGGCTACCTGGCGCCTGATGTTTTTATATTGTAAGTACCTTTATTACTAGCATTGAAATCTCATCTTGTATATTTAAGAAACAAAACTTCATTTATTAAATATTACAAAAAGACCAGTCAGTCAGTTTCTGCTTTTAATTATTTTTATAGATGACCGCATTTACAGTACTTATGTGTTATTCGAGAAAATAAGATATTTTCCCACGGTAACAAGTAGGCTACGTCACAGTACCAACTATCTCCATAGAAAATGACACCAATCTGTCGTTTCGTTTCTTTCAATCCCTTAATTGGTAATGCAAGCACGTTGAGTATTTTATACGTTTAATACAGACAGCTCTATTAATTAAGTATTTGCTGATTAGGTACAGCATCTATAAAATATCTGCTGAATGTCTACAGGTGGTGCTCCCCTGCCGTGTAACAGCTGGATTTCCGTGATTTATAACACATAATATAACAGAAAAACTGTTGTGTTGAGAAGATGGTGTCGATAGCTTGTAGGGGGGCATTCATAAAATACGTCACACGAATAGGGGGTCGATAAAGTGCGACATAGTGTGAGGAATCCTAAGTTTCGTGACATAATGTTTAGGTTTTTTTTAAGATTACTAGCTTAGTTTCTGCACACTACTAGTATTCTTGTTAACCCCTCGTGCTAAGCTAAAATAATAATAATAATAATCTTTATTTATATAAAAACAGATTGTCGTACAATTTTAGACAATCAAATGGGTGACGTGCTGCGCTCCTTGCTAGGCTATGACATAGCCTGTATTAAGGAGTAAAATGCGTGGGCTCGTCGTCAGTTCAATGGGTGGGGATCGAACCGGCTACCTCATGATCAAACAGTTTTCCAGTTCCTCTACATTTTTTATAATGGCTTTGAAGCTCAATATGTCTGAAAACATACGAACGCGTTGCTACGATAAGAAGACATGGCGTAATTTATTCCAAGTCGGTTACCACTAAATTCTAAGATTTCTTACCGGGTCTGGTTGGTTGTGGGACTACCCTCCGTGCCTCGGAAAGCACGTTAAGCAGTTAGACCCGATTATTATAACTTCATCTATAATAATCGTATATCAAGGAACGGGCAGCAGTGGCAGCAGTCCTTGTGAGGTACAAAATAATACTGCGGTCACTAATCCGCCTGCCAAGCGTGGTGAATATGGCAAATACTCTCCCTTAGGAGGAGGCCCATGTTCAGCAGTGGACGTATTACGGGCTGATGATGAAACACACAGCATATTGTAAAATATCCACCAACAGTGTTTCCTTCTTCGATAAATGGCCTATCTAACACCGAAATAACAAACTCTTCAGCTTATAAATATATTAGTATAAGACTTGTGTTTCAGACTATAAAAGACGCGGTATCTATCGCGCATATAGACATTTTGATCTGCGATATTGTTAAAAGCTTCCTTGTGCCTGTCTGAGAACATTACATGTCTGGTAACCAACTTTTGACCCCGATAGACCAATAAATAATTATGTGTTAGCTGACCCGAGACACGTTGTCGTCTCTTAACTAAAACTCTTTAGTAAATTGAACTTTAAATACAAGGCATGATAGCAGCACGCATTCAGTCAATGTTATGTCAAACGTCATAAGATTACATTAAAAAAGTAATAATGTCAAAAGTGTTAATATTAGGTACATTAGAAAATTTAATATGGGAGTCAAGTTTTCTTAATTTTTCTTATTTTCAACGTAATTTTCCTATTTTTTTCTTTCATCTTCTCCTGACAATAACGAATACAACAAAAAAAGAATTAGTGAAATTGGGCCATCCATTCATGCGTGGTGCGATGACCAAGGGAAACAGGGTTTTATTTTTATATATATAGATTAAATATGTGTTTTTGAAAAGAGAACTCCCACGTACAGGAAATTAATCCCTGTGTCGCGGGGGACTACACAAACACTCATTTCACACATACAAAGCACACATAGACTCAGAATAACTCTCTGTTCTTCACACAAATACATTTCCCGGGTGGGAATCGAACCCAGAACACCAGGTCCTAGAAGTAACTACCGTAACCAAGGAGCCACCGGTGGAGTCGTATTTTATATCCAAACTATAAAATACAACATTGAATATAATGCCTTAGTTAGTAGTTAGTAAAAATACTGGGTATTTTATTCATATAATGTGGATACAATAAATTGTTTTACATTAATCGTGAATCTTAACGAACAATTGACCATAAATTGTGTTTACTGTTAAATACTATATATTCAACGCATAACGAATAGAGTTAAGAACTTGGGACGTTTACCCGATAAGGCTGGGCGCATATGTGCGGATTTACATAGCCAGTTTTTAATCAGCCGTTTGGAATTGTAAATTTAACCCACGGAATGCCTATGGTATTCTTAAATACTTTTTGTTTTTGCAGCATTCTAGTATTAGCAACTAAGTAGGCTTATAAACATATATTTTTTTAAGTGGATATTGCCATGTTTGCTAGCTATTAAATAATTAAGAAATACTGATATAAAAAGAAACAAAAAAAATAAATTACGTAGACGTATTACAGGCACTTTCAAATAGTCAAAACGATCATCATAATTTGATTACATTGTATAAAGTTGTGATTTTAAACAAATATATTTTAGTCTTAACTTCATTATTAAACTAAATTGTTATATTAGCTTGTTCTTTATATATTGTTTTATTTAAATTTAAAAAAAGGCATGAAAAGTCTATTTTATTCAATTGAAACTGTAATTAATTAATGTTGTGCAAAAAATACAATAAAAATCAATCAACCCTGTCAGAGAAATCTTATAACTGATTGATATCAATACACTGAGTAATTTATTTACCAAATCTCTGAGGCTTTGAACTAATTTACGAGTAATTAATATTATGCGCCGACAATATATCGTATTACATTGATCTCACAAGGTTTATTGATCAACAGATGTGATTTTATTCGCTTATGTAAACAACTTTTACGTATTTTATATTTTTAGTTACGTACCCAGTGGCGGATTTACCTTTAGAGGCAGTCGGGGTTAGTGCTCAGGGCGGCAAATTTTCTAGGGCAACAAAATTTGGATTTCCACTTTCCAATTTTTTTTTCGTAAAAATTTTAGTAAAATTCCAGTAACATAGGGCGGCATTTTCTTCAGTGCCCAGGGCGGCACTAAGTTTTCAATCCGGCCCTGCGCGTATCAATAATACCAACATTTAATATCCTGATTTACAAAAAGTTATGTAGAGACCTATATAAAAGAGAGACAGTAAAATTTAATCCATTGATACAAAATGGATTTATCTCAAACCAGCTTTTGTCCGCGATTTCGTCCACGTATATATCGAACTCCGTTTTATCCCCTCAAGGGGCGGGTTAAAAAGAAATGCATTCTTTAAATAGTGGATGTCCATGTCATAATAACTATCTGCGTGCCGAATTAAAGCGCAATCCGTTTAAGTTTGATAGCCTTTTGCAATCAAAATTGATACAGAAGAAAGTAGTAGAAGTAATTGTTTACTTTAGTAAACTGTTGTCCCACTAGTTTTTTATTTTTATTATACTGGAAATACAAAAGTAAAAAACTTCAGTATGTTACACTACTTTCTATAATATTTTTATTTAATTTGTTTTTATATCGCTGTGGTTAAATTAGTAATGCGACTTCAAAAATCGTAAAAGCGTCCAGTCCTAGCTGTTATCGTGTGCCTTTCCTTAGAGGTTGATGATAAGGCAAGTGTATACATTATCGACCTCACACTGTTTCCCTTCTCAATTAACATGTCTTATCTGTGTCTTGATATTGATGCTGCGTTCTGTTCAGTTATACATATCCCACCAAAAACATAAATGTAAAAAAGGGAAGCCAAGTTCAATACAAAAAGTATGTTTGGCTGTGGGCTTCGCCGCAAAAAGAATAGAGATCTGAATGAGTGCCAACTGCCAAGTTCTATGCAAAATCGAAATATGTATTTATAGGAACAAAATAACATTATGAACAAGTATTAAACTCTATTTCTTTGCTTTAATGGATACCTATAACAATTGCTGTTATTTAAAAATGTGAGATCTTAAAGTAGGTTAGATTTGAATTGGCCAGTTTTCATTACATCAGTCATTTTATAAAGTTATTCATCATTTGAATTCTGATAAAAACTGGCCAAGTCAAATCTAACCTACTTTAAGATCTCACATTTTTAAATAACAGCAATTGTTATAGGTATCCATTAAAGCAAAGAAATAGAGTTTAATACTTGTTCATAATGTTATTTTGTTCCTATAAATACATATTTCGATTTTGCATAGAACTTGGCAGTTGGCACTCATTCAGATCTCTATTCTTTTTGCGGCGAAGCCCACAGCCAAACATACTTTTTGTATTGAACTTGGCTTCCCTTTTTTACATTTATGTTTTTGGTGGGATATCATTACTTTTTGTAAAGAAAACAAGGCAGGTATTGAGATTTACTCTTTTTTCTTGCGTTTCCGTTGCGTGGTTTTCTTTTTTATGCTATTGTTAACACTCTCTTGAATGTTAGAGATAATAGTGCGCATTGCCCATTCATTATCTGCTACCTTTTTAATACGCTTCCTGTTAATGCTTAAATTAGCCAATTCCGGGCGATATAACGATCTCAGGCGGTTATATTCTACTATAGAACTATCTTGTGCCTTAATTTGACTAGGGTCTAGATTAATAAGGTGTACTCCGTCTAGTGTTTTAACTCTGGAGAGCGCAACGTAGGCCTGTCCTCTGCTAAATATCGAAGTGCCTATGTCGAGAAGAGCGCTGTCCAGACTAAGTCCTTGTGATTTGTGGATGGTAATAACGTAAGCCAAGCAAATAGGAAACTGTTCCCGGTGTACATATACATTATTTAATATTTGAAACCTAGTCTTTACACGTTCTAGTTCACAAGTTAAATGATTAAATTTGATAATCATTTTACGTGCACTATTATTTCTATCGACATCCCAGTTTATTTTCTCTATGACTCCAATAGAGCCGTTCACTAGCCCTTTACTAACATCTATATTCCTACGCAACATAACTCGCGCACCCAATTTGATCGTGATAACGTTTTCGAATCCAGCGGTTAATGATGAATCATCCTCGTTCTTTTTCAGCACTTCCTTTGCTCGCTTGTTTAAATACCGTGGACAGACTATTTCATCGATTGAATTCAATTTAATTTCCGGTTGTTCCATACTTTCCAACATTGCATTATTAAACTGGTTACACATATTTTTAGTAGGGAATAAACAAACAGTATTATCAGGTAGTAATTTAAAATAGTCAATAATTTCTCTAAGCCGGTCATTTTGATTTTGGGATGTTAATTTTAGGAGTCTATGAGCTAACGTATGATGATCTATTGTTGTTACTACACCCATTCTTATACGATTCAACATTTCGCCGAAGAGATGGTCGTTTTTTTGTCTCATGTTAATCGTTAATTCGTCGTATGAAAATAGTTGTTTCCATAAATTTGGTGCACTAAGAGAACCTAATAATTTTTGCACATCAGACGACTTCATATCTTCGAATGGCGAAAGTTGGCGCACTGGTGGCAGCTGAAGCAGATCTCCAAATAACACAATATTGTATACGATGAAAAAGCTAAAATCTGTATAAAATCTGTATTAATTAAAATTTTAATAAAGTAGTAGACAAGTGAAAAACATATTTATTATTGATACATACTTTTATTCATTTTATTAGTCATATTTTTACTAACATTTAGCTTGAAACATGGCTCGTTTTTTAATAATTGTTTTTCCTACCTTGTCTGTACCTAAATAGTTGCGAGTTTTCGTTTTTATCAAATTAATTGAAGAAAATATTCTTTATTAAGAAATTGGTCCAGTAATATAGTAATATCTATCAATTGGTTTGCCATAGCAAAAGTTATTGTAGCATCTAGTTTAAAGGACAAATAAATCTTTAGGACCAAATTTACTTTTACTTATATTCTTTCTTGTATTCTGTCATCTGTATCAGGAGTATTCAGGAGCTAAAAATCTGTACCAATACAGATAAATCTGTATATATGGCAACACTGGTGGAGACCGAATCCAGAAATTCCGTAACGAAAAAACCCAACACCCCGAATTTGTTTGTTTGTATACTCAGAGGTCAATGTTCTGGTCGTCGATCGACGATTTCATACATTATTTTTGTCCGCCACTTTAACTTGACCCCTCTAATGATTATATTAAGCACTTACATGAATGAACTACAGATGTGTGATTTTTTTCTTTCAATGTGTGCTTGGGCAGCGCGCCGTTTAGGAGGTAGTCTTTTTAGTTATTAAATTAAATATTTTAAAATAAATTAGTATAAATATGGTGACTAAATAATTCAAATGCTATGCAATAGCTTTAACGCGGCAGTCCCCGATTGCCACACGTTATTTATTGACTTATTTTTTTTATGACTTTTTTTTTATTTTTTTATTTTTTCCTGGGCTTACACACAATTACCGAGCTGGATTCCAAATTTCATCCTTCTAGGTCATCTGGAAGTAGGTTAGAATTAGGTACTATATGTCAGTCAGTCAGTCAGTGCTAAAATTTACGACTTTTTGACCTTCATATCTTAATAACCGTTTGAGCTAGCTTCATGAAATTTGGGCTTCTACATGTCCTTTTGGATATAATTAAACACACGTAGTTTTATGTGTTTACGTTAAAGAGGTTTTGAGTTATAGAAGGGTCAAAAGTGGCACCAAGTGGTTCGTGTAATATTACACTTGGCGCTGGCTAGCCAGTTCTTGCTTGAACTTGGCTTGACACGCTGCCGCGTGTCTAGATTATAGGTCATTATGACTCACTCATAGTTGTATAGAAGGGCTTAAAGGTTTAAGTGGCGGGAATATACGGCGGGCGTTTCAATAAAAATAAAAATTAATCATTTCTAATAGAAAAAGGTGATATCAAAATTGAGATTAGTAAATTTAGACCACCAGGCAGGACTTGAACCTGCATTTTAGGTATAGCCCCTAATGCCTTAACCTTTTATGAAAATGTGTTTATTTAATTCGGAGGAAAGAAGAAAATTTTTTTCTATTTACTAGCTGCGCCCCGCGGGCTTACCCGCGTTACTCTGCTCCAGTGGGTCCGACCCACGTAATGTTTTGTAGACTATATGTTATTCCGGCTTATTAACAATCCGCGTGCAAACTTTCAGCGATTTCGCTGAAAGTTTGTACGCGGTTTTCCGTACGGATTTTCGTTCAGTAGTTTTTGCGTGAAAAGTAAAAAACATCCATCCATTCATACTCACAAACCGTCGTGTAGGTAAATATAAGTAAGTAAGGATTCTTTTGTCCTAATATTACAAAAAGAAAAAATATTTGTTTCTTTATTGGCATTGAATAGACTCCAAATCTACTAGACCAAGGGGCCGAGTCTGCTATTTTTTTAAGTATTGTCCCATCGTAGTGCCATCGTGATATCATTATGCCAAAAACGGTAATCTACTAATCTCACTATGGTGTCGGCGCTGGAATGGCAGTCGGTGTTGCTACCGCAGAAAAAGGCCGTCAACAGGCAAGTAGCAGGGGAGATGGTTAGGAAGATTGTAATGTTTATTTTGGCGATTTCAAAACTTATAAATGTATCATTTGTTATTATATTCAACTACGCTAATGTCATCGTGGCGTCATAGTGACACCACATTATGACGTCATTTGGATTAGTAGATTACCAAACGGGAAAAAACCGACCATTGAACTGTCATTGACAGTTCAGGGAGACGCCATTACGATATTATGAATTTCCCACAGGGACGGGTGCTACACTGGTGAGTCCACGCGCGGCAAGCAAGTAACTCATATATTTGTGTATTTTATTATCGTAGTTATATAGTGGCGGCCTTAGGGGTTTGCGATAAAACTTTTAACTAACTATAAGGGTCTTACCGAGGTATTGTTGCCGCCGGGGCCTCGTAAGACATTAGCCAGTGGTTATCATCAGTAAGGCTATAAAAATGCCATTAACATGGTACCATTCTAGTTCGCTATTACGGAAACTATTTCAACTTACAATTCTAGAGCTCAGAAGCATTAGTTAAAAACATTCGTCGTATGTGCCTTTATCGTAAACTGGCACTTACGACCAAATGCTTCTGAATTTTAATAGGCATCCGTCCTTATGATTCTAAGGTCTAGAATAACTTATTATACCTTACTTAATGGCCAACATGTCTTATACTCTTTAATGCTTTTGATACATTATAGTATTGTTGCTGCCAGCGACTTCGTACGCTTAAATTAAGCATATTATAAGCTATCTAACAAAAACCGTTCCATCTTGATCTGTACTACCGTTTTGGAGATTAGGCGAAAAACCTTGACCAAATAGCTACCGGCGAAAATTCTGTTAAAGTCGGTCGAGTCGTTAGCTGGAACACACAGACACATAACCAGACAGACGTACTATTTTTTTTGTGTTTTTGTTATTACCCTAAAAACCTGTTATTTTTTCATTACAAATAATCACTTAATTTTATTTATTTGTATATAAAACGTTAGAAATGAACGAAATAAATGAATAACAAGTATCTCTTTCTAAAGGCATATATTAAGCTCGTAAAGCGTATCAATTGTAATAAGTGGATGATAAGTATACTTTAGAGCACATTAAAGCGTACTATTAAGTTTTTAACTTTATGTACACTAATAAGTAGAAGTATGAACGATAAAAGCTTTTATACCTGATGACATGTAATTAAAATCCATTAAATTGTATCTAAGTCTTATTAAGGAATTGATTAATCTTATTACTGATGCAAGTATTACTCATCGAACTGATTTATTTTTTGATATAGTTTAAAAAAAAGCCTTTATTTCTACTACAAACTTTAATAATTATTACAATCTTTTTTGTACAATAATAATAGTTACTAATAATATCGTTTATTTAATTTAGTTGTCTAATCGAATCGATGATAGTATTACCTAGCATAAAAAAAACCGGCCAAGTGCGAGTCGGACTCTCGCACGAAGGGTTCCGTGCTAGTTGCAACTGTGATCGATGTTAATAATAGTTAATTGAATGAAAGGTAAATTGTGGTTTCGGTTTATGACGTATTAAAAAAAACTATTTACTTGATCTCGTTCAAACCAATTTTCGGTGGAAGTTTGCATGGCTATGTACATCATATATTTTTTTTAGTTTTATCATTCTCTTATTTTAGAAGTTACAGGGGGGGGGGGGGGACACACATTTTACCACTTTGGAAGTGACTCTCGCGCAAACTATTCAGTTAAGAAAAAAACGACATTAGAAACCTCAATATCATTTTTGAAGACCTATCCATAGATACCCCACACGTATGGGTTTGATGACATTTTTTTTTTTGATTTTCAGTTCTAAGTATGGGGAACCCCAAATTGTTTTGTTTTTTGAAAATCTTAATGCGGTTCACAACATACATCTACTTGCCAAGTTTCAACATTATAGTTCTTATAGTTTTGGAAAAAAGTGGCTGTGACATACGGACGGACAGACAGACATGACGAATCTATAAGGGTTCCTTTTTTTGCCATTTGGCTACGGAACCCTAAAAACGATTAAAATTACTTCAGACCTGTGTTTGGAGTGCCCGTTGTGTGCAGAAGTGTCCACCTTGTAAGGTACCTGGGGCCATGGTTGGAGCTCTGCTCGCGTTTATGCCCGGTGCAATAGCAAAAGCCTCCTAGCTAACTATTTAATGTCCGCCCAAAAACAAAAGAACCTGGGGCCCTCTGGGGCTCGAAGGAAAATACGGGGGGTTTTTAAAGGGTAGGCTCTCTCCTCGTGGTATGTTTAGCATACCATTGCTACGCCTCCCTGCGGCGGAGGTAATGCGTAAAGCATTTCTCCTTGAAAACAAAAAGTTCTTGAATACCTATGTCATTTAGTTTGTACTGGGTACATAATACCTGTCTATGTAATTTCAGGACTACACCGTCGATTTGTATGTGTAATCCTATCTAATAATATTATAAAGGCAAAAGTTTGTATCTATGGATGATTGGATGGATGAATGTTTGTTGCTCTTTCACACAGTAACTACTGGACGGATTTGGCTGAAAGTTTGCACGCGGATAGTTTATAAGCTGGATTTACATATAGGCTACAAAATATCACGCTCCGACCCACTGCTGCAGAGTGACGCGGGTAAAACCTCGGGTAGAGGCTATTATACTAAAAAGAGTGCGTTGAAAGTTAACTAAATTAACATACTTATGATGCCTGTTAAAGTTTGAACCGATTATCATAAAACAAAAGATTAATTTAGATAAACATATAATTCACATGCTCGTTACGACTGGTTTACGCCCATATTCAATGGGGAGAGCTTTATTTTTATATTAATTCCTCCTTCATTCAATAATATTTATATATTGGTTATATCATGTATTGGTGAGACAGATAAGATCTGAGCCCATAACTATGAGTGCCCTAAAATTTGCGATTGGTAAACAAGTTACCAAAAATAGTGGTCACCGGTCACCCACTCGTGGACACCAGGAAATGAAAAAATCTAATAAAATTATGCGTTACCTAATTGGACACTGAGTACGATATCAGATAAATACTTTTTGTGTAGCTCAATTTTATATGTATTGACTTATAAGTTTCATCCCAATTGTTAAACAATTTCTTATTAACAAAATCTATAAATATAGTTTAACAAGGAATCTGAACGAATTCTCCACAAATACATTTTGGATTTTATTTTTACTAAAATTCCAATCATTGCCCGATAGGCACTGTGTACATTGTTTTATTTTCACCGTTTTCAAATAAAATTCACAAGCAAATCACATTGTAATCAAGTTTGAAGGATTTTGATTGTAAAAGCTTTGTTTAGCTTTTATGAAAAGTATCTTTATTTTGCAGTATTTTTCGAAAGTTGTTACCGTTTAGATGTGGGTTTGCTGTAATATACTTCAGTACCATCGGCAATGTTTCATGTCTTGTCATTTAGAAACTTCAAGACAATACTGTTTTGCTGTGCTTTACGCTTAGTTGGCTTTGCCGTGAATGGCATTGACCACGCGATTCGACAAGGTACGTAGGTACTCGTCGACTTAGAGTTCTTTGTTCGATATTTTGGTTTTCATTTCGGCAATAACTTCCAGTTTGCTTTCTTTTTATGGGTCGGCTATACCTACCGCCGATATTTTAGTTATTATCCTGTTCTAGTTACAAGTTTTGAAATAGATGGTGACTAACACTGACTTGTGAAGTAGACTATTAATAAATTCCTATTTGAGAAAATCTTGATATTGACTATATTAATAGCATCTGCAGATCGTAATTCTTAAGATACGAATCAAGGACGGGCTAATCGCCGCGATGTTACGTTTCTGCAATAATTTTGCCACGAGCTAGGAAGCGAGGTACCTAAGCCGGTAGCATTCCTCTGATCGCTGACCGCGTCCTGCATTCCCATCCGCGGCGGCTTCCGAGAACCCTGCGGTCCGCTATCCTCCGTACCAGGCCCTGGCCGTGTTGGTTAACAGTCGACGACGGTAGCCGACGCGTCCATCGCCCACATGTGCCCATTGCGGAATCAATTCCGCACCACAATGAAACTAAGATCATTAGACACCGTCCTACTATCGGTGTCTTGAGAACGCGACTCTTGTCAGTTGCTACGACGACATCCATCGGATCAAACCTCGCGACCGGGCGCGCTGCGTTCGTTGACGATCGACTTGCGTACAAAACTAATGCCGCATTTTAAATCGAACATTTCTTACGTTACACGCGCTGTGTGAATCGATTGGTAACGGTTTATGAGTGTGAGATAAATCCGACAAAGACTCGTTTTTGTTAGTGCGGTGTATTCTGTGAGCTGGCGACGGAATGGCTAAATGTCCCTTAGATGTAACAGAGCAGTAATTAGAGCGTAAACTTAAAAATAACTGGGCCCACGCACTACATATCGAGTGCGTCTATTTGACGCTTATTATGACATTAACGCACCGTGTCAATAACCAATTTAATTCAAGTTTATTGTTAATGTCCGTATGTGTATATTTGGATAATATAAAATAGAGCAATAGTTCGTTTTGAAAAGAGGCATTGATTGCGCGTGCGTCGAACCGTGTCCAAACATTTGGCCTCCCTATATGTCAACAGTCAATCAAATGGACATGAACCCATTATATTGGACGTTGAGACACATGGGTGTTTAATAGTCTTTAAAGAAAACTGTGATGTCGTAATACAAGCTCAGATTGTTTTTTTTTATGTAAAAAACATTGAAGACACTTTCTTTGAAAAGGGTAACTTACGGTTATTGAAACGCTTCTTGATTTTAGAATAGGTACTCTGTGTCTTTAGAACTTTTTGCAATTTAACAAATGCGAGTAATAAACTTGTGTTGTTTTAAACATACATAAAACATTAACTGCTAGCCTTCTTAATTAATTATTATTATTGTACTAGCAACGTATATATTATTTAACACAGTCGTTATTTTTAATTATGATTTGAAGCAGTAAGACACTGAAACGTTGGTATGTTTCCTTTATTTTTATTTCATGGACAATATTAATGCTTAGAAACACAAAAAAAATAGATTTATTCATGTTTTTTTATGACCGTCCCGTCCTTCTGAACTAGATATATAGAGCACACGTATTACAAACTCGTTTCACCGTTTTTATGAATATATCGACATATATGCTATGTCTTTTTGATTTTTTTACGGCAAAGCGGGAACATTTTGTATAGAAAAACCGGGATTCTTTCGCCAAACGGATTTTTTAAAATACTTGTCTTATTATATGCAAAAATATCCATAGAAAATATATTTCAATAAAAATATATTAATTTAACAATAATATATTTTTATTAATATTTTTTACATTTATATTTACCCTATAGTAGTCAATTAATTCCCGAAAAGCAGGAGTACCCCCTGCTTTTCGAGAATTACTAGTCCCGCGCCGGACATTGTATTTTGATATTGATAATCGGGATGTTCCGCCAAAATCGGGACGTTTGGTAACGATCGTCATAAAGTACAACATAAAAATTACTAACACGATCCAAGTAGGCATGGCAAGGTGCAGTTATGGTGTGAAATTATGATCACTTCATGTACACAATACTCGTACATTATTCATCAAAGGACATTTCGTGATAACTTTATTGAACGTTAGGTATTTCTTAGTATATATTTAATGTCGACTGCGTGTCACTGGTCAAGTTGTATTGACTAGCTCGCTCCCGCGTATCTCCCGACCCCGTGGAAACTTCATATAATTAAATAAATATAGCCTGAAGGCTATGTTGGTGGCAATTTTGGTCGTCCTTTCATAAGCTGTCTAATGATGGAAGATTTTTTAATGTTGGTCTAATGGTTTCGGGGTCTATTCAATGGAAACAATTCACCTCTGTTAGTCTTTATATATATAATTGTACCGATTTGATGATTTTCTTTTGTATGCGTTTTGGGTGGCGCCCTGGATGGTTTAGATTCAAAAATCATATATAATATATTTTATTTGACAACGGGTCCGCAGTATTAGTATAGTATAGTATATTTGATTTTGTGAAGGCTTATTGCAAGCCTTACAACGACTTCGTTTTTTTTTTTCTTTCTATATTTCTTATTGATGCATATCGTCAGTGATATTGCAATACTTTATAAGTGACAGTTGTTAATAAGCTGTAATTTTCATCCGTCAAGAAATATTTTCATTATTTGTGTTGTAATGCGCAAAATATCAATTTTGCTACATTTGATCTTTAAACTTATTAGCTATTGTCACGACCTTATATTGTCTATTACTTAGTCTTCTACAGTTCTCTCAAGCTTTTTTTTATATTTTATAATTTTCCTGTGCGCGGTTTCACCCGCGTAACTCCTGTTTCCGTAGGAACTTCATAATTATTTGTAGCCTTACTCGATAAATAGACTATCTAACACTGAAAGACTTGCAAATCGGGCCCGTAGTTCCTGAGATTGGCGCGTCCCAGCAAACAAACAAACTCTTCAGCTTTATATATTAGTATAGATTTTAGTTTAAAATTGTGCAGACCTAGTCTCGTATATTTAAGATATTACTTTAAATGGTTAACACATTTGACTTGTTATCAACAACTGAATCTATAGTAAATACTAGTTGCTCTAAAAGTCGCGTGAATTTAATTCTTTGCCATGTTGGTTAATGAATGCAATTAATAAATATAGTTCTCGTGTAATGTCTTTAACAAAATTCGTAGCACATAAATAACCTGTTTCTTTTTCTATATATACCTATACTCTTTTATAAAGCTGAAGTTTTTGTTCGTTTGCTTGAACGCGCTAATCTCAGGTACTACTGGTCCGATTTGAAAACTTCATTCAGTGTTAGATAGCTCATTTATCGAGGAAGGTTATAGGCTATATATATGTAATAATGAAGTTCTACGGGAACGGGATTTAAGCTGGTGAAACCTGGCAGCTAGTATAATAATATAAGGGTGATGGGTGACATCTTTTACTAAACTTAAACAAGTCAAGTCAAGGCACGTGGGTGAATGTGATCAGCGTTTATTGTTTTTGAACAAAGATCCTTTATTGAAAACATTTTCAAGTATTCGCTTTTAAAAATTGACTACAAAAAATAACAATAAGAGTGATTCAGTTATTTACAGCAATGTTTAGTGAGTTTTTATACATTGGATATTCTGAACTAAGGGTCATAATGGATTAACTATTAAATCATTAAGCATTAATCGAATCGAAACATCTGTCATATGGAAAAAATACAGCCTCTGACAGTAACTTTAGTTGCAAAATTTACTCAGACCTATGTTTGCCATTAATGACGAGATTTTTGGTCATAATTTAAATGGGTCTTCACGTCTTTTTTTCTTATATATTCTTAATTACTATAGTATTTTCGACAACAACAAAACCTTGTTAATTTTTCATGTTCAATCGATTGTAACAACTTTATGTTGCAGCAGGTGGTACTTCACAGAATCATTTCGATGTTTTTTTTATGTCATCCTTCCTAAGACTTATTGTTTGTTTTGAGTTTTGTATTAAGTGAATCCTACAGGAGCGGAACTACGCCAGTGGAAGCCATAGGATAGGAATAATTTCAATTGAATATACCAATTAAACATCAGTTGTGCATTAGTTGTGCAAAACCAAGCCAAGCGCAAAATAGGATCGCATTAAAATTCACTCCACGGTAACTTCTGAAAACTTCAATGCGGACTCAAGGACAAGTATTAGATTTTCAATGGCAAATGTCTATGAATATTGGCAGATCAAAACAGCTTGCTCATCTCACAAAATTGCTGAACATGAGCAACGATTGGCAAATACAATTATCGTCCAATAAGAGAATGGATAATTGTAGTAATTGCACACTCTTAGTCACAGGGAGCAATTGTAGATGACCTACCTTTGCGGGCCAATTTCCATGGTTTGTTAGCCAGTATTGGAAGTAATTGAATCAAAAATTGTCGTGTGACTTCAGCTATTTATTTTCTTTCATAGTTTGTTCCGATTAATTATATCGGTTCCCAGTTTTTGGGGCTCAAAATGTTGAACCAACCAGGTCTTTGCAACTAAAGTATGCTGATTTTATTGTATTGGACAGCCGTTAATCAATATTTTGCTGTGGCTAAATCTATATTTTTTAACAAGTTGTCAACCACATTCATTGTCATATTGAATTAATTATTCTTCATACTGTTGATTGATGAATGGTTATTGTAACCATATGTATGACAAAAAAATATATATTCAATTGGATTGATAGCTTGTCATGTTGCTGTGCATTACTACTACTGCCTTTTAAATGACTTCAATCTTTGAAGTAGCTGTTATATAATTCTGTAGTCGAACTTAATAGGCCTTGGTGAATAGGATTAGTTAGAGCTACATTGAAGGCCTTTAAGCTTTGTTTATGCAGAAAAACATTGGTATTAACATCGTTTCAAAGGAATGTTTACAAGTAAGCAGATTATGCGTTATTTGTTGATGTAACGCTTAGTAATAATGTGTGGGATTTAAAAGGTTTTATTATTGAGTTTGTAGTTACTATCCACCCACAAGACCATAGTAACTCAGATCTATCATTAGTGTACAAGCACATGTTACGCAGTTTACTTCGTTTTGTTTTATTTTTTTATTTTTTCTCTGGTTGTAAGTATTCACTGGAATATATTTTGGCTGGGTCGCCATATGATATTCGGCGCCGATGGGTCAAATAAAAGATGTTAGTTCTAGTTAGAGAGTTTATAAACGTATAATTAACTCTGTACCTTTTACTAAATACATGACTTAAATACTAGACTTATATAATAATATGGAGGGGTATATACACTACAATATAGTGCCTCACAGTCATGGTCTTTATTACTATGGTAATATAAATCATCGAAGTTACACCTGACATTCCCAAGTAAATTCAACTCAAATGGTGTTCTTGCGTACGGGAGTGAGATTTGTTTTCCAAGAAGAGATTTATTTATGGTACTAGTGGATATTTTTTAAATTTATGTTATTTTCTCATCATGTGTTAAAGATTTAGGCCATGGATGAAACAGACTTATGGAATTAATCTATTAGTCCGAAGTGCTGTGTCGTAGTAAAGTTTATAGGTATATCTCTGCGGCCTTCGATACATCTCGGACCCACCTACACGGATGGGCGTCACCCACGACAGTAGAACAATAAATGTTGCTGATAAGATTTATATGATCCTTGATTAGGCTTGGAATGTCACATGGTTAATTATATGTTTAATCGACAATTAGATAGTTAATTGCCATATCCTGAAGGTCGAATCAATTATTGTATAGGTAGCAACTAGAATTAGTTTTTCTTTCGAATTTTAAACATAATATCTTATTTCAATTTAATATGCTGTTGTCGTTTTGCTATGGATAAATCATAATGAATAGATAGTTACAACTATTTGTAACAATTAGAATTAGTTTGTCTTTTGAATGGTAGACTTATAATATCTTCTCTCAATAAAAAGTGCTTTAGCCGTTTTGTTATGGATAAATCATATTAAAATATTTAATTATTTAGTTGTCTTTCTTAACATTTGTTTAAGAGTTCTGAATCACCGTTTTATGTCCGCATTAAATTCGTAATTTCCCCATATTTCAATCATTGTTTTCGGAGAAAACCACACTAGGCACAGCATGTGTCGTGGCTATAAAATACAAAATGTTTTTCTTAGCCTAGTAAATATTGTAATTAAATTGAATTTTGTATTTTTTTGGTGGCTCGCAAAACAAAAACTCTGTACATTAGTTTGCCACCGTATTTTTTATCAATTTACATAAAAAATAAAGTCGTAAAAAAACCATTTACATTGTGTGAGTTCTTTATGAGTTCAGTGTTGTAAAGTAAGTGCTAAATGTTCTACAATATTGTAAATAATATAGATTTCTAAAACTATGCTTGCTATGCACGTCAGTTAGATGAAACTGGTGCTGAATAAATTATCTCGAATTAAATTAATTATTCTAATCAATTCATGATGCATTGCTTCCTCAATCACTATTGGTTATAAGCTTTCTCTAATAATAATTTTATTATTATATTGTACATATTTCAATTGATATCATTAGTTTTGTAACAAGAAAAGGAAATACGTTTTTTGAAATGTTAATAATCTTCATATTCATATTCATATTCATTTATTGCATTTCCACAATGTTATGAAAGGTGTTAGGTATTAGTAAGTTATGATACAATCATGGACCCTGTTGGGCACAGCAATTTAGGAGAGAGGAAGCTTACTACAGTCATTTTGATTATCTACTACGTAATTTTTCTGAATTACGCAGTAGATATAATTAATTTGTATTATAATAAATAATTTGTTACCATAGACCTACATCCATACATATGATATTTTTTATATTATATATAAAATATACATGATACATTATATTTTGTGTCTATGTGTTGTGTGTTTTGATGGTGAGGTATAAGTGTAGGTGTGTCTGTAATGAGTAATGAATGGCTAATGTTTATTTTTCATCGAGATATTCGGATACTTTATAGTACGATTTATTAAGTAGATGTACCTTTAATGTTTGTGCAAATGTATTATATTTTTCTTCTTTTCTTAAGGAAGCGGGTAATTTATTATATATTTTTATTGACATGACTAAAGGACTTGATGAGTGTAGTTTTAGTCGGGAGGTTGGTAAGTTAAGTTTGTTTTTATGTCGTTCTCTAAGGGAATAATTACTTTGTAGATCTTCTCTTTTACTATACAATTCTGGGTGCTTTCGGACAAATTTACTTACTTCTAAAATGTAGATGCAAGGTAGGGTTAGTATTTCAAGTTTTTGGAAGTAGGGTTTACAGCTATCTGTTTCTTGTATATTTGCTAGAATTCTGATAAGTTTCTTTTGGAGTGTGAATAAGGTTGGTGCGTCTGTACTGTTTCCCCATAGAATGATACCGTAGCTTAGCCAGGAGTAAGCGTAGGCGTAATATGTAGCAAGTGCAGTTTGTTGATTAGTGTTTTTTTTTAATTCACGAAAAGCGTAAGTAAATTTTGATAATTTCTTTTGTATTTTTTGGATATGACATTTCCAATTTATGTTAGTATCTATTGCTAAACCTAGTAAATTGAATCTAGTAAATCTTGTTGAACGTGTTGGTTTCCGTTACTATTCTTTGAAATTAACTTTGATTAATTAATTTCGATATTAATCAGGTATGGTTAATTGGCTTAGTTTTTTTCCAACATGTCTCTGCTAGCAGTTATGGTTTTTTTTAAAACCTAATTTGGCTTTGGCTTTTGTAGTAGTACGGAATAATTGAGACATCGTTAAAAATATTGTGCGGGTCTGATATGTACTCATGTTCCATGTAGAAAAAAATGTGTTAATCTCAGTTATTCTCGTTAAAATTACTAAGAATTATATTGTTTTATACGTCGATTCATGAATTGCTATAATCATAATTATGTCAGTGTACAATTTACTTTTGAGTTTGACTTAGAAATATATATATCTTACAATATTAAGCCCATAATAATTAATGACGATATGACTTTAATTATAATTTAATAACCCTATACGTATTTGTATCTGCAGAATTAAATGAAAACCGTATTATTTATACAATATGATAAATTAAGGATATTATATTTACATATTCTAATAGGTAAAAATATTATGAATGTTTATTATGATTAAAACCATTGTAACTTTTTATTATAAAATTCGTTTTTCTTTCGTTGGTTTGCAAAAATGTGGGAACATATTTCTAGTTCGCTTCTAGAACAGCACAGTCATTGGTTACCACTCTGTTTATGTTTGCTACATAAAGTTGAGTGATGTATCTTCGGTAATACATAACATAACAAGATAATCGAGGGCGTACCAGAGGGGTGTCAGACTAAGCCTGTAAAAACTCCGTTCTGCTTGTTGACTTTCGTTTTGATTTGCCTCCCCCATTGAACCCAAAGTTCTGTATTGCCTCTGCCTTGATCAAAGGCTGGGTATGCCCTTAAGGACAACCCATAAAATGCAATCACAAATACCTACATAAAAACGCAGAAAACTTTATCGTCAATAAAACTCTTTCCCACAATATCCAACCATTGTTTGGTAATTAAGGTAATGTTTTATAATGAACGCTCTAGTTACTCGCTGTACATCATATATACTTAATGTCATTTATAATTGTATAATGAGCCCTTTCGGTACTTTGAGTCTAATTATCTTATGTTTAGACACGATTATAAATAAATTTACTATGCCAAGTTTTACCTGGTTAGCAATAAACAGGTTATTTTTGTTTACTCGTGAGAAACCACGTGACTTTCACGTATCTTTATGTTGTAGGACGCCGCGCCGCCCGCCCACGCTCAGCAAACTAATCAGGCCCTTATGTAACTACTGAGTCAGAGCTCTAAGCATAATCGTACGCACAACTAATATTTTTCTTCACGGTTCTTACAAAGAGGTTAATGAAGCGAGTTCGCGATCAGTTGTGAAACGCGTAGCGGCGGAAATGACCACCTGACGGGAATAGCGCGTCGCGTAACTCTGTCGCCAGCCTCACAGTGACCGCGCTATCACCCGGCGTCGCCCGCGCCGCAGATAACCCTGCATCACACCAAAAATAACCAGTCTTCTCCTAGCCGCGGTCTAGCCACGACTGTCTGTAGAATTCACCTAACCCGCCTTATATACCTATCAGAGGGATGGCATCCGTGCGCACGCGCTCTGCATCCCCCAAATCCGTTTCGTTTTCCCCGATCTTGGAAAGGAAATACAGTGCTGACAGAGGACCTTCGAATCCTCCCGAGTTGAAATCGACAGATTGGAGGAAATATTTTACAGATTTCAGTGCTTATCTCGGTAAGTGGATAGAAATGAGGTGTTGGGGATAATTAATAAATGAGTCGAGTATCTTTTAATATACGGCCTTGTGCTATATTTGGTTGTGTGTTAGTAGAGCGTTCGGGTGCTCCGTAAACAAAGCTTGCGTAATCGCGTCTGATTTATAAAATTAGTATATTAAAACGTCAATCGGCTTATGTTCCGACCATCGATGTCTGTCAAACATAATAATATAGTAAATCTTTGTATGCAGTACAATATCATTTACGTTATTGCTTAGCAGTTGATTAAAGATAATTCCTTTGTATGTGATAATATTAATTCTAAAAATAATAAACATTGTTAGGGGATTCATAAAACTTCAAATAAAAATTCTATGTAACGAAAAAGAAGAATCTCAAGTGGCTAGCAATCATTGAAACTGCTCAAGCTAACCTTAGCTACTGCAGACAATTTATCTCTATTTTATTGTATCCTAATCCTTTCAATTTTTCTACAACATAGGTACTGGGAACGACTACCTACATACAATAGTCTTATGTTACAATAGTGTTATAGTAACTTTATGTTAGAAAATTAATTAGCGTAACAAGATGCTGTTAAAAATGCGCGATTTAATATCAGGAATGATGTTACCTTTAAACTATACTATAATGGCATATATACATTTGATATAAAAAAAATATTGCATAAACAGTAATTAAGAAACACATTTGATTTTTTTAATTTAAGAACAAGGTCTAAACTTAAAATGTGAAATTCTTTAAATAGCAGCTTCTTAAATGATAAATTAAACCTATTCTAAAACTATAAACATAAACACACATAGTATATAACAGTTCTGATGCCCGCATTTTTAAATTTCGTTAATTTATTTATTATGGTGTGCCATATATGAATGAGTAAGGCTTCCACTGGGCATATATGTAAAATTAATCCATACACTACGCTATTAAAAGGCTTCTTTTTGGCTAAGGCTTTTATATACTATACCTTCTATATACTATAACTTCTATAGAAACTATATACTATAACTTCTATAGATGGGCTATTACTACGCAACAAGAGCCAAAGTAATCACGAATATAAAGATTTTTAGAAATTTATATTCATAAGCAAAACATAACACATATCGTGATAACACGAATATTCGCATTATTTGTGGCCCAGGCCCATATAGTTTTTCCCCAGGCAGAAATAGTCATTTATACCCACTGCCACAGTGGCGAGGTATGTATGACTGACCTCTCCATAGCGAAGATATGCTCCTATGCCCCACTTCTGGTATGATCATAGCACGAGTCCTACCTACTAAAACCACGGATACACCTCAAAACGCCATGACATCCACTGCAAGGCCTTAAGTTACTTGCCGGTTATAATAAAAATTAGGGATTGAAAGGCAAATTTTTCAAAAATTATCATATGAATAAATTTCAATTTTGACAGAACGCCCATACGTCCAAATTCTGACAAATTTTAAATTTATTCTTCTGATATGAATTATTGGAAGATTAAAATCAGAACTTAGTATATTACTAGCATGTGAGAAAGGCCTAACCTAGCAGTATCAGTGACCGCGCCGGTGTCAACTGTCGGCAGATAACCTTGCGGAGAGACCGCAACATGCTACCAGTCGATTCGCAGTTAATCTATAAACTTAGTCATTCTTATTTATACTGGTTTTCACAGGCACTTGAGAATTTGTAAGTTTTGATTTAGTAGTAATTTAGTTCTTGGTATTATCAGTTATCACCAATATTGTTTAATTCGGACGAACGTTTGTGTAGTCAGCCATGAGGGTTTTGTTACTCCACCGGGCATAAAGCCGACAGAGTTTCAGCCTTAGTAATGGTTATCACCGAGTAACCAAATTGTAAAGTTAAAATTACTTTGATAAAAGTGGAATAATTAAGTTACAAGTTGATAATATAAAGTTAAAATTAACTGTATTAATAAATATAACTTGTTGAACTCATATAGCGATTTAATTCGTTGGAAGTAGTTCCGATTTCTGACAATCGTTATAAAAAAGGGGTGGGTAGGTACATAAAACAATTATTATTATAAATATAGTATATTATGGAAAAGGTTTCAGCATTTACGTATGCAAATACATAATATTACCCACACAATATTACAATACTGCGATATGAATTTTATTTGACAGTGAAGTTATTGTTTTATTTACCTCCTTAAAATGATATAGGAGCAATACTCACGCACGAGTATTGGTAATATTCTACGCAAGGCGAAACGTAGTAAGATTATACGTTGCTATCACTAAGTTGTCAGGCGTTATATTATTTAATACTAATTGTTAATCTTGTCTTTTACAGTTTTACCAATATTAAGGTACAATCATTGATGTGTTGTATGAATTAGTTCGATAAATACTCTTAGTATATATTCTTTACTAGCTGCGGCCCGACGGTTTTCCCCGCGTCACTCTGCTCCAATGGGTCAGAGCGTGATTTTTTGTAGCGTATATGTTAATCCAGATTATAAACTATCTGCGTGCAAACTTTCAGCCAAATCCATTCCGCAGTTTTTGCGTGAAAGAGTTACAAACATACATACATCTACACATACAAACTTTCGCATCTATATATATAAAAGAAAGTCGTGTTTGTTACAACACTTATAACTCGAGAACGGCTGGACCGATTGCCATGGTTTTTGATTTGTTGGATTTGTTTCCGTACGAATAGCAGAATACATTTCAAAAACAAAAGAAAGTCGGCTGAACCGATTTGGCTGAAAATTGGTAGGGAGGTAGCTAAGAACTGGGAGAAGGACATAGGATACTTTTGGGTAGGGGTAGGGTAGGGTAGGGTAGGGTAGGGGTAGGGAAGGGTAGGGGTAGGGTAGGGGTATGGTAGGGGTAGGGTAGGGGTAGGGTAGGGTAGGTGAAGGGTAGGGGTAGGGTAGGGGTAAGGGGTAGGGTAGGGGTAGGGTAGGGTAGGGGTAGGGTAGGGGTATGGTAGGGGTAGGGTAGGGGTAGGGTAGGGTAGGGTAGGTGTAGGGTAGGGGTAGGGTAGGGTAGGGTAGGGGTAGGGTAGGGTAGGGTAGGAGTAGGGTAGGGTTAGGGTAGGGGTAGGGTAGGGCAGGGGTAGGGTATAAAAGTCCACCCGTGCGAAGCCGGGGCGGGCCGCTAATTTATAATATTAGTAGGATAAGAAAGAAGGACTGATGTCATAATTAGTCTTCGGCAATTTTTTGCAAGTATTACTATAACCTAACTGTATGATACAGTATTTTATGTAGTTGGAACAATTTTTTTGCACAAAATGTTTAAATCACCAAAATTACTCATAATTCCTCCCATATCGATTATTGTTAGTTATTTGCCGGACCTCATAGGCATACTTATATTGTTCGTGACGTTGTCTTTTCTTCCCTATACGCGTACTTTTCAAAAGAATAATGTGGCAACAAAAGAGACCTGCCATAAAAGGTACATTTAAATAAAAAAAATACAATAATAAATCTACTATTTCGATAGCAAATATAAGTAAATACTAATTTTCGTGCATTTATATAGTCACAACCTTCTAAAAGCGAATAGTCTACTGTTCCACGGAACTCCGTGTGCTTACTAATCAATGAGTATTTTCCTGTACAATAAAACCAATCTTCACGACTTGCAAGAGAGAGTTAACAGACAAATTCCACTCCATACGAGTCATCATATGACGCTTCATACCCCTGTTATCAAAGGTGTCAGTAATAAGTTTGTTAATCCAACCTTTAAGCACTTGCAGCGCTACATTAACTTAGTTATTATAACATAGCATTGTAGCGCTTGTTACACTTTCCTTCTAACACTATTATTCTATAGATAGAGTTGTTCCACATTATCCTAATACAAGTAATACGTCCGAAATACTAATTCGTGACCTCATCTCCACTAGAACAAACACGGACTATTAAAGAATCACAAATATTTATGTGAACAATAAGTTAGGCCGTGAACGATTTTTGCGGTCTGCGCTTACGGTGAATCAGTACTGCATTAGTCCATAAGAGAGCCGCTCGCGCCTCCTTGCGCGCGAGAGCAAAGGAGATACATATTTAAATTTAGAATCCCTTCCTCCCGCCCTTGACGCGAAGGTTTTTTTTTATTATTTTTAAGGCGTTTCTTGCGAATTTGTTGCGGACAGTTTCTTGTGAACCGTTTTGAGTGATACATAAAAGTTTTTATTTGTTTCTAAAATGTCTAAGTCTAGAGTTTCGAGGACACATTACACAGTTAATGATGATATTTACGGGAAGATCATGAAGCCTGTTAAAAAGTCTGACGAAAAAGATTTGCAATATGCTGAAGTTTACGAAGCTGTTGGTGGATTGGGTATAATTTGCTCTATTTATAATTATAGTAATGTATTATGTATCTACTTGTTACTTATAAGCAAACATATGTTTATACTCATTGACTTTGAATCACTTAACCGCTCGATGATGTAACCTGTACCATTGATAAAGACAAAACAGAAGCGTTTTTATAACGCAGCCATCGACAGTATTTTTATTTTTTAATGAATAGATACTCCTTGTGAGTTGTGAAATTGCTTATCCGTGGGCGCTATTTGACCGATAAGGAGATATAGGGTTACCGTATTAGCATATTATGAAGGAGAGTATTTTTATAAAGCCATAGCAAGGCATTGAACTCCGAAAAGCAAACTAGTTCTTAAGAAACGAGTCTGGGGAACGGCCGTACTGTACTGTAGCGATGTGAACCAATTTATGATTAATATGCAAAATAATGATAAAATATAATTTTTTGCAGTGTTAAGTCTTAGTCGTAATTTATTTATTTAAATTATACCTATAAAAGAATTGAAATATAGGATAGCATAAAATTATCCTGTGCAATGTTATGATATTATTATTTTCCCGTTTGTGGATACAATGTTTAAATACATTATGAACGTTTTATTGTTAATAATAGTAATAATATAAAGAAGAAATATGGATAATATGCAATTAACTTATACAATTTACCTTCAAATGTCCTACGTTTATTAAGCTAGAGAAACACATACTTAACAATTTATTGGCGGTTATGAGTGTCTACAACACTTTATCTTATTACTAGGTATATGTAATGAATGAATAAACATACAACTATCACAATTAAATAGCTAAGTTCCAGGATAAATACGTCAAATAGGATATAGAGGTTTTACAACAAGAACTTGGTTGTGTGAAACAATAGATATAAAGATATCTATATATATAAAAGAAAGTCGTGTTTGTTACAACACTTATAACTCGAGAACGGCTGGACCGATTGCCATGGTTTTTGATTTGTTGGATTTGTTTCCGTCCCGAATAGCAGAATACATTTTAAAAACAAAAGAAAGTCGTGTTAGTTACACTATTTATAACTCAAGAACGGCTGAACCGATTTGGCTGAAAATTGGTAGGGAGGTAGCTAAGAACTGGGAAAAAGATATAGGATACTTTTGGGTAGGGGTAGGGTAGGGTAGGGTAGGGTAGGGTAGGGTAGGGTAGGTTAGAGGTAGGGTAGGGTAGGGGTAGGGTAGGGGTAGGGTAGGGGTAGGGTAGGGTAGGTGTAGGGTAGGGGTATGGTAGGGGTAGGGTAGGGGTAGGGTAGGGTAGGGGTAGGGGTAGGGTAGGGTAGGTGTAGGGTAGGGGTAGGGTAGGGGTAAGGGTAGGGTAGGGGTAGGGGTAGTGTAGGGGTAGGGTAGGAGTAGGGTAGGGTAGGGTAGGGCAGGGGTAGGGTATAAAAGTCCACCCGTGCGAAGCCGGGGCGGGCCGCTAGTTTTAAATAAAGAACAATGATTTATTTTTTTATTATATAAAAAAATAAGGTTTGGCAAATACATATTAAAGAAAAATGTCCACCATGGTTACAGATGACGATTCTTTCATCAAACTTACAAAGAGGTTCTACGGGAACCGGAGTATATCTGTTTACTGTGGGCATCTCTATTGAAAGTATTTATTTATTCTTTGTACAACAACAACATGAAAGACAATTTTGAAAGAATAAGTAATATTTGAAGATGTTATACAATGGCGAGCTTAACTCATTGATGTGCTTTCTTCCAGCAAACCATATTTAGTGAAATTGAATGTAGGTAAGGTAAACGGGCAAGAACAGTGTACATGACAGACTTTAGGTAAAGCAATAATAATAATAGTAGAGTAAATTATTATATATGTGTTTTTTACAATATAAGTGTTTTTTTTATTTCATTAATTTTAAAAATCGGCACTCTCGTGTTTCTATACTTAATCTTTTTTCGTTTGTAATTTTCATGTTAACATCATAACTTTGTTTGTAAGTACACTCAATATTTTATAAACACATGGTAGCACAGTTCCATAAACAGTAGCGCCATTAAATTAATTCGTACCAATTAAAAAGACCCCGTTATGCAGCAACACGATGATGTCATTCTATATAAATAGCTGAACAGCATCTATTAAAGTGCATATAAATAAAACTATTGTTTTAGTAAATAACATTAGTATGAAGTAATTGTACGCTATTGAGGCAATGTCACCAATAGCTAGAAGTACTAGTGAAATAAAACAGGTTAGCTTAAAGTGAAAAGGTTTTAATAAAAATGTTACATCGACCTATACAAACAGGAAAACAACACGCTTGCGACTTATAACTTGCTTAGTGGCGCCATCTATTGACGGTCGTCACAAACATTGCATTTGAACAAGAATACTATTATTTCTAGGCCTTAACATTTTAGTTTTTAAACGTCTCCTGTTTTTGTCAAGCTTGAGTTTTACCTTTTTTTCGGAAGGTAATTCATTAGGCATCTCAATTGATATTGGACTCCCCTTTTCACGCTAATATTTAATCTTATCATTAGGAGAACCATTAAAACTCCTCGCTAGCTCCTCCGAATGTCATAAATAAGGGCACCAGAAAAAGCAGATGAATAAAACTTGTGTTTTACCTGCTTAAGATTGAGCAATATCGTCCTCCCTTTAGTTGTTTTTTGGCTATTTTAACATTTTCATACCATTTGTTTAATTAAATTAGAAACACACATCGTTCAATAGAAACTCGTAAAATAAAGTCAAAAGTAAACTGGTGTTGTTCTGACGTCTATGTAAAGTATTATAGTTATTTCACTCTCCTGAAAAGTTACTATTTCGGAGATATGTTTTGTTAGAACTTAAGCAACGATATTATTATATTACTTAGAGTAGAAAAATAAATCATAGGAATCAGCATTAAAAAAAAAAAAAAAAATTATATACTCAAATGTATCTTACCTATTTGTATATCAAGATTTGGCTTCCATCTCTACAAATTCTATAAACGTACAATAAAATATCGTACTATATAATTAAACCTTCCACTATCTCAATTCCAGATGCGCTGCTAGCTGATCTGCAAAACTCCATCAACCCAGGCGCCCGAGTGGGTAGTCCGGGCGGTAGGAGTTCCCCCGGTGGACGCACCGTTTCCCCGGGCCGGACCAGCTCGCCTCTTGGCAGAGGCAGTTCTCCGGGACGCCTCAGCTCTCCGGGAGGGAGCTTGAATTCACCGTCGTCTACCGGATACGGCTCGATAAATGGATCTAGGAATATTTCGTCGGATTATGCTAAACCCGCTTCGGTAAGTTAACTGTCAAATGAAGATATTGTTACTTTATGGACTCATACATTCTCCCGTTCCTAAGGGCCTGAGGGACCTTTACATGAAAATGGTTTTATGTTGCTCCTGGATAATGTAGATTCTAATGGCGAAAGATTTATCGTATTTATTAAGGCTAGAGCACTGGTCGGCATTATGCCGGATGAAGTAAACTTAAAAATAAAAAGGCAACTGTATTAAGTCTCTTTAGTAGGTTAATTCATTACATATGATGATGGTGAAGAAGGTAAAGAAGAAATAGGATGGTCATTATTATTGTAATTCGTAGATTTCATAATATTCTAGGTTTGGATATTAATTATGATTAAGTTTACGGGTCATACTTACATAACAAGTCATCAATAAATATTAATATTATCGACGAAATAATTCATAATTCTTGCTGCAATTTGTTTGTTAATCCTGTAGTTAATTATTGTTAAATTTTATTACTTGAGCTCAGAAGCATAAGGTCGGATGTGCCATTATACGTCAGAATCATTCGTGTTATGTGCCTTTATCATAAACTGGCACTTACAGCCAAATGCTTCTGATGTATATGAAGTCTTGATTTATACTATGCAGTCGATTGACATTTAATACGTCCTGATAAGATACTCGTTTTATTCAAGACGATTCATTAAACATACCCGTATATTAGTGCTTAAGTTGTAATAAAATGTGGCATCCATTACATAAACTGCTGCTGTAGATGGTATTGTAGTTATGAATAACTAGAATACCACCTGCCGGTTATTTCACTGATCATCGATACATTATTTGTCAAGTACCACAAATTCATTTGAAATATTGATTTATGTTCATTGTCATGGACGGATGGAAACATGATCTTTAGACCAAGTGACTTAAACGTGACCAGTATCGTTTCATTTATAGCCCAATGAAAAATTGCATTGAATTATATAAAAGTTACAAGTAGTAGTAGACTATCCTCCATGCCTCGGAAAGCACGTTAAGCCGTTGGTCATGATCATCATCATCTAAAACAATCGTATTGGTATACGATTGTTTTAGATGATGATGATGAACCGGTACGAGCAGCAGCGTTTCCTTGTGCTGCGGTCACCAACCCACTTTTTTTTTTGTTGTCCGTGGGGAAATGCTTTTACGCATTCCTACCGCCGCTGCAGCGTATACGCGCGCGCGTGACAATGGCAAACACAGTCCGACGCCCTTCTTCAGCAGTGGATGCATACGGGCTGTTGATGATGATGTTAAAAAAATATTTTCCATAAATACATAAAACGCATTTTATTTTTATTTTAGCCACGGCAAATGTAATTTTGGTTGGACGATGCGACGCCAGACTTGAATAGCTAAAAGTAAATAAAGGGACGTTAAATTACCTAATACCCTACGATACATCTAACGTAAACATGGCGTGGCCGTGCCCGACTGACCTAAATTACATCTTATAGCTTTTCTCAATGTTATTTTATGGTGCATCGTTATGTGGTTAGTTATCAGAGTAATAGTAATACTTACGCGATGCCAATGTTATTGGTTTTGCTGATTTCTCCAAGTTTGTTTATTTATGGCGGAATCAAGATTATTCCGCCTAAATAAACAAAATTGCAGTAATCAGCAAAACCAAATCGAAATTTTATCATGTTTCCTATATATCTTTAAGTATCATTAATAACAAACGTTGAAATATTTTTGAATTAATATCAAAGATTCCCGAGAACTTATCATTTTTTCTTTCTAAGTCAAGAGAGTTTATAGGTCATATATTGGAAAACAATTTAAATAATTATTTACCTAAACCCACCAAAGTGACCCATAAAGTGAAAATTACTTTAAGTAATTTTTACTTTATAATTCATAAAAAAAATATATACTATTAGATTGCTATTGCCTGAATAATACCCTATTGGGGTACCTTCGATAAAGATTTCTTCAGTATAATATTCATATTATTATGTATACTTAATCATACCGTATGGTTTCCGTCTTAAAATATATACCCATTTCCTTCTATAGGTGTCGCCAGAGGCGAGTAAGTGTAATACACCTGATGGATCGGCACCAGCATCTATGTATAAGCTCAGAATACTTTTCTTTTACAGCGATCACCAATCCGCCTGTCAAGCGAAGTGATTATAGCAACATCAGATTTTGTAAACAAAAGTTAAATTTAAAAAAAAAGCGGTACTTAACTGTGATACCAAAGATAACCAAAAATATATCCTTCAACAGCACTGGCTTGCTGAGCTGTGGAATTGAAAAAAAAAACATGAAAAAGAGCGCTAGAGCCTACAATAATTATAATTGTTCCGTCTGTAAGCATATTACTGTAAGGCCGTTTCTAGTTTGAATAAATAAATCAATCAAGGCAAATTAGTCATAAGGAAAAAATGGTTAGTCCCTTATTGTTATGTATAATTGTAATGCCTACAACTTGTTTATGTATTACATAATCAGTAGTGACCTAATATAATTGTCGTAGTGGCATTGCCCTGCAAGTCAAGAACAACCAGTTAACAGATAACATTGATAATAATAGATTCCTTATAGATAAGTTAAATTTGTATTATTTATTAATTTAATGCAGCTTTAATAATATTAACTAAGGAAATGTATTACTGTATCCTATAGTAATGAAAACATATGTATTTAACTCCTAGTCATGTAGTAATTGACCTCTATACAACGTTTAATACGTATCTATGTAAAATATAATGTTATAGCGTTGTGGTTTGCAACTGTATGAGTCACCTGACTCGTCTTTGTTATTTAATTGTGCGAAAATAATGAATGTTCAATAGTGGATCGTTGGATCTAAATGGACGCGTGTGTGGTATATATTGTACTAGCGACCCGCCCCGGCTCCGCACGGGTACAATGCTGATGTATTATACATATAAACCTTCCTCTCGAATCACTCAATCTATTAAAAAAAACCGCATCTAAATCCGTTGCGTAGTTCTAGAGATCTAAGCATACATAGGTACAGAAAGCGACTTTGTTTTATACTATGTAGTGATTTCTTACAGTGTACCACGTAAGAAATCATTACATAGTATGATATAGTGATATTACAAAGTTGCGTCCATATACACCAGAGGCCCCCAAACTTATTTCCTCATAGACCCCTTAACAAACTTTACTCGTTTCGGTGGACCCCCTGTTGCTCTATTTCTATCATATTACACACTTATATCTTAGGTATAAACCCGATCGGGGGGCCGGATTGCTCATGCGTACCCGACCCCCGCCAACGGCGGATCGAAGGAGTGTCCGGGAGGGTTTAGTGATGTAGGGTCCTCTTCTCGTGGTATGACTTTAGCATACCACGCTATGGAGAGGGCGAGTCCCACATATCCCACCGCCAGCGCGCGAATACCCTGCAGCGGTGGTGGGAATGCGTCAACGCATTTGCCCACGGACAAAAAAAAAAAAAAACAAGGTATAAACCCGATGTTTTTAAGCCAACGTAGACCCCCGTCGAGTTTTTTTTTTAAATTTAGGTCTTACGAACCCATAACACAGGTTCGATGTATTTTATATATGTATATCCATAGTTCAAAATAATTCTGAGACCAACAAATCTAATAATCATTATTCATTTGTCTTCAGCCAACTTACCAGAACACGTCATCAATCCACCAAGAGAAGGTGGTCCCCATCAAATACAACACCACACCGGGCAGCTACAGTCACTCCCCCAGCTATGGACAGCCAGGCTACGGGAGAACGGGCAGGGGCAACCTGACGGAGTTGGACACGCTACTGGATGACCTGAGCAATGCCAGATATGGCAACTACGTGGATAAGTCGACGTATAGTGAGAAAAATGGTGAGTTTCTTTTTTTTTTTTTTTGGGCTACTGCTTATGAGGATTGATACATCTCGGAGGTTGTGGGTTTGATCCCTACGCCGGGCAAGACATCTTTGTGTTCAATCGAAGATTACTTTCCGGGTCTGTTTGGATGAATGATTACCCTCCGTGCCTCGGAAAACACGTTAAGCAGTTGGTCCCGATTGTTATAACATGGTTTGTAGGTCTTATTAAGATCTACAAAAAAGTCCGCAATAGCACATATCTAACTATCATAGTTTAGTCACAATAACTGCTTATATGTTCATAAAAAAATATTAAATCGTCTGATGTAAGAAACTACGTTAAATGTGTATCATAATATTAATCCTTATCCAAATTAAGCATTATGTTATCAAGGGTATTTATGTAGAAGTAAAATACTTTTTGTTTTATTCCAATCCGACGTTTCGTTGAGAAATTATCACGAGTATAAAAACGCAAAGAATTGGTACCTAATAATGAGTTATTTGCCATAATAGATAAAGCTGAAGAGTTTGTTTGCTTGAACGTGCAATCTCTGAAGCAGCTGGTCCGATTTAAAAAAATATTTCAGTGTTAGATAGCCCATTTATCGAGGAAGGTTATAGGTTATATTTTATTAGTATACCGCTACGCGGGTGAAACCGCGCCCGGGAAGCTAGTTTACAATATCCTCGATAGTCTCAACGTCTGGCAATGCAGGTTTCAGGCCTAAACTCAAAGAAAGACTGAGTTTTCCTAACGTTTTTCACATACAAACAATTTCCTGTCTTATATTTGCAAATAGTAATCTTCTGATGTCCCCCTGTTATAAATACACTTGAGAGCAATAAAATCGCACACCCCTTGTAATTTGGTTTATTACTGATTGTTTTCTAAAATCTAAAGATATTGAGTAAAAATCATTAGACAAAATTAAAGCATACAAGCTTAGCTTTACAAAACCATAAAATTAAAATCATTGACCTTTACGTAACTTACAAAAACCGACCGTACACCGAATTCCCCAAATTCACGCGTTTGCGTTGTCACTACTTGCACCCTTAGCCGCAGGTATAAAAAGGTCGGTTTATTGGAATTTTTAATCAGTTGCATACCGAAGGTCAACGTGATAACATCTCTACTGGAAGCATACGGATTTACTGGAAAAATATGGATACCACGCCCGCAGAAGCCGCTCAAGTTATTGCCTTGCTCGAAGCAGGCCATAACCAAAGTGAAGTTGCTCGACGGCTAAATTTGAGCCGCTACTCTGTTCGTCGTGTATACCAGAGGTTCCAAGAGACCGGTGGCTACATTCGGCGACCAGGATCTGGCCGGCGACGCACAACATCAGAGCGTGATGACCGCTTTCTTGTGACAAGGTCTTTGAGAAATCGGCAACTGAACGCGGTTCAACTGGGACAACAGCTTCGAGAAGTTCGCAATGTCAGTATAAGTCGGTGGACAGTTCGAAGAAGACTAGGTGAAGCAGGAATGACTTCACATCGCCCAGCAAATGGTCCCAAATTGACCACAGCTCACCGACAAGCCCGGCTACAATTTGCTAGGGAACATTTAAATTGGACGTATGACCAATGGCGGGCTGTTATGTTCTCTGATGAGTGCAGAATGACTTTACATGGTCATGATGGACGCTCTAGGGTGTACAGAAGGTCATCAGAGCGATTTTCACAATGCTGCATAAGCGAACGTGTGGCTTTTGGAGGTGGATCGTGTATGTTTTGGGGTGGCATAATGTTGGACACTAAAACTGACATTGTATTCATCACTACGGCGAATACCGGCCCGAGATCGAGAAGTTTGACGGCTGCACGATACGTCGAAGAAGTGCTCGAAGAACATATGAGGCCGCTTGCGTGGCTTATGGGAGAAGATTTTCTCTTAATGCACGACAACGCCAGACCGCATGTCGCTAGAACAGTTTGCGACTACATGGAAGACGTTGGAATCACCGCGATGGAGTGGCCAGCTCGTAGTCCTGATCTCAATCCGATTGAGCATGTCTGGGATGAGCTAAAAAGAAGAGTTCGAGCAAGAAGCCCTGCTCCTACGCGCCTCCAAGAGCTTCAACTTGCCATTGAAGAGGAGTGGAACGCCATACCACAAGATTTCATGGTGAAATTAATACGGTCCATGAAAAACCGATTAAGAGCTGTAATCAAGGCTAGGGGAGGGAATACACCTTATTAAAAAACAATTTGATCAAGCATTTTGAGTTTTATTTTTATTCTTTCTTAAGCTAAATTGGGTAATTTTATCCGTATGTTGGGTTTTGTGCCCTAAAACTCCCTATGGGTACTTTTATTACACTGTATTTGATATCATTAGAAAGGTACTCTGAAGTAAACATTCAAATAGTGTAAGTTTTATTTTAATATGTATTCACATTCATGAAAAAAACTGCTTTAACAACAAAAAGTCAACGTGTGCGATTTTATTGCTCTCAAGTGTAGATAGTTGCACAAAACTCCATAAAAACCTAAAAATGCATTATTTCTTAATCTACCCCGCCATCTATCGCCCTGAGTCGGGAGACGTAACCCCGTGTGGGCGCTCTCTTGCGCAGGCTGCTTAGTTTTTTTTTGTTTTTTCGGTTACTTTTATTTTAATCTATGTTTTATAATTGAATTTTTTGTCTTTATGTCCTGTGAAGTAGCTATAGATTCGTGGCTTTATGTAGAAAAAGAAATATAACGAAGTAGGTGTACAAACTTTGTTTTTGCTTTTGTCAAGTGATGGATGCTACATCATGCATGTAACAGGCATCATCATCATCATCAACAACCCGTCCACGTCCACTGCTGAACATGGGCCTCCTCTTAACAGGCCTTGACAAGCCAGGATCGTTGAGGGATATTTCCATAATCACCACGCGTGGCTGACGGATTGGTGATCGCAGTAAGATATAAACCTTAAGCTAATAGATGCTGCTGCCCATCCATCAGGTGTATGTCCATAAGTCGCCTTTTACGACACCCATGGGAGGACATGGGGTGGTCTATTCTAAGCCGGAACCCACACGGCAAACATGTACATGTAACAGTAGATAAGAGTTATTATTTATATATACTATGTGTAGTCAACTAGGTAAATGGATATTGCACGTAACACTCGTTACACGTGACACATTCTATGTCGATCAATTTACTGATATTGATCGACATAGAACTGAAGCCTTGTGATAGACGAGCGACAGTCACTAAACGTTGTCCCCAGTTTTTTTTTTTTCCCGGATGAACATGCATTTACCCATTCCCACCTCCGCACTGCCGCTGCAGCGTATTCGCGCGCTGGCGGTGGGATATGAGAGACTCGCTCCCTCCATAGCGTGATATGCTAAACTCATACCACGAGGAGAGGACCCTACACCACTAAAACCCCCCGGACACTCCTTCGATCCGCCGTTGGCGGGGGCCGGGTACGCATAAGCAATCCGGCCCGACTAAACGTTGCCCCCTAGACTAGCTTATACTGCTACAGCTGCATGTAGGGTTGACAGATCGCCAAACCTAACACTGGTCATTTGGGTAAAAAGGCCAGACACCCAACTTTATTGATTTTGTTACTCTATTAATATGTAAAAAGATGTAGGTATGTAATATCAAGCTTATTTGATTATTTGGAGCGGCTGACTGCGGTCATGCTCTGCGTTCGATCGTTTGCGAAATGTAAAAAGCCTAATAAAAGCTGAACTAGGCGGATAAGCCTTACTATGCCCGGCATTATCTAGACGCCTGGCTACGTTTGCTTGTGGTGGACCCAGTTAGCCTTTTCTGCGCCCTGTGCGAGCTTCTATGACTGAGACCTTGTTTTTTTAGATAGGTATATTGAACCTTTCACCTATTATACTGGTGTCTCACTCACTAAAACTCAAACGTTCACTAGTGTCACTATTAAGCGTAAACCGAAAAAATAATAGTCCTGCCTGGTCTAGCCATTCTTGCGCTCCTGGGCACCGGTGCCACCGCCCTATTTACGGCACTGGGTGGACCACTGCATGTGGAAACGTTTTTGTTGTTCCACGTTTTCAATCAGCTACTTAACATACCAATATTGTAGACTTGAATATCGCGACTACTGGTTGATCTCGCAACTATTCCAGTCAAACATGGTCGAAATCAGAAAACAAATTTTAAATAAAATCCTTTCAACTGCATGTGTGTAACGTATGGTGTTCATTAGAACTCAAATGGTCACTGTTAATGTTGAAATACAATTCACTGATTGTGATGATGGACTTGTTATGTTATTGGTAGACCGCACATAGCTTATACGTCCTCATAAATTTTGGTCAAAACTTGTAGAGCCAGTTGAACTGAAGAGTACCTAGCATTATCAGCATCGCCACCTGGGTCTCCAACACAGGGAATTGGAGGACCAAATCCACCGTTGTTCTGCCTTTCGGTAGACGGACCGCATCTCAATTTTTATAACAAACTTTAGTTAAAGTTTTTAGAGCCGGACCTGCCAACTTAATAAGACCAAAGATCTACTGTAAATTTTTGGTCTTATTATGTTGGCCGTACCGGCTCTAAAGGCTTTTACTAAAGTTTATTAGGATGTATTATAATTTAATATAATATGGTACAAAGAACTTGCATAAAAGATTAAGATAAAATTTAGCACGGACTTTATTTAAAACCTAGATTAACACACCGGCTATTACACATTATCGTCTCATCTGTCAAGTCCATTATGGAAACCTAAGGCTACATTGCCATGCTAGCAGCAATGCGAGTCATAAGTTAACACGCTCTAGACTAGAAATATAATAGAAAAAAACGGAGACCTCCTTATTCCCAGCGAAAGAAGCAACCCCTCAGCATTACCTACGTATCTCCATTGCCATGGTATGCTACTCGTAACACGAGAACAGGGTTCACCTACTAAGACCCTCTGGGTGCTACTCCAAAGAACTCTTAGTAACGTCAGGTCATGTGCTAGCCTCCTTAAAGGGGTAGAATTAACGTAAAGAAACAAGAATCAAGAATATTTGTTAGAAGTCAAGAAAGTGCGTGCGTTAGAGTGCCTATGCAAGTAGCGCGCGCCCCACCCGATTTCAATGCCCTCGTAGAATAAAAGTCCGATACTAGCCCGCACTAGTAAAGGGACCGTTGCACAAAATTCCTCCATAAAGCTAAACTAAAAGTCATAAATCCTCAATCCCCCCGCCATTGACCGCTCTGGCCTCACAGGAGCGCCCACTTGCAATGGTTTGTAGTTATTAAACCATGCGACCGCCCTGATTCGAGGTCCCACAGAAGGTGCCTACATGCGCAGGTTCTTTATTTTGTAGTGTTTAACTCATCTAATAAGGTTTTATACCCGGTGAAGAAACAAAAGCCTTGTGGCTGATTGCATAAATGTCCGTCCAAAAATGAAAATGAGATTTGGTCCGTATGCCGAAAGACGGGACCAACCATGATACGCAACGTCACCATGATAAACAAAGGGTCATGAATTACTTCTTTTTGGCATTATATTTTTAATTACATAAAACCCAAGATATCTGAAGATTTAACATAATAAAACTATTTGGAAAACTGTTAAGATAATCTACATTATCTTAACGGTTTTCCAAATAGTTTCCTTGCAGTTGAAGTTGAAAATTGAAAGTAGAATAAAAAAGAATTACATGTATTATTATTGCTACGTTTACGTTACGGTTACGTTGCTACCCATAGAAATATAGCTCCCCGCAGATCAAAGTTCGAGAGGCTCTCAAACTGTAATGTAGAGCGTCATTTCCATAAACTTCCTTCCTTCCATCAGTCGTGCTACCATGAGGAGGTGGTGGGTTTGTTCCTCCAAAGCCTTGTGTTGAAGACCCAGATGGTGGCGCCAGATACTCTTCAGTTTAACATAAATATTATATAGGTAGTCTTACATACAACTTATATTTCACATAATCATTTCGTTAATTAATTACTCTGTTTTATTTACATAGCTGTCCCTATTTATCTGAGGACAAATTAGTAAAGGAAACATGTGTCTCGCGTTGTTTACTTTAGAATTAATCTACTAGCATTTAAATAGAATAGATATAAACTATTTTATTACTAACTGACGCAATCTAAAGCAATTAAGTTTTAATATCATGTGATATTTGTGTTTTCAATCTTTTCATATCAGCCCGTGTAATGTCCAATGGCCTTCTCCCGAGGGTGGGTTTCAGCCATTATCAGGACAGGACTTTGCAGGCGGGTTGGTGACCGCAGTATTACGTTATAACGCACAAGCAAAGGCTGCTGTGTCTACCAGGAAACGGTATACGCAGCAGCATTTATGGATACTTGATATAGATGATGTAAAAACACAACCAACGGCTTAACATGCTTTCCTCAAACAACCGGACCCTGAAAGAAAATATTAGAATTTTTTCAAAGATCGAACCCATGACCTTCGAGACTTAAACCGGTACGCCACAGACGTTGTCTTAAAGTTATACTCACTAAAACTAAACATTAGTCATTCGCCATATGTCTCATCAGTAAAGTTGGTTCTTGTGTTCAAACGGCGAATGTTCGACGTTCTGTTGAAAGAGGAGGTTTAGAGGATTTACCTCTAATATACACCTACTAACTTAAATAGTATAAAGCAACGTCATCGTTTGTCTGTTGCTCTGCTAATGTTATTCCAAACTATGCATCTGAATTTAAGAGGACTTTATTTATAATATCTTTTTACACATAAAATAGATGCAAAATACAATATAATTATGTTGTACTCGGTGTTGTATTAAAATTATTACATTTTTGTTAATTAAGTTTAAGTTAAGTCAAGGCTATTTCTAAATCACGGTGGAAGGCTGAGCTAAATTTATTAAAAATATGTTCAATTCAACAAAATGTTACTAAGATAAGAAATTTCATTTATTTACAGCACATCTATACAAATAAATAAAAGCTGTTATATAAAAGCATAGGAATTGTATACAGTAAATATACCAAAATCACATTTTTAACATTTTTGTCCGTCTGTTTTTTCCGACTGATCTCTGGAATGGCTGGACCGATTTGGACGGGACTGTCACTGGCAGATAGCTGATGTAATAAGCAGTAACATACTTTATTTAAAAAAGAAATAAAAAAAACCCTTTACCACCGAAATATGCACCAAAGTGTTTCAGTTCCCATAAAAGAAAAACACTAAACTTTAGGAAACCTAAAATTATTTTAAATTAACACTATATCACATACACCAAAAGGTACGTTTGATATTTTTTCTATATCATTCACTGTAACATATTATATTTATCGTATTCATCAGAGTCGAGCTAATACATATTCGTGTCACTAAATCTTACACAAATAAAAATGAGTCAAGGCTACTAAACATCTAGATCATATTATTGGATCTGTTACAAATATTGATGTTAACAACCCATTTTTATTTTTGGCAAAGTCTGCAAATATGTACCAACTACCGCGTTCGTATTTATGGAAATATTATTGTGACCTCCAAGTCCTAGCGGTATAAGTCTTGGAGGTCTTGGGTTCGATCCCCACGCTGGACAAGAAAACTCTCTGTGAAGTCTAAGATTTATTTTCAGGTCTGGTTGATTAAGAGCCTTAAATTGCCATTTGCCGTGCCTCGCAAAGCACACAAATTTAAATTCTTATTTCATCTTGTACAGAGATAGTGGGCTCAAGTCTGGACAAAAAAATCGATGTGTAAAATATGATATTTCTCTCTGGGTTCGGTTCGTTGAGAGATTGGGCTCCGTACCTCTGAAAGCAAGTTATGCAGTTGGCCCCGATTGTCATAACATAACAACATCTATGACGATCGTATACCAGATAATGGGCCGTAACGTATAGCAGTGTATAATTATGCTGTATGGCCGTTCAGCCGTGGACGTTATACGGGTGATGAAGATTCTAAAAATCATAATGTTACGTTTGTTAGTAGCAAGCAGCTTTATCTAGTAACATACTACTAAGTCTCTACGATTTTTTGACTTCAGATAGACTTTTAACTAATAGCACAATTAACTAATTGGTACGCTTACTACTTCTAGAATAAATTAATAGTTTGCAAGTACTCACATTCTGAATTAAACGCAATTTGTTGCAGTCATAGATAAATCTACCTTTCTAGTTATCAAAAGCCATTTATAAATTTCAAAGTGGAGATAAACATGATTTATCAATGTTCACGTAAATACAATTTAAATATAATAGTGTTCATTCACGGCTTCCACATTATATTTACTGAAGTACTTTGGTAAAGATTTCTATTTATAAGCTGCTTTATCATTAATTTGCTAATTTTACTAGGAAGTATATTTATAAAGAATTAATTAATATAATATAAATTAATATGTTGGACTGGAACTCATCCAGTCCAACAAACAAGATAATTTTGAGCGAGCTTAATACATGCACGCCAAATGCCAATACTACTTTATTGCAGAACAGAGAAAGTAATAAATCGATAAACATTAACTAAAAATATAACTGACTAGCTTTCCGCGCGCGGTTTCCCCCGCAAAACTCCCGTACCCGTGGGAACTTCATAATGATATATAGCCTATGCCACTCAGGGTAAATGTAGCTTTCCAATGGTGAAAGAATTTTTGAAATAGGCACAGTAGTTTTTGAGTTTATTACACACATACACACAAAAATACAAATCTTTCCTCTTTATAATATTAGTATAGATACTAAGAAAATATACTAAGTTCTAGCAAGTCCTTGATTGTGAGAAGAGAAGTGAGAGACTTCTGGTCTCCCACTTTAATTGAAATGAATACATCTATACCTGAATACTAGAATTATTTTGTACGCAACAACATTTCATTTGAGATGACCTCGTGTACCGAATATACTATAGCAATTATTTAAATAATTTGGAACAACCCAATGTTAATTAACAGTTTAGTATGTAAGACTAAGGATGTGTTTTAGACGGTTAGTGTCACTTATCCGTGTGAATTCCGGCTTAGAATAGGCCGCCCCATATCTCCCCATGGGTGTGGTAAGAGGCGACTAAGGGATAGCTGATGTATAGGCAGCAGCATCTTTTAGCTCAATTTTACTTACCGTCTTATTGCGATCACCAATCCGCCTGCCAAGCGTGGTGAATATGGCGATATCTCTCACCGACTGTGGCTTGCCAAGTAAGGTTTAAGAGGAGGCTTATGTTCTATTCATCCCATATTATTAGATATTAATTAATTTTAACCATTAGGGGACCACATGTAGAATCGACATACGTATTTATTGAAAAAATAATCTAAGACGTTAATTAAACTAAACTACATTGAACCGGCATTGATTAAGGGACGCATCATAAGAACATGATTTAAAATATTTAAAACTTGTGTTTATGAATAAAGAATATTTTGATTTGATTTGCACCAAGATAACAAGATTGACTTAGGGGCATCAGGTTAACCCACAGATGTGTTTACCCATTGAATTCCAAGTATTACTTATTTTTATTCCGTTTTTAATTATTGGCTTATATTTAATCATTCTGGATAGAAACCGAATCACTTCATGTTTACGGAAACTACGATTTCCTTTTAACTCAAAGTAACTTATGTATTTCATTGTAACCCGGCATCCAGTCGGCCTTAACAATTAATACGAACTGAGGTGTTTCTAATCCAAATCCCATCTATAGAATAAACGGCTTTTCTACGGGGAGTGCTTCGAGGAACTGTTCGACCTGGTACCAGCGGCACCCTTCTATTACCGTACCACTCGGCATCGCAACAGGCTTCATCCTTTTTACCTGGATTCGTTTCCGTCCAGTACGGTACGTTTTCAGCGGTCATTTCTTCCACGGACGTGTAAGCTGTGGAATGATCTCCCTGCTGCGGTGTTTCCCTTGCGCTATGACATGTCCTTCTTCAAACGAGGTTTAAAGAGAGCACTCTTATCACTGTAGGCAGCGGCTTGTGCAATGACAGTCTGCTTCCCTGACATTGCTTGAGTCCATGAGCAGCGGTTAACACTTACCATCAGGTGTGCCGCTTGCTCGTGTGCCACCGAAGGCAATAAACAAAAAAAAAGAACGTATTTAGGTACACATTATTTAGAACAGCTCACGAACTGCCAATTATGAATTCATAAATATTGCGAACGTATGAGCAATATTTATGAATTCATAACTCGCAATTTATGGTAAAATGTTATATTATATAATAAATAATAATTTAGTGTAACTTATGGTGAATGTCAAACGCAAGGTCGGCCTCGATTCCGATACGGCAGAAATAGAATGCACCGATTGTTTAGCTTGTGAATCATTTTAGCGAATCGAATCAGACTTTCACATTGTTTATACAAATGAGGGATTATTTCATACTTACATCCCGCTACTCCCTTTCCCGTAGGAACTTAATCATTAAATCTAGAGCTCAGAAGCATAAGGTCGGATGTGTCATTATACGTCAGAAACATTCGTCGTATGTGCCTTTATCGTAAACTGGCACTTACGACCTAATGCTTCTGAAGTATTATATCCGTCCATATGCTTTTCAGGCCTAGAAATATAGCCGAGCCTATGTCACTCCTGGATAACGTAATTTTATAAAGGTGAAATAATTTTTCAAATAGGACCAGTTGTTCCTGAGCTTAGCGCGTTCAATCTTTAACAATTACTTTGGATAATATGGCATTTTCTCGTGTGGCTTAAACTGACTTCACTAATTGTGATATAGCCGATTTTGTCATGTATTTAGCCCCAGAATGATCGGCTAGATGTAGGTTTAAGTGGATGCCCTCTCTAAGGGAGAAGCGTTATGAGGCTTAGACGTAGTGTGGGTTATTCTGGATAGAGATCCTCTCGAGCCCCCGGTACTATAGCCCCCAAGGTCCAAGGCTAGATACTGCAGATATTTTAGTGGATGGTCTGGCTAGCGTTATATAGCCGGATAGCATATATTTGAGAACTATATAATTATACTGGGTGACTTTTTTACCGTCTTGATAATAATATGGTGTGTTGTGTAAGTGGAATAGAATCTATAGACCACAGTATATTTGTACTAGTATTTCGGTAATTAGAATTTCGAAAATCTCACAAATTACTTAAAGTAATACACCCTACGTAGCGCGTGCATAATAATAAAATAGGTGCCTATAATAACTAGGCCGCAATCACACATGAATGAAAAAAGTGAGCGAAAATCGAGACTAACTAGATACATAGGTACGCACGTCACTAAAAAAAAAAAGATAAAATAACTATGCCTTAGACATCTATTTCATTTACATATCACACCCTATTATTTTCAAGACGGTAAAAAAGACACACAGTATATCCCTATCCAGATCTATCCCTCGCGGTCGTTGCCCAAGCAGCAAGACTTAAAAAAGATTCCTTAAAAAGAGTTTCACCGTCTCATTAGGAATTCTCACTGCGTCTCGCTTCATTTTCCCAAATTATCGTAATAAGTGCCTAATTAGTGCTCATTGGACTAACTTATTAGGTATATTAATTATCAACATTTGGCATTGTATTATTTGTTGTTTTTGTCCCAATCATTGGCACGAAAACAATATTATTTACGAAGTATCAAATTGTACGGGCAAATATATTATGAAGTCATAAATTCAATTATTTGACGGGTACACGCCCATATAGTGATCGTTATCTTAAATTTTAATCTCCATGATGTTATCTTATTTTATTTAGTCGTTAAATAAAACATTTATTACGTACTGAATTTCAGTGCATAATATCTACGAACGTTTCCAATATTATTCTAGATCTCTTTTCATTTCTGAATTAAATTTTATGTTCACATTATGATTTGAAATTAGAATGGATTTTAAAACTTTCGTTTATAATTTTTATCTGAAATTTCTATAGTTTTAATTTTCAAATCACTAGAAGACATGAGGGATGTAAATTTGTATGGAAAATCTTTCTTTTTAATGCTATCGACTTCAAACTCACATAATATACTCTTTAATAAAATGTAAGAGGGAATATTTGTAACATTTAGAAACTGCTCTTATTAAGTGGGAAGATAGAGCTTGCAAGTTTATGTAAAACTTCGTCAGTTTAAGTCATAGCGATTCCAAAATTACGGTTAATTGGGTCCACAATGATTACAACGAGTTACGCAAGTATAACGTGCGGTTATACCCGCATGCGGGCAGGTAGTAATATCATACAAGAATGCATATAAGAGATACAGTTTGTGAATTGTTCGTAAGGTTGTAGCGAGTAATTGCAGAAACTACTAGTCCGATTTCACTAATTCTTTCAGTTTTAGATAGCCCATTTATCGACGCAATCTATAGGCTATATTTTATTATGAAGTATCCTCGGACCGGGAGTTACGCGGGTAAAACCGCGCGCGGTAAGCTAGTTTTAAATAAACTGATACGGCATTTTGAATCTTCGCAATCGTATAGTTCCTACTGCTATTTGTAAGACGGTGTATTGCATGTTATTATTACATGCGTTGGATTGAAAGATTGACGTAAGTCTCACTGACTCAATATGTCTTTACGACTACTTAGAAAACGAGGCAGGCTGAACAGAATATCCTGTTTACACAAAGCTATTTCTAGTGCATTTTCCTTTAAGCGGAACCGTATCGCGATTAAATGATAAATTGTAATTCAGATCCACATAAGCATTTGGCTGCATACGTGTTAATAAAATGATTTAGAAATTGTTAGTTTATTTTATAGAGCGTTGGTCTGTTTGGTTAAACCAATGATTCCCAAACTGGTCCAGGACTCTCAGGATCTATAAAAAATCGGGTTCACAAGTTGTAAGTGTGTGATATGATAGAAATGGAGGAAGAGGGGTCCACAGAATCCAATAGAGTTTTTAGAGGGGTCTGTAAGAAAAAGGTTTGAAAATCTAGTCTAAACGAAAAAAAAAATCTACATCTTCTCGGTCGAAAACTCCTAAACCTGGCACTGCCTGGCAGTGACAGATAATTTTACGTCAGCCGCCGTCGAAACTAATAGCATCACGTCTTTTTTCACAAGGGCTTACACTTGGCAATGAATGAATTCGTCAAGTTCATTACACCTGTCCTGTCTTGTGATCTGGCACAACGATTTAGGTCGTTTCATGAAATAAACGTTCGTTTTCTTCTTACCTTCACCTTGAATATCTTCCAAAATAACGAAAGACAGAAACCCAATTTTCATCCGATTACACCTGCTATTTTTTCGGCACGGACATTATGTAGTTAGCCAGGAGGCTTTTGCTACTTCACGAGACATAAAGGCCAACAGAACTTCAGCCTTAATAAGCTATACCTACTGAAGAATTGATGATAAATGGGGAAAATATACAATTAGTATCGATATGTCGAATTATGATAGAAATCATCATCATAATCATCAGCCCGTACAGCATCCACTGCTAACTGGGCCTCCACCTGAGGGTGCGTTTTTTCCTTAGTCACTACGCTTGGCAGGCGGGTTGGTGACCGCAGTATTATGTTGTAACACTCAAGGAAACGCTGCTGCCCGTTCCCTGGTATACGATTGTTATAGATGATGTTTTAACAATCGGGACCAACGGCTCTGAACCATCCAGACCCAGAAAGAAATTTTTGAATATACAGAAAGATTTCTTGTCCGGTGTGGGGATCAAACCCACGACATCCGAGATTTAAAGCGAGCCAAATACTGCTACGCTACGGAGGTTATATGATAGATAAAGTCATATTATAATTATATTCCTAGTAAGATAATAACGAATCACTTTGATATAACAATGTTACGGCATTTAACTATATCCCTAGGGACATAATTATTAACGGCTTTATGTATCAGTTATCGCTAGATATACGAATAGTTAGTGCAAAAGAGATACGATATCGATGGCTTTCTGTTTATGTTCGGCGACCAAGTACCGATACGAACATAATAACATCAAATAACTTTGTTTTAAATGTATATGAAATAGTGTATCATCCATGTGTTAACATTTCTGGAAAGTACTTGACAAAAGTGTATTGTTAATATTGTTTATTATGTGATAACATCGTTCATTGTTTGTTTATTATAAGTGTTTGGCGAAATTAGCTCACGTAAAATGTTTTCGGTGTTTTAATATTTGCTCAAGTGCCAATATATTTTTTTCGTAGTTTTACACATTTTCCGGCACGTGTTTGTTTGAAATATAAATTGTAAGTAGGTAACTTTAACTAAATTATTCTTAGGTATGTAAAAAAGATAATACTTTTCATCAATAAAATATCTTTTCCTTTTGTTAATATTTTCTGTAATTTAAGCTATTTATACATACATACAGCCATATAAGCAATCTAAATCACACTATTCTGAAGTAATCTATGATCGTTCGGAACATATTAATTACTAGCGACCCGCCCCGGCTTAACAGCGGGTGCAATGCAGATGTATTATACATATAAACCTTCCTCTTGAATCATTCTATGTGATAAAAAACCAAATCAAAATCCGTTGCGTAGTTGTAATGATCTAAGCTTACATAGGTACAGACAAACAGCGGCAACGACTTTGTTTTATACTATGTTATGTAGTGATACGCCGTGACCGAGTTTCGACCGTTTCAGTTGTCTAGCGAGATTTTTTCCTAAACTGGCTCAATATCGAAAAACTCAAATGAGTTTTTTTTACATTTATAACGTTTTCCCAATTAAATAAGTATTCGTATGGCCATTTGGTTTCCGGGGTAGATCATCTTCTAGGGACAAACATCCACCAGAGTGGGCCCCATACAAATCCGCCTGCCTAGCATGGTGATTACCTATTGCCGTAATTACCACGCTTGGCAGCCAAGGTCTTTTAAAGAGGTGGCCCTTGGTCAGCAGTGGAAAGTAAAGTAAAGCCACGTATTACTCTTACTCTTTATCCTTAATTCTAATGTTTTTATTTGTTGTTGTTAATAGTCACTGACGGCTATGCCCGGACCAATGGAGCTGTTAGTCCAGCATCATCAAGGCCCACAGTGGACTCGCTACTGGACCAGCTCAGCGCAGACCTGCCCAATGGGTAAGTTATTTTATACATACGTTTTTTGCGATACAACGAGATGGAATTGTCTTCTGAATACATTTACGTACATAAATAGATGATTTGGTCGTGGTCTGCACGGTTTACCCTCACGGCACGGCCTCTTTCAATGAGGTATTTCAAGGCATTAAGAAATTAAGCCATCTGGTGGATCGTCAGGTCGTAGCTGTACTGAACTATTACTCACATTTGGAGCGTAGTTCTACAAAATAACCGGTGTACTAAGATGACCCCACTTTTCTTTGGCCTGCTTGTTCCTCAGTCCTGTGCAGATAAAAACAGGTAACGGAGTTAGGGTAATGTGGGGTCTGCCTTAGGTTCATATGATTGCAAAGGAGAAAGAGTAAGCAAGAGCTTAAAAAAACAGTTATATGAAAATTGTAACTGCGATTTAATAACATATTGTAGTTATACGAAAATTTATACAAATACCTACAACATTTTTGCGAATTTTTCATTGCTATTTAGTAATCTGAATTAAAAATATGTCCACGCAAAATCACGAGCCAAAACTTCATGTTTATAATGTTTTATTGCGACGGGAAAAACAAGCTTCCGTGTTGTTTCATGTGTGATGTAATTTTATGATGAACGCATCGTGGTCTCAATAATGGCGAGCATCACTTCATAATAAATGAAGAATATAACGTTTTTATTTCTTTAGTTTACTATTATAATAATATTACAATTCACTTTTATTACTTTGAGCTGACAACCTTCGTAGCGTTGCGGTATTTGGTTCGCTTTAAGTCTCGGAGGACGTGGGTTCGATCCCCACACCGGACAAGAAATCTTTGTGTAAATTCTAAGATATCTTTCCGGGTCTGGTTGGTTGAGGGACTACCCTCCGTGCCTCGGAGAGCACGTTAAGGTGTTGGTCCCGATTGTTATAACATCATCTATAACAAGCGTATACCAGAGAACGGGCAGTAGCGTTTCCCTGTGTATTACAACATTATACTGCGGTCACCAATCCGCCTGCCAAGCGTGGTGACTATGGCAAAACCCTCCCTCGGGAGGAGGCCCATGTTCAGCAGTGGACATTGTACGGGCTGATGATGATGACTTTGAGCTGCGCCTATGAGATATATACCTATGAGCTCGAGGTTAGCTACGATCTTACTGCGATCACTAATCTTGGTGATTACGTCAATATCCCTCAATGATCCTGGCTTGACAAGGTCTGTTTAGAAGCCCATGTTCAACAGGGGACATAAACTGTGGCTGTTGAGTAAGAGTACCCCTTCAAATTGTTCTCAGTTTTTGGCTATTGTGTTACTCTTTTTACAATTCAGGCTAAAGACATAGGAATATACTAGCGACAAAATTACATATCTTCGGAGATACTGCAATTCTGCGTGACAGTGGCTAATAAGGTATCATTTCATCTGTCAAGAAATATTTCCGTAATATACGTTGGAAAGGGCTAAATAACAATTTTCTACGTTTGATTTTCAACCTAATTACTTACGCGGTATTGCACTATCACCGATGAACTATCAAAACATTCGTTTTTTTTTTTAATATAATCTGCATATTATTATTTTTTCAAATACATTATCTGTCATATCCTACAAATTGCTGCTACCTGTTAGTTATCTAGTTTAATTCAAATAATAATCTCTTAATTATAGTTTTTTTACATTGTGACTTTGATAAGTACAAGTGTATGTACCTAAATACCTAAGTGCTGAATAAAATTCATTAGTTCAATATCGTCGGCGATATTGTAACACCGCGTAAGTGACAATCCTTACTTCCTTACTAATATTATAAATGTGAAAGTAACTCTGTCTGTCTGTCTGTCTGTCTGTCTGTTTGTTACGCAATCACGCCTTAACTACTGAAGCGATTTAAATGAAATTTGGTGGTGATATAGTCTAGAGCCTGAGAAAGAACATAGGCTATATTTTATTATGAATTTCCCACGGGAACAGGAGTAACGCGGGTGAAACCGCGCGCGGGAAGCTAGTAGCTTATAAGGTTGAAACCAAATATAGCAAATGATATTTTTTGCCCTAAAAGATAAATAAAAAACATATTTCTTGACATATGAAATCACACCTTAGTAGCAACTGTCACTTACGCGGTATTGCAATATCACCGACGATATGGTCAAATCAAACAGCTATTACAGCAATCTCGGTTTTACAAACGGGCGGCTAACATAAGTTATCTTAATCTGTTATTCTAATGCTAGTTAAAAGTTGTTGCATAGATCGATTTTACTTCCACTTTCGCGGAGTATTAAATATGATGTTCAAATTCTTTCACAAATAATAATATATTAGTACGGAATAGATGAATCGTATTTATTATTGAAAGGAACAGCTTTGCATGATAAGTAACCATCATGACAATAAAATACACGTTCGTTGTTTTAATGAAAGAGAAGCGAGATTTATAGTGATGTTATTTATAATGTTATATGAATAGATATAACGTACTTACACACAAGTTATATGGATACTGCTATTGTCTCTACAAAGTCATTTGTCGTAAATACTAAGACAGATGTGTGCCTGTTTGTGTAAGATTTAATTCGTAATAACGTGTAAATATATACTTACTTACTTTAGCTACGTCTGAGTATACTTTTGGGATTTCGACAACAGCGCCACCTACGAGGCCCAGTCGTAATAGCAAACCATTCGGGGCTATTTAGAGAAAGGCTAATTATTATAAATTATGAAGTTTCTACGGCAACGGGAGTTACGCGCGTGAAGCTAGCAATTATATATATTTACAATTTATCGACTACTAACAATGCGCCCCGCCCCGGCTTCGCACGCGTTCAATGCTGATGTAATACATTATTATAAAGCTTCATTTTGCAACACTATCCATTAAAAAAACCGCATCAAAATCCTTCCGTAAAAATCTAAGCATACCAAGTTGCTTCCTGCTGCCTGTTTGTCCCTATACAAACAGACAGCAGGAAGCAACTTGGTTTTACATTATTTAGTGAAGTTGGTAGACACTTTACTTACTTATTACACTAAGAATAATGCCACCTGCATCACAATTTAGTTTAATTAATAAATAGCGATTGGCAGTGCATTGTATTGGTTTGAGAAATAGCAATGCAAATGTCATCAGTCTTATTATGTTAGATTTATCGGACACGTCTTTAACCATTAAATCATTTTAATCAATTAACATTTTAGTACTTATTTATTTATTTACGGAACTGTATAATGCGATCTTATCAATAAGAGCATACGCCATACAAAGTCCCCGTTTATTTTCATAAAACAAAGCTTAAGTCTTTTTTTTTGGGTTCATGTCGGTAGTGCAATGGGTGGGGATCAACCGGCGGCCGCAAGTCGGACGCCAGCTAGCCATTGTAGTGTAGAGTTACAGTTACACAAACCACTTCAAAAATATCTAAATATAATTCCGTATATACTCTATCTAACCTTTAGCAACCACCCTTTGTGAATAGTATTTTTTTTCAATCTTGACATTACCATTCTACCCTTTTTTCCCTCCAATCCTTCTCAGTGTTGCCAACATAGATGCTGCTAACTTCGACCCCCAGTCACGAGCTTACATGGCTCAGTACACTCTATAACTCTGGTCAAAAGTCAAAAGCCAATAAAAACAATTTTAAAACTATTAAATTCACGTAAACATACGCGATTCACTTGATTTTTCCTTACATAGATCATGTTTACATATACGCTCACAATATGTATATGCAATTATGTTAATTATGTTATACAGAAACTACAATATTGTAAATTCATACTAAAACCTCAGGAACATAGCTCAATATTACTCTGTGGTGAAATCGAAAACTGATTTCATATTACACTATTACTTCTGAGCTCATATGTATGCTGAGCTTATAACTAGTACTCATTTAAAAACGTACTGTTATTCTAGAATTTAGTTAAAAAGTGTAACTACACTGAAGATATGATTCTGTGGGTGTTACCAGCGTTCAAAGATTGCATTGACCGAACACCTTTTCCATCGATGTGCTATAAAAAAGTTACATACTAGATAGTCGATCACTCCGTGGGCCGTAGACTGGGCCGTGTGAAAACTTCCTATTTTTGTACGCGCATAAATATAGCGTGTTACGTCATCACTGTTTTGTTGTTATAATCGCCCCTTTGAGGTCACCACTGTATATACTCCCATGGGCTAATCATCTAGTTTGTAATTTGTTTGTTTTGTACATAGATATAAAACTAATGTACATTGTATAGGTAGGTAAGAAAAAGTCTATGCGTGCCCGGCCCCCGCCAACGGCGGATGGAAGGGGTTTCCGGGGGGTTTTAGTGTTGTAGGGTCCTCTCCTCGTGGTATGAGTTAGCATACCACGCTATGGAGATGGCAAGTCCCACATATCCCACCGCCAGCGCGCGAATACGCTGCAGCGGCCGTGGGAATGGGTACTGGACAAAAAAAAAGTATATAGGTACTGAATAATTACAGTGATACCTCTCTGGTCTTGTAATAATTTGCAGTTGTATAGTTTCTACGTGAAGGCATGTTTATGCATTGTTTTTAATAACGTACTAATAAATTTTATGTTTCTCGTAAATCTCTTTATTGTGTTAGAGTGGTTTACTAATGCTATACATTTTCTGAATATTCATTAGTTAAATAACTAGTGATCGAGAAATATTTAAATATAGCGTTTCGTTGTTGTTTCGAACAAAACTAAACTTAATATTTTATAGGCAAAACTCATCATTATTAATATATTTTTTCTACATAACGAATTAGAAGAACGTTTTAGGGCGAACGCATTATACCTACCTATATTATTATAGGAATCAATTCAGTGACGTATCTTGTAAATAATAAAAAAATAACCCTTTGCGATCAAAATATTCCTGAATGAAACATACTTATCTACCTACATGATGACACTACTGAACATGGGCCTCCTCCCGAGGGAGGGTTTTTGCCATAGTCACCACGCTTAACTGGCGGATTGGTGACCGCAGTATTATGTTGTTATACACAGGATAAACGCTGCTGCCCGTTCCCGCTTGTTATAGATGATGTTATAACAATCGGGACCAACGGCTTAACGTGCTTTTCGAGGCACGGAGGGTAGTCCCTCAACCAACCAGACCCGGAAAGAAATCTTGGAATTTACATTAATATTTCTTGTCAGGTGTGGGGATCGAACCCACGATCTCCGAGACTTAAAGCTAGCCAAATACCGCTACGGATATTGTGATGTTTAGTGGTAGTTAATTAATAATAACACACCGTTGCAGTCAATTGATTAACGAATCACATAGTAGCCTTTCCACTAAAATAGAAAACTTTAAGGTACTGCGCGGATTCAAATTTCTCCAATATTTTTGTTACCTGCTAAAGTACACCACCGACTAGCCCTAATATATCTACAATGTCGTTGAAAGATTAACGTAATAAATGCGTGAGTTTTGCGTTTATCTATCATCGCTACGAAATTACATTATTTTTCTGTCTCCTCCAAATAAATACGCGGTTCCGGGCAGTGATGGCATGTCGTGTCAATAGTAAGAAAAATATAATATGTTAAATAAAAAGCGGCAAAGTATATCGTCCTCGAGACATGAACGTAAAATAAACGTAAATAAATATTTATTTCAGTCTATTTCTAATTTAAGAAAATGGTCGTATCTCAGTCTTAGTCGACATTGAATAATTAGGAAAATTAATCAAATACTTTAAATGCTAATGTATCTATCTACTTAGATATGCACTCTGTTTTGCAAAAACTCACAATAATAATACATTCAATTTTATACTCGTTGGTTTGATCTTGGCAAGTTCAACTTTTTATAGAAATTTGAGAGAACTGGTGATGGCTACATGTTAACTAATGGCGTTGTAGCTTGTAGGTTTGGCTGTGGTCCTTTATGGTAAGAAAGTGTTTCTTTTTTGCATAGTTACAAATCGAAATATGTATTTGATACGATGACATAGATATTGCTCAACGATTTTGTCAAACTGATTGACAAGAAATAGAGTGCCATAATTCAGCTATTTCCAATGTGTTCCGCGAGGGCCAAATAATTAATTTCAAAATACGCCATTTCAAAGTAAAATTGTATGTAACCGTACATATATTATGTAGGTACATACAATTTTACTTTGAAATGTCGTAATTTATGCCACCGGAGTAACTCATTACCTACTATCCAATTAGGATTGTATGTATTTGGAGGTAATTCATTTGGTGCGGAATTCTATAAAATATATATATGTCTAATTTATTATTTATGTTAGTACAGTCAGCAAAAGAGATAGGTTTTCACCCCGTAAAATGCATTTTAAATTTATGTGTACAAGTTTATGAAAAGACTTAAGTATTAAATATATTTGAACGCAGCTAGCAGCGAACTCTTTACCCATAAATAATTACCGGCTGTAGTACTGACAAAAACATATTTATTTACATTATTAGGTACATATTGACGGTGTAAACCTATCTCTTTTGTTGACTGTACATTACAGAAACGGACTTTAGTATGGTAGTTGTTGTAAAAAGTGAAGCAAGGAAACACTTCTGATGACATTGAATATTTGTTTCGTTTTTACAACTGCTGGAATATGGTGTAATTTTTTGATAAGAGATCCATAAAATAAACAAGAATATGTCGAATATTTCGTTACATAAAAAACTAATTTAAACAGAGACGCGGGGCGTGGCGCGTAGCGTTGATCTGCACGACCTGCATCTAGTAAGCATTTTATATGAACACTCATAAATGAGTTAAGCTCGCCATTTTACACCATCTTTAAATATTATTCTTTCACATCTAACATTCATGTATACATTAAAGAATAAATAAATGAAAACTTTCAATAGTAATTCCAACGTTTCCGTAGATTCTCTTTATAAGATTTATGAAGGAATCGTCATCTGTAATAATGGTCGTGGTGGACATTTTACTTTAATAGGTACCTCTCGGTAAACACACTCACACACCGTCACATATTTGAATTGAGTGCAGGCCGCGCCGCCTAACGCCACGCGATGCACCGCGTTTTCCTAAACGAGGCCTAAAGCTTAGGAACCGTTGTTATAGTGTAAACTGTTTATAAAACAATAGGTATAAAGACATGCTAATGCAATATTATTGCTGTTTACAAATTTGATCGATTGCTAATTGATCTATGATCCATTAGTCCATTAAATGTTTGCTCTTTACTGTCGACCTGTATTTACGTGTCCGTCATGATGCCAAATTGTTTATCTTGTTCCCACTTAGTTTAATCTTTCTCTCTAGTGATGGTTCACTAGTTGATTCTATATTGTGCCAGCGAAGCAAACGTAAAGTATTCTACATACGGTGATTGAAATTTGAGCCCTGAGCCGACGCAAGTCTCACACTCGATGAATCTTGCGCAGGTTGCTTTGGCTTAAGCAACCTGCGCAAGACTAATCAGCCTGGAGCCCTCACCTTTATGCTCGGTGAAGTGACGAAACTCTGCACTAATTACATTAAAAGAAGTTTAAATTTTATAGATATGCCTTTTCTACAGCAAAGTTTTATTTTTAATTCATTAGCCCAAGATATTAAGTACTAGATGCGCCCCGCGGTTTATCCGCGTTAGGTACTCTGCTCCAGTGGGTCGGAGCTTGATTTTTTGTAGCCTATATGTTAATCGAGCTTATTAACTATGCCCGTGCAAAGTTTCGAATCCGTTCAGTAGTTTTGAAAGATGGACACTTTCTAATTTATAATATTAGATATGCATATATTTTCTACAGCAAAGTTTTCTTTTTAATTTCATTAGCCGAACATTATTATAAAGCATATTTGAACTTCGATCTCTATTACCAAAATGTTTTGTAGCAGTGGACTATATAGTAAATTGAATGAGAACACATGTATGAGTGACGCAATATAATGTATTTTAAAGATATTTGTACAACCACAATGATGAAATAACAGCTCTTAACAATCATTTATTTTGCTGTAAAATCAAAGACTATAAAATATAAAAAATAATAATATGAAAGGTATAAAGTTTGAAGAAAAAGTGGTGGACCCTCAGCCGGTCACGAATCGACGGTTTCCATATCAATTCTAATAAAATATGATATTTTACATTCTGTCCTTTATTCAAATTTAAGGAACTTGAAATTAGTTAATAGGAAAATGTATCTGTTTCTTTCATCGTGTTTTCATTTTGGTCGCATTAATGTCATTAATTATAAACTCAATATTTTATAAACCCAGTTTAATTACAATATTTTATGGATACGATATCCGTCACCTGTTGATTTTATTGCCTTGGCCTTCCTATAATTCGTTTCTAAAGTTTCTTATGTATTTTAATTTTTTTAACTATAATATTTTGGCAATCGTCCACGACATCCGCTGGCTAAATATATATAATATTATATGCACTCGTATAAATTCTAATGTCATAAATAATGTATTATTTGTGTAAGTACATTTTATGAACGGACGTATATGTGTGGTCGGACGGACATATGTAGTTAGCCACGAGGCTTTTGCTACTTCACCGGGCACAAAGGTGAGCAGAGCTCTAGCCTAGATAAATGGTTTTAAAATTACAAATTAAGCAACCTGCGCAAGCGGGCGTCCCGTGTGGGACTTCGACCTCGGCTCAGGGCGGTCGCTGGCGGGGATATTGAAGGATTATGGCTTTAATTTTTTAGGGGGGTTTTGAGCAACTGTCGCTCTATTTAACAGTTTGTGGGCCTCTCGGACTTTGATATATGTGTGGAACCATTAGTTTTGTAAAGCGAACAAGGAACCATAACTGCAATTACAATAGGTACTTTAATGTACTCTCTTTTACTGCTCTTCTTCGTCTGTCATAGGACTTTGTTTTTGCAATCATAATTGACTGTAAAAATAGGGCAATAAAGTTAACTATTAAAATCGTGATTTTAAGAAGGCAATGCGTATCTAATCACAATTTAAGGAAACATACTTATATAATGCAGTTATAAAACACGAATAAATAAGTCAAAAATAAAATTATAACAAAAAATAAAAAAATCTTGCATGGCAAAAGAGTTAATAAACGAGACTTAGATTAATTACTATTTCTTTTAGTGTTTGCACATATCAATGTCGCAGAAGTTTTTGTGCTTGCCAACTATAAAAATCCTATATTTTATGCTGCACTGAAACGGAAAAGAAACACCTGTCACAAATTGTCATTTAACTCCAAATATTTAAATTCATGCTGTGTCTGATTGCATATTTGTCAGGCATATATGCTATCGTTGATACAATAATATGCTTTTCTTTACACCTAATGTCCTTGACAAGACATTGAAGATTTTGAAAAATGTTCAATATGATATGATATGATACTTCTCAGTAGTTTTTTTTTTACTTTAACTTTTAGTGGTTTAAGCAGCTTGTGCATGCTTCTAACTTGGAATACATACATAACTTCTAACATGGAGTAATGAATGATCTGGTGTTACATTTTAGGAGGTAAAAAAATGGCTCAAATTTCGTTTCAGGCATAAGCCAGGTATGAAAACGTATCAAGCTTAAAAAGTTTGTTTTTTCTGAAGTTAAAGGTTTTAATAAAACCAAGGTAATGGTACGGAGTGTATTCTATGGTGCTATAGACTGCCATTGGTGCCATAGAGACCACTGGTGCCATAATAACTACCAGTGCCATGGAATGACACCGGTGCCAAAGTTCCCTTGGGAGATAGGATATTGTAGACCAGGGGTGGCCAACCGGTCGATCGCGATCGACTGGTCGATCCCGGCAGCTATTACAGTCGATCAACTCATATAATAAAAAGTGATATTTTAGTCTACAAATACGTGCCACATAAGCACAAAGTTAGTGTTTGTCGTATAATAATCTGAAAATATAGCTTTTTATCATTCCATTGACTTATACGATACGTGATTCAACGTTAGGTATGCATATAGTCGATCGCACACAGTCAAAAGTCGATCTTAGGTCTTATTAAGTTGGCCAACCCTGTTGTAGACCGACGACGCGCATGACCATCTGGGAAATTCGGAAGTACTGAAACCTGTCGCTGAAACGCTGTCAACAAACATTTCGCATACAATACAACACAGTTTTCAATCTACAAAAAATAAATCAACTCATAACATCAACGAGAACGTTTTGACAATCTGCACATTGTAAAATAATTGTTTTTGGCATGGCCGAGCGGCGCGGGCGCACGTTTTCCTGCCGAAGTAATTAGTATTTATGTACCAACACAATCGCACCTGCTACTTCGGTTTCGGTGATTTTAATTATGTTATGTATTATTAATAATGAGAATATGCACCCATTACTTAGGAACTGTGAATGTTTGGTTATGGTGAAGTGCTGTAATTCCGTTTGTTATGCTGAAGTCTTGGGATTTCAAATAAGAATCATAAACCGTAATCTCGGTTGTAATTTCCAAAACAATCGATTAAAAGTAATGAAAATTTTATTTTGTACTGGCTTCCTGCGCGCGGTTTCACCCGCTTAAGTCCAGTGTCCGTGAGAACTTCATAATTAAATGTACCCTACAGCCTTCCTCAATAAATAGGCTATCTAATACTAAAGTGAACCCACCCGTAACACAAGCATATTAGCTTAGCATGAGGGGTTACTAGTAGATTGCAAAAACCTGCTAGTAATATTTAAAAACAAAAAGTCCAGTAGTTTCTGAGATTAGCGCGTTCAAGCATACAAACAAACTGTTCAGCTTTATATATTAGTACTAGTTCTGCCCGCGGCTTCGCACGCGTGGCCTACAGGAAGCAAAATACAATATTTTTATCCGGAAACTATTGTTAAAAGCCCTCTCAATTGGATGAAGCCCAGTCAGTAGCTTACTGGGCAGCTTGAACAACTCTGACACCATTATAGACACTACATTTACGATAAAAAGAGAGGAATTAAATATACAAATGGACAATATGCCAAACAAAGCAGTAAGGACGAAGTTCTCCGTAAAATTTCTTTGGGATGAGAGTACTATGGTTTTAACAGAACTTAAGGCGTGTTTGAAAAGATGTAATTAGGAGACAACCAGAAGTGGATAATATGTAACTAATACTGGTAACAACGAAATACTGTGACTACCTATAGCAGTATTTCTTTGTAAACAATATTTCTTGTTTTACCTTAAGGTGCTAGAAGGTGCAGGCTGCTCCGTGAGCTTACTCTGGAGCAAGCCACGTATAACTGACCATGTGAAAAGCAGTTCTCCCTTAAGTCTACCCCTGCAAAATCAAGAGTTTAGCCCTGAGATTTGTTTATGGTCATGGCAAAGCAGACTTTGAGGGGAAATTGCACTCTTTTGAACTCGAAGGGGTAGTTCGATGGAGTTAGAGGGATTTTCGGAATAAACACAGACTCCCCTCGGGAACAACCGGTCAGTATAGTTGCCTCGATAACATTTCGTTGCAATGTTTTCACGCGTAACCTGGTGCCATTGCATAATTTTGGCGGGTTTAAATTACGCAGCAACATAACTGGGGCGCCAACTTTCAATTTTAATATGTGAGTTGGGAGACCGTGAGGCCTCAATGTGTTAAGAAATTCAACGGGTAATGTATGGCATCATCGTTGTTAATTACTGAGTCCACTGATTTATAATCATTTTCAACTCCCTCGAACGATTTCAAAATAATTTTATTGATGATTGTTGCTTGGTCGTTTTTTGGTGTTAGGATGGCACGCTCGCAAAACCATTCTGCAGGATTATTGAGGATATAACTAATATCTGGATAGATTTTATCAATTAACTCTTCTACAGTGATCTCGATTGTGCCTAAGTCTGTAGGAATAATTATCTCATTATCCACTTCTGGGTAGTCACCATTTCCTAATTTGAGTAACAGTTCTGAAAATTTACCGGCAGAAAAATCTCCTTTCAGGTGGACTCTCATGTTTTTTGTAAGACTAACTTTAATCCACAAATGAGACCGCTTCACACACGCTTTCACTGCATCCGCTCGCGTTCCTCTAGGCACTATTGGTAATGTCTACCGGAAATCACCTGCTAACAATACAGTTACTCCCCCCATTTTACTATTATTATTCCTTATATCTTGTAAAGATCTACTTAAGGCTTCGAATCCCCCCTTGTGAGCCATACTCTCATCCCAAACAATTAATTAAGTTTTACGTAGCACTTCAGCCATATTGCTTTGTTTAGAAATATTACAGAGTGGGGTTTCAGTTTGTATTAAATTGAGAGAGAGTTTAAACGTAGAGTGTTCAGTTTTGCCTCCTTCCACTAGCGTGGCAGCAATTCCAGACGATGCGACTGCTAAGGCGATACCACGATAACTTCTCACTTTGGCCAGTAGTAAGTTAATAAGAAAATAAAATAAAATAATAAAATAAAATAAAAATCATTTTTATTTACGTAAACCAATTACAGGCACTTGTAAATAGTCAAACATTAATTAGAAAAAATTATTCATTATATTTGTTATTTATTTATATCTATAAAATTAATTATTTTTATATTATCATATATTTATATGTTATTATTATAATTTATTTATTTATATTGTTCTTAGCGACGCAAAATGCTTGTTCTGTCTATATTATGTCAAAACAATTGTCATTATTTGGGTGGACCATGAGCATATAACGACGGACGCGCTTTAATGCTACCACCGGATCCAATGCGCCCCAACTGAGAAGATCCGGCGAAACAAACTCAGTGGGTTACTTTACTACCGGTTTCAACACGGCCCACATGAGACGGTCCGGCGAAACATACTCAAATGGACAAATACGCGGGGTTTTGGTCCAATTAATATCATTTATTTTTAGTAGGCATACACATTTATTGCCCAAACGGTTGTCTTGTTATAATTTATTTTAGTTTTACTCAATAAGATTGAATGATATTGAGACAGAACTAGCGGTATTTATAATTAAAGTACTCCATGAAATCAATTACAGACAGTTCACAGAATAAGATACAGTTCTAATTACAACTACTGTACTTGGCTGTATGGTCCTCAGGGAGGTAGGTGAAAAGTCTTATCAGTTCCACCAGGAGCATCTAAGATAAAGATCTCACCTACCTCTCACACCCTGTTTCTATACTGGTTATTATTTCTTATAAATTTTCATTTGTTCGTCGGTTAGAGAGCCTTCACAACTTGACACCACTTCTGCTATATCATCGATATTGTAACTTGTTTCCCTCCGAGTCCCGGTTGTGTAAGCCTTCAGACCTTTCAGGCTGAGGCAACCCGTATTGCTGTAGGTTTTGTCCCCCTAATGCTAATACAGCTTCTTCTATTGTGACCAAGCATTAAGCATAGATTTTATCTGATAGTTGATCTATATTGCCGGAAAGCCTCTCCACTTGCCGTTTGTAATCTTCCGATAAACTATTCTTGTATTTTTCCCAAAGACTGAGATTTTGTGGATAAAAATATTGTTCTTAGTAAAATTAACATCAAAAGGAACTCACCTTATGTATAAACTAAATCACACACTTACCTCCTGAATTAACAAAGTAAGATGGTAGTGCGTAAATTAATATAGTAAGTACCCAATTTTTTTGAAAAATCCTTTCTTATCCTTACATACCTACTCTTTACAAAGAACATACCCTCCAATTTTCATGTCTCTAGGTCCAGTGGTCTAGTCCAGTCCTAGTCCTGTGCGTTAATATATCAGTCAGTCATTCAGTCAGGACTTTGAATGTTATATATATAAGTATAGAAGCTAAGATACCCACGCATAGAGAAAGAAAAATGTACCTAATTATTTTATGTAATTTACTGGGATTTATAATATAGGATTATACTTCTTTTTTGACAACCCTAATTATGACAGCAATTATCTAAGTCATATTAATTGTATTCCGTGTAAATTGGAGAACGTTCTTATACTAATTAAATCTTTATGTTCCATACCCCGCACATACCATAACTAATGAACATCTGACAAGATTTACAACATATTTAATATATCGTTTTGGAAGGACAATTCGCTATTTAGGGAATTAAGACGCACTCCGGTCGTGAGCCAAAATCTGATAGCTCATCGCTATTATGTGTTTCGGAACTGGAATCGTTTACTACTGGTTTCTGTAAACACAAAAACGGCTAAATACTAGGGTTATATCAAAATACTTATATACATTAAAGTGAGTTTTGGTTTCCACCTTAGAATAGATCACCCTATGGCTTTCCGCGGGTGTCGACTTAGGGATAAACAGCTAATAAATGGGCGGCAGTATCTATCAGCTCAGGATTAGTTACCATCTTACTGCAAACGCCAATCCGCCTGATTAACATAGTGATTATGGCAATACCCCTCAACGACCCTGGCTTAGCAAGGTCTGTTTTTATAGGAGGCTCCTGTTCATCAGTGCACATAAACGGGCTGGTGAACTGAACTGTTTCAAGTGCCATCATCATTATCAACAGCCCGTGAACCGTCCATTGCTAAACATGAGCCTCTCTTGAAGTGGGTTTTACCATAGTCAGTACGCTTGGCAAGTGTGTTGGTGACCGCAGTATTATATATAGTTTATAAACAGATAAACGCTGCTGCCGGTACGAAGTTAGATCATATGAGGTAATCGGAACCAACGGCTTAAAGTACTTTCTGAAACACGGCGGGCAGTCCCTCAACCAACTTGACTCGAAAATAAATCTTTGATTTGACACAAAAACTTTTTGTTCTGAGCGTAAATCGACCCCACCATTTCTGGTATTTAAGATGATGATACCGCTACGCTATGATGATTGTCATTCAAGTGTAACACTCACATTATCGTTCCTTTTTGTCTCCAGCCGCGCATCCACATCTCCAGTACCACCTCCATCCACTGGTGGCACACTCCCTAGGCCAGGGACGAAGCAGATCACCGTGACAGTCCAAGAGACCGTTGTGGAGCCAGCACAGTCGCAGCAACAGCCTCCGCAAACAGTAGCACCAGTGCGCCATCATCACCATGCCTCCAATGCTACTAAAGAACTTGACGATCTCATGGCTTCGCTTTCAGACTTTAAAGTAAGTGGCTTTTTATTTTAGAGGACTTTTAGAACTCTTCTTCCTTACCAGATATGTGATTTTATAAAAATGCATTCTGGAGTTGAAAATTGAAGATGATCCTATATACTCCAACAGGTGCATACACAGTCGAAGACTGTTGATGCCCTCAGTGTGTTTACTGGCAGGCATAAATGTTCCGACAGATCTTGGAAGGGATTCTAGGGTTTTGAAACGGCATATTTTTATAACTTATATAAACATTATGATACTCGCTCTACCTGTAAGTGACATTTGTAATGATTGCAAAAGGACTAAGATTTTAGTTTAGTTTTTAAACTATGATAGAAAATAATTAATATAACAGAAAGCCTTAAAAATCTAACAGACAGAACTGTAGTATCCCTAATCGCAGACTTTTGGTAGATACTCTGTTGCACCTATAATATTCAATTTAATATATTGCCTAAATTATATTGACACTTTAAGTCGGGGACATCTAAGAAATAGCAAACCACATCTTGACTCTTGAAATAAACAAAAGAGGAGTTTAGACATTCCACATGTCTTATTTTGTTTTTATTATCAAGCAATATCATGCAGTTACATTTAGACCGAAAGTGTTTAAATGATACGATTACTTTCGTTGCTATGTTTTAACAAAAAATCACAATTTTTCGTTGGAATTATGACCTGTTGCATTTACAAGTTTCATATCACTACATAGTATAAAACAAAGTCACTTTCTCTGTCCCTATATCCCTATGTATGCTTAAATCTTTAAAACTACGCAACTGATTTTGATGCGGTTTTTTAATAGATAGAGGGATTCAAGAGGAAGGTTTATATGTATAATACATCAGCATTGTATCCGTGCGGAGCCGGGGCCGGTGGCTAGTAAAAAAATAATGTGGTATTCTGATCCGCCAAGTTGCCAAAACGACACCGGACAACAGGTCACAATACTCTCATTTAATACCATTGTTTATGTCCTCTACTGTTGTACTTTTTTGTACGCTGTATTTTTCATTCATGAATACGTATTTTGTGAATAAACACTGTATTTATAATGTATTCGGTAGTTTCATTTGATTTTACGACGGTTTAGTAGTAACATGTAACTCGGTGTCGTTGAGTCATGAGTATGGGCGCTATAGGGCGGAATATCGGGCGGCAACTGTCACGGTCAGCTCGGCACACTGCACCACAGTCGCTTTTCCGTTTAATATAATATTTACTAGTCGCCTTTCTTGGTCCACGTCTATTTCCAGCCGTGCTCGGTGCCGTCGCTCCAGCGCGTCCGTCTCGCTCGCGCGGGAAGCGCGCGCGCTAAAGATAGTTCCCAGCGTTACATCACAGGCGTGGTGGGGACGCGAGCTTATAATATTAGAGTACATAGACAAACATTTCACTCGGACGCCATTCGCTCCTATCCACCGCAAACGGGTGGGTTGTGTCATCTAGCTTGCAAATTTACGGGATTTTACGAGCTTTTACTTGGATTTGATGATCATATTTGAAGCCAAGTAGAACTTTGAGACAAACTTCTATTCTTCTATCGAAGACCTTAACACGAAACTTCGACTTCGGTAACAGAATGGAAATTGTCTCATAGGTAGTTATAACTTTTCTGTGGTTTCAGGTGACGGGTGCAGCACCTCAGGACGGCGGTACTCACGTGTATCGCGAGAAGCGTGCTTGGCAGGAGCAGTACCGCAGCAACCCGCGGCAACCCGAATCCGCTTCTCTTGAGCATATGCTCGGATCTCTTCGAGCAGACATGAGCCGCCAAGGAGTACAGACCCCCCAGAAGGGATGCTGCAACGCGTGCGATAAGCCCATCGTCGGACAGGTGGATATCGTTCGACGACTTCAAAAATCGTGAAATTTGTGATATAGTGTTTCGGACAGTGGTTTATAGAGTGTTTGTGGTACAGGTCATCACGGCGTTGGGTCGCACATGGCACCCGGAGCACTTCACCTGTGCGCACTGCACGCAGGAGCTGGGCACGAGGAACTTCTTCGAACGCGACGGCAGACCATACTGCGAGCCCGACTACCACAACCTGTTCTCCCCTAGATGCGCCTACTGCAATGGACCAATTCTGGATGTTAGTTTTGAACAATTCTAATCATCATATTTTTACCATATTTTTACGATCCTAAGACGTTGTTTTCTTTCAGAAATGCGTAACAGCGCTGGAAAAGACTTGGCACACAGAGCACTTCTTCTGCGCTCAATGCGGTCAGCAATTCGGAGAAGATGGTTTCCATGAAAGAGATGGTAAACCTTACTGCCGCAATGACTACTTTGACATGTTCGCGCCAAAGTGCGGCGGTTGTAACAAGCCCATCATGGAGAACTACATCTCGGCACTCAACACACAGTGGCATCCAGACTGCTTCGTCTGCAAGGTTGGTATCAACGTTGATCACAGGTGCCGACAGCTCTTCTATAGACATTATACAAAGCATCCCCAATATGCCAGGTCAAGTATACTTTCTTTCCTAAATATTTAAAAATTGACATTTTTGAATATTTGGGCGTAAAATTTCTAATGTAATATTTACATCACACAGGACTGCGAAAAAGCCGTCAAAGGCAAATCCTTCTATGCGATGGAAGGCAAGCCGGTATGCCCAAAATGTGTCGGAGTCGACGAGGATGAATAGAGGATGACGTCACCAATGCCCCCCTCGAATGAATGCCCTCCCCTATTTCTTTTACAGCTATGCTCTCCGTTACCATCAGATGGGAATGATCATTAACACACACACATACACACAAACACAGATGTTATTTACATACTATTTATTTATACATTAAAAAGGAATGCTAAACACTAGTCTATATACATAGGAAATGATAGGGAAATTAATTTATGTAATATATTTTTGTAATATTATTGTAATGCTAAGATTTATAATAAAGAGAACAAAAATAATTAAAATGAAAAAATGAAACAAAAAAAAATGAAAACAAAAATAAAAACAATAAAACAAAACAAAAATAAGAAATTACATTGCGGACTTGCCCTCTGATAGGCATTGAAGGTCACGTGCGTACGCATGACAATGACCTTTCATCGGATCTTATATCGAATAAAAAGGCACAAGTTTGTGGTAGAACAGGTCAAGTGCCAAGTATAGGGTTTCCCGCTCCTAAACTTGATAAAAATAGTGTTGAATGACGTCATTCAAGCGTCTGTAGCCACACCGGCTGTTAGTTAATCAGGCCGATTTGTTTATGAACCGTTCGATTTACTATTTTTACATCAACATTAACTATTTATAGGGCGTCGTTACGCGGACAAATATACGACGTATTAAGGCTACTAGGCGAAGTTTAGTTGTCAGTTAATAACACATTATACCTAGTTACGAAATTCAAAATGTTACGCGTTGCCAGGCCTCTTGCGCAATGTATGTAATAATGTGTTGTTACAAATGTTTTGTCTATGCTCTAAATTTTATTCTTTGCCAGAATTTGAATTTATTCGTCTGAGTTTAAACTCACCTTGGAGAAGTTTAATGTCAATAGTTCATTCATAGATAACTAGACATTACGAACATATAGTTCCTTACCTATATATTTTTAGATCTCATGGTGAAAAAGTTAAATAAATAAAAATATTTAAAACTAGCTGTGTATAACCGCGTTGGTTGACTTTAATGGGTCACGAACGGCTTCTCGATATTATTTACTATCACAATAAGTGTTCTCTATATGTCGATCTAAGTGGGTAGGTACATTATAAATCATGATAGGTACTTAATATTGTTCAAAAACCTTTAACGTCTTTATGATTAATAAAAATCAACAAAAAGGGTTCATTTAATATCAGCTTTTTGAAATCAGTTTAATATTTATTTAATTACCTATTAAGAATTAAGAATTGTTAAATGATTCCGCTAATTTGTCCTCTTTCAGTTGTGTCTAGGAAACTATCTTAGTATTTCACGATAAAATATTTGATATATTTTTATAATAACACCGTAAATCTTACAATAAAGAAAATGGCGAAAGTCTCATAAACACAATTTTTCATGTCATTATTGTAGGTTGCAATTCGTTGTTACTTCTATTCTGTTCTAAGTGTTAATTTAATGGACTTCCGCCAAATAATACAGATTCAGTTGTCCAGAATAATGTGAGAAATACTATAAATTATAAGTAATTAATTCCTGAAATGTAAAAAATATGTCGGTCAGTAATAAACCATCATTTTTTATTTGCAAATTCGAAATCTCTCATGTGTATTAATTTACTTTTCGAAACAGTAGTTGCTAAGAAAGTGTAATTTCATCCGTCAAGAAATATTTTTTTTATTGTAGCAAATGTAGCAAATTGATATTCTGTCCTTTACAACACAAAAGGACAGAATATCAATTTGCTACATTTGATCTTCAACCTTATTAGCTATTTTCACTTAGAGGAAGGGGCAGAATCACCGAAAATACAGAAATGTATGACTAGAGTTACACAATATTGTTACTATCCTTCATCGGATTATTTTCATACGGATATATTTAGGTAGCTGTAGGTTCCGTAGGAAATTCATAATTATAGCCTATTGCCTGCCTCAGTGAATGGGCTATCTAACACTGAAATAATATTTCAAATCGGACCACCTGAGTTTAGCGCGTTCAAGCAAATACAAACTATTTAGCTTTATATATGAGTAGAGATATATAATCTACATAATCCACATAATCTATCAACTACGTTTAATTAGTCATGTTATCAAGCTATAAGATTAAAATAGTCGCCAAAATTTTTTCAATGATTTTGTGATTAGGAACTTATCTAGTCAAGGATATTGTCTTACTATATTTTTGCCTTGCAAAAAAATTCCAACAAGTTATTAATAAACGCAATAGAAGTTCTATGTTTTGTATTGAGTAAATTAAATGTATATATTTTCCATATTTTCCCTCAAATAATAATATATTAATAATATCCGCAGAGTATTTAGTATAGGGTTTTACTAGCGTTGAATTAATGTGAAATACTTTGCCCTATCTATGTATAAATTGAAACTTAACAACCGATGATTCAAAATTCCTTCAATAAAAACATACACATTTTCACTTAAAATACTGTCACATTTATAATTGCATTAGTAGAACATCCCAAATTTTCGCAATTATTATTTTTCGTTCGTTTCGTTCGCTATCCAAATTTTAACATAAAAGTTAATTCTAATTTACTCATTATTACATCAGCTATCTGCCAGTGAAAGTACCGTCAAAATCGGTCCAGCCGTACCACAGATTAGCCGAAACAAACAGACAGACAGACAAAAATTGAAAATTTATTTTGGTAAATGCCCCGTATATAAATTCCTATGTATGTAGTAAAAAGTCATTATTTTAATATTACAAACAGACACTCCAATTTTATTTATTTTTACATCATCATCATCTTCATCATGTCCTCGTATATCGTCCACTGCTGAACATAGTCACCACGCCTGCCAGGTGGATTGGTGACCGCTGTATTATGTTGTAACACACAAGAAAACGCTGGTGCTTGTTCCCTGGTATGCGATTGTTATAAATTATTTTATAACAATCATAGATGTATAGATTACAGCTATTAGCATTAACCATATTCTATTGTTCTTCAGGAATGCCGCGAGCCCTTCCACGGTGGCTCATTCTTCGAGCATGAAGGACAGCCATACTGTGAAACCCATTACCACGGGAAACGAGGTTCCCTCTGCGCGGGCTGTCACAAACCCATCGCCGGACGTTGCATCACCGCCATGTTCCGGAAGTTCCACCCCGAACACTTTGTCTGTGCCTTCTGCCTTAGACAACTGAATAAAGGCACGTTCAAAGAACAGAATGATAAACCTTATTGCCACACCTGCTTTGAAAAACTCTTTGGGTAAATGTTTCTTAACAAAATGACCACTTGATTGTTGTTAAAATGACTTAAGCTATTCGTGCTATCGAAATGATTCTAAAGTGTTTGGCTACCAGCTTTAATATTTTTCACGGAGTAATTCTATTTTTGTGGCAATTTACTTTCATTTGAAATATAACTATCACTATCAACTTCTAATTAAAACCACTAAGAACTACTTGCGAGTCGTTTTTTCAATAATTTGAAATGGATGCAGTTGCCCCACATTACAGAATTGCCCCTAATTGCGGAGTAACCCCAGAATAATACCTATTATTATTTCGAACGAGCGAACTGCTTAAGCTTACAAATTGCGAGTCAGATTTTTATTGAAAAATGTACAGTACGTAAAAATTAAAAAAATATTTCTATGTTGATTGTCGATGACATTGTCAACTAAATCTAATACATTTAAGTGAAATAGAGTACGTCTAATCTAAATTAGCACTCATATACAAACATTGAGAAATGTGAATTTAAAGATAAAATATCAATCTATAAATTTCATAACTGCCCCGTTTTTATTCCCGAGCGTACAATGTACATATTTTGAAATAGGCATAAAGCCTTTATTTCATTGAAATATAGACAATGCAATTCTATATTAACACTCTTACAGTTTGATGATATTTAAAATAAATGTATGAATAAGTTGGTTTTATCAAGAATCACATGTTTATACAAAATTCATATGTACAAAACAAGATTAATTAAAATGAGCTTGTAATAAAAACTACTTCAGTATTTTCTTTTAAACCGGCTCAATTTTGTAGAGAAATGTGGTACTAGTGGTACTATTCTATTATAAGTAACTATGCTTCTGTATATTTACTATAACTTTCTTCGACTCAAAGTCGATCAGGTGCCATAATAAGGAAGTGTTAATTAATATTATATGCACTGTAATACTAGTATTAAAATATGTCATTGATATAAATATGGCTTAATTGAACAATATTGTTAATAATACTATGTAAAAATGTAAAATGTTTGGGTACTAATTATATCTAAGTGGAATGGCAGTTCGATTTTGAACTTTATGATCTTACTTATATGGTTGAAATTACAATGTAATACATTCATTTAATTTGTTAAGTTTCGATGAGACATCTGGAAAAATGATAATTTCAAGGCCTCTGTAAGATTATGCATGTCAACATTATATCTATTCGATAAGTTAAACCCATTTGAATAAACACTTGTAATTGTAACCTTTTCGACGATGCGCCTGAATTTGAGCTCTAATACAATGTATTTAAAACTCAAATTGTTGCCTCATTTCACTGGAACCGCTAAACGTTATATAAGACATGTTGCAACAATTATATGAAAGAAAATAATATCCTAATTTAATTTTGCACAATTTCAGCATTTGCAAATTATATGGTATGCAGGGGCAGACTATGAAAATACGTGACCTTGGGCTAACATGTCTTAGAGATCTACCTAATTCATTAATTTTGAAATTAGGACGTTTCATCATTATTTACATCGGACTAGGGGCCCTTTTATATGCACATCCAGTACATATAAAGGGCCTCTAGTCCTGCTGCATGGCAACATTGGCTCGTGGTAGCATACCATTGCGATGGAGATAGGGGAATCTCACATACCCCACTGTATGGACGGATATGTAAGGCATTTTACCCTAGAAAAAAAGGGGGCCATTATATCGTCGGGGCCCTGGGCAGCCCAAAGAGTCTATATCTAGATCCGCCCCTCTCAAATCGCCATCTGAAATTACATATTAAAATGTTATCTGTATCGTAGCAATTTTATCGATACAATTATAACATTCTGAAATATTTCAAAAAGTGGCGGAATTATATAATTAAAAATATATATTGAGGTACAAATTACATGTTACACGCGTTGAGCAACAGCCCATAGTATCAGTGTGAAGGGCAGATGAATGTTAGTAATTATTTGTTCAATTATATAAACATACAATTGGTATTATAATTGTTAATACAGCAGTTTATTTTACATTAAATATTGTGCAGTATTGAATAAGGTTTTTTTTTCTAAGACCTTGATATAATATGAATAGTATAGTATAATACTAATTGAACTTATGTTCAAACATTAAATTTTAAAATAATGGCAACACTTTAAAAAGTTATGGACGCAAGTACAAAATAAACAGCCGTAAAGTGAAATTACAAAAAGAAATATAAATTGTCAAAATGTTTAAATATGTACAGAAAAGAAATGTTCGTAAAATATAAGCTCATTATTTAACAGTCTAGTAATTATTGATGTAGTGACTAGTGCATGTGATTTAAACTTATTAAGTATAGTGTTTATACTAAAAAAAACTAGATAGAATACGATTTCTGGAAATTGAAAATAGTGCTATTGTACGGTCTAAAATGTCATAGACAATGTCTAATATAGGTTAAGTTATTGATAATGAAAGTTAATTATGAATGGAATATCAGAAATTGTTATTAACTTTGCAGATATGATCATGACTTGTTTAATAAAATAGAGAAGTAAGGTTTTCCCTAGTTCCCTGTTCTGAGTTATCATATTAAATTGAGGTATTTAGATAAAGAGATATTATTAGTATCAGTATATTTGGCATGAAATAATGTTTTATATGTAATTGTTAAATTAAACCATTGCATATCTTTATTTTACTATATTATATCATAGTTAGAACCATTTATATCCTTATTTTACCTTAATCTGATGGGTAGGTGCACGGGGCGTAAGTTCGTAATAAAAATATAAATATAAATAAAAATATATAAAAACGTAATAAAAATTAACCCAAACGTTGATTTCGCGTTGCTAAGAGCTGCAAGCCACCAGCCAGCTATTTGATGGCTTCAAATACCGCAATTTGAAATCGTATTGTATTTACTATACGCTTTACTTATTGTGTAATTTGTATGAATCACAGTGCTATTACAGTTCCTCTTAGTACTTTTTTTTAAAACTATTGTTTAACTATAACAAGTCCGTCAATTCATCTAAAATGGATCATATAAATTTACCTCGTACAGACTATAAGCTCGGTAAAACCCAATTTATCTCATTAACAAGTCATGGCCACTATTTGCGAATTCGTCGTGTTATCAAGAAAGGTCGGATGATAAAGTCGCTTCAAACCTACAGTTTACAATCGACATGCATTTTATTTATGTAATACGCTTTCAGTTATATCGATAGTATTTTATCTGTTCGACTCAATTATATCGATAAGTTTGTATCTTCCATTAGCTTTACCGCTGTACAGTTATTTGCTATATTGTTAAATATATTTTATTACTCAATTCTACGTAATTTTTTAACTAGTTCGTTAAAAAATACCAGTCCTATCGAACTAGTTTTATGCCGACGCTCATAATTTTAGCGACATATCGTTATTTGATTTACAAAATAGGGTACATTACGGAAATATTTTGAAACTGTATGCCTTTTTAAGTAACTAGATATTATGCTAAATATATCTACAATTAAACACAGCTGCCTAAATATATGTATGTAAATATTTTAAAAGCATTTTAGGTGTTCTGAATTTAAATATCCTGTATTTTTTTTGTCATGTCTTCTCAAGGTTTACTAACTTACAGTATATAAAGCCTAAGTGTGTTATCGTTATCTTTTTTTGGAGCTTAGCATACTGACTCTTTTTATATCATGCCTATTGCCTAATGGCTTGCGTTAAAGCGAGACGGATATATAAAAAGATACATAATAACAACCTACTTTTGGCTCGAGTATTCTAAATTGACTTTTATTGCGTCGTGAATAATGTCGCTATTTAGTCAACCTCATTTTTTATTTTACAAAACATAAATTACACACTTTAGTTTTGTAGTAAAATACTATGAAACTGTGTGTTATTACATGGTAACTGTAAAGGAGTAGATAAAATTGAGTAATAAACATTTTATGCGCGTCAGCCATTATTTTATCGCTTTAGTTTGCTGGATAACGTAACAATTGGTTAGGTACTTAGAAGGAAAAATAAATGGAAGCAGGAAAATTGTGCAGAAACATGTAGCCACGAGAAATATGGCATAATATTATAATATTTCCTCGTATATTGATGCTGAGTCTATAAATATTAAACCAAGAATCATTATCTACTCCTTAAAAACCCAATTCGTAATATTATTTTATATAATATTATCTATGACTAAAGGTCGTATGCTTCCATCAACATGCCACTTCTATCTATTTTTCTTTCTTTTATATTAAACCATGTTATTGTATTACCAATGAACTAAGGACGTGCTGAAACGTTGTATCGACATGTTATAAGAGACACGATTTTATTGAATCTGTAATATTTTAACAAATATACTTATTTTATGTTTTTTTAAGGCTGTTGTTTTATTATTACTTTTTAAGGAAAATTATATTTTGCAATAACTAACAATTTCTTGCAAAAAATATTATACGACGGCTCATATTATTTATGAATACGGATACATTTTTGCACTTGAGCACATGTTCAATGCGACAGAATTCGTAGGCCCGTATAAGGTCTACTGCTGAACATGGGTCGGTCGTTCTATAGAAAGGCAGTCATAATCTCCACGCTTGGCAGGCGGTTTGGTAACCGCAGTATTATGTAGGTACAGCATATACGCGCAGGTAAACGTTGCTACCCGGTACCTGGTAAACGATTGTTATAGATGATGTTATTACAATCGGGACCAAAGGCATATCGAACGCAACTTCTTCTCTTCAATATTTCTTTCCGGGTTTGGTTGGTTGAGTTGAGGCTCTACCCACCGTAGAGCCTCAACTCAACCAACCAAACCCGGAAAGAAATATTGAAGATAAGAAGTTGCGTTCGATATCTTTACCGGACAAATAGTTCGAGTTAGAGTTATGAGACCTTCATAAAATAATATGCAATCTCTTTCCTATTGAACTTGCTCAACTCGCGTCAATTGACCATGTTTTTGCGATCAAGCAACGTTAAAAGAGGTTTTACAAAACCCCGACTCGGATAGGTTAGCTTAGAAGCTTAGGCGGGAGCGAAGAGGAGCGGAGCTTCCGCCTTAGCCTTCGTGGTTATTTTTTTTTTAACCACCCAAAAATAGGAGAACCGCGAAGTACCTTTCTTTTGATTAGGTACCTATACCTACTATATGTTTTCTTTTAATTATCTACTATAACTAAAGCACCTCCTAATCGAACTGAAGAGTCTTGAATATACACTTGAGAGCAATAAAATCGCACACCCCTTGTAATTTGGTTTATTACTGATTGTTTTCTAAAATCTAAAGATATTGAGTAAAAATCATTAGACAAAATTAAAGCATACAAGCTTAGCTTTACAAAAACATAAAATTAAAATCATTGACATTTACGTAACTTACAAAAACCGACCGTACACCGAATTCCCCAAATTCACGCGTTTGCGTTGTCACTACTTGCACCCTTAGCCGCAGGTATAAAAAGGTCGGTTTATTGGAATTTTTAATCAGTTGCATACCGAAGGTCAACGTGATAACATCTCTACTGGAAGCTTACGGATTTACTGGAAAAATATGGATACCACGCCCGCAGAAGCCGCTCAAGTTATTGCCTTGCTCGAAGCAGGCCATAACCAAAGTGAAGTTGCTCGACGGCTAAATTTGAGCCGCTACTCTGTTCGTCGTGTATACCAGAGGTTCCAAGAGACCGGTGGCTACATTCGGCGACCAGGATCTGGCCGGCGACGCACAACATCAGAGCGTGATGACCGCTTTCTTGTGACAAGGTCTTTGAGAAATCGGCAACTGAACGCGGTTCAACTGGGACAACAGCTTCGAGAAGTTCGCAATGTCAGTATAAGTCGGTGGACAGTTCGAAGAAGACTAGGTGAAGCAGGAATGACTTCACATCGCCCAGCAAATGGTCCCAAATTGACCACAGCTCACCGACAAGCCCGGCTACAATTTGCTAGGGAACATTTAAATTGGACGTATGACCAATGGCGGGCTGTTATGTTCTCTGATGAGTGCAGAATGACTTTACATGGTCATGATGGACGCTCTAGGGTCTACAGAAGGTCATCAGAGCGATTTTCACAATGCTGCATAAGCGAACGTGTGGCTTTTGGAGGTGGATCGTGTATGTTTTGGGGTGGCATAATGTTGGACACTAAAACTGACATTGTATTCATCACTACGGCGAATACCGGCCCGAGATCGAGAAGTTTGACGGCTGCACGATACGTCGAAGAAGTGCTCGAAGAACATGTGAGGCCGCTTGCGTGGCTTATGGGAGAAGATTTTCTCTTAATGCACGACAACGCCAGACCGCATGTCGCTAGAACAGTTTGCGACTACATGGAAGACGTTGGAATCACCGCGATGGAGTGGCCAGCTCGTAGTCCTGATCTCAATCCGATTAAGAGCTGTAATCAAGGCTAGGGGAGGGAATACACCTTATTAAAAAACAATTTGATCAAGCATTTTGAGTTTTATTTTTATTCTTTCTTAAGCTAAATTGGGTAATTTTATCCGTATGTTGGGTTTTGTGCCCTAAAACTCCCTATGGGTACTTTTTTACACTGTATTTGATATCATTAGAAAGGTACTGAAGTAAACATTCAAATAGTGTAAGTTTTATTTTAATATGTATTCACATTCATGAAAAAAACTGCTTTAACAACAAAAAGTCAACGTGTGCGATTTTATTGCTCTCAAGTGTAGTTCTTTCAACAAAAGGAAAACCAAATATATAAATGATGATGACAACATATTAGAAATACAATTAGAATTGTTAAACAAAGAAATTACTGTAGGATACGCTTTGGAAAAGTTAGTACGTTGTTTTCTCTATAAGTATTATTTTTATTTTACTTAAGTTTATGATTATTGTGTATACAAGATCGCATTTGATTAGTGGCTACATACCCTCTACCACCCACCTACGGCAACCCACACCTATAATATGAATTCAATAGCAAATATTGATTTTCCCTGTCACACTATGGCCTTCATAGTTTATATAAGGACTGATCTAAATACAAATATGATATGTAGGAAATAAAATGGTTATGATTTCTATTCAACTCCAATTTTTATTTTATACAATATTAAATGATAGCAACTACTGTGAATATTGTAAATGCATATTTTAATATATAAATTAAATTTCTTGAATCTAGTTTTATTAGATACCCACGGCGGCGCGGCGGTCGAGATAATTTTAATGTAAATCTAAAATTTCTTCCCAGGTCAGGTTGATTAAGGTCTTGGAAAGCACGCTAAGCCGTTGGTCTCGACTTACATAATTATAACAATCGTATGCCGGGAACGGGCAGTACAATTTTCGTCTGCGTCAGGATGGCTGGACCAATTGAGATTTTGGAGGTTTGAGCGATACCAACCTTCTATACCTATTTTATACTATTTGGTACCAGACATCAAATTACTAGTACCTACCTCGCTAAAGAGGTAAATCTATTACGAGGAAAGTGGCCAGCCATTCTGACTTCAGAATAGCTGGACCACACCAGTTTCACCTCGTTGTATGCGTAATAACTCGTTCATCTTTACGTTAAAATATAGTACATCATCGGTACCTCAACATGATTGTGTTTTTCATAGATTTTTTCGATAAGCCATAAATAAGTCACACCGAACAACGTTTTAAAATAAATTTATTAGTGCTATGTAATAACGATGACAAAGTACGAACAAAAATTATTGTCTTGCCTATGAAGACAGGTACAAATATTTTACGTAAACCCACTTTTTTTTTAAATAATTTTTGACTGTTTTTTCCTATTTAAATCAAATTTAACTTTAGTTGAATGACAAATGCAAAAATAAATGCTCGTATTGAGTAATTTAGTAATGAATCAATCATAATGTTGAGTAATACTACATAAACAGTTAGATAACAGAAGTTTTGTGGAAGTAGCGATTCCATTGTATTAGCTAATGAGCAGTAAATACAGGACTATTTTTAAATCACTAACTTAATCACGGGGAGCTTATTTATTACATTTTGGTCGAGTAAGTATTGAACTTGTACATGTAAAAGCTGTTTTTGAGGGTTCCGTACCCAAATGGTAAAACAGGACCCGATTACTAAGACTCCGCTGTCCGCCTGTCTGTCTGTCTGTCCGTCTGTCACCAGGCTCATGAACCGTGATAGTTAGACAGTTGAATTTTTTACAGATTATGTATTTCTTTTGCCGCTATAAAAAAAAATACTTAAAAACAGAATAAAACACATATTTAAGGGGGGCTCCAATACAAGAAACGTGATTTTTCCATTTTATAGATAATGGTACAGAACCCTTCGTGCGCGAGTCAGACTCGCACGTGGCCGGTTTTTCATTTTATTATATTTATAGATTCCTATTTATTCTTTTAAACATGTTTAGTTTCGTTATAAAGTATCTATTGGCTTTAAAAACATCGAACAATTGCGAGCTCTACCTCTTGTAGGTGTAACTTATTTATGGTTTATCGAAAAAATATAAGAAAACATATGTTGAGGTAACGATGAGTTACTATATTTTAACGAAAAGATGAACGAGAGTTATAACGCCTACAACGAGGAGAAACTGGTTTGGTCCAGCCATTCTGAAGTCAGAATGACTGGCCATTTTCCTCGTTATAGTTTTCCCTCTTTAGCGAGGTACTAGTAATTTGATGTCTGGTACCAAATAGTATAAAATAGGTACAGAAGCTTGGTATTGCTCAAACCTCCAAAATCTCACTTGGTCCATCCTGAGGCAGACCAATTTTTCCTATAATAATATGCTAAAACATAATATTGCAGTCACCAACCCGTCTATTAAGTGTAGTGAGTATGGCAAAACTCTCCCTCTAGAGGGGGCCCATGATCAGTAGTGGACGTTATACAGGGTTGATACGACAGAGGGGCTTTCCTTTAAACTGCCTATACTAGGTACCATTTCCAAGCTCTGTACCAAAAATCAATTAAATAGGAGCAGTAGTTTAGTCGCAAATGATTTTTTAAGTTTTTGCGCCGTTTGAACACGATGTATCTTTCCTTACGATGCGTTGTTGCCGCTCTGACGCAAATCATTGCAAAACATCCCACACCGGCGCGCGCGCGACGTTGCCGCTTTGCTAGGTCAGTGAAATTTATTTACAAAGAGTGGTTACGTTTTATTCTGATTTGTAAGCTATTTAGTTTGTTTGAAAGAAAAAAAACCTCAATTTGGTTGCTTTTTATTTTTATACCGTATCGGATTAATAAAAAACACGTATAGTAAACGTAGCGTAATTTAATGCCCCTCTGTCGTATCAACCCTGTATAGGCTGATTATTATGATGATGCTAAGTGGGAGTCATTTGTCACCTGGTACTTGTGATGTGCCGGATCGTCAAAAATGTAGATCCGCGGATACGGATCTGAATACGGATATTTGGTGTCAAGATCCGCAAATACGGATACGAATCTTAACTTTCTTTCACAATCGGTGTCATTGTGATTTTAATCTAACACTTACACTGTATGTCACGCAGTACTAGTGTACTTGATTTAAAAATCATTTAATTCGAATTTAAAATATTACGAAGATCTAAATTTTGTTTTCTTAATAAAAAGTGATCTTATAACTTTTTATAATATTGATCTCATTAAAAAGCAAACAACTAGATTTAGCATATGCATCTTGGAGTTACATACTATTGGTATGACAACTAACTTCGGCAAAATTTGCAACATAAAGGAGCCAAATATTTGATTTTAAGAAATAAACTCAATTATCTGTATTGAATTTAATAGTTTTTTATTGCTACCTAAACACCTATTTAAGGCGAAGAGTAAGGCGCTCTAACGACGCTAATTGCTTTAAATTGTTAGCTCCTAAACCGGATCTATTTTAAATAATTGTGGACCGTCAGAATCTCGGCAATCAGCGTCGTAAGGTAAATAGATCCGTAAAAGATCCTCCAAAAAGTAACGGATACGGATCTTTCTTCTGCCTCTGATATCCGCCGATACGGATATCCGGCACATCACTACCTGGTACACAGAGGGAATGAAATAAGTACACAAACATTAGATTTAGACAGAAAGTTGTTTATTTTTCATCCTATGTGCATCCTAACTAAACACTAATTTATGATTTTTATATATTATAAAAACATTTACATAACTCTAAAGAAACACTTAATAAATTGTCATTTATATAAACTTAATAAATAGATTCAATAACTTAATATAATCTACAACTAGTCAGTCTTTGGTGGGTTCACAATGCAGAAACATTCTATGCCAAACCTGGAAACAGTTCTGAAAATGAATCGCACCAAAAATCTGACAAGTCTAATGATTCTGACTCACTGAGCGGTGAGGCTAGTGACTCATAGCCCAGGTCTGAGCTCACTATTGTGTGCGAAGGCGAAAGGCCGAGATTTTCTTCTACAGATTTAGGCGACATAGTCATAGGAGAGAGCATTTTCATGTCACACTCTAACGTGATTCCTGAACAGTTGTCTGTCAGTTCACTGAAGTCTGTCTCAATCTGTAAAGGTGTTTCTTCAACTATTGTTTCTTCACATGGCACTTCAATAGTGATGCAGTCAGTGGCCTCACAACTAGCGTAGAAAATATCGCCCTTGTCATTATTTTCTTCTTTAATTTGTACTTCATTAGGGTCAGTGATGACAATCTCTGGTTTGTACGGATGCGCATAGGAGTGCTGTGACAATATCCTGTCCACATCATGTTTCATGTCTATGACTGCACTTTCATTGGATTCCAATTGCTTTGTTGTGGGCCCCACCACTTCATCTCCTTCAGGGCACTTTCTATCGTCCCTGACTGAGTCCTGGAACAATAAAATACCAAACATTAATTTAAAGTTATGAAAAATGAGAAGTTTGTGTCAAAAATTGTAATGTTACATAAAAAAAAAAAGAGATGCAACATGTCCTTTACAAAAAAAAAGTTTCCCACATGGAGATGGCAAATATTTGCAATATGGGATAATCTAGGTTGTGTTTTCACAGATTTAATGTCATTTTATAATCTGTAATTTTTAATGCTATTGAAAATAGGGATGTCGATTCTTTCCAAAAAAGATCGTTTTTAAATCGATTCGAATCGTGACCTAATGAATCGATCCACAAAAAAATCGAGGCCAAAAAGATCGATTTCTGAAAAATCGATCTTTTACTTCAAGTTTTTGTTTATACTGTTAAATTAAATTATTTTTTTGTAAATAAATCTATTTTATTAAAAACATGACACATATTATAATTTAACGATCTCTTATCAGTAAAATCAGGTGATTCGATGATAAAAAATATTTTTATTACCATATCAAAAGATCAGATCAGGTATAAAATAAGACATTTATTTTTTTATGTATTGGTTTACAAAGTTAAGAAAATAGATAGTGTAGCTTATAGTTCCCAATGCTTAATTTCTAAACTTTTTAAAAACAACAGTCTGTCATAAAATCGAATGTCGATTTTTAAGGGTGAAATATCGATTCACTGAATCGATTCAGTACTACATATCGATTTAAAAAATCGATCTTTTTGGCTCCAAAAATCGATTCTTCGATTAATCGATCTCAGATCGCCATCCCTAATTGAAAAAGTATATAGGAGCATAAATTGATTGTACTAACAAAAATTTATATATCCCTGAATATAAGCAGACATAAAGCAACAACTAAAAATTTAAAGTTGCTATTCAGATAACATAAATTATTGTGTCAAGTTGCATCACACAACAGACTGTGTAGATAAGCTGATGTGGGTGACATTCCTGTTTCAAAACTCACTAATCTTATCAATTAGTTATCATCCAATAGGATTTGTGTCTGTTGATTACAATACTTTTTATGAAACTTTTGTTCTATTTAGTGAACAACAAGGCTAATAATGACATTATGATTCATAAAGTAGATAATTTCCATTTATGTAGAGCAAGTTCTGTGTACAAATTATGTTACACACACTAGAAAGTCATTATGAGTCATCATATAGGTGCTAGGTTATTCCATTTTATCTGTTTGGAAAATCCAACAATAATGATTATCCCAAATAGGTTAACTTACATTTTGAGGCGTTCCTGCAACACCTGCATCAATCTCTTTGAGGAGGGAGTCTGCAAGTTGAGTGAGGGTATCGAGGTACTCCGGGGAGTCGAAGTGAGCGAGGAGGTCTGCGAGAGGAGACACATCGCCAGCAGCAGGCGCGCCGCGCGGCTCGCCGCAGGGGGCCCTTCCTTCTGCTGAGGAACAGACTCTGCCGGTCCAGGGGCCCCCGCGACGGGCCGCGCCGCCGCCTCGCTGCGAAGCGACGCATTCTCGCTCAACAGACGCTCGTTCATCGCCTTCAAGTTCTCCACTTCACTCGTCAGCCGCTCATTCAGGTCGATGAAGTGTTGTATCCTGCTCTCCATCTCGTCCATCTTCGCCTTCTTCCGGTCCCGCGAGGTCTGCGCGGCGACGCGGTTCTTCAACTTCCTACAATAACATATACCATGTTAACCATTATCTCATCGCTAATATTCGCTTACCGGTGGCGAGGTGCTAAACGACGCTAACTCGGACGTTGTACTAACATTTCGGACATAACTGGACATAACGGAGTGCCGGGTCAACGCACTTTGGGACTGGGATATGAAGATGTAGTTATTAGATAAAGATTATAATGTATGAAAGAACTATCTAGAATTTCATCATACAGTTAGGCACATTGAACACAGGTACTACAAAAACATATATTAACGAGGCGAAGGGAAAATATTTGACGATGCTCAGGGACTACAATAAATATAAATAAAGACCGACTCATTAGCGGATAACCAGCGTAAATTGAGACAAAAGGGGAAATACTTGACACGCAAGCAAAATGATAAAAGGCACAACTTACTTCCTTTGCATTTTTTCCTCCCATGTCAAATGATCCAGGCGACGCTTTCTGGACTGCGCCGGTGAGGCTACGTCCAGCAACAACTCCGACTTCATGTCCTCCACCGCCAGGTAGTTGTTCGGCACCGTGATGATAATAGGAGTGCTCATATTGATTTGCGTAAACACAACTTATAAATAAACACTCCACAACACCTTTTGACAATATACTATCAAAGTCTTAACATTAACATACTATAAACCATCAGAAGTAATCCGTCTCAAACATTTGATTTTGCTAGAGCACTTTTATGTGATAATTCCTCGCGCATGAGAACCAAACGATTGCGTCGTACATGTTTGAGATCTCAACAAGAAATAATTGCTTTACTGCGTTTTCGAAAATGTGTATGTGGTGTAATCGGATTGGTCGAGCCTTATCAAGTGGGCGGTAACATCGAATCATGATTAAATAAAAGAGGGAGAAAAGCATAGATGGCGAACCGCAAAGTAAAACAAGGACAAAACACATTATTGACATCGACTTGGTGGGGGCACGGCGCGCCGCCACCGGCGGGTAATTGAAATGACAGAGAGGGTCGCACGCATGTATTCATTTGTTTGATAAGAATCAATAATAATAAAGTTACTTTATTACAAATTCATAACTTTAATCGATCCGTAACATCTATGAATCATATATCCATAGTTTCATAAAAGTTACGGACCGATCAAAATGCCTGACACAGAAAGTTGGTGAGATTGTAAATCTTATCCTGCGCCTGATTTTTCTCCAATGCCTACTTAAAATACGAGACAAAGAAAATTGCTTGTATAAAAGGAGTTCATTAATACGTGGCTTATTTTTATTAATGACTTGCCGAGAGAAATGTTTGCTTAAATTTCATTTATACTGGCGCCTGCCGTTTTCACCTATGCAATCATAATACAAACAACGACCGATAGTTATAAAGATAAAAAAAAGTATGGGTAATACCAGAGATACAGTCTCTGGTAATACCCTCAATTTAAAAATAATAACGAGCGAATAAACAATACTAAAAAAATACTGTGATACGAGATAAAAAAAAGTTTCAGTAACAACTGGGTTAACATGAACATAATTTGACTACTGTTATTGAATAACATATGAAAAGTGAAAGAATAAGTCCGGCTGCTAATTTACTCTAGTACAACAACAGCAGATTAGCAGTCCGACTTGTAGGCGCTTTACAATTTGGTGAGGGGTCACAGAGGACATGACTCCCCCTATATCATTCAGACAAAACTTGGTTAGGTTCAAACAAGAGGCTGATAGGTCCAAGCTTGTAGTAATTAAGTAACAAGTAAGTTGCCTAATAAAGAAATAATTTACGAATATTTTAGCTCCGTGATGAGTCATAGATCTCCGTCATCAATTTCGTATCTACGTCATAATCAGAGGATGATGCAATAACTAGTAACAAACGGTAAGCTGATGCAAGCTTTAGAAGGACGACGTCATACGAATTTATAAGTCATATTGCATACTTTTTCATTTGTAGGTTTCTTTCCGGTCCAATATATAAATAGGCCACTATTACAAAGCCTATCCTTTCGTCTGCTGTATTTTTAGTACTATACTAGGTAAACTTGAGTGACTTGTTTTCTTATTGGAATGACTATAGGTGAAAATAAAAATATTAATTCTACTCCACCTTCATCTGTTAAATCATTTTTTACATTGAACTATCTGCCGAATGACAGCTTTCAATGGGTCATAAAAGTAGCGGGAAATAATGACTAAAGTAAAACCATTAAATGGAATTTTCACTGGGTTATGTACATGACCTGCATTAATACAAAGGCATGATATTATCTAATAGGAAAGGAACGGAAACTTTCGTGCGCGAATATAACTACAACTTGAACTTGACCCGTAAAATATAAAATAAATAAATAAAAGTAGGTAGGTTTGTATGGTATAAGGTTAAATTCGATCCAAAAGGCTGGAAATGTCATTGAAAGACACTTGAGACGTTATGATACAAGGAAGTAATAACATAATAGCTAGGTACCTAAAAATATTTCACACTAGCAGCGCCCCGCAGCGAAGCTAGTGCTCTGCTCCAGTAGTTCGGAGCGTGATATTTTGTAGCCTATAGGTTAATCCAGTTCCAGTTTATAAACTATTCCCGTGCAAAAATCTTTCACATAGAAAAGAAAACACTTAAACCCAAGCCAGCAAGATGTTAGAAGTAAAACACCAGTTCCACCATCATCACATCCAGTTTTTTTTTGTTTCTCTGTTTGTTTGTACGGGCTAATCTCCGAAACTGTTGCACCGATTTAATTAAAATTTTGCATGGTGGTACCTTACATCCCCGGTCAACATTTTCAATACTTTTAATCACAGAAAATTCATGAGTACCCGTGGCATAGTTAAAAACCTAAGGAATAACAAACACCACGCAGAAAAAGTCACGGGCATCAGTTAGTGTTATGAGTAAATGGCAGTAGTAATGATATAAAATTCAATAATAATTCATGTTTTTTTTTAAACCCGTATTATAATCGGTGCACTAGCATTTAACACGGGGTGTTTTGATAAAGATGCACTCAACTATCCGATATCTAGTTCTAAGTCTAAAAGGTCAAAAAGGCTAGGGTTATTTGCAAGCTTTATGTCAAAAATGACATTGACAAGAAATAATCGCCATTGTAATTGTTCTTTTC